>CM021106.1:418221253-418930248 GCA_007115665.2 Sequoiadendron giganteum
AAGACCATGGAGGATTGCATACAAATTGCACATAAGGCTGAAGAAAAGATAAGAAGGAAACAAGAGTAGCAAAGTAGAGGAAGAGGCAAGAATTTCAGAGGTAGAGGTAGTTTTGGGGGCATAAATCAATACCAAAAACATTAAGAGGAATCGAATCCTAATGAATCAAGTGGAGACTCAAGCAATAGAGGGGGATTCAAGGGTAGGAGACACAATGGTAGAGGCAAATTTAATGGAGGGAGAAGTTCCAATCAGTTTTCAGGGAGATGTTACACTTGCAACCAACCTGGGCATCCATCCTTAAAATGCCCTAAAAAGCAAGGATCAATCTCTCATGGTGGAGAGAGGAGGAATAAATTGGTACATGAAGATGAAGAAAGTGTGACCTCACCTACAGTAAACCTCACATTAGAAGTTGGAGAGAACTTGATGATTAGGAGAGCATTGCTCAAGGCACCAATCCCTGAAGAACCCCCACAAAGGAAGGCACTCTTCATAATCAATTGCAAAGTACAAGGTAATGTGTGAGAGATAGTAGTGGACTTAGGATCAATTGATAATATTGCTTCAATTGAAATGGTAGAAAAATTGAATTTGAAAAGGATTTCTCACCCTAACCCATACAAAGTTTCATGGCTTAGTAAAGGGCAATAGGTCTTGGTGAATAAGTATGTATGGGTAGACTTCAACATTGGGTCATACAAGGACAAGATCCTATGTGAAATCATCCCTATGGATGTGTGCCACTTGCTACTTGGGAGGCCTTGGTAGTTTGATAGGAAGGCCAAGCATGATGGGGAGAAGAATACATACTCCATTGTGAAGGATGGGGTGGCTTACAACCTCACACCTCTCATAGAAGAAGACAAGGAAAAGCATGAAGAACCCAGTGTTTTGTTGGTGGGTGAGAAGGAATTCATGAAGACCTTGAAAGAAGGAGGAGGAAGAGGATTCTTCTTGATTATAAAACTAAAGAGTGAAGCAGATCTGCCCACAAAGAAGAAGGAAGATGCACCTAGATAGGTCCAAGAGTTGTTGGAAAGCTACAAGGACATAACAGTAAATTAACTACCTAGTTCCCTACCTCCCATTAGGGATATAAGCCACCATATTGATCTGATTCTAGGGGCTACATTTCCCAATAAGGCTACATATAAGATGACACCTACTCAGAATGAGGAGATTGCAAGACAAGTGCAAGATTTGTTGGATAAAGGGCTAGTGAGAAAGAGTTTGAGCCCATTAATAGGATCACAATCAGATATAGGTTCCCAATGCCAAGAATGGAGGACCTTATGGATTGCCTAGCAGAGGGATCCTACTTTTCCAAGATTGATTTGAAAAGCGGTTATCAACAGATAAGGATCAAAGAGGGAGATGAATGGAAGACAACTTTTAAGACTAATGAGGGCCTCTATGAATGGTTGGTGATGCCCTTTGTGTTGTCAAATTCCCCTAGCACCTTTATGCGCCTTATGAATGAGGTATTGAGACCTTCATTGGAAAGTTTATTGTGGTTTATCTAGATGATATTCTTGTGTTTAGCAGGTCTAAAGAAGAACATTTAAAGCACCTTGGCATGGTATTGAAGAGGTTACAAGAGGAGAAGTTGCTGATCAACATGGAAAAGTGTGAATTTATGAAAGGAGAACTAGTGTACCTTTGATTTGTCATCTCCAAGGGATGTTTGAAGATCGATCCTTCAAAGGTGGATGCTATTCTTACTTGGCCAACACCAAAATCCATGGGAGATGTGAGAAGCTTTCATGGACTTGCAAGCTTTTATAGAAATTTCATCAAGAACTTTAGTCAAATTTGTGCACCCACCTTGGACACCATCAAAGGAGGTAACAAGGGTAAGTTTTCTTGGACTAATGAGGCTGATAGAGGGTTTGAATATCTAAAAAAGAGAGTAGCACAACAACCTATACTTGTGCTCCCTAATTTTGATAAGGTTTTTACAATTGAATGTGATGCTAGTAACCAAGCAATAGGGGCTGTCTTGAGCCAAGAAGGCGGACCGGTTGTATTTTTCAGTGAGAGGCTGAATGAAGCAAAGAGGAAGTATTCTTCTTATGATTTGGAATTGTATGCTATGGTCCAAGCCCTCAAAAAGTGGAGGCACTACTTGTTACCAAAAGAATTTGTTGTCTATACTGATAATCATACTTTGAGTTTCTTGAATGCATAGGATAAACTCAATCATAGGCACATGGAGTGGGTGGAGTGTTTACAAGGCTATACATTCACAATAAAGCATAAGAAGGGCCAAGCAAGCAAGGTGGTAGATGCTCTCAGTAGAAGGGAACTTGTGGTGCAAGAGATTCAACTCCAAAGCATGGGCGTTGATGCATTGAAAGACATGTATCATGAAGATGCAGATTTTAAGGAGGTATACAACATTTGTGATCAGCATTTGAATACTTTTCATGGTGAATACTCTTATTTTTTGTTGCAGAATGGTTTTCTCTTCAAAGTAAGCCAATTGTGTGTGCATAAATGCTCAATGAGGGAGAATATTATAAAGGAGAAACACAGTGGGAGTCTTGGAGGCCATTTTGGCCTTGATAAGACCTTGGAACAAGTAAGGAGGTACTACTATTGGCCAAGGATGCAAGTGGATGTGAGAAATTTTTTGGAAGGATGCACAATCTACCAAAGAGCAAAGGGAACTTCATCAAATGCAGGGCTCTATCAGCCACTCCCCATTCCCAATAGGCCTTGGGAGAGTGTAAGTATGGATTTTGTCTTGGGGATGCCTAGGACACAAAGAGGTTTTGATAGTGTTTTTGTGGTGGTTGATAGGTTTAGTAAGATGGCTCATTTTATTCCTTGTAAATGCACCAATGATGCATCTAGTATAGTAGGTCTCTTCTTTAAGGAGGTTGTTAGAATACATGGATTTCCTTTAAGTATTGTTTCTAACAGGGATTCTAAGTTTATAGGTCACTTTTGGAGGACCTTGTGGAAGAAACTTGGCACAAATCTATCCTTTAGCTCTACATACCATCCAAAAACGGATGGACAAACTGAAGTGGTGAATAGATCATTGGGAAATCTCTTGAGATGTCTTACCAAGGAGCATGGACAAACTTGGGATCTGATTTTACCTCAGGCTGAATTTGCATACAATGACTCCATGAATAGGAACATTGGTAGGAGCTATTTTGAAGTAGTCTATGGAATTCATCCTAGAGGGGTCTATGAATTGAGAGATCTACAAGGAGTTGATAGGAGAAGTGGTCAAGGAGAGGACTTTGCTGTTATAATCAGGGATATCCATCAACAAGTGAAGGAAACTCTATAAAAGAATGTTGAGAAGTACAAAGAAAGAGCAGATTTGAAGAAGAGGGATGTTCAATACAAGGTTGGAGATTTGGTGATGGCTCACTTGAAGAAGGAGAGACTTCCAAAGGGAAATTATACTAAACTCATTATGAAGAAGATAGGACCTTGCAAGGTGGTCTACAAGTTTGGCCAAAATTCTTATGAAATAGAGCTACCTCCTGGGGTGGAAATCTCTCCTATCTTTAATGTTTCTGATTTGTATCCTTTCAAACCTTCTATGAATGCAGGTGATGAAGCAGGTACATCAGCAATGGAGGATGAAGATTGGGTAAAGGACCTACCCCCCAGCCAACCTTTGACTCTTGAATGCATCCTAGACACCAAGGAGAAAAAAAGGACTACAAGGAAGGTCTACAAGGAGTATTCAGTTAAGTGAAAAGGTCTACCTAAAGAGGATGCCACTTGGATGTCTGATTCTAACATTTAATAGCATGGGACTATTGTAGAAGACCTGATCTCAAAGAGGACTTGAGATCCTTTTCTTGCTTGGGAGTATGGTGCAGGAGCACCCATGGGTCTAATGGACCTAGAATGATTTTACTATGTTTTGGTTTTGTTTTGTGTTGGAATAAGGTCTTATGGACCATTTCAAGGCTTTGTAATGGGTCTCCTAGGGATTTGGTGGAGTTTTGGTCTTGGTGACCAACTTTTTGTACAAACAAGGTCTCCATCCTCCTTTGTAAGTCTAGTACATTTTGGAAAATTAATGAAATAAGGATGCCTTGTTGTATCTAGACACTTTAGGGGAGTCATCTTTCTCATTTTATTTTTCTTGTATGTCTTTCACATATTTTGGAAGCATCTTTGTAGGCAAGTTGCTGAAAGTTGGCTAAATTGCCTTAATTATGCATTTATGTGTTCAAATGAAGTCTAAATGTGTTTCCAATGACCAATTGATTAAAATGGAAGTTGGATGAAGTTGTATGGAGTTATTAGGCTTCAAATATGCCTCTCTTGGTCGAGGCAAGGTTGTTGAACAAGTTGGGAAGGAGTTTCTAAGAAGAAGTTTGCTGTTTTTTGTGTTTTCATTAAGAAATTGTTGATCATGTGCATTGTACAGCCTATACATGTTTCTCCACACTCCAAGCCTATAATGGTCGGAAATATAATGGAATAAGATTTATTTTTGCATTGTAATTGTGTTATTTCATTGAGAATTGAGTGAGATATCCCCATTTTACTACCAGGTGGTCTTAAATCCCATGTTTTTCTCTAGAATTTGTTGATCCCGTGTTGGTACGGTCTACACATTTTTTTTTATGATTGAAGAATGTAATTTTTGGAAATTTTATTGAATAAGCTTTCTTTTGGAGTTGGATTGGTGATATTTCATTGAGTAATAAGGGAGATATCATAATTTCACTTCCGGGTGGTCTGAAAACCCATAAAATCAAGGTTTTGAGCAAAATATGGATGCATCTTCCATTCCCACACCGTAGCATTGCCAAATATTGGTGGGATGGAAGGTTTGAGGGTGTAATATTATGTCCTAAAGGTCTTGGAGAACATCAAGCACTTTGGAGGCAAATGGGGCAATGTTTTGGCTTGACATCTCTATGTGGCAAGCCCATGTGGCAAGCAAAAAGTGAGTTTTTTCTTGATTTTTGAAGAATCTGTTTGAAGGGAACTTAGGAATGATGGTAAAAGGTGTGGAAAACTTATAGGAGTTCAGTTTTTTACTTTGGGGTGAAGGGGAGAGCCTAGGTAATCAAAACCCAGGTGTAGGTCTATGAATTAGGCCTCTTGGAGTAGTGGTAGAAAGGGCCATTGTGAGTGATGCCTTGATAGTCAAGAGGAAAGGTTTTGGAAATTTGTAGGGGTCCATTTTGGATGTCTGAATCCATAGGTTTTGTGTCTTGAAAGTCCTCCATGTGGGTTTTGTATTGACTGTCCTACCAGGTAAGGCTACTAGCCTTTTGACAAAAAGGGGTCTAAATCACCATAGTGTTGGGTGTTTGTTGAAACCTAAATGCTAGAGGTTCTTTGCCATCATAGTTGGGTGTTTGCTATCCCTGCCTCTCTGCATCATCTCAATAATCTCAAATCCAATGAATGAAAAAACATATTACCAATGAAGCGATAATGATAATCAAATGAAAGCAATGAAGAATCAAAATAAATTAATCTAAACTATTTTACCTCACTTGACATCACGAAGCCTCAATCCATTGTCAAAAGTATGAGATTATGCCTTTTGATATGATATATTGATTTCTCATAACCTTAGCATAACTAGTTCTACAAAAGTA
Source organism: Sequoiadendron giganteum (assembly GCA_007115665.2). NCBI lineage: Eukaryota > Viridiplantae > Streptophyta > Pinopsida > Cupressales > Cupressaceae > Sequoiadendron > Sequoiadendron giganteum. The sequence continues at coordinate 418,226,851 of CM021106.1, forward strand.
AGATATAATGATGTGCTATAAGATCTTGAATTCCAATTTGAGGAAGATGAATGATCAAAGATGTTTGATTTATAATTTTTTAGGATGTGAGATCAATTATGTAAGATGTAAGATCAGATCAACAATTGAGGATGGATGAGAGATCAAGAAGTTGAGAATGAGCTTGCATGAAAAGATCTCAAATCCAATGAATGAAAAAACATATTACCAATGAAGCGATAATGATAATCAAATGAAAGCAATGAAGAATCAAAATAAACTAATCTAAACTACTTTACCTCACTTGAAATCACCAAGCCTCAATCCATTGTCAAAAGTATGAGATTATGCCTTTTGATATGATATATTGATTTCTCATAACCTTAGCATAACTAGTTCTGCAAAAGTAAGATATAATGATGTGCTATAAGATCTTGAATTCCAATTTGAGGAAGATGAATGATCAAAGATGTTTGATTTATAATTTTTTAGGATGTGAGATCAATTATGTAAGATGTAAGATCAGATCAACAATTGAGGATGGATGAGAGATCAAGAAGTTGAGAATGAGCTTGCATGAAAAGATCTCAAATCCAATGAATGAAAAAACATATTACCAATGAAGCGATAATGATAATCAAATGAAATCAATGAAGAATCAAAATAAACTAATCTAAACTACTTTACCTCACTTGAAATCACCAAGCCTCAATCCATTGTCAAAAGTATGAGATTATGCCTTTTGATATGATATATTGATTTCTCATAACCTTAGCATAACTAGTTCTGAAAAAGTAAGATATAATGATGTGCTATAAGATCTTGAATTCCAATTTGAGGAAGATGAATGATCAAAGATGTTTTATTTATAATTTTTTAGGATGCGAGATAAATTATGTAAGATGTAAGATCATATCAACAATTGAGGATGGATGAGAGATCAAGAAGTTGAGAATGAGCTTGCATGAAAAGATGAATTGAACTGAACTGAACTGAACTACATTCCCTATTTTTAGGGAAATAATACAAAATATAGTTTAGTTTTTAAATATCTAGGATTTGAAAAGAATAAAAAAGGGCATACTTTTATTAGTTAATAAATAAAATAATTTTTTTTTAAATTTTTTGGAGGAATGTGCAACTAAATAAATTAAATAATCTATTTAATCTTGGAGGGATAATTAGTTAATTAAATAATTAAGAAATTATTTAATTATGAGGATAAGAAGGAATGCATGATTCTTGAATTAAATAATTAAATAATTATTTAATCATGTGGACAAGAAAGAATGCATGATAATTAATTAAATAATTAAAATTATTCAAGTAAAGTGGACAAGTGAAAATGATTTAATTAATTAAATAATTAAAAATTATTTAATTTAAAGGTGATAGAGGGAAAAGTGATTAAATAATTAAATAAATAAAAATTATTTAATTACTAAAGGGAAATGGGCTAATTTAATAAAACAATTGGGAATTATTTAAGTATAATGAAAGGGGTGATAAGTGATAATGGGTGATAAGTGATAATGACTAAAAATGATAATGTAGAAGAATGTGTGATGCACGATGATGACGGGAGATGATGAATTAGGAGAATGTGTTAGACATTTTTAGGTGTCTACACCTATATATTAGTTTTTATAGGAAACTTAAAGTTTTCTTAGTTCTAAAAGGAAATTTTTGGATATTTTGACATTTAGAATCAATTCAAACTAATGACATAAACTATAACTTGCACAAAGAATGTATAATCTGCATGAAGGTATTGAAGGAAATGAGACATACATTGAGGATTTGCATGAAAATCATAAAAAATACATCAATAATTCATGTTTGCACACAAAAAAATATATTAGAGAAGGAAAATTATTGTATCATTGGTAAAAAGTGCTTATTAGTTGTTCTACATACCTAAGAAATGTGTTTCTTTGAGTTGCAATTTTGTTCCTGATTGAAAGAACCTTGAGAAATTTATAAGATAATGGCCAAGAATAGCCATAACTCCACCCATGATCTTAGGCATCCTTTTTCTTTGTTCCCTACATGGGAGATAATATAGACATTATTAAAGGCCATTGATGATTTTCCATGTTTGACTCCTTTAACAAATTCTCCAAAAGGTTCTAATTGGGTGATGAGGGGAATGGATGTTGACTTTTCAATTGTCTGTTCCTATATCTGCTCCTTGATCCACCTAGATGCTTGAAAAAGCCATCTCCACTCTCTTAGATAGGTAGGAGGTGAGTAAAACTACCTCCTAGATTTTCTTGATTAGTTTTCAAACTCATTCAACTACCACTACCTCCTTGCATCTTCATAAGACATATGATAGGCTCCTTGAAAGTAATTAGAAAACCAAATATGGAATAGGGGAGAGAAAGGGTACATGATTAGGTAGAAAACCTTAGAAAAAACCTAGAAAATAAAGTGTAGACATGTGTACCTCAGGTCCCAAGCTAAAAAACTACTATAGTGGCCTTGATATCCAAAACATGCCTCCACATTAATGAATTGGTCAATAAAGAGTAGAAACCCCTACAAAATTTGGAACAAAATTGTAGATAGGGATGGCCCTCTAAGAGAAAAGTGGTTTAAAAACATTGAATGAAGCATGGGTGTCATTTTTCCACTTGGAATTAGTAAAAAATCCATTCAAAATTATTCATATAGCCTCAAGAATTAGATCAGGTAGTGGGGAATTCATTGCAACATTAATGGTTGAAACATGAAAATTTATCGAGTTTTCCCAAAATTTTGCATGGGGTCTAAAATCCTGATAGGAACTAATAGTGACATAAAATAGATGATTGGATCAAGAATCAAAATGGATTTAGAGTTTTGGCCCTTGGTTTGAAAATTTGAAGGTAACCCAAAGTTTTGACGAAGAAAGGAATCAAGTTCAAAAGTTAAGAATGGATCTAGACATTTGGACCTTGGTCCAAATGTCCCTTCAAGATTGAAAGTCCTGATGGAACTAAAGACGAAGTGAGGATGGGATTTAGGGATAGATTTGGATATTTTGACTTGGTCCAAATATCCACTCAACACCAAAATTAGGAAGTGGGAACCATGATTAGAAATAGACATTTGGACAAAGTCCAAATGTTTGATTGAGACCTAAAATCCTATAAAGACCTTAAGAGGAAAAAATGGAATGGGGGATTGGGAATGGGCTTAGATGTTTGGACCCTTCAAGACCTAAATCCCCAAAATGAAAAAAAGAGGAAAAAAGGGAATGGGGGATTAGGAACGGAATTGAACATTCAAATATTGTCCAAATGTCTGTTCAGGCCTTGAAGCCATGAAAGGACCAAAAGAGGAAAAAATGAGACTTTAGCATCTTTTTGGGATTTTTTGGGACATCAATATTTCTCAAATTGGATATAATTTATGGGAAATGAAAAGGGGGGCACAAAGTGGCAACATTTATGGTAACCTCTATACGATGATTGCTTGCTAATCATGGGATCTAGCTGCCTTATCAATCCATTAGGTATAGGTCATAAGAGGAACTACAAAAAACTAAAAACCAGACTTAGATATTAGTTGTTAAGACCTTGAAATTGTTAACAAGAAACCTAAACAAAACCAAAAATTCTAATCCACTAATGGAAGAGTGAATTGTGCATCAATATTTAGAGGAAATGAACCTAAATCATTATGAAATAATACTTATTATCAAGAAAGAAACTATCCTAACATGTAAACACTATCATTCATCATTGAAATAGTAATGTTTGAGGTGTATCCCATTGACTGGGATAGGTAACTCTTCTCCATATAGCTTGGACAGGTTGAAAGCATTATGCATCTTGAAAATTGTGATCACAAAAGGACCACTCCACATATCATCAAAATTAGTGTGTTTTCCAAGGTTTCTCTTCAAATAATCCTAGTTGAGCATGATATCTCCTTCTTTGAATATTATTGGGAGTGTTATTTTGTCAAAATATCTTTTTATTTGTGTTTGGTGCAACTCCAAACTTTGAATTGTTTTCCTTCTTGTCTCCTCTAACTCCATTATCTCAACAAATCTAACCTCCATTATCTTTTATTCTATCATTTCCAACTCCTTCATAAGGCTTAGTGCTAGTAACTCAACTAAGATAGACAACCTTTCCTCTTTCCCATACACAAGAATGTAAGGTGAGTTCTTTGTATACCTTTTAGGAGTGACCCTGTTAGCCCATAAGGCTGATTTCAACCTATTGTGCCAAGTCCTTTGATTATCATCAATGGTCCTTTAGATGAATCTAAGTAGATTTTTATTAGTAGAATTAGCTTGTACACTTACTTGAGGATAATATTTGGATGAAGTGTTCAAATTTATGCCACTCTTAACAAACCAATCAGTTATTATTATCTCTACAATGGCCAAAGAATTCTCTAATATAATTGAATTAGGGACACCAAACCTTGTGACCAAGTCTTCATAAAAGTTTAGGATTGCACTTTCATTTTCCTCTTTCAATGCAATAGATTCAATCCACTTGGTGAAATAGTACATTTTTGTTAACACCCATTTATGCCTTGAACTAGAGGGTGGATTAGTGACCCCAATAAAGTTAAGACCCCACTTCATGAACTATTGTTCTACTTGTATTGGATACAAAGGTAAGGATAGTAGTTTTTGTTTTCCTGCAAACATGGAACACTTGATGCATTTTGTTACCCATGTATGTGAATCTTTAAACAAATCAAGCCAATAATAACCTACTATCATAATATTAAGAGTTGTTGTTCTTGGTGTAAAATGAACACCAGTTGTCTTATCATGAAACTCTTCAAGATGTTTGTTAGTATGATCATATTAAATATACCTCAATTACACACCATTAAAATATTTTTTAAATAAAATACCATCAACAATGACATAAGGGATTGTTTTTAATCTGAAATATCTTTGTTTTGCATTATTTATCTTCTTAGGACACTCACCCATTTAAAGATAATGAACCATTTCATGTGTCCAACTTGTATGATTTGAAGGTGTAGAAATTTGGTGGTCTCATTGGATACAAGGAAAACCCCTTTTTACATTTCCTTATCACTTTCTAACAAAGCAACTAGCTATTCACATAGCCCCTTACCTCTTACAAATTTTTTCACTTTGATTTCTATGTCATATTCCATTACTTTGGTTATCCAACCAGCCCTATTGTCATTTAATTCTTTACTCAACAAAAACTCTTTTACACTTGGGTGAGCAACCATCAAATAAATTCTATTATTTAAAACTAAATATCTAAACTTTTTAAGACTCCTAATCACAACAAATACACTTTTCTCAACAAATGTATGTCTTTCCTCACAGCCATCCAAGCCTTGATTGAATAAGACTATTATATGCTCCAAACTATCTTCATTATGCTATCCTTTGGGTGAGGAAAAAGTAGGTTTAAATTTCATTTATGCTTTTATTTCTTATTTGCTTTCATTTGATTGTAGCTAATTACTTCATTGGTAATGAGTTTAATTTGATCAATTGGGTCTTGGCTTGTGATTTCATCTAACCTTCTTTCTATTCCCCCCCTCTTGGTTTATCTTTCTATTATTCCCATTCATATTCTAGCATGTCCAATGGGACATGCATCCCTTTTTTGATGCCCAATTGAGTTTTCTTGAAGCTACAGGTTATAATGATGCAATTTAAGTCATATCAACACCTTTGAAATGAAAATAAATGCTTTTTATAGTACAATGATTCTTTTTTAATATAGAACAATGCTTATAAAATGTAAATAAGTGAATTTGATCATTCTATTTTGTAGGTCTATAGGTTTACAATGACACAATTAAAACCCGCAGTGACACATTTACAGAAAAGTGATGCTTTTTCTTTTACAACAACACTTTTGATAAATACAATGATGCAATTGATCTACACATCACTACAATTGAAGTTAAGGTGACAAATTTTTAAGGTATATTGATACTTTTTATTTTTACAATACCATTTTTTATTTTTATAGTGACACATCTAATTCAAATTCTTGAATTTTTTTCTAACCCTAATATTTGCTCAATTTTTTGTAACTAAGATATCTATGGAGCCTTGGTGAACGTTGGGAGAAGAAAAATAAAATAAGCTAATGACATATCCAATGTAGAGAAAAAAATTTAAATGCTTTGATTTCTAGATTAGCTCATATTTGAATTTAGGTTGTAAATAAAGAATTATTTGTCATGTTTGTTAGTCTTCTAGTGTATGATCTCTCCTTGCACTTTGTGTGATTTGTAGATAAAAAATTTATTATATTGTAAATGTTATTCATACCCAAGGAGTACTAGAAAAGTATGTTCTTCCCTTGTGTTTTGTGTGATCTTGAGAATAAAAAATCCTAGTATCTTCTTTTTAATTCAGTAGGAGGTCAACTTGATATTTCATCACCTCAAGGTTAAACTCAACCATGTTTATGGATGAAATATATAAAGGCGGAGAACAAAAGTGACACTGCAATGTCATAACAACCGAACCTCATGATTCTTAGTCCACCAAGACAAGTATAGGTAATGACAAGAGGGGAGAACCCCCTCATCTTGGGCATCCTCTAATAAGCTCATTTTTCAAAAAACCACTACAAACCATTGTTTTTAGAATCCTTTCATAGCTTCAACTATTGGCTTAGTGTGGTGTAAAGTATAGTATCATACACAAAGTTATTCACCATGTACTCTTCTCTCATTGATGTGACAATTATTCCTTGTTAGGATCTCATCCTTCCAAGGTAAGAGGTGTTAAGGTGGTACATGACCTTTGCATACCCTATTTACTCATTAATTTGAAGGTATTATACTTCTTTGGGTGGTCCTACACTAAGTCAATACACATTTTATACTAATTAGGTTATACTTCTTGGAGTATTTCTATTGTAAATAATTATGAACACAATACAATGTGTTTTTCATTTAAAGACTCATGAATTACCAATCACAATATATCTTGGAGTTTGTTTGTTGCTACTCTCTATTGTTTGTTATCGCCTACTAATCAAAACATGTCAAAATCAGTCTTTAAATTAGTGAATCATTCAAACCCTAGATAAATTTTTAAGTTCAACCTTAGAATTATCCATCAAGAGTTATAGTGATGCAATTTTTATCATGCTAACACTTTTGATTATTCTACAACAATTTTGATTATATTTTGACACATATGCTAAAACATAGCGACACTTTTTTTTAATTTGACAAATTTGATCAAAATTAAACTATGACAATCTAAAACCCTAGAGTGGTTTCTAGCTCAAATGACTTTGGATAGAGATACAGAGGTTGCATGACAATAGGCCGCATAGGCTTTGGTAGATACTCTAAGGGTGGAATGAGATACTATGAGGGTTGAGCAAGTTAGTGCATTTGGTAGACTACATACAACTGAGGCTCAAGTAGTATTACTGATAGAAAAGAGGGATTCTCTTCAGGAAGATTGGGAGAGTGATATTGGTAGATGACATGTTGCAAAGGCTCGAGTACTGCTACTGATAGTAGAGAGAGATACTCTTCAAACAGAGTGTGATGGTATGCATGCAGAGAAAGATAGGTACCTACATGCATCTACCTATTATCAGACTTTATATGATGCTTCTATTCCTAGGGCCTCTTGACATCCACGGTTTGGGGAGCCTAGTGCTATGAGCGACGACGGTGGCGGTGGTGGTGTCAGTGTTGGTGATCATTCTGTGAGACGTCCAAATCATTTTGATTTTTAGTAGTTTTTGTTTGTCCTGCTGGGGGATTTACCATTTTTGATATATGATCTTCATGATTTTTTATGGTGTAGATGTATTTTGTAGACATGTTATATATATTCCTTGGTCCAGTCGAAACCTCATATATATGTTATAAATTTTGTACTTTCCTATCACATTGTTTTTCATTGTGGATGAACTTATGACATATTCATTTTTGGTGATGATGATCTATATATGAGATGTACTATCTTTTTTTCAGCCTCCTTTGTATGATGATGTATGTTTATATGTGTTTTATTGTTCTTTTTTGATGTATGGATATGATGTGGATGAAGGAATCATACTTTGTCTCATTTCATGACGTGATGGATGTTGATATATGAATGCTCCATACATGATATAAGATGTTTTTAGTTGGTTTATTATCATCATGGTATGTATTGATAATATTTTGTGGATGTAGAATGGATATGGTATTGATGATGTGTTATGAAGGATGAATGTTAATTTAGAAGAAATATTTTGATAGATAGAGAAATGATGTTAATTAGAAGAAATATGATGATGCTAGAATTTGATGATGTTACTTAGAAGAAATATGATGATGTTAATTAGAGAATGGATAGAATTGATGATGTTACTTTGCTTTGTTTTCAAGACTTCATTGTTTGAACAATCCTGTTTGATGTAGAAAATAGATACGATGCACAAGGGTATGAATTACCAAGGTGACTCTGTATCTATTACATGGACTTTGACTCTACAAACAAAGAGTATTTTTGTTCATACCAGACATATGGAAACTTTGTTTAAAGTATAGGGGGATTGCGTGAAATTTTTTTTTGGACCAATCACACAGAAAGGTATAGAACACCTAGCATGTAATTTCTTTACAAACTATTTTAATACAACTTCCATACTCAATAAAGAAAGTATTCGCCATGGTAATATTACAAACATATCTTACAAATAGAAAATCAAAAGTGACACTCAATTGCCCCCATTCCTTTCTCTCTAAATCCTTAGGGACATCTTTGAGAAGTCTTGGGAATGAGTCAATAAAATAAATCACCAAAAGTCAAACCACCAAAAGATAAAAAACATAGTTGCAGTATCACTTGCCATATTTGTTTAGGGTGATACTATTATTCATTGTTGATCATGTCTATCATAGGAATGGATCCGTTAAGGCATATCTCATGATGTTGTTGGAACTTTGTTTAAAAAAATAGGTAGTTGATACTTTGGCATTGTCTTTGGTTTGTTTACAGTCAACTCTTTTGCGATTGTTTTTGCATGAGATCTCTAGATTTTGGTGTTTTCTATTTTGTTTGCTTGTTTTGTCAAAGGGTGGCTGTGATGGTTTGTTTCTTATGGTTGAAACATTTGTTGTGGATGTTGCTGATGGGATGATCCTATTTTTTTATGATTTTCTAATTTTTTATGATGTTTTTTATTTTGATATGTTTCAGGGGACTAATCTAGGGCCTCAGGGGCTCATCAAAGATAAGCCTTGCCTACATCGTCCACGCAGAGGCTCGTAGTATTGATGTACATTGATTCTTTTGATATATTTAGCCACATGTGATAAATGTAGTGTAGCATCTTTGATATCCATAATGACACGTTTGACAAAATTTACTGTATTTTATATATACCTAGACACAATTGCAAAACATAATTATTATTTTGATTGTAAAATATGATTTTTTAGAATATCCAAAACTTTAGTTTCCAAAATTCAATAGAAAATAAATCTAGGATCTAAGACTTGTAATACAATATACTTGTAACCAAAATTTATCACTTACAAAAAAAACTGACTTTCACACCCATTTCATACCATTTTCATCTTGGAATTTTTAGGGTCACCTATCTTTAGCTTTAGAAAAAAAATATTATCATAATCAACAACAAAAATCAATACACCAACAACTAATATCAGTCATAGTCTTGTTAAGATATCTCATCTTATCTCCTAGTTTAGCTTTAATTGGAAATCAACCTTTTCAAGTAAATAGTTGTGTATAGGAGCGAATTTACAACCCTTGTATAAATTCCCCTTTCACATGCCCTCACATTAGAAAATAAAATCTTAAGAAAAAATTCCATATCACCCATCTAGAATGCATCCACTTGGTACATGTTTTGTGTGCCATTGGGGGAATTTTCGTCAGGGCCATGAGCATGGTGTGTAAATGTCTGTGTGACACACTGTCATCCCTGATAGATTCCTACATCCAAAGTCCACAGGGACATTACACACCTAATTGAGGTTGAATTTTAATGCCTCTGTGCGACCAATCAACCCGAAAAACAACTCCTCCCTTCCATTTTGGCCTTCTAAAGCATTCATTTCATACTTCACTTCAGTTTCTTCACATTTTCAAGAATTTTCACTTGATCTTCACACAATTCTAGTAATCTCTCCATTTTCAAAAGTCCATTTGAGCACTACAACAACTAGAAACTCCATCAAATTCACTTTTGCATGTGCCACTCTACCATAGAAGTTGTGAGCTTAGAGTCTTGTGAGACCTCCCTTCATCACCTTTGTGGTTGTGGTGACTTTGCCAAGTTCGTTGCTTTTATTCTCCCTTAATTGGCCTTAAGAGCCTTTGGGTGGAATTGGTAACGCTTCACTCCTTCCTTATGATTTGATAGAGTAAATTTATCTTTTGTAGTGTTTAATGTACTTCTTTCAATATTCTTTATCATATTTTCTACTCCATTGCATTATTGGTTGTCCATGGAGGTAAAAATACCAAAGTGAGGGTTTGATTGAGGAAAACCCCTATACAACCCCAATAGTTTCTCCTCTTTCTTGTTTGTAGGTGAACATGTGTGTGGATCTTACTAGAAAATTGGCATTTTAGTGTGCTGGTTTTCATCACCCTATTTCTCATCTACTTATTCTATTATTTATACAAGTTTACTTTTTGTACTTTATCATTCTATCCTTTTCATTAAAATCAGTTAGCTAGGTTGTTAGTAGGTTTTTGGTAGTTTCTCTACCATACTTTACATTTTTTGGCTGTATGAATGATAGCATGCTAGAGAGATTCCAATGCACCATGTTGTCATCCCAGACCCGTGCTATCATCCTCAGACAAAGAGTTGTCTGAGGTATAGTTTGGACTCCAGAAACTAGCTCATCTAGCCCCGATCAAATGTTTGGGTATGTAGAGTGACAAAAGTACTTCACAATCTTCTTCATTCTTGGTCCTCATCCCAAAACATCCCTTAGAGTGAGGTAAGTTAGGGAAGCACTCCACTATTAGCTCTCTGAGACCTAGAGCCTTGATGTGGTTGGTCCCCCTCTCTTACATTTTTGGTGAACCTGACGTGAACAACGTCTATCCACTCACTTGTGTTGAGAATTTTCCCTTGCATTTGGAGATCATTGTAACCCTAAGTGTTGTGAAAGTTTATAAGCATCATAACCTAGTTCATGAATTTTGAGTACATTGTTAGGAGAAGTGTGCAACACTTATTGATGGAAAAGATAAAGGTCACTTCTAGTTTTGCCTCCAGTTTCTCCACTGGTCTAGCTATTGACTGTAGTACCGATTTCCAACATTTTGATGAGATGGGTTTCATAGAAGAGACCACTCATGTTCCAACCCCTCGAGAATCCACTACGACTTCATATGTAGACAAGGATGATGTTGTGCATATCCCTGTGTTAAATCTTCTGGCATTATATAATAGATTACTAGACCTTGTGAATCATTTAGAAAAAGTATCGAGTATGGAAAGAGCCACTAGGCTTACTAGTGAGTTGAAATTTTCTATGGAAGGATCAGATAGGTGTAGAATTTCTATGTGGCCTTACCAATCTAATCAAAGCTTATATCCCCTCATATAAGCCTAAGTTAGGCACTACCTAAGGAGAAGTGCTTGATACCTATGAAATACAAATAGGTGTTTCAATTCCTACCACATTTGTATGCATGCCTAAGATAGGCCCTTCGATCAATTTTTCCTCTACTTCTCTAAAGTCCCCTACTCTCAAGGTGAGTAAAATACCTCTTAGGTTCATTTTCACCCCTCTTACTACCTTTGGTGGTGGGGGCTCTGGTGGAATGAGCGGTGGTGGTTTTGGTAGTGGGGGTGGTACTAGTGGAGGTGGCTTTGATGGAGGCCATGGTGGTGGTTTTGGTGGCTCCAATGGAGGCCTTGCCAATGGTGGTGGCTCTGGCATCAGTCAAAGCGATGGCTCCAGAGGTGGTTCTAGTGGTGGCAGTTCTGGAGGTTCTACTGGTCCATTGTCATCTTCTGACCCAATTCTAAATTCCCTTCTCCAGAACATGGGTCAAATGCAAAAATAGTTGGCAAGCCTTTCCCAAGCATCTACCCAACATATCTTTCAACCTTTCTTTCGACATAGCCCATTGTTGGTAGCAATCTTGAGTACTCCCTTCCCACAAAAAATGGAGATTCCCAAATTTGAGAAGTATGGAAAAAAAGGACCCACAAACACGTGTCTAAATTTAATGCAATGTGTATAGATTTCTTCCATCATGAAACTTTGATCACAAAACTATTTCATCGATATCTCAAGGATACAACACTCGAGTGGTACTATTTTCATTTGATCAACTTGTAAATTAGTTTCTTCGATAGTTCCAAGCTAACATCGGTCTGAAGATGACCTTCTCGGATCTCATTCTATGTAAGTAGGGGGATAAAAATAAGATAACTAATTTCATAGTGCAATACCAAGTGCTCTTCTCATAGATCTCATACCTGCTGCCCTATTCTGATGTGCAAAAGGTGTTCATAGATAACCTATAGAGACCTTGGCAAGAAAATTTTTCCTTAATGAAATACCCTTCCTTTGTGCATTTTTGTGTCGTGTTACGAGAATATCAAAAAATAATAGTTCAGTTGGGGGGTTCTTCCTCGTGCTCCCATTCAGAAGGAAGATCTATTGTATCTATCTAAGGAAAGGGTAAAACTATGGTGAATGTTGTCTCCATGACAAATGATAATGGCTTCAGGTGCAACAAGAATTTTACAAAGTTAGCAGAATCTTATTCTTCCATCTTGAAAAATTTATTGAAGCATAAGATCACAACCTTGGAAAACCTTTGACCTCTCAAGGAAGCTTACCCTAATTGGTACAATGCAAATGCTTTTTTTGAATACCATTGAGTTAACGACCATGATACCAAACATTATATGTGCCTGTGTCATGAGATATAGGATCACATTGATGATGATACCATTCATCTCGATGGGATGAAATAAAATGCAAATAAATCAGTGGCGAAGGCCAATAGTGAGTTGTAGATATATATGAACCCGTTTCCCTCTCACTCTGCTAACTTGATTATTGAACCCTTTGATTCCTCTACTTGGCCCTTGACATATGTTGACATGTTCATGATAACTCCTTCCCTATAGCCTGTGACTAGTTTACTAGATGTGAAATTCACTTCATAGAACATGCCCTTGAATAGAAAGCCCTCTCCCCTCTACATTCCCGCTCACCCCAATGAAAACATTTTGACAGGGGTCCTAGTTGATCTCTGAGATGAGTGAATGTTATTGTAACAGAGACACTGTGGTTAAATTCATTGCAAAAGGAGTATGAGGAAATAGATTCTATCATTCGTACACATGATAGCCTCTCTCTCAAGCCATATGGCTCAATAACTCTTTCCATCCTAATTGGACCTAGAGTTGTGGATACTACCTTTGATGTTATTTCAAAATCTGATTTGTTCAAGGTGAAGTTAGGCATCCCGTGGCTAGCTTCCATGAACGAAATCACTTATGTGATTCATAAATGTCAAAAAATTCTCCCATGAAGGTGTCGTGTACATTGTGCATGAAATTGGATATTAGTCATTGGTATCTCATGGGGGCTATTCATTGGATCATTTTTGGCCTACCCTGGTCAGTTTGCTTCCCCCGAGAACAGACCTACTTTACTGAAACTATGTGAAGTATAAGACCAGGGGTAAAGGACAGCTGAAAGTGACCCCTCTAGTAGTGTAGAAACAAGTTGCCTCCTCTTCTAGAAAGGGAAGGATAGATCTCCCATCCTCATAGTGCCTCTTCTGCTCCCCTTCCTAAAGAAGAATTCTAGATGTCTACTCTTGGATTCTGCATAAGAAGTCTAATGGTTCCTACTTGGCACAAAGCCAAGTTTAGGATAATGGACCTACCTATATGGTGGAAGGAAGGTTCCCAATGGGGGATCCTCTATGTCTTTACCTCCTTGGCCTCCCACCACTCCTACTCCTAAAGAAGTGAATGGGAAGAGGCCCACCGAAGGAATTAGAGTTGACTCCCCTTGTTGTCTCTCAACCTCTTCCTCCTACTCCCATTTAGGAGTCTATCCCTCTACCAAAAACAACTATGATGGACACCCCTATGGCTGAGCTAGAGCCTTTTTTCCCTTCCCAACTCTCGACCTCTAGCTCCAAGAGTTGCAGAAACCACCTTGTGCATGAGTGCAAGCGTCAACGAAAGGATCTAGCTACTAATCAAGCTAGTTTGCAGAGGAAAGAAGGAGAGTCAACCACCCCTATTTTAGGGCTTACTATTGTGTCCTCCTCTCTTGTCCCCTCTGCTTCCATTCAATCAAATTTAGTCCTACTTATGGATCTTTCTATGAGTGTGATTTCCCCAGACCTTAAAAAGGTGCAAGTGTTTATCGCTCCTTCAATCGAGTCACCACTCTTGATGTCCCTCTTGGACATCCTTCCATTCCCTAAACTTGTGGACATGTCAAAAATTTCAGTGGTGTTTGCCATGATTTTCTCCTCCTCCTCTATACCTCTCATCTCATCTATGGGTATTTCACATCCTCCAATGAAGCAGAAGGTGGAGGTTGTTCCTTCTAGCAATAGGGGGAATAAGATGATCCCACCTTCTTTAGAGGGTGGTCCTGCACTAGCTTGTTTCATCCTAGTGACAAAGCAAGTTTTAGCTTCCCCTGAGTTCACCATTGCTCTCGAGTCACTCGGTGCCTAGCAGTGAATCTTAGGAACTACCTCCCTCGCCTGTTGAGGTAACACATGGAACTCTCATGAAGTTCATGTTTAACTCTTTTGATGAGGTCTCGACCATGTCAGTGATCTTTGCAAAATCATTGACCATTGCTCCACAATAGCCAAACGGGGAAGACCTTGTGGGGCCTTCTTCCTTGGCCTTTATTACAAGAGGGTTAGAAGTGCCTCCCCTTAATATTCTAAAACTACATGCTCATTTGACTTCCCCATATGATGATCTACATTGGGAAGCAAACAACCTCTTGGTCGACGAGTGCTAGGGAGGGGGCCTCTTCTTTACCTTTAGATTAGGTGTGTGTTTGTTGTCATGTATTCCCCTGTGCTTGCATTATGTGTTCGTAGATGACCCTTGTCACCCTTGTAGTTGCTTGGATACAAGAGTGATTATTTCATAAAATTCCTCTATATGTATCATCATTCTTCCTCTATTATGTGTCTTGATTTTCGACAAATTGGGGATGATGCAAAGTGTTGGGGGAATTTAGGCTTCCCTTCCATGTTGACCCAATTTTTTATTTTTACTTTGTCTTCTTGTGCATTTTCACATGGTCCGATATAGTAGGGGGCTAATGGTAGTTCATTAATATACTTTTATTATACTTATATATATTTATGAGCAGCTCTAACCCCGAACTATCAGATCACACCTGTGCCCTTTACTTGTGATGTTTTTGTCTCTTTTTTTATCTTTCTCTCTTCTTTGCTTGAGTTGTAATGTTATGGTGATCACATGATGTCCCTTGTTTGTCTAAGAGCATCACCTCAGTGAAATATCGCTATGTCTCATGGTACACAACATCACTTTTACATTCTTGCTTTTCTCTCCTTTGGACGTGTGTTTCTGTGTTCAACTAGCACCATGCTAAGGAGGAAGCTACTATATCAACTCCAATTTTCAAAAAATGCATTTGTTGCCAACAAATCTTTTCTTGAAAATATTTTCAAACCTTTTTCAAAAGTCGCATTATCAACTTGGACCCCTAACGAAACGTGTTTCCTTCATCATGGGTTCACAAAGAAAGAACTTAAGAAATTTCCTCCAAGGAGGGAGAAATTTCTCTTGTGGGAGAAGCCTCGACCTTCCCCTCGTGAGGGGGAATTTTCTTCCTTTTGAATTCCTTGATGAAGTGAACATCTTTCCAAAGGATTCCTTGTTGTTGAATCGATTTGCGAAAAACATTCTTGCACTTTCAAACAACACTTCCCTTGAGTGGACCTCTCTTCTTTTGAAGGGTTCCTCAGGGACCCTTTTGAATGCCCTTCAATTTCTTGGTAGTCCACATAACTTTCTGTTTGTTTTCTTGTGTGGCTAATTTTTGTTCTCTAACATGTTTTATCTATGGATTAACATGTTGCTTTGCAGGTGCACCTATGAAGTCACTTTCCAGTCTGACTCTGCGGAGTCCCCCTTTCACTGGGCTTCCTTCATGAGAGAGAACTTGGGGGAAATAATTCTTGCAAGTCTACGGGTTTGTGAGGCGCTTACATCCTATAGGATTTGTCCATTGTTGGTCTAAGAGCCTTTGATGTACTTCGTGCAACTTCATAGTTCCACATAGCTACAAAGTCCTTTTGTTTGAATCTCCTCAAGAGAGAGTACTTATGGAGTCCTTTGCCTACCCTATGTTTTTGAGTTCACCATATTTTGGTCTTCTTCCTTTATGGTTCAAGTATGCATCTCTATCTCTTCGATCTACTTTATTGAACACTCATCGATATTCGCGCTCGCTAAAGTTGGGGAAAATATTATAGGAGTGAATTTGCACCCCTTGTGTAAATTTCCTTTTCACATGCCTCACCTTACAAAAACAAATCTGAAGGAAAAATTCCATATCACCCATCTAGAATGCATCCACTTAGCACATGTTTTGTGTGTCAATGGGGAGTTTTCATCAGGGACATGAGTGCAACGCACAGATGTCTACATGATGCACTTCCATCCTTGATAGATTCCTACATCCAGATTCCACATGGATGTTACACACCTGATTGGGGTTGAATTGTAATGCCTTTGTGCCACCAACCAACTCAAAAAATGGCTCCTCCCTTCCATTTTGGCCTTCTAAAGCATTCATTTCAGAATTCACTTTAGTTTCTTCACATTCTCAAGAATTTTCACTTGATCTTCACACAATCTCTCCATTTTCACAAGTCCATTTGAGCATTGCAGTAGCTAGAAACTCCATCAAATTCACTTTTTCACATGTCAATCTACCATATAAGTTGTGAGCTTGAAGTCTTGTGAGACCTCCCTTCATCACTGCTATGGCTGTGGTGACTTTACCAAGTTCATTGCTTCCATTCTTCCTTCATTGGCCTTAAGAGCCTTTGGGTGGAGGTGGTAATGCTTAACTCATTCCTTTTTGATTTGATAGAGTAACTTTATCTTTTGTAGTGTTCAATGTACTTCTTTCAATCTTCTTTATCATATTTTCTAATTTGCTGCATTTTTGGGGGTTTGACTAATGCAAACCCCTATATAGCCTCAAAAATTTTCCCCTCTTGCTTGTGTGCAGGTGCATGTGTGTGGAGCTCTCTGGTGAACTATCATTTTAGTGAGTTGGTTTTCATCACCCTAGTTCTCATCTACTTATTCTATTATTTTTGCACTTACTTTCTATACTTTATCATTTTGTCCTTTTCATTAAAATCAGTTAGCTAGGTTGTCAGTATTTTTTTGGTAGTTTCTCTACTTTACTTTACATTTTCTAGCCGTACAGATGCTAGCTCGCTAGAGAGACTCCAATGCATCGTGTCGTCATCCCAAACACACGCTATCGTCCTTAGACAAAGAGTTGTATGAGGTATAGTTTGGACTCAAAAATTTGACTCGTCTAGCCCCGATGAAATATTTGGGTCTGTAGAGTGACATAAGTACTTCATAGTGATCTTCATTCTTGGTCCTCATCCCAAAACATCCCTTAGAGTGAGGTAAGTTAGGGTAGCCCCCTGCTCTCAGCTATTCGTGACCTGGAGCCTTGACGTGGTTGGTCCCCCTCTCTTACAAGTTGGATTAGTGTCAAATATTTTTGAGAAAACTAGCTTAGTTGTCTCATCTACTTATAATTTCATAAACTCATCATTATCCCTTTTCTTGTACTCATTAGTCTATTACAATTAAAGACCATCATTAAAACCTATCAAAATAGAGCTCTATATTAACTTTGACTTTAGAGGTTTTCATATCCTCCATTAATCAAATATCATCAACATCATTATTTGTCCAAATCTATCCTAACATGTCTCTTATAAGTCCATATTAAAATAAAACACATCCATATAATATTATCAACCTTCACTAAGATCCCATCCTTCATAAGATCATCATAATTTTTTATGCCTATTGCAATGTCCCAATATAAGAAAATCATGGAATCAAATCCAAGTATTTCAAACACCATTCACCTATGGGTATTATCAAATCATTATTTAGAATTCCTAGTCAGCTTTTTGATCCATGTGAGTACCAAAATCTTCAACAACAACCTCAATATCAACAAGTTATCATAGAAGAAATAAAAAAATGGATCTAATGAATCCAAATAATTCATTGGGGAGAAAATCTTAGAGATGCAACAAGATCCTTTCTTGGTTAGAGAACTTGATGTTTTCATTTCTTTCGATACCAACACATATTTTATTATACTTGCATAAATTGGTGCCAAGATCCTTTTGATTTTAATATAGCTAAACTTAGGGAGCAAGCCCTAACACAAGTCATGCCATCAAATATTCCATCAAATGAGAACATACCCATAATTCAAGCTATTAATGAGCGAATGCCTCAACCTCAAATGCCAAAAATACTAAGTCAACCAATAATACCCTCATATGACACAAATTTAATACAATTTTCCAAACAATTTATAAATTCATTATATCAAAATCCAAACATGGTTGATCAAACAATCTCACAAATCCAAAATCCCCCTAACACAAACATTACACATTCATTACCATATACATCCAATAAAATAATCACTCTTATATCAAATCCTCCAAAGACTAACATTCCTCACTCTTCATTACAAAAAATTCAAAATTACTCAAACAATCCTTTCATGACCAAAAATCCCATACCTTATGTGACTCTTAACATTCCACATACTACTAAGCACCTAACATAACAAGGAACACATGTAATCCTAGGAACCCATATCAACCTCCTATTCTATAAATCTCATCACTTACCATTACAAAACAAGAATCCAAATCTAACATACCAAAAACTTGTAACATACCACTTCCTTCACAAGCCCTCACATCTAATATATCTTCCAACATCCCTCAACAACAATACATTCCCCGAAAAAAAACACACAACAACAACAATACATTCCCCAACAAAAACACACAACAACAACAATACATTCCCAACAAAAACACACAATAATTCATTCCCCAAGAAAAATATATTTCACAAAAACAAGTCACTCAATAACAAGTCATCCAACAACAACAATTCATTCCCCCAACAACAACATATTCCACAAAAATAAATCACTCAAAAAAACCAGAATATTCCATATAATCCATATAACACTATCCAATAACAAAACACTCTATCTAAACAACTTCAAAATAACCAACCTAATGGCCTAGATTTGCAAGTACAAAACCAAAGGGTTATTGACATGTAAATAGGACAAAAAAAGAAAATCTATACACTTGAGGACATTTGTCTATATCCATTTGATAGAAACATAGCTATGATACCTTTTCCATCATAATTTTGGAATAACCAAATTTGATAAATACAAGGGAAGAGGTGATCCACGAGAACATATACAAGAATTCTACATAGCATTTCTAGAGGTTGCATATAATGAAACATACTTAATACACATCTTTCTACGATGTTTAGGTGGACAAGAAAAAGAATGGTTCTCCCATCTACCACAGGGTCAAAACATTCTATGAACTTGTGGAAAAGTTTTTTGGTCATTTATTGTACAACATGGAACATGAAACTACCATGACCAACTTATATAAAAAAAAAACAAGAGAAACATTTGATTCCTTCGTACAATGTTGGAGACATATGGCATATTCCTAAGAAACAACTCATGGATATATCTTCCCAAAACCTTAACACCGAAATTGGCTTTCACTTAAATGTATAATGTACTAACACCTATGAAGAAGTCATAGAAAAGGGGATCACAGTTGAGAAGGAGCTTATCGTTAAAGGACTTGTTAAAATTCACAAGGATAAAAGGGATCAAACATAAAACTCTAATCATAAAACTCGCCTATGGGATAAAAACAAGTATGTCACCAACGATGGGGTTGTATATACAATTTTTTTACAAAATATACAACCTCCATCAAACAATCAATAAATAAATAAATTAAAAATCCTTTGAGAGGACCTCCAAGACCTAATAACATAGCCAAATGAAAGTACACCTCCTTAGGGGAGCCAATTGAGATGGTCTTGACAAAATTAATTCAATCAAATCTTATCAAACTTCAAAAACTTAGAAATTATGATGAACCTCAATTTAAAACCTCATGGTATAATTGTTGGTAGTTTTTGTCATTGATGTCAAAAATTGGTGAATTGGTTATGGTTGTCATTGTTGTAAGTACTTGAGAAGAAGGGGAGATTGTTGGTTGTCTTTGATGTAAACACTTTGTGATTTTGTTGCATATGCTTGTGAGATTGTTGGTACCTGATTGTCATTGCACTTGACAAGATTAGTCTTGGTGAGGTTGTTGACAAGGTTGTCAACCCTTTGGAAGATTGTTGCATTAGTTATCATTGTTGACAAAATTTAGTTTGGCCTATCATGGTGTGTTGTTGAAGTTCTTGGTTGAATGACTTTCCTTGTTTGAGATAATTAAATATGTATTGAGCATTGTTCTTATTAGAAAAATTGATTAAGATGAGGATTAGAATCATTAAAATAAGGACTAGATATGTTGTTGATGGTCTACAGTGTATTGTATGCTCTCTCCTATTATTCTTGATCAAGTATATGTTGCTGAAATAATTTTTTGGCCTTTTCAAGTTGATTGAGTGTTTCTATTTCAGGAAGTTGTGTTGAAGACTATTTGGGAGAATACTCTACATTCATCTGTTGTTTAAGATATGGTCTTGCAGTTTGGGATTCAAAATCTATGTTCTATGGATGTTGTGCACTCCTATATTTTCAGAACACCTATGTTGCTGAGGAGATTTTTATAATTTGAAAAAGGTTGTGCAGTGTCTCACTTCCAATTTCATGTGTTGAAGTGCTCTACAAGTTGATTTGTTAATATTATATCTTTTGTTTATGCATTTTGTGCTTCCTAGATGATGCATTCTATTTTGTTTAATCTGCAGTGGTTGTTGGTGCCATGATAGTATGAAATAAGTGTTTGGAAGTGTTGGTGGATGTTCATGGAACATCCCATGTGATCCACACATTTCTAGTTGAGCTCCTTGGTGCTACATTATGTTTTGAGTTGGTTTTTTGGGTTATTTATGGATATCTAGCTGATAGGGCTTGTTCTCTTGCTTGTGCTAAATTCTTAAGGGTTTGCACTAGCATATGAAGTTGTGTTATGATAGATTTTGGTCCTAAACTATCTTGGTTAGAACTACATTGAGTAAATTCAAATTGGAAGTATGTTCTTAGGCCGACTGGTTATGTGTTTCACATTTTCATCGACACATTTACTTGTTTTTTACTTAGGTGGATGTGCACTAGAGTGTGAATTGTTTTGGATTATATTGGAAGATTTAATACATTTATTTTTGGTCCTCTCTATACTCTAGATAGGACCACATTGATGTTTTTGGGCCAATTGAATAATGTACTAAAACCTTTGAAGAAGTCATTTAAAAGGGGATCATAATTGAGAAGACACTTATCATTAAAGGAATTATTAAAATTCATAAGGATAAAGATATCAAACATCAAACCCTAATCATAAAACTCACCTATGGGATAAAAACAATAATTTCACAAATGATGGGGTCATATATGCAAAATTATACAAAATATACAAGCCCCATCAAACAATCAATAGAAAAATCAAATTGAAAATCATCCAAGAGGACCTCCAAGACCTAATAACATAGCCAAATGAAAGAACACCCCCTTAGGGGAGCTAATTGAGATGGTATTGAAAAAACAATTCAATCAAATCTTATTAAACTTCCAAAACTTAGAAATTATGATGAACCTCAATTTAAAACCTCATGGAAAAGTGATAATGATTATTGCAAATACCATAGGACAAAAGGTCATAAAAAAATTACATGAAAAATAAAAATCTCATAGAAGATCTGATTGACCAAGGAAATGTTAGCATCAATAAATGCCTTGGAACTTTTTGAAATAATGATCTAGGGATTTACAATGATCCAATCTTGCACCATGGTAAGGGAAACAACTCAGGAAAAGTAAAGGACTATAACAAAGTTAACCACTCCTATGATAATGTAGTAGGACATATCCAAGAATATAACAATTTCATTTCTATTATCACTATACCTGGTAAGAATCCTAAGTGTGGAGTCACTACACAATGAGGGAAAGTCACCATTCAAGGAGCTCTAAACCAATATAAAATATTAACTAAGATTCTACCAAATGATTACAGTCTCATAGATCATTTTAAGAAAACTCTAGCTCAGATATACATTTTAAAGATTCTTATGATTTCTCCCTTGTATAAACAAATCTTAGACAAGGAACTCTTAGAATCATCCGTTCCTACCAATGCACATAATCACTAATTTTAGACCATGGTAGGACATATCACATCTAATCACTGTCTATTATTCACTTAAAAAGTTCTCCCTTCAAATACATATCATAATCATGCCCTGTATTTAGAACTATTTATCCACAAACATAAAATAAAAAGAGTCTTGGTAGATGGTGGAGCAAGATTGAAAAATTTTACTTTAAAAATGGTCAAAAAATTAGGATACTACAATGAGGTTATTGAGAAACAAAAGGGTTTACCATCAAAGCATATGATGACAATAAATGTGACTCAGAAGGGACTATTAAACTCAATGTTTAGGTTGTCTAGGATATTGCAAAAACATGTTAAGAATTAGACCTTTATTTACCATACAACATCCTCCTAGGATGCCCATGGATACATGCCATGGAGGCTATCCCTTCAACCTATCATCAATGCTTAAAATTTCCTCACAAAAAAACCAAGGTCACCATTTATGGGGACCCTCAACCTTTCCATTATTGTAAGAACTTGGAAGAAAAATATCAAAAATTACTCCAAGTACCTAACAATGATCACCTCCCATTCAAAATATTATGTTGATCTATCAACATTAGCCTCATCATCCACCATTCCTAAACCTCTTCCAAAAATAAAGATTCAAGTACAAGATAATGGTTGTAGATATTGTGGTATTAAATGTTCCTTTATATAGGAAAACTTCCATCTTCTCCAAATACATATGGAAAAACACAACACATAAATAAAATACATTCTACTATCAAATTTAAGCCTAATTTTTTCTCCAAATGGGGAGAGATCAACAAAGAGGTCATAGAGGAAGATATATCCAAATGGTTGTACCAAGAAGAAAAATAACAAGCTACTCTCCCAGTTGATCTAAATAGAAAATGTTTCTTGATCATCAAGAATATGGGATTTACAAGCCATGGTAGCCTTGGTATACATAAACAAGGAATAAGAGAACCTGTTATTCTAGAGAAACAACATAAATACCAAGGGCTTGGGTATGGTTCACAAAATAATATTACCCCTAACATTTAGAGTATCCCTAGTGAAGTAGTTGGAGTGTCTCCTACGATTAACACTTCTAAAGATGATACCATCAAGGACTCTCCCATGTACATAAAAAATATATTTGAGAATGCACCCATCAATACCATTATGACCTTGTCATCTATCTCATCTTCACAAGATAATACCCTTGAACTTATTTACATCCAACTTATCGATTGGGACCAATAACAAGTACCAATTTTGGATGTATTTGAAAATTATGACACTATTGTTGAGTTTATGGGACTTAGAGATGCCATACCTCCTAAATATCACAAAGAAAGATTTGATATAGAGCTTGATGTAAAAGCATACTATGGGGGGAATTAAAATCCTTCAATCACAAAAATGAAAATGTAAAAATAAAAAATAGACTCCCTAGTGAAAACCACAATGTGACACTTTTGGATCAAGAAAAAGTTAAACATAAAGGATGTATGCAAGTGTGAAAACATCTCTAAGGTGTGGAAAATGTGTATCAACATTGCAATTATATATGATTTATTGTTGATAGGATGTATGTTGGTATGTGGCAATTGATTATGCAAGTACTATACACTATAGAAAGATATGGGGTTCGAGGCATTGCCCCAATTTTTTTTTTCGTTGACACATCAAGGTTTTCTCGCTAACACATCAAGGTTTTTTCCTATTGACACACCAAGGTTTTTTCCTATTGACATGTCAAGGTTTTTTCGTTAACACGTCAAATGAAAAATGACCTTGTAAAACCCTAACTCTAGAAGATTCCAAAAAGTCTTGTTATAAGTGGTTGGGATGTATGTAGACAGGTGTATTACAAGAGTTTAATAACAGTCCTGTTGTTTTTTCATCTCTAGCAGTGATAATCCTATGAGAAGCTTGCTCTGCAAGTATATTGCAATCTTTTGATTTCTAAATAATATATTAGGTAGCTTTTCGAGTGTGGGTTTTTTTCTCTCGAAAGGGTTTTCCCACACGTAAATCATTGTGTTTTTAAATAAAAAGGGGGTAAAAACTTTATTGAATCAGCAAAGAATTACAAAGGAAATGAGACAAACCCACCAAGGGCACCAAAAAAATCAAAATCAAGTTACACCTAAGAAACACCTCACATCTTCCATAACCCAATCTTCAAGAATAAGGGCCAATTCAATTGGAAGGTTGCCCTAGGCATCCACATTCCAAGTCCCTATCTACTTAGATGCCCACCTAGCCAAGCCATCATCCACCCTATTCCACTCCCGAGGGACATGACAAAAATTAATGGAATCTAAAGTGGTGCTCAAAGAAACAATTTGCTTGACCACCATCTCCAAATGCCAATTCACATCCTAAAAATGTCTCTTATTCAACATTATCAATGAAAACCTAAGAATATGATTCACAAACAATCCACCTCCAACCAAGAGCACAAAAATGTTCTAACGCCAAAAGAATAGCTAAAGCCTCCATGATATTATTAGTATAATGACCTCTATATATAGAGAATAAAAAAACCACCACCCAAACTATCTCGACCAATACCACCAACTTCATCATGCCCAAGATTACCCCTAGATGATCCATAAATATTAATTTCCAACTCCCCCAAAGCAGGGGGCACCAGTGATCAATACAACTAACCCTCTCTCTCCCACGCCCATGAGGAACAATCTTCAAATTTCTCCTTCCACTAGTACAAAAACAACAATAAACTACTAAAAACTACTTATAAATGATTGAACTTGGTCATGTGACCATTAGTAGTTTATTGCCAGTCATCTATAATGCAACTAAATTGATGACTAAACCAGTTTTAGTCATTTATTGGCTATTTTGATTGATCAATTTGGTAGTATATTTAGTCGTTGATTTAGTCATTGATTATTGTAATTTGGTCACTTATTTAGTCTTTTTTTCATTGATATATTTAGTCATTGATTGTTGTAATCTGGTCAGTTATTTAGTCATTTTCAATTCACTGATTTCTGTCTATTGGTAGTGTATTTAGTAATTAATTTTAATCATCATTTTGATCAATTTGGTAGTATATTTAGTCATATTTATTCACTGCTCACTGATTTTTGTCAATTAGTACCATATTTAGTTATTTTTATTTCATAGGTCATATATTTAGTCATATTTATTCACTGTTCATTGATTTCTATCAATAGGTAGTATATTTAGTCAATTTAATTATTAATTGACATCAATTAGTAGTATATTTAGTCATTTTAATTGACTGATATTCCATGATTTAAACATAAAATGCAAAAATAAAATGCAAAAATAAACATCAATCATCAATTTAGACAACCATTGAGAAGGAAAAATCATTGAACTTTACTAATAAAATAAAGGTGTTCTAGTTACATCTTAGAAATAGAGTATTACAATTTTTATTTTCAGTCACAAGACTAAAAATTTGATCAATTACAATGGACAAAAATGACTAGAAGAAAGAAACTTCTCCAAAAAACTTCTGCAATGATGGAAACACATGCTTGGAGCCCTTAAATGTGAGCACATGCCCCTTTCATCTCTTAAAAATTCTACAATATGGGAAATATTCTTGGAGCAAGTTGTAACGTGTAGAATCCAAGAATGAGAGTGTTGATTGTGTCCCATATATGAAGCTATCTCCTTCAATGTAGCTAACAATAACCCAACTAGAATCTTTCCTCCTTTATATGCAATGTGCCATCTAATATGAGCAACAGGGTGCTGCTTTTTCTTCCATGAATGAAGTTGTGCCTCAATACAACCAACAAAATTACTATTAGTCTCAATTCAAAAAGAAGAAAAGTTTACAAAATTAAGTCCAAACACAACAGAAAGAGAAATCAATTAAAAAATTATAGGAGACAGATCACATCCACAAACATGGGAGAGCTATACAAAATTGGAGAAATTGGCTTGGAAAATGAAGGTAGCAGAGTATTTCTAGATTCAAGAATTTTACGTAATGCTATGGAATAGAAGAAAAAAGAATCATTCATCTACCACCACAGTGAAAATTTAGTAATTGCATTTGGTTTGTTAAACATGGCCCTTGGTACAACTATTATGCAGGGACTAAAATATGCAAAATCATAGTTGCTGACACTTACTAGATTTTCCACCCTAGGAAGGTTTCCTCTTTTAGCAAGATTCATAGCAAGCTCAAGGAGAAATGCAACAACCACATTTGTTAATACATGGAGAGATTTAAATTGAAAGCACAAAAACTTCAGTCAAATACATATATAAGGATATAAAAACCCACCTGTCCACTAACAAAAGGTAAAATTATAACTTCATTGATAGTTGCAAGCAACACTTGCCCCCTCCGATTGACAACAAAGAACCCACCAACTATAGTTGCTTCAGATGTTAAAAAGATTGGATTAGAACTGATTTGATTCCTGTAAACTGTTGTTGCTAATTCTAAATCATAAACAAATAGAAGTCCCAAATTTGTAATGACATATATTAGACTATACTTGAGTGATATATGTTCAAACCAAAGAATTGTGTTAGTATCTCAATTTGTCCCTATAGCATGGTCATTAAAAAATAATTTTAATGTACAAAATTCTATCAATGAGAATCTTATTTGCATGGATACTAGAAAATCATCTATAAAATACAATGGGAAAAATAGATCCGCTCATTTCTTTGTGAACCCCAGCTTACCTGATTTGATTCAAAAAGCACAAAATCACAACTCAAATATTCACTTTCCACTTTCTTTACCAGTGTCATACAAAACAACAAAATGCCAAATATAGCTAAAATATAAGAATATTCCTTCACTCTCTTTGAATATCCACACTTAAAATAACAAAAATCATCAAACATAAGTATAATAGAGAAGGAAAACAATACAGAATAAACTAAAATGTTTCCATATAAAGGTATCCTAAACATTGGCTTCGGTTTATATGATTTTTCTTTATAATTCATCCTAATGCTGATAATGATCAATCTCAATCTCAACTTTGCAAAATACACATCATTAACTAATAAGTTCATAAAAATATGTTAGGATGTTCCCTTCCAAGGGATAGACTTCTCCAAATTTTCAAAAGAATTGCATTTAGTGTAGCCATAAAATCTTAAGATGCATAGTGTTGAGGGAATACCTTAAACTATATTTGACTAATCGATACTTACTTCCAACAACTTGTGTCTATTTGACCAAAAATGTGCTTTTCATGAAATTCTCTTTGATGCCTCCTTGTATTCACAAATATGTATGAATTTGCACCATGGACTTAATTGTGTTGTCTTTGCCTTCAAAGCCTAACAATCCATTAAGAGGCTTAAGAAAGCTTCTCAACTCTCTGCAGAGGTGAACCACATTGGAGCTTTCTACTTTGGAAATAATGACATCTACTTCCATTGAAACTTTTGGTGATGTGTGAATGACTTCCAGGCTATAGATGTAGGTTCCCTTCAGTGTTTGGATCTGGTTTTGTGTGGTGTTGGTCTCTCCTCCTTGGAGTGGCGAGGAGAAACCCTTCCCCTCTCTCCAGCAAAAACTTCTTGAAGTGTATGTGGGAGAGTGGGGAATGGCCCGCTCTCCGGTAGACACTTCAAGAAGTTTTTGGGGGAGAGCAGGGAATGGTTTCTCCTCGCCACTCCAAGGAGTAGAGAAATAATGTCGAGGGACTATATTAAACTATATTTGACTAATCGATACTTTCTACCAACAACTTATGTCTATTTGACCAAATATATGCATTTTATGACATTCTCTTTGATGCCTCCTTGTATTCACAAATATGTACCAATTCCTCAAGCTGCACACCAAGGTATCAAGGAGTGAAGTTTGCAACTGAGAATGAAGGAATCATGTCAATATCATGTCATAAAATCTATATCAAGAAAAATATTTTATAGGACAAAAATCCCTTAAGTAATAACCATAATCAATTTTATCTTGACTTCAAACATCAATAAAGCAATTGCTATTTGGGAGGATTAACATAGATGCATAGTGTCGAGGGACTACCTTAAACTATATTTGACTAATCGATATTTTCTGCCAACAACTTATGTCTATTTGACCAAAGATGTGTATTTCATGACATTCTCTTTGATGCCTCCTTGTATTCACAAATATGTACCAATTCCTCATGCTGCACACCAAGGTATCGGAGAGTGAAGTTTGCAATTAAGAATGAAGGAATCATGTCAATGTCATGTCATAAAAGCTATATCAAGCAAAATATTTTACAAGATAGAAATCCAATAAGTAATAACCATAATCAGTTTTATCTTGACTTCAAACATCAAGAAAGAAATTTCTTGACATATATTTCAATGTACAAACATTGTATCAACTACTTAATGTTTTTTATTCTTTAATGTTTGTCACTGTGATATTCTCTTGTTCTTCTTGAGCTTTGTATTACTATGATATGTAGAATTTGATAAACCAATGTCACAAACCCCAGTGAACACTTGAAAGCAATAACCTATCACAAAGAAAGAAAGATGTTCCAGAACAACAAAGATGCTCTGCAAGCCTCAAGAGAAAAATGCATTAAGAGAATTAATAATTACAATGAGATCAATCCTTAAGAAAGGAGAACAAACCCTAAAAGGAAACCCTAGTGTGCACACTTAATAATAAATAAATAACTAATTATTAATGTTCGTAAGTTTAGCTTAAGTAAAACTAAAGTGATAAGTGACTTAATTAATTAACCAATATGATTAAATTAATTAAGTGAAATAACTTATTACTCTAACACCCCCCCTTAAGATGAACTTAGGAAGTAGCTAAAACATTAGGAAAAGATGCATGAAAGCAAATATGGGTCTCGACATCAAGGCCTAATCAAGTACCCATGTACAAATGAAATGAATGGGAAAGAGGAGAAAACCCAATGGGACAAAACCCCCTCAATGAGATGAACTGTTGTAAAGAAGCACTGGAATCCTAAATCTGGCAAGCAATGAAAGATACCTTTGTTTACAAGAAACCATATGAGAGTCACTAAAGGACTCAAGCAGAATCATGATAATGTAGCAGTAGACCTAATGCCAAGGAACACTCAAAAAATCCAAACTGGAACAACCCTGAAATCTATGAAGCAATAGTAGATTATTGAAGGATGTATAACTGAACTGAAGTGAAAAGAGCCAAATTTCACCCTCTCAACTATCAAAATATCCAAGTAATCTCCAGAACACCCATTAGGAAAAATCTGAAATAAGAGATCAACCTGGGATAGATACATAAAAAAGTGCACGACTGAAAAAAAGGAGCTCCTTAATACCTTTACAACGCCGAAAGAATCACTAAAATCAAATATCGTGGCAAAAAGTTATGAGCTTAGGAGCCATAAATGAAGATCTGACTTTAGACAGTAATAAAAAGTACAACCAGAAAAATATGACAAAAAAACTAGCACCATTGGATAGTGCTCAGAACAAGATTTCTGATGATATCTCGTTTGCCCAATTTTGACAATCGAGCGAAAAGTTATGCCCATTTTCCCAATTCAACCTATTTTCCAAAAAAGGCAAAAAGAATGGCCCCCAGGGGCGGGCGCCGGTTGCCCATGTGACCCTAGCAGCTTTTATTTTTTATTTTTTTTTTAAAAAAAAACCCCACCCCGTCGACGGTTAGCCAAATGGCTAGTGGTCACCGCTACCATTGGCGGTCAACGCTAGAGCGGGTGGGCACTGCAGTAGCGCGGGTGGCGGGCTCCATGGGCAGTGCTCTGGCGACACCCAATTTTTTATTTTTTTTGAAAATTTTCACCTCATAGTGCATGCTAGGGAGGTCGTACGGCCTCTCTAGATTTTATTTTTTTCCTTAAAAACCAACTTCTCCAAAATCGATGATTTAACAGGTGTTCCTAGGATTTTTGGGCACTACGAACGCGATGGTGACCTCCATTTTGCCTAAAAATGCAGAAAAAAATTTGGCTACTCCCAAATCTTGCAAAAAGATGCCTAGATGAAACCCTTGCACTTAAAAATCACTGTAAGGCAATATCCTTCAAAAGACAAATAGACAGTTGCAGATTTGAAGCTCTGATACCATGTAGAAGTTGATAAACCAACCTCACAAACCCCAGTGAACACCTACAAGCAATAACCTGTCACAAAGAAAGAAAGATGTTCCAGAACAACAAAAATGCTTTGCAAGCCTCAAGAGAAAAATGCATTAAGATAATTAATAATTACAATGAGATCAATCCTTAAGAAAGGAGATCAAACCCTAAAAGGAAACCCTAGTGTGCACACTTAATAATTAATAAATAAATAATTATTAATGTGCCTAAGTTTAGCTTAAGTAAAAATAAAGTGATAAGTGACTTAATTAATTAACCAATATCATTAAATTAATTAAGTGAAATGACTTATTACTCTAACATGATATTCCAATTGAAGTCAACACACTCAAATATCTATTCTCATGTTGTAATGAAAAATTGGATGCCAACAAAAAAATGCTTTTATGACTCAAAAATATGAGGTTTAAAGTTTTAAACTCAAAATTTGGATAGAAAGATTTGAATCTAAATACCAACATCTGCTACTACAAGTAAACTTATTAATATGTGTGTTGAAATAAATCTGAAAGCAACTAGAATTTGAGGATTTAACCAAAAGGCCAAAATAAATATTTCTTTTCTTTTCAAATAGAATCTAGATCTTAGAAGAGATCCAAACTACTCAAACACCAATAGCAAAAAAAAACAAAAAATATTGAAACCTCACTATAGTACCTATCTATCATCAAAACTCATGTAACAGAGTTAGAATTTTAGGTAGACAAACTTAATTATACACTCAAACATGGCACTACTACATGTTGTGTGGTGTACCTGGACAACCAATCTAATTGAAAAATAATTTAAACCATGTTGCAAACAGATAGATTGATAAAAGAAATGGGCTTTGCATACTTAAAACATCTACTTGAGGAAAGATTAGCACCACTGATTTTTTTAACAAAACACCTAATTTTTTTAGCAACATTCCTCAAAGAGATGTCATCTCATGGAATGAAATGATATGATTGTAGAATGTGCACAAAATGGATTTTGTAAGGAAGCTCTCAAAATCTCTTAGTTAATGGAGTTTGCAAGGTTTTTATGAGGGTTTAGTTAATAGCAAGGAAACTGCAACAATGTTAATGCATGCCTCAATGGAAATAGATCAATGGCTTGTTAGTGAATCTTTGACACTTTATTTGGACTTTGTAAGAATATACTTCAATGGAATACAATGATGTATAGGGGCGAATTTGTACCCCTTACAAAAAATCCCATTTTATACATCCTCACCTTAGAAAACCAAATCTGAAGGCAAAATTCCACATCAGCAAGCGACCTTCCTTCCACTTGGCACCTAGTTTTTGTGACAGTGGGGGAATATTTATCGGGAACGCGAGTGTGGCATGCAAACATCAATGCAACACACTACAATCCCTGACATATTCCTACCTCTGGTGTCTGTAGGGACGTTACATTCTCCATTAGGCATGAAGCGTAACGCCTCTATGTCGACCAACTGACCCGAAAATGGCTCTTTCCCTCCCATTTTGGTCTTGAAATGTCTATCTTGCTCATTCAATCCATCTTCTTAGCAGTTTTTGATCTTTTTGGAAATTCTCAAGAATTTTTTAGCATTCTCTTCACTCTCAAGCATCTCTTTAACACTCCATTACATCAGCAACACTCCATTAACTCCACAAAGCAAGTGTGTAGCAAGCCATTGTAGCATGGGCTTGAGGTTTTGCAATACCTCACTTCATTCTAGTCGAGGTCGTGGTGATTGTTGAAGCCTTATTTCTCCCCCATTGTCTAGTGAGCTCTTGGGGGAGGTGGTAATGTTTTTCTCCTCTCCTTTATGATTTAGTTGAGTAGCTATTTACTATTTTGTAGTGTTATTTGTGTACTTTCTTTCTATACTTCTTTAACATATATTTCCCTCTTATTTCTATCCGATTGTTCGTGGAGGTGGAAACACCAAAATGGGGGTTTGACTGAGCCATACCCCTATACAACCCCAACACATTTCCCCTCCTTATGTGCAAGTGGACGTGTTTTTGGATCTAGTTGACAAACTGGCGTCTCGGTGAGATTATCTTTGTCACTCTAGCTCTCATCTATTTACTTTATCATATCTATTTGTATGTTTCCTACTTTATAATTCTATTTTGTTCCTTTAAAAGTCTTTAGCTAGGCCATTAGCTAGTTTTCTAATGGTTTGTATTGTCTTTTTGGTCTTCTGGTCATATGGATGCTAGCTCACCTAAGAGATGACAGCACACCGCACTATCATTCTAGAACCATGCTTTCATCCTTGAGCAAAGAGCTACCTGAGATACAGTGTTGAACCTAAAAATCAGGTCATCTAGCCACAAACTAGATCTCAAGTTTGGAGAGTGGTTGAAGGACCTTATAGCCCTCATCATTCTCATCCCCTATTTCAAAACACCCCTTTAGAGTGAGGTAAGTTAGGGAATCCCTCCGCTCTTGGCTCTTTGTGACCTTGAGCCTTGATGTGGTTGGTCCCCCTCTCTTACAGTTTTGGTGAACCTGACATGAACCAATGTCTACCCTTTCGTTTGTGTTAAAAATTTTCCCTTGTACCTTGTGGCCATTGTGCCCCTGAGCATTGTGAAGTTTTATGAGCATCAAAACCCAGTCCACAACCTTTGGGTATTTTTAGGAGAAGTTTATGAAACCTTCCGATGGAGAAGACGAGGGTCACTTATAGTTTCTCTATTAGTCATTTTTTTTGACCTGTGATTGGTCTTTCTACCCAGGAGTAGTTGTTGCAGGGTGAGGTAGGATTATTTGATGAGACTAAACACATCCCCACTCCTCCTGCATCTCCCAAACCATCTTTAGTGGATAAACACGAAGCTATTCACATTCCCTTAGCAAAGGATTGGGAAACTTAAAGAATCACCTGGAAAAAGACCCATAGCTAGCTAGAGCCACTAAGGTTATTAGCGAAATTGATTATATGGTGGGAAGAGATCCAATAGGTATGGAAATCCAAGCTAGCCTCTCTAGTCTAATAGAGGGTTGTGCTCCTTCAAATAATACTAACCTTGTATGAGGGGCCGCTTTCAAAGAACATGAGAGATAGTTAAGAGTGTCGATTCCTCCCACGTCTGTGTACATGGTGGAAATGGTCCCTTCGATCAATGTCCCCTTGCCTCTAAAATATTTGAAACTATAAAAGTAAAAAGAATACCCTTAAGTTTTAGTTTCACCCTTGTCACCTCTAGCTGTGGAAGTTTTGTTGGGTTGAGTGGTGGGAGCTTTGGTGGTGGTGGTGGGGCTGGCTAAGGTGGTTTTGATGGAGGCCATGGTGGTGGATTTGGAAGTGGAGGTGGATCCGGTGGAGGCCTTGTTGGTGGTGGTGGCCCTAGTAGTGGTTCCAACGGTGGCCACATTGGTGGTTCTGGAGGAGGTTCCACTGGTCCTATGTCATCTAATGAGCCTTCTTTAGAATATGGGAAAGATGCAAAGCTAGATGTTGAGTCTCTCCCAAGCCTTTTCCCAACCTATCTTTTAGCCCTTCATCTGGCATAGCCCACTGTTGGTAGAAATTCTAAACACTCCTTTCCCACAATGAATGGAGATTCCTAAATTTGAAATATATAGCAGCAAAGGGGACCCACAAATACACGTCTCTAACTTTAACACTTTTTGTACAAATTTATTCCATCACGACACATTGATGGTGAAGTTGTTTTCCTAATATTTCAAGGATACAACACTCAAGTGTTGTTCCTTGCCTGATAACTCTATCTTCTCATTTGATCAATTCATGAACCAATTCTTATGACAATTCCAAGCTAACATCAGATCAAAGATGAACATTTTGGATCTCATCCGATCCAAACAAGGGGATAATGAAAAGATTACTGATTTCATAGTGTAGTATCAAGCGCTCTTTTCACAAATCTTATACTTGTTGCCCAATTCTGGTGTACAGAAGGTATTCATAGGGAACTTACAAAGGCCTTGGAAAGAGAAGTTCACCCTCATGAAATACCCTTATTTTTCACATTTGTGTGTGGCATTACAAGAATATCAACAAATGGTAGTCCAGTTTAGAGGATCCTCCTCGTGCTCTCATTTATAAGGAAAGTCCATCGTATCGATCTCTAGAAAAGGTAAGGTTGTTGCAAATGTAGCCACTACAAATGATAATGGCCTAAAAAATAACTAAAAGTTCACAAAGTTCATAGAATCTTATTCTTCCATCCTAAAAATTTTGTTGAAGGAGAAGATGATAAGTTTGGATAACCCTCAGCCTCTCAAGGAACCTTAACCTAGTTGGTATGACACGAATACCTTTTTCCAATACCATTGAGTTAACGAACATGATATCAAACACTATATGTGTCTGCATCATGAGATATAGGATTGCATTAAGGATGGTACTATCCATCTTGATGGAAAGAAACAGAATGCAAAAAAATTGGTGGCAAAAGCGAATAGTGAGTTGCAAATATACATAGACCCATTTTCATTGCATTATACCAACATGATTAGCAATCCCTCCAATTATATCACTTAGCTCAAAGAATACATTAACATGGTTACCATTACTCCTCATGCACAACCTATGATTGGCTCACCAGATGTGACATTCACATTGCAGGGTGTGCCCTTGAACAACAAGCCCTCTCCCATTTACATTCATGCTCACCTCAATGGGAACATTGTGACAAGGGTCCTAGTTGACCCCGCGAGCCGAGTGAATGTCATTACAAAAGAGGCGTTGTGGCTTAATTCATTGCATAAAGAGGAGTATGAAGAAACAGAGTCCATCATTCATATGCATGCTTGCATTTCTCTTAAACCTTATGGTTCGATAACTCTATCCATCCTAGTTGGACCTAGGACTGTTGACACATTTTTTAATGTCATTCTGGAGTCAAATTTGTTCAGAGTGAATTCAAGCATACTCAAAGGGTAAAAACCGGGCATATTCATCGAGAACTCTTTCCTAGAAAGGGGGGTAAGAGAGCCATCTTAGGAATGGGGCAGCTTCTCTTTTCCCTTTCGAGAAGAGGAGGTGACTTGCTGTTGTGCTATCGAAAGGATCAAATTCAGCTTTCCTTTACCCTTGGTTTTATATTTCACATAACTTTTGTAAAGTAGGTCCATCCTAAGAGGAATTGGACCGACCGGGGCAGGCCAAAAGTGATCCAATGAATATCTCCCTGGGACACCAAAGGATGATATCTAGTATCATTCAATACATGCACAACACCTTCATGGGAGAACTTTAAACATTTGTGGATGACAGAGGTGATCCCATTCATGGAAGCTAACCGAGGTATGATGGTACCGACTTGGTGAAAACCCAAGATTCAAATATCAGATCTCCCTACCAAACCCCCTAGACCTTGGTACTACCTATATAGTAGGAAGAAAGGTACCCACGGGGAATATTCTATGTCTCGACATCTGTGGCCTCCCACCGCTTATTCTCCTAAAGCAGTAAATGGGAAGAGGCCCCTCTCCAAGGAATTAGAGCTGATTCCCCCCATCATTTCTCAACCTACTCGTCTTGCTCTCATCCAGGAGTCTATCCCTCCATTGGAAATAGTTGTTGTGGATACTACCATGGCCAAGTAGGAGCCTTTTGTCCCTTTGTAGCTTCCGATTTCTAGCTCTAAGAGTTGTAGAAACCACATTGCACATGAGGGCAAGCGTCGGTGTAAGACTCTTGTGGCTGAGTAGGATACCTTACTAAAAAAGGATGAGGAGATGACCACCCTTGTTTTAGGACTTGCTACTATGTCATCCTTTCTCCTCCCCTCTATCTTCATTCAACCAAACTCTGTATCGATCTCAACTCATGTTGTGAGTGCAACTAAATCTAAAAGGGCATGTAGGTGTTCATCAATCTTCAGTTGAGTTTCCCTTGCTAATGTCCCTTTTATATGTCTCTCCTTTTTTGAAACCCATGGATATTTTGAATAGTTCAGTAGTATCTACAGTGGTTTTCTCCTCCTCCTCTTCCTCTGCACCTCTCACCTCGTCTATGGGGAGTTCCCACATCTCGACAGAGTGAAAGGTAGAGGTTGGTCCTTCCAGTAATGGAGGGCATAAGAGGAGCCCAACTTCTCTGAAGGGTGGTCCTAAACTGACTTGTTCTGTCCTAGTAACAAAACTAGTCTTGGCTTCCCCCGAGTTTTTCACTGCTCTTGAATCACTTGGTGAGCCAAGTAGTGAATCTCGGGTGCAACCCTCTCCATCCATTGAGGTACAACATGGAACTCTAGTAAGGTCCATGTTTAACTCTTTGGATGAATTTTTGGCCTTTTCAATGATTTTCACGAAGTCACTAACCCTAGCTCCATAAGAGCTTAGCAGAGAATACCTTGCGAGGGCTTCTTCCTTAGCGCTTGTTGTGGGAGGGTCAAAATCTCCTCTCAACATTCCACCACTATAGGCCCATCCTCCTTCCCCCTATGATGACCTAGAGTGGGAAGTAGATGACCTCTTGGTCGATCAGTGTTAGGGGGAGGCCCCTTCTTTACCTTTAGAATAGATGTGTGTGTATTGTGATAAGTTCCCCCATGATTGTGTTATGTGTTCCTGGATGATCCTTGTCACCCTTATTGGTGCTTGGACACATGCATGATTTTTGTCTCATAAACCTTCTTCTATTTGTATCATCATTCTTCCATGTTTGTGATGACTTTCAGAAAATTAGAGACGATGCAAAGCGTTGGGGGAATTTAGGCTCCCTTTCCATGTTGATCCATTTTTTTATTGTTACTTTGTCTTCTCGAGCATTACTCACATGGTCTGATGTAGTAGGGGATTGATGACAATTCATTTATATACTACTATTATACTTATATAGATATATTTATGAGCAACTCTGACTCTAAAATATCAGATCACCCCTGTGTCTTTTATTTGTTAATTTTCTTTATCTCTTTTTCACTCTTTTTCTCCTTCTCTCTTCTTTGTTTGAGTTGTCCCTCTTGGTAGATCCCATAATTTTAAAAAAAAAATTGTGGTATGTCTTGTCATGTCAGTGTTCTATGCTTCTGATCTTGGGTTTAAGCCTTAGGGTTTTAGGTTGAAAACCCTCTCTTCAAAATTTGTATTGGCATCAACATTAAGCATTATAATCTGTCGTTGACTTGTGTACCTAGTTGTTGATATTTTAAGTTGCATCTTGAGCCACTAAAATTGTTCTTCATACCGCTTTTGCTAGCTTTATCGGTCACCATCTACAGGTTGGCCATTTTAAATTTTTTACCATGGTCGGGCCTAATATTTCAAGATTAAAACTTAGGTTTTAAAGTCTTCATCCTTAAGGGTTAAGTCTCATCGACCTAGGGGTGGCCTCATTTTATCAACTAAATTTTTTGACATGTGCAGAAATGGAGGTTTATGATGGTCATTTGATCACTATGGATGGAGCTTGACCATTCACCGCATGCCCATTCCAATTTTTGGACCTATTATTTTATTCACATGGGCTGGAAAGCTTAAGCCACGTGTCTGATGGGCCCAGTGTTTGTTTGATTGATGGGCCACATGTTTGATTGGTATCAGATCTGGTCATGGGTTTGAATCCCTCGCTTGCACTGGGGGGAATTGTTGCAAGGTGTGCGCCCTTGGTCTTGTTGGTTGTTTAGCATGACGCTCAAGATTTGTG
This sequence comes from Sequoiadendron giganteum, assembly GCA_007115665.2. Taxonomy (NCBI): domain Eukaryota; kingdom Viridiplantae; phylum Streptophyta; class Pinopsida; order Cupressales; family Cupressaceae; genus Sequoiadendron; species Sequoiadendron giganteum. Next base: position 418,264,937 of record CM021106.1, read on the forward strand.
ACATGTTTTAACTGCCTCCCGTGGATCTTAACTATGTCTTGTATCGAGCATTAACAGGTTGATCTTTTGGTACAACGTCAAGGCCAACAATAGATATCACAAAGAATCAATGATGATCAATGGAACACATGACGACATCCTCACCACTCCCCGCTACCTCATTCTTGTTTATTTTTTATTAAAACAAACGAATGGGTTGGTGGGCGGTTGCCATCTGTCATCACCAATGGTAGGCCCCATGTTTCAGGTGGTCGACATGCTAGGATTTGAAAGTGATCAATGACAGACCTCACCAAATGTGTTATCATCTAATCCATTCCCCGCCCGCCCGTTCGTACTATTTATTAAGGTAAAGAATTCACATGGGCGAGTAGGCGTGGTGACATGTGGAATCTTAGAAGGTGGGCCATATATCTTGTGCAAGTAGTAAACAGTGCCAAAAAGTGGATATATGAGAATTACATGGTAGTGTGGCCCGATCTCCACCATTCCCCACCACCCTGCCATTTTCTATTTTAATACTTATTAATGGGAGCGGGCTAGTGAGCATGGTGACATCTATCACTCTAATGGAGGGACCTGTTGAGTATTAATGAAGACATGCACTCTTGAAAGGTCTTAGCCTGATGGTTGATGGTGGGTGATATGGACTATTCTGGCCAATCCCCGTCATCCCATGGGGGCCCCATTTGTACCTCCCATTTTCAATGGGCAAGTAGGCGACTACCACGTGGACTACTTCAGATGGTCTGATAAAATTTAGCAGAGAATAAATTTTTCCAAAATTTGGTTGAAAATGTATTAAAATTTAGAGTGTTGCCAACTTTCAACCAGGTCCTTGACACACATTCAAGATTTGGGAGATGCTTGTAGTTACAATTGTCATTTTTTTCAAGTGTTGGTACACATGGGATAAATAATTTGAGGCAACACAAAATACATGTGATATTTTGAGGATCGATCATGATCGCTTCCCGCTATCTTGTGGTGGTGATTTGTGAGAAAATTAATTCCCATGGGCGAAAGGGTAAATGTGACATGACAAGTTTTATCAGGCTAAGTATGTGATTAATTATGTAGATTGAGTGGTGTTTATCCACTTGTGACATCTGATTGGGAAAAAATATCAAAAGAATGAAAAAATAATTTTGTGTCATAATTAACCATTCTGATTAGCTACCCGTTGATTTTGTAACGGTGTGTGATCAATGGCTCAGATTCAAAAATCAAGGTAGCTGGTTGGTGGGTTTTTTGTGTAAGCTTCCTTGGAACGTTAATGAATTCATGTTGTAGGTAGCCTATTTATTGGTGACTCCTTGCTTGTTTTTCTCACCATTTGATGTTTGAGATAATTAAGAGTCTGGGAGTGAGTGCATGAGATTTTCTAAGTATTTGTATAATTCAAGCTTGTTGTTTTACGTGGGTGGGTAGTTGTTCTGTGAGTTTTTCCATCAAACAATGGGTAAGGTGAGTGTTTCTATTAGCCCAAAACAGAGGTTCAGGAGACTTCTTGAGTCTCAGAATGTTGAGCCCAAAGAGGAGTAGGATGTTCCTGAGGTTCCTATAACACCAAAGAAGAAGGCAAGAGATGAAAAGAAGTCTACATGTGCTACTCTCAAGCGTGCATACCATCTAAGGAGCCGAGTTGTATTTGAGGATTTGGTTAAAGGAAAGGAAAATAAGGTAGATCAGCCTGAGAGAGAGGTTGCAAGGAAAAATAATTTACCAATGAGCTTTTATGGGATGACATCAATCTCCCATCAAAGTATCAGATGGTCCATCTGATAGTGGAGATGAAACTGACTCTAGCTATCACTATAATGCCCCGCCTCACAACCCTAGAAGAAGTTGCAATTAACTACTCAAACAAACTAATTTTTTTTTAAGAATAATTAACATGCAAGTTCACTACCCATTGCAAACAACCCCTAAGGTTACAAGACTGAGTTTACTTTAAGACCCAAACAAAAAACATGAATTGAAACCATAACATTTATTTACTTAAGAAAATAATAACACATACATTCCATACATGATAAATTACATCATAAAAGTAAGAGATACCATGGACTACAAATAATAATAATTAAACAATAAGATTACATCTCCCATTCCCTGACTGAGGTAAATCCAATAAGCATGATTACAATTACAACTTTCCACCTCGATAAAAAATGAGGGGTAGTGAATTACACAATCAACTGAAATGAATAAAGCATGAAATGAAACTAGATCCTACGAGCTCTCCAACTAGAAATCTCATCAACACGAACAAGAGAAAACCCAATGGAGTAAGCTGCACATTCCACACAACCAAGTGGTACCCGAAGGCCCACCCCCCATGCTAGGAGATAGTAACAAGGATTCCAAGACAAGACCATCTACCTCTAAACACAGGTTGACTCATACTGACTCATACTGATAAAACCAAACACAAGAACCATACAACCACAAGTACAACTCTAACATGGTCACATTGCTTCTAGATATAAAACAGATCGAGTATGTTAAGAAAACCATACACACAAAATCACGTACCGACTGTTGTCCTGGATAGAGTGTCATCGTACAACTCGACATGGAATATCCTCTGGGAATCTTCATAGGCTCCGACCCCCACTATGGGTTATCCTGGTGGCCTCAACTGAATCTCGGCCCCCATACTCACTCATGCAGAATCAAATACCTTTCGTAAAGACAAGATAGATGACCTTTCCATTCCAGGCCTTCCCACTCATCCCAAGCCTAAATGAGCACTTGTGTCTATGAGTGACGCAAAATTATCTTGATTAGTGAGAAATACTACCCAATCTCCTAAGTATATTATTTTAGTTATCACTTGATTAAACCACATCCGAAGGTTATCCAGTTTACCTCTTTGGGATCTGGCGCCTAACAGAAGCCACTCTTCTACTTGACAACATACCAAACAAAACCAATCACCAAGGGAACCCAAGTGCATACAAAATAGATTTTACAACCACTCCAACTCTAGGAGGAAACATAAAATGAAACTCACTCCAAACCTTGGAGACAATAGTTCACATATCCATTCCTTCCAAAGGAGGCACAAAACATCTCCGTTTGTGGAAACCAGTAAAACACTGACTAGACACCATGCATCACCCACAAAATTCAAAATAGGCTAACATAACAAATCGACAACCCCTATCCTCTAAAGATCCTCTAGAAGACTTACATATTACTAACTTTCACTTAACCCATTTCCCCAAATAAAACACCGAGGAAGTAATCACGAAAGTAAGTACGAGGAATTAACTAATTTTGGATATACTAAATCCATTTCCTTTTAAAATTCATTTCACAGTAAAGAAAACAATTGCCCTAACAAAATAATTCATTGCCTTTCTAATTACTGAGAGGGGAAAACTGATTTTGATAAACAATTCAAATCCATGATTACTTTTACAAACAACATTAATCCACTGCCTTTAATAAATTCAATAGATTATTGTCACAATAGAACTAATTTAATAATGTCTCTCTTTCAGACAAAAGAAGAAATTTAAATCAAATGTTTAATCCTTAATTGCTTGTAAATAATAATAAAATAAACATTCACTCCTTCGATTTAAAACCTATCATTTTAATGTAGCTATCTCTCCTTTGCAAAATAAATCATTTTAAAATCAATTAATCTTGCTATTTAAAACATATTACTTTTAAATCCAATAATTGTCCTTTCAAAAATATTATTTTAAAATAAAATCAATAATTCGACTATTGCTTATTAAGTTAAAATTTTCCCAATTACATTTAAAACATGATGTTTATCAAATCAACATTTTAATATATATATATATATATATATATAAATTTATAATCTCAGTTATGCATATAAATCTTATTATTAATATATATTAATATTTTAACATTATAAAATATAATATAAAATATTATTTAAAAATATTTTAATATTATAAAATATAATATAAAATATTATTATAAATATTTTATTTTATAAATTATAATATATAAAATATTATATATATTTTAAATAAAAAATACAACGAAATGAAAAAGGTTCACACATTTTCCTCGAGTTGTGTGCCTTGCTTTAGGGCTAGGTCGACGACTTACACAGTTGGCCCCAAAGCTTGGGGCGATTATGTGTAAGCACAGTCGACGCTCTTATGGGGTGGCGGCTGTGTTTACACATAGCCATCCCTCGTTGGGGGGCAGCGACAACAGGGTGTGGGGGTCGCACTGGGTGCAGCTCCCGCATAGCACCTCCCATGGGGGGTGCGGTGGGGTGAGCCCCCAAGGTCCCTCCCCCAAACAGATTTAATTTATAAAAAAAAAAATTAAAAAAATAGACAAAAACCCCTACGGATTTTTAATTTGCCCTTTTTTTAACAGGGGTCAAATTTTTATTTTAACAACATATTATTTCAAGGAGAAATAAATATATATACAAAAAAATATATATGTATATGTATATCTATACACACACACACACACACACACACACACACACACACACACACGCACACACACACACATATATATATTTAAATATCCTTTCAAGGAATTTGCAAAATTAATTGAAGAAATGAAACTTAAAATGATCATTTACAGCCAATAACACAATCCTTTCTTGAGAAATTTCATTTCCAAACAGAGTTTTCATAGTTTTGAAACAAGATTTTAAATGGGTTTATTTTTCAAATCAAACAGGGTTTCTATATTTGCAAACATCACAATCAAAATTGTGAAACCTTTCAAAATGAAAACTAATTTTAATAGAAAGAAGCTGGTTCCAAAATCTTGAAAGGTTGACAATGGTGCTTTGAATCCTTTCGCTGATTCCAGCTCCTCCAAGAAATCCAACTTGTTTCTCCAAATCCAAAACCCCCAAATCCAGAAATTCCAAAACCAAACCAGAATCCTTCCTCCCCTTTTCTTTCAATTTTTTCATGCTTATAGCAAAAATTCTATGAAAATCAAAATATCTCATTTTCAACCACCATCATAATTTTTTAGAAACAAAAACAGAAAATATCTTCAAATTTCATTTTTGCATTTAAAATTTTCAAAAATGCAATTAAAAACCTTTTTCAATTTTCAAACTTAATTTCAATCAAAGTATCAATTAATTCTAAAATGAATAACTTAATTCACTTCAACCCAATTAATTTAATTAATTCCATAAAATAAATATAATTCGAGGATTAATCTATTTTACTAATTAAATTAAATTAATTAATTAATTGAATAACATCATAGAACATATTAAACTAGATAAATTTAATAAATAACTTAAATACATAGAGCCATTTATTTACCTCTTTTCTAACTTGCAATTTAAATAAAATCAAGGCAAATTGAACAATATTAAAACAACTAAAAAAAATTAAAACCAATGACACACTATGACTAGGGTGATGACTTGGCACGAAAAACCTGGCTACTATCTCCCAATCGAATGTCGTTGGGAAATGGATACACTCAAACTTGTGAAACTAGGTGAAGTCGATGTCCTGCACCTATCAACCTATGAACAAAGAGTATATCCACATGCATATATATCATAATTAAAACACACCGTGAAGAGGAAGTCATGGAATCGCAAGGCATTCGCAAGCGAGTGGTGCAATCCAATCCCCTTCACCAATACAATGTTACTAACTAACGAATCTAACATCAATAATTTAATCAAAAGCATTAAACAACATTAATTCAAATATCCACTATGCTAATCCAAAGCATGCCATAATGATAACATCAGAATAAAATACCATCACGTCAAAATATAACATTTGCATCGCTTTACAGTTAGCGATCAAATAGTAACCAAGTACCAAAGTCAAGGTACTAACAAAAAACACAACATAAAGGAGAAGAACACTGTTCGATCAAAGAGAAAAACAGAGGGGTATTACAATCGCTAGTATCTTGTGGCCTTGAATGATTTGACTAACCTCAAGGATGAGGTGGTGATGGCCACTCCAATTTCAATAAGGACACTAAGTGGGTGTTCTTATTCTGTTGACTAGGTAGAATATCACCCCGCTCCCCTCCTGAGCTATTGCTCAAGTGTTTTTGTCCTTTGTGCTGACATGTCTCTTTGGGCTGGTGTGTGTGAATCTGGGTTCTTGTTGTTTTCTTCTTTTTGTGTTGATGGTGACTTCAGGTGGTCAACGTGAACATACAATTTTGATGCTATAATGCAATGCCTTTTGGAAGGATGGTGGGCTTCCCCAACAAATAGTTTTTGATATTTTTTTCTCCCCTATGCTACAAATGATGATTTACAACTTCTTAGGAAATATTTTGAAGATTGGAAAAATTAAAGTGAAATTTGAGCAAATGTAACTATAATTTAGCCCAATGCTTGTTGCTCCCTTACTCTATAAATGGGATTTTAAGGCTAATTACAGGGGTTGGATTTTGAAATCATAGATAGTTCAGATAGAAGATCGGCTTAGGAAGGAGCATACTATGGAAATATAAGTATGAATAGAATAGTAAATGTCTTGGATATAAGTCTTATATGTGATAGTTTTAAAATTAGTTTTATAGAGGTTACTCATATCAAAACAAATGTTAGTTTTGATACATATACTCTCATGTGTACCAGGTTTTTTGCAAATTATAAATGAAAATATCAAGGGTATTCTCATTTATCTTCAATTGTTTGACTAGATGTATGACTTTTTTTCTTGCTTTAGCTCAAAGAGTGGATTAAATGCTAAAAGAGGGTTATAAATTTGTGGGAAATTGCATAGGATTAGGTAAGAAGTTAGTTTTCAAACATTGTGAATTTCCATATTGTAAAGTACTATGGAAATAGTCCACCAATATTTGAATCAGTAGCTTGTATATTATGGGTTATTATATATCTAACTCCATCTTCCTAATTGATGAAGCATTGGTCTATTTGTTAAGTAAATCTTGTGAGTGAATGGTTATGGGTATGCTTGGTTATTGATTTGAAATGAGAACCAAATTATTGAAACTTTAAATTACAATAAATGGAACTAAAAGTACTACTTAATTCCTAGAAATAGATGATAATTTGTTCAAAGACTAGCCAAGTCTTTAATAAATATAATTTATCTGCATTCTATAGGAATTAATCTATGTATTGAAGTGTTCTTGATAAATTTAATATCAAATGAACATGAATAGGAACACCCTCCTAGGTCCCACAGAGCTTGAAGAGTAGGAGTAAGGGCCTGTAAATCCTTACTCATTTGCTGGCCACCAATTTTGAATTTTCTTGAATATATATGGTTGACTACGCTTTTAGAGGACTTCAGAGTTTAGGTGGTTCTCTTAAAACAAAAAAAAACCAACAAAATGGTGAATTCGCTTGGGAAGAACTTTGGAATTTGGTTGCAGACTGCCTTGTCAAAGAGTCATTAAAATCATGAAATAGTTTGTAACTAGAGATTGGAAATTGTGGTGTCTTATTTTCCCATCTGGGTCACCAACAAAATGGCGACTCTGTTGGGGAGAACTCTGAGAAATTTATAAAAGTAGGAATCCTAGTTGCAGACTGTTATAGAGTTAAGAAGTTGGTGAATCTGAATATATGATTTAGATATTGAGAAGTTTTCAAACCTAGAGGTGATTTTGTTGCAGCACTTTCATAGAATTTGTGTGACTCTGCTATTGGAGGAGACCTATAAGGAAATCTATCATCAAAGGATCTTCTTATTTCTTGAAGTTTAATCCTCTGTCAAAGGAGGTGGCGACTCTGTCTAAAGAACCTGCTAAAAGAGAAGAAGAGAATTTCATATCTGAAAAGATCTTCAGTCAATAAGGAAGGTTACTAGCTGCCACAAGTTTCCAAGTATTCTCATAATCTAGATAAAAAATTCATGAAAAGATAGTTTTATGAGAAGTTTTCAAAACTTGAAGAAAATAAATGATTCACTATTAAATGAAATTGCATTAAGAAAGGGAATATTAGTGGCTCTTTTCATACTTCTAAAAGTGTAATATGTAAATGATTTGAGAAGTATGTTTGTTTCTGAATTATGCCTCTAAAAGTTTTAAGACAAGAAGATTTAACCTATATCTTAGGATTATGGTTAAATTAGTGAATGAGGTAACTACTTAAAGATTGATAATAACTGGATAGTGACCATAAGGAGGTTTCCCCTATGATATAGCAAGTAAAATATGTAGGGTAATCAATTTTACCATATCCTCAAAGGGATTTTGTTATTGAAAGGTATAGCTTTTAGTGGTATCAAAGGTTTCCCTAACCTAATTCCTAAATTTTTTAGAAAATATTTGCCTAAATTCATAGGGAAAAATTCAGAACCAGTCTCTAAGCATTTGCAAACATTTGTGGATGTGATGGGAGACTTGAAATAAATCATGAGGATATTGTTATGAAACTTTTTGTTCTGTCTTTGAAGGATGATGCTAGAAATTGGTTTTTATTTTTACTTGCTTGTTCTATTGCTTCATTGAATCAATTTTTGGCTACCTTTCTAGAACAATTTTGGTGAAAGGGTAAACCATAATGCAGTAAGAAATTTTTTTATGGAAATCCATAAAAATAAAGATGAGTTGGTTCCTGCTTTCAACCTTAGATTCTCACAGGCAATAAGGGACATTCCAGAAATTATAAGACCAAATGATGTTGAATTTTTGGTTGTGTATCTGGATGCATTTGATAGTAAGATGAGTTATTGGTTGAGAGACAAGGAACCCGCAACATTGCACCAGACATATCAAATTGCTATGGATATTGAAAATAACCTAAAATATGCAATGATGAGAGGATACAAGGTTGCAAGTATCGGTGGATTTAATACACCTATTACAGATGGAATGAACAATAGAGGTGATTATCAAGAAATGAATACTTCTATTGCGCTGATTTCTCATACATCACAATAGGTAGATCAAAGTAAGCTTCAAGATCAATATCAACTGAGTTTGAGAAAATTTGATCAAATATCTTCTATTAAGAACTTGTATGAAATGAAAAGACACAAAGATGAGTCACCCTATTATTTGTTCCCAAGATTCTTGGATGCTTTGTTGGAGGTTCCAATGAATGTGGAGAAAGTGTCCAAATGTCATGTCAGGTGCCAATATCTCAAAAAGGACTAAAATGAGGAAGTAGAAACTAAGAATGGAAATGGACATTTGGACTTTGTCCAAATATCCAATTGGGACCTAAAACCTTGAAAGGACCTTAAGAGGAAAAAATGGAATGGGGGATAGGGAACAAACTTAGACATTTGTTTGGAACCCAAAACATTGAAAGGACCAAAAGAGGAAAAATGGAATGGGGAATCAAGAATGAACTTGAACATTTGGTCTTTGTCCAAATTTTCATTTGAGACCTAAAACCCCAAAAGGACTTGAAGATGAAAAAGGGAGACTTTAGCCATCTTTTTTGGATTTTTTGCAATTGGGTATTTGACCGCAACTTGGCAAAGGGGTAATACAACTACTAGAGGTATGTTTGAGCATGATAGACCCATTAATATTTAATTCTTATATCATTTATAATTGATGGGAAATAAAAATGGGGTACAAAGTGACAATAATTTGCAATTAAATGTATTTTGGCTAAAATGACAAGATTTGCACCAAAGGATTGAATTGAATTTGGAAGCCATAAAATGTAAGAACTTATATTTTCTAAATAACATTGTGCAATCATTAAAATTTGAGCAAACCAAAATTTGGGGACTCATTTATAATGGGGACTAGTCCATAGGAAGGTAAAATAAGTTTTGCAACAACCATAAAACTTATTCAACAATCATGGAAATTGACATGAAGAATCTCCATGAATTATGAACACTTGTTCCATTGCTATAATTAATTTTTAAATCTTTACAATGTCCTTTTAACTTTCCTAAATATGTTGAAATATTAAATTTAGATTTGAAACTTTCTTGATTGCCCTAAAAATAGAGGTGGAGGCTTGTTTTGAATTATAAGTTTTTTTGGTAAAATATAGTTTGGATATGAGCTTTAGATATTTATATTTTAATGCCAAACATTTTGGGCTACCCTACCATCTTGAGGTCTAAAAATGACCTTTGCTAAACAAGTTCCAATAGTTAGATATGTTAATTCTTGTATTTAAATTATATTTTGTTATTAGAGGTAGATGATAATGTGGCATACCTATGAAGGGTCTACCATTTATGCTTGGTTACCCAACATAGCCTCCCATAGTGTAAACATGTGGTGATTTGATGTCAAGATTTGTTCTTTTGTTATTTGAGTAAGCATTCTTTATTTTTTTGAATGAATAATTATGATTATTTTTCTGGGTTTCATCTTAATGGTTATTGAAAATTTTAGCTTTTATATCTCATTATAACCTTTTAAAATAGTGGGATTAATTGGATCAAGCTGATGAATCAAGATCTATGGTACACACTTACACTTACAGGTATGTTTGAGATGGATAACTCACTTTATGCTTTAATGGTCTCAATTATGCCATTGAAAATACCAAACTATTTGTAAAGCTTTAAATTTTAATAGTCATTGAAATGAAGGAAAACAGGTAATGGTAAAATAGGTAAATGGAGAATTTATGCACCTATCTTTCTTGTTTCATTAGGAAAAAGAGATCCCCAAAGGTAAGATTGAATTTCAACCCTTAGGTGAGTCAACCATATTAGAGATCTTGGTTATTTTCCTTATGATAAGACAAGGTAAATATGCCTAAAATGCACTTTGGGGAGATAAACTAAAAATACTAAATGAACTCAATTATGCAATGTGAAACTTGAATCATCAATTTAAAGCATAACACAATAAAAAACAAAACACTTCCAATAGATTTGAGAAGGGTAAGTTGATGCGTACCAATCACCAAAAGTTTTTGTTAAGTGTCCTCCTAGGATAGACTCACCCTAGGGTGAATGGGTCCTACTATAGGGATCTAAAATCTAATTTAATAGTCCTCTTCTCCTGGATCTACACTCTCAATTTCTCCAAATCTCACTATCAAAAAGGGGAATAAATTTTGCAAGTAAGATTATGTGTCTTGACAACTTTGAAAACTTTGAAAAATTGCACTTTTGATCAATATTCAATCCCTCTTCACTTGTAAATATGCACATAAAAATATAGGGAAAAATTTGTTTATTTTTGGTGAATATGGGTTTGTCTTGGTCAAGCCCTATTTTGGTAATTAAATCTTGAAATGAAATAATGATAAAAAGAAGGAATGATGAATGAACACTAGCTTGTTGCAACTCACCAAACCCTATAATGGCTGCCCTTGGAGGACTAAAGTCTAACACATCACTCCAAGGATTGGATATTGCATGAAATAGATTGGTTGGGTGCTTGATTTGACACTTGATTTGATGCTTGAAAACTTGAAACGTACATCACAATGTTAGCTCCAAAAACATGCATTAATGCAAATAAATTTGACATGATTCTTGAGATCTTGAATGTTGATTTAGAAGACTAATAAATCCACTCTTTAAATTTCTTGACAATAATCTTTTCTCTTTTGAAATTTGGATTATGCAATTTCTTGATTCTAGGATTTGAATTGATAAAAAGACCTTGTATTTATAGGTAATTTTCTAATTTCTCGACAATTAAACATTAAAGGCTAAAATTGCAATTTGAATTTGAATCATAAAATACCACCAAAAACATATTAAAAATGGGGTCCTAAGTCTAAGGAGGACCCATTCGCCCTTAGGTGAATGGGTCCTAGGCCTTAAACCTAGGACACACATTTTCTAAGATGTGTAATTTGATGTTTGCAATTGTTTAATGTAGGTTCCCCTTTCAAAAAATGAAACTAATTAGGCTTTTAAATGCATAATTGGGTCAATTAGAGGCTTAATTAAGTCCACTTAATTTAGGGGAGTAAAAAAAGTGAGAAAATGTAAAGGAGTACATTTTTTGTGACTACATTTAGCCCTCACTTTAGTGAGAGTATGAACTTGTGCTCAGAATCACACTAAAGTAGAAAAATAAGTCAAGAGAGGTCCAAGTACATAAATGTTAGTGAGATAGGATGACAAAGATCAAGGAAGTGGCCAAGCCCATATGATAAAGATCCCATGGAAAACCAACATAAGTAAAAAGGAAAGAACATATATGTATGATATACATCAACAAGACAAGATACACAAGCTTGTAATACCAAAATTAATGCAAAAGAAAGAAAATAAAAGATGGACTACTCGCAGTTACTCTGCTGCCCATAAAAAATGTTCACAAGTGAAAACCTATTGTCCACTATGTAAACAAAATATACTCACATCCAGGATAATAAAATCTGTTGTCCACTAGGTGAGCCTCATAAAGGTGGTTGATGGGAAAGTCATGCCAGGTCTATATGCTCCCATATGTCAACCATACCAAAAGTTATATCTCCTAATAAATTTGATAAGGTGCCACACAAAATAGGCTCCACAAGGCTAGCAAGATATGTTATGATAGACACTCATGAAAAACAAAAAGGCTCCACTGGAAAGCAAGTTGTGTTGTGATTGGTGGTCATGAAAGTTTTAAATGCAATAGGATAGGATATTCAAAGGGTTTTTTCTTAGTTCATGAAAGTTCTCACCTTGGGGAACATCATTCTTAATGTCACCAAGAGAAGACTAGTCGAGGATACAATATTATCAACTTAGGGAATGCAAGCCATAACATTACCACTAAGAGGAATGTCATATGCCAAAAAAGGTCATGCTCTTGAAGGAAATCAAACCCAATGTCACCACCAAGAATACACATCACATGAAGTAAGAATACCACACTTTGAAGGGAACAATGAGCAAGGACGTGCATGCCCCCACTTTAAAGAAATTGCTAAATACCATGTTGTGAACAATTACTTTAAAGTAGAAAATGATGAATTCCAATACATGAGATTTTTATTCTAAAAGCGATATATTACATATGTTTTCAAGTAGAGCTACATCATGAAATTATGGTTTACCCCTATAGACACCTAAAATTGTCCTAACCTGCGAACTAGCATTTTAACACTAATATTCATCATTTACATCAAGAAAACCCCTATTTTCCTCTATTGATTGAATAATAATACATTATTTAATTAATTCACTTTTTCATCATTTTCGACCAATTAAATAAAGTTCATTTATTTAATAAAATCCTAAAAACCTAATTTCTTCTATTAATTGAATAATACAACATTATTTAATTAATTCACGTTTTCATCAAATTCAAAAAATTAAATAAATTTTATTTATTTAATATAGTCCTAATCTAAGTTTATTCTTCATGATTAATTAAATAATGCCAATTATTTAATTATATCACTAATATAATTTATTCCCCTAAGTTGATTAAATTATTAAATCATAATAATTTAATTAACTCACTTTCCCTCCAAATTTGAATAAATTGAATAAAACTATTCAAAATATCATCAAAAATCAAATCAAACTAATGCAACTTTGTTTGCAAAAGTCAAACTTGATTTGCATGTTCAACTCCAAAAAGAATTAATTAATTAAATCAATTTCAATCCCCCTCATAGATTAAATGATATTAAATATTACTTAATCCTCTTTCAAATTCTACATTAAATAATTATTTCAATTATTTAACCTACCTTTTCCAAATTAAATAATTAAAATAAATTATTTAATTCATTCAACATCATCCCTTTAATAAATAATCTTTTATTTATTAAAAAAAAATCATCATGCATGTTCCTCTTAATATTAATTAATTAAAATTAATTAATTATCTTCTCTACATGGACTAATTCTTCTTTTAGTTAACTAAACAATCTATTTAGTTAACTATTCAATTATCTCTCCATGCATTATTCCCTTAAACATAACAACCACTTTCTCTCAGTTGACTAAACAATCTATTTAGTTAACTCTTAATTTAATTCTCTTTCAAATTCTACATTAAATAATTATTTTAATTATTCAACCCCACCTATTGTTTTAATTTAATTAAACGATTATAAGTAATTATTTAATTAAACAACTTTCCCCTTTCCAAATTAAATAATTAAATTAAATTATTTAATTCATTCAACATCATCCCTTTAATAAATAATTTTTTATTTATTAAAGTCAAATTCACATGTGCATGTTCATCTTGATATTAATTAATTTCCCTCAAAAACTTAACTAGCTCTTCTAAATCAGTTGACAAAAATATCTATTTAGTAAACTATCTCATTATCTCTTCATGCACAATCTCCTCGAACCTAATGAATACTTTCTTCTAGTTTACTAAAATATCTATTTAGTTAACTCTTCATCAACTTTCTTAACTCACACACTCTTTTTGTCAACTGAGATTGACTATTCAATCTATCTAGTTGATTGACCAATCTAAATTAGTTAAACTCTCTCTCACATCTAGTCCTCTGATCAATCAGCCCAATTGATTGATCAATCTAAATCCTCTCAACAACCTTCAACCATCAATCTTGATTCAACATTGTTTAATCTTGATCGCTCATCTAAAAACTTGAAACCTATATAACAAACCTCTTTCCTCTCAAAAAAATATGGGAGAATCAACATACCTTATGCAAAAAAGTGTTGTCAAGATCACCATTGATGGAGCTTCATCATACCTTTGGCCAACCAAAATTAACATCATTCTTCAAGCTTTCACGATGCAACAATGGAGGCTTTGATGTGATACAAACAACCCAACATCATTCAAACACACTCCGACATGGGATGGTAATCTCTCCTTTTCTTTGAATTAATTATGTTAATCATAGGATTTCATTACATAATTTCAATAGCTTAGATTGTTCATTTCATGAGTGATGGAATAAGATCTTAGATTAAGTGTTTTGGATTAGATAGATTCTCAGTTCATTGCATTTGTCTTGCTTTGCATTCTAATTTTTTTCCCCCTCACACATTTTGGAACATCCGGTGGGACTCTTTTCCCCTACACTAATGTTCGCATGAGCTATATTTAAAGTTGCAGATCCTGGAATCGCATTGGAAAAACATTTCATGCAATGCCCAAAAAAATCTCGTAATTTCCTATCAAGAAAATTGCACATATGCTCTAAAAACTGAGCATCTGACATGGGAGCTACACTTTTGCAAAAAGATCTTCATATCTACTTTTAAAACCTTTCATTTGATTCTGATAGTGGTAGTATCTACTCTGAGAATTAAGCATCTAATTCTGAGAGGGGCACTTTTGCAAAAATTCTTGAGTATTTGCTCTGACAAACCAGTGTTTGAAATTTGTACTCTTGCAATTGATTTTTTGTTAACATAGGCCTTTTTTGAATGTGTAACGGGTACTAACGTATTTGTATGCAAGATTTGAAAGACTTTAACTCTTTTTTTGTAGGGAAAATGATCGATCGAAGGATTCCAGATCTACAAACATCTTTTGATTAACTTAGGAATGTTTAATTTTGGTGCTCTAAAAAGAACAAGACAAACACACACTTTTTTTGGTGTTGTTAAAATTGAACAATTTTCAAGCTTTCTTAAGTTAGGAATGTTTAATTTTGGTGCTCTAAAAAGAACAAGAAAAACACACACTTTGTTTTGGCATTCTTAAAATTGAACAATTTCCAAGCTTTATAAGGTTAGGAATGTTTAATTTTGGTGTTATAAAAAGAACAAGACAAACACACACTTTGTTTTGGTGTTCTTAAAATTGAACAATTTTCAAGCTTTCTTAAGTTAGGAATGTTTAATTTTGGTGCTCTAAAAAGAACAAGACAAACACACTTTGTTTTGGTGTTCTTAAAATTGAACACTTTTCAAGCTTTCTAAAGTTAGGAATGTTTAATTTTGGTGCATAAAAGAATGCAAAACGATTTCCATTTTGTTGGTGCACACTCATTTTACTTTTGTTGACCAAGTTAGAACCAGGATTGATTTCTTAGAAACACTCATATTTGGGCTTAAAAATGAACAATTTTTTTTTGTCTTGCGCCATTGCTATCTTAAATGACTGATATCTTGAATAATTCATATTGGTGCAAATAAAAAGAATAATTTTGTTTATGTTATTCACATATTATTGGGGAGAACATCGCTTGAGGTGTTTAAAAATAATCAATTTGCTATGAAGTGTTCATTGCGTATTCAATGATTGGAAAACTAAAGTGTTTTATCTTCTCCCCTCACACCTTTTGGAGATCTTAGGTGAGCAAAAAAAACATTTTTGAGCTTCGCATTTTATTTTCAAATTTTACCTTAAAGAGGGGGCTTTCTTTGAGACACATCCCACGTTGGAGAACTCATTACAAGGTCTCAAAACACGTTTACTAGTGAGCTATATCAAAGGTTGTGAAATCGTAAGAAAGTAGCTTCAAGTTATGCTGACAATAGAATGCACCTAATCCCATGCCTTAAGTGGAATGGGAATGGTTAAAGATCCTTAAGTGGCTAGTGGGTGAGTGTTAGATTTCTGCGTTCATGACTAAGAGCCAAATTGTTTTAGAAGCCATCATATTATCTAAAAAAATTCCTTGAAAGTGGTGCATAAAAATTTACTTCCGAGAAGTGACTTGCCAATTTTGACTACAGGCCCGCACCATAAGTTGCAT
The DNA here is from genome assembly GCA_007115665.2 of Sequoiadendron giganteum. Taxonomy (NCBI): domain Eukaryota; kingdom Viridiplantae; phylum Streptophyta; class Pinopsida; order Cupressales; family Cupressaceae; genus Sequoiadendron; species Sequoiadendron giganteum. Next base: position 418,281,456 of record CM021106.1, read on the forward strand.
GTAAAATCATCTCTTTGGAGCATGAGGCAAGCCTACCTAAAGGAATGGTTTCTATCCATTAGGGTTGTAAATGCTTGTTTTTGTTAAAATTTCCAATTACATTCAAAAACCAATTTGGACATCAAAATTTTGTGCTTGATTTAAAGAAAAAGAACACATCCAAACAAACACTAAACACGATGGTTAAATCCCAAACCCTTTGACTTAGTGTACGATTTTGAGAGAAGCCCCTTATTTGCACTCCTTGGAAGATTTCCTTCAAGGTTTCTAGATATTCAGGCTTTTGTTTTAAGCTAATTTAGATCAAAGTAAACATTTGGGAACTATGTCTTAGGTGTTGTGATTTCACAACTTAAGCTATAGATATTCAGGTCACACAAAGTCCATTTTTTTGGAGTCAATCCAGTGTTCTATCATTTTCCATACACCAAAAACATAGAGGAAATGAAACACACAAAAGTTACAATTGTCATTCCATCTCATAGTCTTGAACATTTCACTGACACTTGGGGAAAACAAATCAAAGTTGTTTATAGGGTCATTGTTTGAACAAAACAACTGGAAAACCAAATAGGTCACATAGTCTCTCATTTGTTATTTCCATCCAACTTGTTAGGGATCAAAATCAAACAAACCATTAGAATATTTCCTTCACTCAAACATATATGATATCAACAATTACTTGGGACTCATAGATAGTACAAGTAAGCTTTCTTGCAACATATCCTCTAAACAAGAAAGTGAGATATCGACCCTAGTCCTTCAACATTTTTATTTCCAAAAAGTAGCCAAATTCCAAAACAACACTCAAACCTTAGGGTCTTGAGCTTCATAGCAACCATCTCAAAACACCATTACACCTTATGACCATCTGGAGACCAACTGCTCCTATTCAACAACTAGACCTTGTAGCACCAATCCTTCAATATAGTCTCACGCACATTGAAGGTGAACAAACTGACATCATAAGCAGTTTGAGAACCTTTGTATTTGAGAAGAATGAAACACCCGGCTAGTTTCTCACTGCATCAATCATCCTAGACAAAGAGGAAGAGAAAGAAGATATAGAAATTGGAAGACCCATGTTACTGTTGTCACAGAGATTGCACCTGGATGCTAAGTTTATGTGCTCAGAAATCTTGTGAAACATTCAAACATCTTCGAGCTTGTGGGTACGCTCATAGTGAAGATGAATCTCCAGATTATGGGCTAGCCCTCTTATGATTTTATAATGAGCAACTGGTAATCTTGAAGGTAAATGGAAGAAATTATTTGAAAAAAATGGATAAACTGAATCCTTAAGGTATGGTGATGCACCTAAATGGAAAAGATGAGCAGCCTAATTCATAATTATTTCTCATAAATTTTGTTTTCACAACTCAAATTGTACAATCTAATCAGATGAGTGTTTCATAAAAAGGCCTGATAATCTTATTCTTTATGAAGGAAAATAATATTTCCACAACCTGAAGGAGAAGATAAATCAACTGCACAACCTATGACCTATGATTAAAATTGCTTTTTTGTACATGCATCCATGAATGAGACATAAATTTAAAGGTTTTGAAATTAAAGCTCCTTAAAATTTACATTCAAATCATTCAAAAAATCAAAACACCTAAAAATGAAAAGGATAGCACTTGATTCCAATAAGAATTTGAAGGAAACTCTGCAAGCAACAATTTCAAATAAACTATAAAAGTTGTTGTATATATTAATAACTTTAAAAAAAAGTGAGTTGCAAGATCAATCTCTCTTTGTAGAACACAAAGGAAAAGATGCAAGAACTAAGAAAAAAGATAATTTTTTTCCAATATATACAATAGATGGCTCCAAAGAGGTAGGCGCTGGAACTAGCAGCTAACTGAAAGTGAAAATATCTCCAAATATCTCTCCCATGAGCAAAGATGAAAACCCACGAAAAGGGGGCCCACAACTGATATAAACTAAAAGATCAAGTGGTCAAACTTTGTCTACATGATGGTCAACCCAAAAAGGCTCCTAAAAAGACAAATATTATTGAAAGTTGAAGCAGAAGGACTCCAAGTATCATCAAATGCATGTGAATACTTCAGTCTCATTGAAACTCAACTCTGTCTCGATCCAGTGCATGAATCATGCATGACTCACTCCTCAATGCATGAAAATAATCTTCAGTTTCACTTCTTTGCTTGAATTTGCATGACTTGAGAACCTCAATGGTACTTTAGTTAACCCTACCTCCTAATTTTGCATTTTATGAAAAATAATAAAGTAATTTATAAATTACTACTTTATTATTTGGTTACAATATGTGTTTGATTTCAAAACCATGCAAAAACTAGAAAGGAATTAATGATGTTGGAGTTAAATTTTTTATAATTTTGCAAAGGTTAGCAAATAGGTATACAAGGCACCTAGAAATGGGTATTAGTTTGAAAGAGATAACATAAAATTAAGGTAAAAAATCCTTAAAATTGGTCGACATACTTAAGGTAAAAGAAACCCTAAGTATACCCACAGGTTCTCTATCATTTTCACTTTGCATTTTTTCTTTTAGAGACTTCACTTCTCATCCGCCATGGAGCTAGGGCTTGCTTGAGTTTTTTAGATCTTAATTGTGAGATATGGAGTTCAAAGACCCTCCCTATCGAGGCCAAGTGGTATGCTATTCTTTGCATATTCTAGACTTTGTTTGCAATAGAAAAAGAAAAGAAACCCTTCTTTATCTTTGTATATTGGAGATTTTTGTGTTTTGCTTCCCTAAAGATAGCATGGCTGTGACTTCTATTATGCATCTGATTTTATTTCTTATTTCCATGTAACAAATGAAAGCATTGAAACATCTTCGTTATTTCTTCTATGTGAACACAGTGTTGCATTTTGTAAATAGAAAAAATATTAGTTCTTTCTGTATGATATTTCTCCATCTATACAATAGCTTAAACCACTTATTTTTCCTTTTTCCCCCTTTTTGGCCTTGAGCCTTCATATTATAATTTATGAAGAAAACTAAAGATTTTCAATGGAAAAAATGCCACAGGTTGTAGCTTAAAGTAATGAAATATGTATGGTAGCCTTTTAAAACCCTAGATTGTGGTTTATCCATTATTGTTTTTGAGAATATGAAGAAATTTCTAACCATTGGCTTGACCTCACACACTTTATGGAAGCACTCAAGGGTTTCTTTATTTGTAAAAATATAGGTTTCCTAATCCTATCTAGGTCGTGACCTCTATTCTTTTTGTTTTATGTGCAAGTATTGAGGGCTTGCCTCCATTTGGAGGTCATGGTTTTAAAAGCCCTAGGTCGTGGCTTTAGCTTGTATATCTAGATTCGACCTCAACAAGAACATAAAAATATTCCTTTCATTTACCCAATTCTATTATTACAGATACTTCAAGGGTTTTCACCTCACCATGATTGAAAATATTGCAAAAAGATGAGGGTTCCTTCAATGCCAATTTCACATTGTTTATCACTTTTATCTCTATAAATTTTATCTTGTTACTTTGATGTTAATTCTACGATAAATTGTAAAATGGAAAATTTTGAAGACAACACTTCTTATTCGTGACTGAAAACACCACTCATGTACATGTCTACTATCAAATCCCTCGTGATGTGTTTGTTCCTCTTTCCATTTGTATCAAATCTCTATGATTAGCTTTCATCTTTAAAGTTATGATAGTTTCATTTCAATAGTGGGCTATGCATTATGATTGTCATCTATTATGTGATTATGAAGGTTTCATTAGAATATTCTCTCCCCCAGTATATTTATCCCTCCATACATTTCTGTGTAGGTAAAATTTCCTACTATTCCTAGGTAGATATAAGCATAAACACCTCCATTTGGATATGTGTATGCATCTTTTCCTACATGACTATCCTAATGCTCATGTGCATGGCTCCAACCACTATTTCCACTAGATCATGCCAAGTACCTTGTTTTAACCTTATTTCTTATTGTTGCACTTGAGTAGTCCTTTATACTATCATCCCTCTTCTCATTTTGTGTATTTATTTGTCATCAATCATACCTTCACTTTTTATCATTTTTCTTTTGAGCATTAAAAACATGATTCCCTTCTTTCCATAAGCTTCTTGACTTTCTCACCTTCCTTTCTTTCTCTGTATAATGAAAGTCATATTCTCATCTCTCTAAATCATGTCTACTAGATTTTTTTGGCAGAATTAACATTCATCCTTACATTACCCTTCATATGAAATATGTATTACATTGATGGTAATGTGGATTGCCATTGTAGACTGTCATTGTATTTTGTTGTTATCCAATAAATATTGGCATACTTTAAGCTACATATATTATATTTTGTAGATAGCAGCTTCTCCTTTTCATTGTATTTGACTGCCTTTGTTATGAATAATGGTTGTCACAAATCTAATGGATATGCTTGAGAATGTCTAATCATTATTTTGACACCAAATAATTCCTAGAGCAGGGGAAAATGCTTTTATGATATAAGATTTCCCTTTATCTTGAATTCTCACTATTGCATTGCTCTTCAAGCTTTGATGAACTTTTTCTTTTCTCTAGTAACTGCTTAGTAGAATAATTTGCATTCTTTTGATGGAACTCCTTTAGACAAAGATAGTAGCCCTTAGCATGTTGGGCTCAACCCTTGTGGGAGCCACATTTTCTCCATATTCTAAAATGTCAAATCAAATGGATGATGTAATGATATATGCACCTGTACCTGCACAATGAACAAACAAGTTAGAAAAATAGTGAAGTTCAATGCTCTTTCTGATGATTTGACCGTCAGTCTCTCTTGATAGATGTGATAGTTAATAACTGATTTAATGCATCCTGAATGGAAGTTATATTTTTGTTAGTAGGACATAATATCAAATTTGATATCTAGAGCTCTAATAAAAAATTTCATCATAATGTAGGCACATTTGAAGATCAGGAGCAAGTAGGAGCTGAAGATCAAGAGATCAACACCAAAATCTGCCACAAGCACTGATGGATATACCTTCTTTCCATGTGTTTTCCTTAATTCATATCTTTAGATGTATACATTTTTCTTTTTTTGTATTAAATTAGTTATACCCACAACTTGTGTGGGATATTCAAACATTCTTTTGATCTCAACGCATGAAACAACAATGTTTATGCAATCTTGTAAATATTTTCATTACAAAATAAATAAAAGATTGTAATATTATGCAATTTGTATAATTTCCTTTTGTTGTAAAATCTTGCATAATAAAACTTAATTTCCTTGGTTTTCATCCCTGTTATGCAATGATTTAAATTAGTAGCAACATTTGAGTACCTTTCACCTTAGATGTAATCAACTGTTTCGGCTCTACCAAATTGAGTTGTAGGTGAAGTTTTGGCAACATTTCTGGAAATTTCTATTGAATGCTTGCTTTCTAAGCATCACAACGAGTTTCCTAAACAATCCATTGGGAATGGAGTCAAATTATGCCCCCCTCAAACTCAAAAAACCATTGTAGCTCAGCTGTTAGGAACTATACACCAGCAAAACAAAATAGAAAAGAAACTATCAAGGCACTGTTTAAGACAAGGCCAACAAAAAGTGCATTTGCACTTATTTGAAAACAAAAAAAAACTGAAATAAAGTGTTCCTAGAGCACTTATTAAATTGAAAACTACCCTAGCCTACACTACCTAGCAGTGGTAGTGCTCAAACATGACCATTCATTAGCTGTGAGAAATAACTTCCCTTTCTAATTAAGAAAGGTTGCTCTACGAGGTGATTAGTATTGATAAGATAAGACCCATAAGAACATACTAAGCTTCACACTGATCAACCACACACATAATTCACACACTTTTATAATAGCATCAAAGTCACATCTTCTCTTTCACTTATCTTCCTTCTTTTCTTATGTACACTTTTCATTGCTAGCGCATTCTATATTTATACCATCTCCAACTTTGAAAAGATAGAAAGTCAGTCGTCCAACTTCAAATTTAAATTAGGTCGGTGCCAAAATTCCTAGGGTGGAATTAGAATAAGGGGAGCCCAAAAAATTGCTTCACTAGGACCCATAATAGATCCAACACGCTTCATCAACTTTGAAGATAGTGCTTGACCCTATAGAATGCTGCATAACTTTTTAGAGAACAAAAAAAAAACTCACTCACCATTTGAACCTAATCATAGATACTACTATTATGGGGTGAACAAGTGATTTGATTCTATTTTTCTAATGCTGCAATCTTATTTAGCTCTATGTTAGCTAAATCTCTGATCAGGCATCCTCTTGAAAGGATGAAACTTAAACTTTCACTGATAGCTTTTTGCTCATGTTTTGGTGTCTCTTCTTCTATCTCAATTTCAATCTGATCTGAAAGAGTTAGCTTACATGAATGAAATGAAGGAATGCTTGCCTCTTTGACCTAAATAGGCTAATCACACGTTGTTGGATCATATAATACTAGCTTATCATCTATGTTAGAACAAAAATCTTCTATGATGCCTGAAAACATGTTCTCATCTAACTCATAAATTTGCATTAAATCTAGATGAGGTTTATCATTTAGTTGTTCCATACCATGTATAGATGCTATCATGCATGTGATATCCTCATTTTCACCAAAAATTTGAGGAAGTTCATCAAACAAGTTAGAATTTTTTTGAGATCCACTTTCTATTTTATTTACATAAACATGTTCAATATGATCTCGTTTTCCATCTAAGCTTCAAATAAAGGATTCAAGATCATTTCAAAACATGGATTCTTCATAATCTTCATTACTTTGTCGCATGCGAGGGCTTACCTTAGATTTAAGACCGTCCTTTTAAAACACAAGTTCTAATATGCTTGCTTGTTCAATTTGGGAAACTTCATGCATATCATTTTCATTAACCTCCAAAATAGGATTGACCTCTTGCTGCCTCATATGGATTGAGGCTTCAATCTCATCTTAAACTAGCAGTACATCATGTTCTGCAATATCTTCTAGGTGCTCCAAATCAACTAGTAAGTTAGGTACATGCGCTCTCTCTTCAACTTGCTAAATAAAACCAAGTAGTTGTTCAAATAAATAAACCAATTGTTCCTCCTCATGTGGTTCCTTCTCCAGTGAAACTTGGGCATCTCATCTCTGCAAGTGAAGATCTTTAACTGGTAATCCTTGTATTCCACTTTCACTCATCTTATAAACAATTTTTTTTTTTTTCAAATGAATCAAAATGCAAGGGGTTCAGTAGCAAGTTTGATCCAACATCCTCTTCACATGTACTATGGTTATATTGTGTTGGGGACACAATACAAACAACAAAAACTTCCTTCTTCTCTTGTTCATTCTTTTGTTGCTCTAAGCGATAATACTCTACAACTAAATGCAATGGATTTATACTTCTAATCTTCTCCATGATTGATGGACTATATTGATCAATGGGTTGCTTTGTAACTATACTAGGTTTGTACCTGATTACTTTCCTCAAACTGCAAAGGATAAAGGCTTGTGAAACTTGGAATTTCAAGCTTAGGAAGGGTTAAGAGGCCCATTTTGTTTAAAAATTAGAATTTCATACCTAATAACCTCATATTGAAAGGGTTTCTTTAGAATGAAAGGATATTTTTGAAAGTCATTCTTTTGGATAAGAAAAACTTGATCTTCTCCTCTTTTACAACTAACTCCCTCTCAATATTTTCTTCACACTGTATCCTTTGTGTCTCCAACTCTTGCTCATGAAGGTAGCCCTGATAATCTAACTCTTATTGCTAAAAATCAATCACTTGCTATCTTTTGATCTCTTCTGTCTGCTTTGTGAAGTCTAACAATCATTCATACTATACTTCATATGAATACCTCTTGAGGCTGAATCTAAGTGTGTGTAGGTTGATATGGAGGTTGAGCAGGGGTGGGTGGGTGGTAATCATGTTGATCATGCTAATATACTGTTGTTGCATGGATGTTTGGGATAAAACCAGCAACATGATTGGCCTGATATCACTGATAAGGTGATGGGTAGGTAGCATTCTCATGAAACAGAGGTGGAAATATGTCAACACTTTGTCTACTTGAAACCAATAGATTGAACTCTGAGTCACCAAGTATAAATTGTAACCTCTAAAAGGTGAAAACACTACCATATATACCTAAACAACAACTTGCAATTTGAATTATTTCTCTGAAGTGAGGTTTACAATCCCACCGGGCATGCCAAAAACTATTGTCATGGAGATTGCACCCATAGGCTAAGTTTATATGGTCAACAATCTCATGAAATATTGAAACATCTTCAAGGTTGTGGGTATGCTCATAGTGAAATGAATCTCTAGATTATGGGCTAGCTCCCTTATGATTTTCTACTGAATAACTAATAATCGTGAAGGTAAAGGGAAGAAAGGCTTTGGAATAAATGGATAAATTGAATCCTTAAGATATGGTGATGCACCTAAATGGAAAAGATGAGCAGCTTGATTCATAATTATTTCTCATAAAAGCTATTTTCACAACTCAAATTGGATAATCTAATCACATGAGTGTTTCATAAAAAGGCTTGATAATCTATCATTTATGAAGGAAAATCATATTTCCACAACCTAAAGGAGAAGATAAATCAATTGCACAACCTATGACTTGTGATTAAAATTTCTTTCGTGTACATGCATCCATGAATGAATAGAAATTTAAAGGTTTGAGATTAAAACTCATTAAATTTGCATCAAAATCATGCAAAAAAGAAAAAACGCCTCAAAATGAGAAGGCTAACACTTGATTATAATAAGAATTTGAAGGAAAATATGCAAGTAACAATCACAAATAACCTATAAAAGCTACTATATATATTAATGACTATAAAAAAGTGAGTTACAAGATCAATCTCTCTTTGTAGAATGGAAAGACAAAGATACAAGAACTGAGATTTTTTTTCCCAATATATACAATAGATGGCTCCAAAGAGTTAGGAGGTGGAACTAGCAGCTAACTAAAAGTGAAAATATCTCCAAATATCTCTCCCACAAGAAAAGATGAAAACCCACAAAAAGCGGGACAACAACTGATATAAATTCAAAGATCAAGTGGTCCAACTCTGTCTCCATGATGGTTGGCCCAAAAAGGCTCCTAAAAAGACTCAAATCTAACTGAAAGTTGAAGCAAAAAGACTTCAAGTATCATCAAATGCATGTGAATACTTCAATCTCACTGACACTCAACTTTGTCTCGATCTAGTGCATGAATATTGCATGACTCACTCCTCAATGCATGAGAATAATCTTCAATTTCACTTCTCCTTTGTTTGAATTTGCATGAATCGAGAACCTCAATGGTACTTTAGTTAACCCTACCTCCTAATTTTTTATTTTATGACAAATAATAAAGTAATTTATAAATTACTACTTTATTATTTGGTTACAATATGTGTTTGATTTCAAAACCATGTAAAAAATAGAAAGCAATTAATGATGTTGGAGTTCAAATTTTTACAATTTTGTAAAGGTTAGAAAAGAGGTATACATGGAAACTAGAAATTGGTATTAGTTTGGAAGAGATAACATAAAATTATGGTAAAAATACCTTAAACTTGGTCGGCATACCTAAGTTTCAGGAAACCCTAAGTATACCCATGGGTTCTCTATCATTTTCACTTTACATTTTTTACTTTTAGAGACTTCACTTCTTAGCTGTCAGGGATCTAGGGTTTGCTTGAGCTTTCTGGATCTTAAATATGAGATATGGAGTTTCAAAATCCTCCATGTCGAGGTTGAATGGTATGCTATTATTTGCATATTCTAGACTTTGTTTGCAATAGAAAAAGAAAAGAAACCATTCTTTATCTCTATTTATTGGTGATTTCTATGTTTTGCTTCCTTGAAGATAGCATAGTCGTGGCTTCTATTATGCATCTACATTTTTTTCTTGTTTCCATGTAAAAAATGAAATCATTGAAATATCTTCGTTGTTTCTTCTATGTGAACACAATGCTGCATTTTGTAAATAGATAAAATATTAGTTCTTTTTGTAAGATATTTCTCTATCTATGCAACAACTTAAACCACTTATTTTGTGTTTTCCTCTTGTTCGAGCTTGAGCCTTCATATTTTAATTTATGAAGAAAACTAAATATTTTCAACGGAAAAAATGCCATAGGTTGTAGCTTAAAGTAATGAAATCTATATGGTAGCCTTTTAAAACCCCAAGCCATGGTTTGTCCATTATTTTTTTTTGAGAATATGAAGAAATTTTTGACCATTGGCTCGGCCTTACAACCTTTATAGAATCACTTGATGGTTTCTTTATTTGCAAAAGTATGGGTTTCCTAATCCTGTACAGGCCATGACCTCTATTATTTTTGTTTTTTGTGTAAGTATTGAGGGCTTGCCTTCATTTTTTAGGTCATGGTTTTAAAATCCCTAGGCCTTGGCTCTAGCTTGTATATCTAGATTCGAACTCTGCAAGAACATAAAAATATTCCTTTCATTATTGAATGGTATTATTATAGATACTTTGAGGGTTTTCACCTCACCATAACTGAAAGTGTTGCAAAAAGATGAGGGCTCCTTCAATGTTAATTTAGTATTATTTATCACTTTTGTCTTTGTAAATTTTATCTTGTTCCTTTGATGTTGATTCTGAGATAAATTGTAAAATGGAAAATTTTAAAGACAACACTTGTTATTCGTGACTGAAAACACCAATCATGTACTTGTCTACTGTCAAATCCCTCATGATGTGTTTATTCCTCCTTCCATTTTTATTAGATCTTTGTGATTAGCATTCATCTTCAAAGTTATGACAGTTGTATTTCAACAGTGGGCTATGCATTATGGTTGTCATCTACTCTGGTGTTATGAAGGTTTCATTAGAATATTCTCTTCCCTAGTATATTCAACACTCCATACATTTTTGTGTAGGTAAAATTGCCTACTATTCTTGGGTAGATATAAGCATAAACACCTTTTTTTGGACCAATGTATGCATCTTTTCCTACATGACTGTCCTTATGCTCATGTGCATGGCTCCAACCATAGTTTCCACTAGATCATGCCAAGTACCTTTTTTTAACCTTATTTCTTATTGTTGCACTTGACTAGTCCTTTATACTATCATCCCTCTTCTCATTTTGTGTATGTCTTTATCATCAATCATGCCTTCACCTGTTCTAATTTTTCTTTTGAGCATTCAAAACATTACTAACCTTATTTCCATAAGCTTCCTAACTTGCTCACCTTCCATATGATCCATAATGAAAATCATATGCTCCTCTCTCTAAATCATGTTTACTGGATTTTGTTATTAGAATTAACATTCATCCTTACATTACCCTTCATATGAAATCTATATTGCATTGATGGTAATGTGGATTTCCCATTGTAGACTGGCATTGTATTTTGTTGTTATCCAATAAATATTGGCATAATTTAAGCTGCATATATTATATTATGTAGATAACATCTTCTCCTTTGTATTGTCCATGGAAAACATGCATTGTATTTGATTGCCTCTATTATGAACAATGGTTGTTACAAATCTGTTGCATATGCTTGAGAATGTCTAAGCATTATTTTAACACCAGGTAGTTCCTAGAGCAGGGGAAAATGTTTATCTAATATAAGATTGACCTTTATCTTGAATTCTCACTGTTACATTTCTCTTCAAGGTTTGATGAAATTTTTCTTCGCTCTAGTAACTGCCTAGTGGTAGAATTTTAATTATTTCGATGGCACTCCTGTAGATAATGACTACAAACAAGATAAAGACAACAACCCTTAGCATGTTGAGCTCAAGCCTTATGGGAGCCAAATTTTCTCCACATGCTAAAATGTCAAATCAAATGAATAATGTAATGATATATGCACCTATACCTGCACAATGAACAAACAAGTTAGAAAAATAGTGAAGTTGAATGCTCTTTCTGATGTTTTGAACTTTAGGCTCTCTTGATACATGTGATAATTAATAACTGATTTAATGTATCCTGAATGAAAGTTATATTTTTGTTAGTATGACATATAGTCATATTTTATATCTGGAGCTCTAACAATTTTTTTCATCATAATGCAGGTACATCCAAAGATTAGGAGCAAGTAGGAGGTGAAGATCAAGATATCAACACCAAAATCTACCACAAGCAAATGATAGATATACCTTATTTCCATGTGTTTTACTATAACTCATATCTTTAGATGTATAGCTTTCCTTTTTTTCTATATTAAATTAGTCAAACCCATGGCTTGTGTGGGATATTCAAACATTATTTTAATCTCAATGCATGAAACAACAATTTTTATGCAATCTTGTAAATATTTTCATTATAAAATGAATAAAGGACTGCAATATTATGAAATTTGTATAATCTCCTTTTGTTGTAAAATCTTGCATGATAAAATTGAATTTCCTTGGTTTGCATCCATTAAATGCAATGATTTAAATTAGCAGCAATGTTTGAGTACCTTTCACCTTAGATGTAATCAACTATTTCAGCTCTACCAAATTAAGCAGTAGGTGAAATTTTGGTAATAGTTACCACCACCCACGTGGAAATAACTATCCTCTTCATGATCTCACATAAATTCAAGATCCATAAAGTAAGGTCTACAAGTTGTCATTTCAGACTTAGGCATCTTAGTCCAAAATCTCTCAGAAACACCTTTGGGCACTTCACGAAACTAGAACTAGGTTGGTATAAAACTTCTAAAAACATGCTTCAAGACAAAATCCAAAATTGTATTCCTTTTATTACTATCAAAATATGGGTCTTTTCCAATGTTTCCAATTTCTCTCATAATCATGATCTTGAACTCCCCTAAATGATCTATCGCACAATCAAAATATGTAGGGGAAGATCTACATCTCGCCATTATAGACATAGGTATTGTAATTCCAAGTTTGGTAGGAAGTGGGCCTAAATACTTTATCACAATCACAACCTCTTGTTAATAAAATATTATGCTCAAGCTAGGAGGAATCAAATAGGATTACATATCCAAATCTATCCTCTCATTTAGGAAAACATTGGGTCTTTAGGATTTGAGTCAACTAGAGAGCTCAAACATTACACCACTCTCCCACAAGGGACCCAAGTTGTTTATGAAAACTACAAGATCATTGCATAGGAATAAAATGGAAGCAAGCAAGAACAACACCAACATCCCACAAGAAAATACCATGAATGATGAAAGTGGCCCATGAGGCTATAGGCCAAGAGATCTTGAAACACCCCAGAAGAGACCTGTGTATAGAGACATCTTCAGTGAGGAAGAATTGAGCCACAAACAAGAAGATGTGATAGAACAAAACAACCAGGACCCAAACAGAGTGGTTATAGAGGAGGTGGATACAGAGGAGAAAATAAATAATGAAGAATTATTTGAACATTACAACAACCCCAAGGTTCTCAAACTAATGGACAAGTTGTTGAGAAAGGATCCAAACTCAGATTTGTTCAAGTTAGCACAAATTGGTGCTAAATTACCAGTGGAATTCAACGTAGTACTCTCAAATATCCCAATATTATTCCCTTAGGGAATAACTCAATTGTCAGACAAATAATACAACCCCTCGAGATGCAAAATATGCCACGTGTGTTCTCACAAAATAGAGGTCAACCCAAAGAGAACCCCTTGTTCAAAAACCTAACTTAGATTGAACAAGCAACACTGGCACAAATGTATCAAGGAGGGTCATCCCAATATGAACCATAAAACAATAATCCACCTCCTGGACAACATGTACCTCAAAACACTTCTAGTGTCAACCTTTCCCAGAACAATCAGCACCATCAACAAGGTGGACCACAAGGTCCCCTTCCAAATCAATACCATCAACAAGGTGGACCACATGGCCCCCTTATGAACCAGCAATGCCAACAAAAAGGTGTTCCACAGAACACCCGTCTTCAATCATCCCATAAAAAAGGTGTCCAAAAAAAACATCAATAGGGTAATCTTTAGTCCAGTCCTTCCCTATAGAAAGGTGTGCCATAGAGAACCCTTCTTCAATCATCTCATCAACAAGGTGTCCTACCAATGCATCAACAAGGTAACCTTCAGTTTAGTCCTACCCAATAAGGTGTGCCATAGAGCACCCTTCTCACTTTGTCCCATGATCAAGGTAACCCACCAACACATCATTAGGGGAACCTTCATTATAGCCCTACCCAATAACATGTGCCATAGAGAACCCTTCTTCGGTCCTCTCATTAACAAGGTAACCTTCAATTTAGTCCAACCCAACAAGGTGTGCTACATAGCACCCTTCTTAATTCATCCCATCAACAAGGTAACCCACCAACACATCATTAGGGGAACCTTCATTAGAGTCCTACCTAGCAAGGTGTGCCACAAAGCACCCTTCTTCAATTATCTCCTCAACAAGGTATCCCGCCAATGCATCAACAGGGTAACTTTCAGTTTAGTCCTGCCCAACAAGGTGTGCCACAAAGCACCCTTCTCAATTCTTCCCATCAACAAGGTAACCCACCAACGCATCATCAAGGGAACCTTCATTATAGTCCTACCCAACAAGGTGTTCCACAAAGTACCCTTCTTTAGTCATCCCTGATGAAGCTTCAAATTTTGTTCTTTGAATTCCATTATTATCCTGCCTCTATACTGGTCTGCCTTATTATTTGGAAGAAACCTAAGGTTGGGTTTTTTTATTTTTGCCTTCATGAAAATCGTAATGCTCTATCTAATACCTTGGGTAAGATCTAAATTCCTCTACTGTTTAAATAAATAGAAATATTTATTTATATAGTTCACATTTAAATTCTTCTAAATTCTTCCAATCTCATCTTAATTAAATATACAAAATTAAATACTTTGTTTGATTTAATTATCAAATCCTTATTTTATTCTATCACATCGATCTTAAATTAATTAAATAAAGATTAAACACTTTATTGATTAATTGCCATTATTCTTCTGTTTTAATTTAATAAACAAATTCTATAGTTTGTTTTATTAAATTATTTATCCCTCTTTTGCTAATTTAAATAAATCAAAAATATTTAAATAAAGGCATAAGGTATATTCCTCTATATTTCCTCAAAATCAAATTAGATATCCTATGTCTAATTTATGTCTAAAATCATGTCAAAATGAATTGATTGAAACTTCACGGGAAGAATTGGAGACAAATTGCAAATTTATTTCTCAGTCCTCCTCCATCAATCCTTCCTCTTCTCTTGCCTGGTGTTTTCATGGGTAGAGATAATCTCCAAAATTCTCTCAATATAATCCATCTCTCACCATTCAATCCTCCAAATTGAATCCAAGCCTATCTTTGCCATCCCTATGCATTTCTACAGCCATAAAATCTATAAATAAAGCCTCATTCAACCATGAAAGGATCCAGATTATCTAACTTATGCACTCTTACTCTGTAGGAATTCAAGCATCAAGCATCAAGCATCAAGCATCCAATATTCAAGCTTTCATATCATGGCTGCCTCCTATAGCTTTTGTTTATCAGTTTTCATGTCAATCCATGCTAATTTAGTTTCTTTTATCATCTAGACTTTATCACATTTAGCTTTACATCATTGCATCAACATCATTCCATTCTTTAGATTGTAATTTTAATAGTTATAGTGTTATTTAAATCTAAGAGCACAATAGCTTAATAAATCTTTGAAGATAGGAGACAATGAGATGCTTTCAATTGATTATTACCTTGATCTTTGATACAATGTTTCATTAAGAAGTGTTTTATTCCTTTCTACTTATTCACACTTACAATTTGGCACCCACCGTGGGGCCTTAAACCCATATTTTTATCAATTTTTCTGAAAAGTGTCACGTAGGTTTCCAATGTGTTCTGTTTCAACGCTTTCATACAAAACTATAGCACATTCGTGACAAACTATGGTGCTTCCGTGCTCTATTTCAGCGCTTTCGTGATACTATAGTGCATCCGTCAAAAAATTTAGCGCTTTCAACTACAGTGCTTCCATGACCTGTTTTGGCGCATCGGTCACCTATTTCAAGAAAATTTGATTTAGTGCTTCCATGGAAAACTCTGGCGCTTCAGTGCTCTATTTCAGCGCTTTCGATTTTAGTGCATCAGATAAAAACTACAACACTTTCGTGAACTATTTTAGTGCTTTTGTAAATTTAATTTTGATACAGTTAGACTAAAATTTATCAATCCTAGGGTAGCCATTGTTATTTTAAAATTTATCAATCCTAGGGTAGCCATTGCTATTTTAAAATTTATCAATCCTAGGGTAGCCATCGCACTTTTGCAGTATTAGTTAAAAAGAACATCATGATTTTTGTGAAGCAAAATCTTCACATAGATTAGAAAATTTGTCTTTTTGGGCTTAAAACAAAACAACTTATCTGTTGTGCTTGTGTGGTGATTAGGCTTATGCTCTCCCCTTAAATGGGTGATCAAAGCACCAGATTCATCCTTATTTCATGCAATTTATGCTTTATTAAATCCTTTAGAAGGCCTGTCGTAGTGGGAAAAAGTACTCACCCTACGGGAACGACCTAAGTGGGAACGCCTAAAGCCAAGGATTCCAACCCACTATAATCAAAATGCAAGTTGTTGATGAAAGTCCAACTTGATGGTAGTGAGCAAGATAACCATCCCCAAAATCTTTGTTCTAAAGATTGGGAGGTCTCCTGAGGGAGTTTATCAATTGTCGCACCGCACGAAAGTATCTACGAACCATAGAGTAGTATCCCGCCGAGTCAGTAACCAAACATTGTTATACTCACAGTGCAAGGGGAGGGAAGAACCTGCCCCCAAGACACTCACCATATAATTTCCAAGGACCGTTTGCTCAGAGGACAAGAAATCCAACTCTGAGTACATGCCTAGAAACGACAAAAAAACAGGCGCCCTCTAGGAGGTGACACAGCTGTGTGCGTCAACGCAATTTCAAGATGTGGGTTTTTGAGTATAATGATGACCTATTTGACCTTAAGTGTGAGTCTGTCTGATTTTTTTACATTTTTTCAAAGCAACCCATGAAAATCAATAAGGACCATTCGTGGTTCTTGAATACACACAATCTATTCAGTTTAAAACAATTATTCTACAACTTGCTTGCTGTGTTTTCGCAAAATCATTAAGAATCAGATTAAAAGATCATCCGAAAAACAAAAATTCAAACTAGGTTAAGAAATTCATGATTCAAAAGTGGAAGTCAACCACGTCTATCAAGAGAACAATCAAAATCGCCAAACCCAAGAGACCACTCAGTTATCAAGATAATTTAAGAAGGTGTTTTCTATATCGGAATCAAAAAATATTTTTACAACATAGAACCTTCATCCATAGATATCACGACTTTGCTAGGGGTCACACTCTTGATTACACTGTAGAACCACTCTATTCATGATCTTTCTTCTAAAGGAGAGCTCTCACACAATATCACAACCGTAGTCAATGCATACGTCAGTCCTATTTTCCACAACCCATGATAGAATATGCCACAAGGCTAGATCAAGTTTTACAATAGAGAGTCTTAAAAGTCCTATTTTTAGCACTCTGGAAACCTATTTCAGCGTTTCGGGTCATTATTTTAGCGCTTTCATAAACTAGCGCTTCTGAGCACTATTTTAGCGCTTACGGTCACTGTTTTAGTGCTTCCATCAAATGGCACTTTCATCATCTTTTTCAGCGCCTTCGGGCACTGTTTTAGTGCATCTATAAAGATAGCACTTCCATCACTTTTTTCCAATGCTTTTGAGCACTATTTTAGCGCTTATGTAAAGATAGCGCTTCCATCACCTGTTTCAGCGCTTTTGAACTCTGTTCTAGCACTTCTGTGAAATAGCGCTTCCATCACCTATTTTAGTGCCCCTAAACTCTATTTTAGCACTTTCAAAGTAGAGAGTTCCATAATCACACCAGTTAGTCTGTCTATAATTTATCCATAGTTTTTATCAAAACATAATTATCTTTTTATCAAAATCACTATCTAGAAACCGAAATCAGATAGGTTCATACAAAGTTTCCAATCTTATCAACTGAAACACAAATCTTGCAAATCATAAGTGTCAAATCAAATAACATAATCGATTACTACACTAAAGTTTCATCATCAGGATATTATCATCCTTTATCATGAAACAACGTATAGTAATCCAATTTTAAACCTAGTCTTATCAATAAGATCAGTCATCTTATTCGACTTTGTTAAAAATTCACTTGACATTTTCCAGCATAGAAGATCAAAATTTTGGAAGAAAGAACAAAAAATTGTATGCCAATCTTCACTAGGTCACAAAAACAGAGACTCTTAGAACAAGAACTTGAAACATCACATATAATGGTAGAAGAAAATCCCTAGAATAGTCTGCACCAAAATGATAAGAATGAAATAACTCCAGAGGATATTCAAACAGCCCAATAGGATCCCAAATTCCATAAATTTATGGAAAAGATCTTAGAACAAGACATGGAGAAATATCTCTTGATGTTGGCTGAATCGAGTGCTAAACTTCCTAAGGACTTTGACGTAAATTGTCTAAAAGAAGCACCTGGAACAAGTGAGACTGAAATACCGCAACCCACACAAGCAATAGATCCGGTTGTTGCTTTATCATCCCAAATGCAAATATTACAACAATAGATACAGGATATGACAAAAGGGAGTACCAAAAGGTATGCAGTATAGGACATTGGTCCTTATCCTTTCAACTCAATAGTCGATATGATACCTTTTCCTAGACACTATGAATTCCTAAAGTATGATAAATACAATGGAAGAACGGATCTGATCGATCATAT
The DNA here is from genome assembly GCA_007115665.2 of Sequoiadendron giganteum. Classification (NCBI taxonomy): domain Eukaryota; kingdom Viridiplantae; phylum Streptophyta; class Pinopsida; order Cupressales; family Cupressaceae; genus Sequoiadendron; species Sequoiadendron giganteum. The sequence continues at coordinate 418,300,138 of CM021106.1, forward strand.
CCGGGAATTCAAAACCATGAGCCTAGAGTTTGCCCAAGAGGAAACTTACCTAATGAGATTATTCCCAAGAAGCTTGGGAGGATCATGTATGGAATGGTTTTCAAAATTACAACCAGATATCATGACTTTTGAAGAACTTGTCAATAGGTTCATCTCCTAATATTCTTTTAATATCCAACACAATGTTACAATAAAGGATCTTTATAACCTAAAACAAAACAAAGGGGAGATGTTCTTGTCTTTTCTACAAAGATGGTGATGACTATTCGCTAGATATCCTCGATCCATTCTTGAGGAAGAGAAAATGGAGTTGTTCATTGACAACTTGACGGAGGAAATGAGTTACAAACTTTAATTGCAATGTCCTCCTACATTCAAAAAAGTAATAGAAAATGGCCTTAAGATTGAAGAAGTGCTAGTCAAAAGAGGGGTTATTAAACATTTCAATGACAAATAAAATAACACAAATAACTCCTCCAATCAATACTCAAGCAGTGATAAACCAAAATTTTGGCAAAAGAACCAAAACATGACTACCAATGAAGAAACAAATGATTCACAAAATGTCAAACCGATTTTTAACTTGACAACATCTACTTCAAAGAATCAAAACCACGATCAAATTGTCAAGTCGAATGTCATACAAAACAATGAAATAAAAAAACCACAGTCATACCAAAAACCATCAAACCGTCATCGGTTCACACCTCTAGGCCAAACAATGGAATCGACAATGAAAGAACTAGTCACCAGTGGCCTTATCAAAGCGCAGGAAGCAAGATTCTGGGATCCAAAGGTTAAACCACCATGGTGGAATGACATAGATTACTGCAACTTCCACAACAACAAAGGCCACAAAACTAACAATTGTATGGAGTTGAAACACGCGGTTCAAGATTTGATTGACAACAACAAGAAATATGTGGAGGGACCCCAAAATAATAATGATCATTCAACCTTCAAGGACCCTTTGCCAAACTATGACAAAGGAGCATCATCCTTGGCAAACAACAAAGGTAAGAACATCAATCATGTCTATGATAAAAAAATCCTTTGTCTTTCCAAAGTAGAGAGTGATCATATGATTGGTCATAACATTAACGAACACAAAACCAATGACACTACCCCTTTGGATTTTCTCCCAAGCATACAAATCTCTAAAAATCAAATAAACGTCTTAAAAATCAAAGACCGTCAGGACTATCAACCAACAAATGTAATGACTAGGGGGCAATCCAAGGTAGTGTTAAAGGGAGTTGGGTCTAAAAATGAATATCCACCTCCATCTCATTATAACATTGTCGATCAACTTCAAAATATTCCTGCGTAGATATCGATACGGGAACTCCTCAAACTATCACCATCGCATAAGGAGGTTCTAGAACAAGCACTAGTTGCCATTACGGTACCAAAGAATCTAGATGTTTTCCAGTTCCAAGCTATGGTGGGACACTTAACTACCCCACATTGTCTATCATTCTATGAACAAGATGATGTGTCACTAAACCATCCCCATAATACCACACTCCATATAGAAGTCTTGATCCATAATAATCACGTCAAAAGAGTCTTAATAGATGGGGGAGCTGGTCTAAACATTTGCACTCGAAATTTAATCTGTGCACTAGGGTATTCCGATGATGCTATTGATGCCCGAAGGAAAATGACTATAAAAGCATATGATGAGGAAGAAAGATCGTCTAAGGGATTAATTGTGTTACCCATTCAAGTGGGGCCAATGATGAAACACATAGCATGCCAAGTTCTAGAAAAAGAGTTAACTTACAACATACTCTTAGGGCGCCCATGGATTCGTGAAATGTAGGTAGTGCCTTCCACATATCATCAATGCTTAAAGTTCCTAGTAAATGGATAGGAGGTGACTATATTTTCTGATTATAATCATCCTCAGCATTGTGACACACTTAGAATCTCTCAAGATACCTTTGTACCTCACAACATGGAAGCATCTAGTTCAAAATCATCAAACAAAGAAAAATGTCCAACTATCACCACCAAGTGGGTAGAGAAGAAGGATAAAGCAAAAGAAACAAGTCCTATTGAAACTCAGTCAATAGACAATCCAGATCCCCAAACTTCTTTATCACATAAATTTCAAGAGCAAGTCCAGCTGACAGACAAGGGAATGGGACAATATTCTATGGAGCAATCGCTTAACCTTTCATAGTTAATGCCATCTCCAAAGACATATGGTCAATCATCCATGATCAAACATCAAAAATAATTACCTGTCACAGTTCTTGAAGAAAGGTTTGTCAAAGCTGGTATGATAGAGGATGAATCAGACAACAAAGCAATCCTGGATTGGTTATACAAGGATGAGGAACCCTTGACATCAAATATTAGTGTCAAGAATGTCAATATCAACATAGATAAATATGGCAAAGGGAAAGCTATCCTAGAAAAAATGGGTTATGAGGGACAAGGAACTGTTGGGTTAAGAAAGGATGGAATCATAGAGCCTATTCAGCCCCTCACTCTCCATTCAAAAGAGAAGACAGGACTAGGATACTATGAAGAACAAAAACAGGAGATGACAAAGAAAGCTATTGAAAGGATCCTTCATATTAGAGATAGCTCTGAAACAGATTCAAATGAATATGAGTGGGATCTTTGTTCTGATGTATCTTTCACCAATATTCAAGTTGATGTAATCCAACAATATGCACCTACGCGTGAGGAGGGACAAGGCTCTGGGTCTAGACCATTCGTAGCAGGATCACTAAATATCGATGTGTACCAGCAATCTGGAAGAGGGTACCATCATTTATCTTGATATCCCTAATGACAACTATGACAGCATTGCTATCCTAACCCTCACTTCCATCGACCTAAGTCAATCCGGTGACTTCATGCCTTTAATCCATCCTGAACTTATTGATTGGGAACCTATCGAACCTTTGAATGTACCTATATTTGCAAACGATGATTCCATCATAAATTTCCTATGTCATGAAGAACCTGGTATGATTTCTATCCATAATACTCATAACAATGTGACTCGGCAGGAGGGTGTCAAATCTTCCAGTTGTAAAAGTGAAAACAAGGATAATAGATCTAATGGTGAAAACTATTCTATGGCAACATTAGATCTAGAAAAAGAAAAAATAAAGAACGCATCTAACGGTGAAAACATTTCTGAGGCACCAAAAGATGGGAGATTTGACACTCTTTTGGAGCATTATCATGAGCGGTCATCAGTTCTGGTAGAACCAACATAGTCTATGAACATCGACACTAAAGAAAAAGCAAAAATCCTACATCTGGCAAAATCCATGACAGATCAAGAGAGACCAGAATTCATCAATTTCTTTAAGAAAAGAAGCATCAACTTCGCTTGGTCATATTCTGATATGCTAGGCTTAGATCCAAATCTACTCATGCATCATTTATCTTTGCCTACAGGAATCAAGCCTGTGAAGAAAAATTTGAGAAAAATGCATCCCCATATCGCATTAATGGTAAAGACAGAGCTAAAGAAATTGTTGGATGCTGGGTTCATAAGGTCTATAGACTACACCGAGTGGATATCAAACATTGTACTTGTTTCAAATCCAGACAATAGCATTAGGATATGTATGGATTTCAGAGACCTAAACAAAGCATGCCCAAAGGATGATTTTCCATTACCAAATATAGACATCATTATGGACTTGACGATAGGGCATGCCATGTTGTCAATCATGGATGGTTTCTATGGGTACAATCAAATTAAAATAGCTCCAGAAGATCAGGAAAAGATGAAATTTACATGTCCATGAGGGACCTTCTACTGGAACGTCATGCCATTAGGTCTAAAAAACGCAACAGCCACCTATCAAAGAGCAATGACAATAATCTTTCATGATATGATGCAAACCTTCATGAAGGATTATGTGGATGGCATCCTGGAAAAATATTGTACTAGGGAAGGACATCTGCATATCCTGAGCAAAATCTTCACACGGCTAGAGAAATTCAATGTCAAGCTAAACCCCAAGAAGTGTGTCTTTGGGGTCACATCAGTGAAACTATTGGGATACATTGTCTCAGAAAAGGGCATTGAGGTAGATCCAGAAAAAGTCAAGGAAATAATGGAAATGTCACCTCCCAAGAATATTAGTCAACTCAGATCACTACAAGGAAGGCTCCGATCAATCAAGAGATTTATCTCCTAGCTGGCGGACAAAAGTCATCTGTTCAATCATCTGTTGCATAAAAATGTTTTTTTCAAATGGGATAATGGGTGTGAAACAATGTTCAATCAAATAAAACAATATCTAATGTCACCACCTATTCTCATACCACCAATAGAAGGAAGACCTTTGATATTGTGCATTGCAATGACAAATATCTCTTTTGGGAAACTATTAGTGCAAGAGGATTATGGAGGAAAAGAACACACCATGTACTATATCAGTAGAACATTAAATGGCTATGAAATAAACTATAATTTCATAGAGAAGTCTTGCTTGGTGATGGTTTTTGCTACTCAATAGCTGAGACACTATATGCTGACTTATTCAATGAGGCTAATAGCAAAGATCGACCCTTTAAAATATCTACTCAGTGAAGCTTCCTTAATAGGTAGACTAGCAAAGTGGGTCATGCTATTAAGTGGATTTGACATTCAATATGTGGAGAGAAAAGCCATTAAGGTTCAAGCAATTGCTAAACAATTAGTTGAGGCTCCTTTACCAGATGATCGACCTATGATAATGGAGTTTCAAGATGCAGACATTCTGACAGTGATGCCTCAATAATGGGTATTATATTTTGATGGATCATACACACATCGAGGATCTAGAGCAGGGATTTTGTTCATCTCTCCCCAAGGAGACACCATTCTGAAATCATATAAGCTAATGTTTCAATGTACAAATAATGTGGCATAATATGAAGCATTAATCATTGGGGTCAAAATAGCAATTGAATGGAAGATCACAGACTTCTAGGTATATGGGGACTCTCAATTAGTCATTTATCAAGTAAATGATGAGTATCAAAAAAAAGATGAAAATTTGATGCCCTACAAACAATAAATAGATGATCTGAAACAGTTCTTCATCAATATTAAGTTTGATCAAATTCCAAAGGCGGAGAACAAAGATGTGGATGTTATGGCCACAATTGCTTCACTATTACAATTGCCAAAGAAATGTGCTTGTTATGAGTTTATGGTAGAACAAGTATCATGTCCTTCCCATAATAAATTAGAATCTAATACCATATGCCATCTAGAAACCATTCAAACCTCCATCTATGAAAAAAACCTATGCTTACCTGAAAGACAATATCCTCCCTCTAGATCTTTCCAGGAACCAAAAATGAAGCTTCATCCACCAATCCGCCTGACATATTTTAATCGTAGACATCCTTTATCGTTGAGGTCTTGATAGTACCTTACTTCAATGTCTAGAACATGATGAATCTAAAAAGGCCTTACGAGAGGTTCATGAGGGTATTTGTGGCACTCATTCGAGTGGGATAACTCTAGCTAAGAAAATCCTCCGTTTGGTATATTATTGGTCATGCATGGAGAAAGAATCTTATCAGTTTGTAAAGAAATGTCAAAAGTGTCAGATTCACTGTAACCTGATTCACTCACCAGCTCAAGAACTGCATCCCTTCACATCAACATGGCCCTTTTGTCAATGGGGACTGGATCTAGTAGGAAAGATACATCCCTCTTCATCCAATGGACACAAGTTCATTATCACAGCTACAAAATACTTCACAAAATGGATAGAAGCAGTACCTCTTACAACCATCACTGGGAAGCAGATCTCCTTGTTCATCTTGAATTACATAATTTTTCAGTATGGCATCCCTTAATCTATTATCACTGATAATGGATGGCCTTTCAAGAACCAAGATATCCAAGAACTATGTGAAAAGTTCCATATCCAACATCATTTTTCAACACCATACTATCCCCAAGGAAATGGCCAAGTAGAGGCCTCTAACAAAATGATTCTGAAAATTCTAAAGAAGACGGTTAACGATGTTGGACGTGATTGGCATGTTCAACTCAATCCTACACTATGGGCCTACAAAACCAGTATTAGAACACCAATAGGAGCTACACCATATGCCTTGGTATGTGGATCAAAGGCCATACTACCCATCGAAGTAGAGATTCCATCACTCCATGTATCACTCAGAGGAATCATTTCATATGAGGACTATAGGGTATCTAGACTATAGGAACTGGAATTGTTGGATGAGCATCATCAACAAGTTGTTAATCATCTAACAACTTATCAACAGAGAATGTCAAGGAGTTACAATCATAGGGTAAAACCTAGGGTCTTTCAGGTTGACGATTTGGTTCTAAAAGAGAACCCTAGGAATCAACAGGACATGGAAAAGAAAGGGAAGTTTGAGCCTAACTGGTTAGGTCCTTTTATCATCATATTAGTGTATTAATCAGGGGATTATCAACTATCAACATTAGAAGGGTATTTGTTCGATGAACCTATCAACAATATCCATCTTAGAAAGTTCTATACCTAAATTTCTAGTGCATGGATCAAACTTCTGAAAAATGGTTTCCTTGATGAAAACCTGGAAAATAGGCATCTTGGCAACATAAAATACAAAATATATATATATATATACAAAAAAAAATATAGAAAAAAAAATTAAAAAAAAAAAGAGAAAAAGAGAAAAAATGAGAAAAATATACAAAACAAAGGGTGTAATTAAAACATATGGTGAAAACCTGGAAACAAGCATTGTATGCAATTCTAAATTAGCTTTTCCATCTATTTTGATACATATCAGGATCATTAATCTGGCATTCAATACCATTTCATATCATGTCATTAGTCTTGCCATCATTACATCCATTATAAAATCATTTCACATAGTCAAGTCTTACTCCAAAGCTTGGGGGCAACATCTGGATATCACTAGGGGCAACTAAAACATCGATTTCACCAAAATGGGAGAACAACAGTATGACAAGGAAACAAAAACAATGATCAAAGTGCAACATCAATCATTATCAGAAGGGCATCAAACATCCGTATCAAATCAAAAAATCCAAAAACATGTCAAAAAGTCAGTCTAGGAAAACAAGAAAAAACCAATATCATGAGTTTGTGTCAGTCAAACTACATGGTCTCTGCGTGTGTAACGTAGGCAAGGCTAATCTTTGATAAGCCCCTGAGACCCCTAAGATAAGTTAGTAGGTTAAGTCTTTGGTTGAAAATCTCAAAAATCACAAAAAAATCACAAAATTAGGATGGATGATCTAAAATCTGAATAATGATTGAAACACTCTAAGTAAAAGGTGGATAAATTGTATTTTTGATTAACTATTATCATTTCTTTGGAGTAACTCAATGATGTATTGAACTAGAGAAACAAGGAAGAAGAATGGTATTTTTATTATCTACTGTATGTAAGTTAATCATATAAATGTGTGAATTATCGGGGGATGTGCTATGCAAATGTATCACTGTGACATTCAGAATTCACACACTAAAATGATTTATCTCTACCTGTTTATGCAATGAATGCTCAGGTCATCTCAGTTCAATTATACCTAGATTCTTGTGTTCGCTTGCTCTATCAAAAATCATAAAGTAGTACTCAGGTCGTCATTGGTCTAACACATACTATTAATACTTGTACTCACTTTCAACATCCAATAAAAGCTCTATGATGATACCAAACACAATGTACTATTAAAATGATAATGGTTTGCACATAGCTACATGATAAAATTAGAATGCATTCATAATAAATTCATTAACTGCAGAGTATTTGTTGCATAAGGGATTCCAATCAATGATTATCTTTTCTACAAATATGACTGAGTATACTTGACATAAATCAAAAATCATAAAAAAAAACACAGAGAAGTCATCATCTCATCATTAAGTTTTCATCATTTCATCATTCATGCATTTTACATCAAATAAGTTATGCATTTATCATACCATATTTTTCACATCAAATCATAAATAAATTCATCATGTTCATTTTACCATAAAATTCATTACATTATTATCCATACATCCATACATTTCATCACATTAAAATAAAATACATCATCATTCATCATACATCATCATTTTTATCATCATCACATTTAAAATAAAATGCCTTCATCATTTAAAACATCATCATTTATTATTATTATTATCAACATAAAATAAATACAAGTCATGTCATTATTATCCATACATCATAGATCATCATTTAGAACTTCATACATTATTATTCATTATCATCTCAAACATCATATATTCTGCATATGCATTCATCATAGAATAATTCACATGAAATAAAAACATTCATCACATTATACATGATCACATAATAAATGCATTCATCACATAGGAAACATAAACCATCATAAATCAATAGTAATCAACTACATCTCATATATATCATCAATGTCAAGTATACAATGAAGTCTGAAAATGAGAAAGATACATCATAAAAAATGAGCTAACAAGTAGTGTAAATCATATCTCAAAAAGAATGTCTCGAAATCAAAAATAACATCTATGATCTGCTACTGCCAGAATGTGCAGGTCCAACAGGACTAGTACCAGCACCACCCCCGAAAGGACCAAGATCTCTAAGATCTCCTCGAGGAGGCTGTGTCACACCCTCATTGACTGTCCGGGTATGAGTCCAACCAGATCTCGATGGGGCATAGCTGACTCTGCAATCAGCGAGCACTACAACATGATATATACCCCTATAAAACTCAACCTCTCAACCAGCCTGTAGAACCTCTCTCATGTAATCTGCAACCGAAGTCCCATCGGCTACTCTCTGTAGGGTCTCGGTTGTCTCCTGTGCCCTCTTAGAAATTTGTCTGGCACTATCTCGCTCAGCTTTCAAAGTAACAACCTGAGTCTAAATAGCAGCCAACTGTCCCTATACCTGTGCTAGTGCCTGTGCATGGGCCTGTGCCTGGGTCTGCATCTGAGTCTGCGTCTATACCAGCAAACCCTGGGCCTATACCAACTATCCCTGCAAGGTCTGTACCTATGCCTACAAACCAAAAATTTGTCTCTGCTGATCAACTGACAACACCGCCACTACTCGCCTCTTGTGAGGCCTACTAGATGATGGACCAACACTGACTGGTCCAGCCCCTCTGCCACCTCCACCACCACCATCACTTTCATCACCACTCTCAGTACTACTTCCTGATGGAGTATCACCCCCACTATCCTCAGATGCCTTGGCAGCATCCTCCTCCATGAGTAATGGTGCTGGCTCATCTGGAATAGTAATGCGAGGATGTGGAGTCAATACCAAAAATGTTGCATACTCCCTTGTCACTGCTGCCTTCACAATATCTCTGTGTATGTCCCAAGCTAACGATTGTAGAGCTCTGTACCCCTCTACTATGGTCTCATATGACAGACATGGCCCCCAATCTGCTACATCACTACGTCATCGGGCATAATGGGCTACCCCCTGAGGCATGCACTGTACAATGTTGTACTGCCTATACACTTGCCGCAGCAAGAATCTCTCCAAAATAAAAGGTGTCCTACCGATCAGGTACATAGAATCACAAAGATATTTGAGTACTACATCATCCTCATCCCACTGCTTGCAGTCTAGATATGGCCACCAGACAATGCTCTTTATATCATCCAACACTCATCTCTAATGCTCCAACTTACCCATCCGAGCCTAGGTAAGTCTACCTCTATACCTGAAAAATACGATCTACCTACTAGTCTATCGAGAACTAGAAATGGTCGAGCAATGGAAAAATGCTCCCATGCCCACACCTATAACAGGGTCATCCCCATTGATAAATTGTGTGCCCCCAAGTATACCACTAAATGTAGATTGTGGTAGAGATGTGCCAGCATACACATCCCACATGCATATCTCGTACCATGTATGACCATGCTCTCCAATATCTGGCCCCAATCCACAGAGAATCCCTTTGACCTGCGATCAGGACAAAGGAAACGTCCAATAAATCTAGCTAATACTACTGGTAGTGAAGCAAACGCATCATCTATCGTCTACCATCGAACACTCGGTCCTGCAATTTGCTGATCCTAAAAGAATCTGTGGAGAGCATCTCTCCCACCAGCCTCATGTGAATCATATACCATGATCTCTCCCAAAAATGGAATCCGCAAAATCCGCCACACATCCTCGGGTGTGACCGTCATCTCACCAGTGGGTAGGTGGAAAATGTTATGGTCATTGTGCCACCGCTTAGCCAAAGCGATAAGGAGACCCCGATTAATCCTAATATGGGGCATATCAAGTAAACTAGTAAGGCCGCATTGACCTATGATCTGAATCTCATCCAGAGTTAGATGAGGTATCAAATCAGTAGTCCAAGGAAACCACTCTCGCATCTAGAGAGTACCTAGATCCTCCTATCACAATGAAAAATCTATAATCAATGCACTATGTCAAGAAATCAATGGTCATTCTACTATCAGATCCAGTCAAACTTTGGTATGAATTTTTGATCAAAATTCATGAGTAAACATCAGCAAACATCACCTATCATGAGGTTCATCCCTTAACATTATCTAATCTCACCTATCATGAGATTTATCAGATATTGAATCATTCCTCACCTATCATGAGGATCATCACAAATAGGATTATTTCTCACCTATCATGAGAGTAACTCTTATTTAATCATCAAAATCAATCATCAGGATATTTGGATTATCAATCATACCAAACTGAAGAGTGGATATGATCGAAATTGACGAAATCAAGGTTAACTATGTCAAAATCTGCAATTCTAACATGGATGCGCTAAAATAGGCATCCAAAGCGCTAAAACTCAAAAGCACTACTTTATCAATTAGATGCGCTAAAATAGGCACCCAAAGCGCTACTTTATCGAAGCGCTATTTCAACACTTCGATGTGCTATAACAGACATCAAAAGTGCTACTTTACCCAAAGCGTTGTTTTACGACATCAATGCTCTTAAATAGTCAATCAAAGTGCCGCTTTAATCAAAGTGCTATAACAGACCATCGATGCGCTAATTTACAATATCAAATCGCTAGAACATTCTAGGTGCTAAGATCTAGCATCGAAGTGCTAAAACTAACTACCTAAGCGCTAAATCATGAAAGCGCTAAACTATCCTACGAAAGTGCTAGAGAAAATAATGCAAGCGCTAAATCTCGAAGCGCTAAAACAGACAACTGATACGCTACACTGGAGTGCAAAGCACTAGAGCATGACCTTGATGTGCTAAACTAGGGAAAAAATGTGAAAAGCATAAAAATGCATAAAAAACAAAAAAAATGCATGAAAAATGAGGTGGATTATGGGTACATACCGGGGGTCCATAGGTGAGGTCGACCGCTGGTGACATCGCACGCGCTTGAAAAGATGAGTGTGGTAGGGGATATGCATCTTGCTCCAGTTGGCTCAAAAGTCTCTATCACTCTATGTTGAAAGTCACAAAGTGCAAATGACTTTGAAAATGACCTTTTGGACCTTATATAGTTTTTTTGAAAAGGGATTTTTGTGGGTTTTATTGTATTTTGATTAATTTTAATCATGAAATTAATTAAAATTCATGCGCGAGCTAAATTTTCTTCATCAATGTTGGGAGATAAATCAAATTTTCATCAAATCATCATCAAATCATGAAATCATCATGAAAATTCAAAAATTCTCAAAAATCATCATATCATTAATTTATCTCCCGAGGGGGCATATTATCGGCAATCATCTGAAAGTAAATATCTAGGGCATGTCTGGGGCACACTGAATTTTTTTTAATCATTGATACTAATAGTAGCAGCAAAATTTTCTTTGAAGCAACGTGTAAACACATCACTTCAAAGAGGGGCAAAATGTATACACCTAAAATTGGTCTAGAGAATCCAATTAATTAAATACAAATTATTTGATTAATTATTCTAAATTTCTCTATTGTTTAAATAAATAGAAATATTTATTTATATAGTTCACATTTAAATTATTCTAAATTCTTCCAATCTCATCTTAATTAAATAAATAAAATTAAATACTTTGTTTGATTTAATTATCAAATCCTTATTTTATTCTATCACATCGATCTTAAATTAATTAAACACTTTATTGATTAATTGCCATTATTCTTCTATTTTATTTTAATAAACAAATTCTATAGTTTGTTTCATTAAATTATTTATCCCTCTTTTGCTAATTTAAATAAATCAAAAATATTTAAATAAAGGAATAAGGTATATTCCTCTATATTTCCTCAAAATCAAATTAGATATCCTATGTCTAATTTATGTCTAAAATCATGTCAAAATTAATTGATTGAAACTTCATGGGAAGAATTGGAGACAAATTGCAAATTTATCTCTCAATCCTCCTCCATCAATCCTTCCTCTTCTCTTGCCTGGTGTTTTCATGGGTAGAGCCAATCTCAAAAATTCTCTCAATCTCCTCCATCTCTCACCATTCAATCCTCCAGATTGAATCCAAGCCTCTCTTTGCCATCCCTATGCATTTCTATAGCCAGTAAATCTATAAATAAAGCCTTATTCAACCAAGAAAGGATCTAGATTATCTAACTTATGCACTCTTACTTTGCAGGAATTCAAGCATCCAAACATCCAACATCCAAGCATCCAACATTTAAGCTTTCATATCATGGCTGCCTCATGTAGCTTTTGTTTATCAGTTTTCATGTCAATCCATGCTAATTTAGTTTCTTTTATCATCTAGACTTTATCACATTTAGCTTCACATCATTGCATCAACATCATTCTATTCTTTAGATTGTCATTTTAATAGTTATAGTGTTATTTAAATCTAAGAGCACAATAGCTTAATAAATCTTTGAAGATAGGAGACAATGAGACGCTTTCAATTGATTATTAGCTTGATCTTTGATACAATGTTTCATTAATAAATTTTTTATTGCTTTCTTCTTATTCACACTTACAAACACGATTGCCGATGGTGGAGATCAACGGTTTCCCACCATCACATGATCAGAAGATGTAAGGTGTTTATTGATTGCAATATCACGGGCGAGAGCCACGTGTATTTCCTTGGCGATGCATAGTGTGGTGGGCCGTTGGTGCTGAGATGGAGATTACATCAGCCTTTTTTGAAGGCAACCATTTGATGATCTGATAGAAATGAAAGATTGACGATTGGAATTTGAATTTGCATTAAATGTGATTGGAGCCATTGGCATGGTATGTGAGTGAGCTTTAATGGAAGATGAGACGTTTACTAGCTCAATTTGATCGACATAAAGTATTTTTCCTTCATCTTATTTCACCACAAAGACTTCAAGCACCTTTGCAAAGTATTTTTAGAGCCAGAGACAAATTTTCGAGCAATCATAACAGGAGTTTGGTCTTCTACAAAGTGTTAAACTCGTGAGTTGTTTTTCTGTACAACTTGGTTATTTTGACTGTGATTTTGTGAAGAATTTTGGTGTGCTTTTCAAAGTACTTGTTGATTGTTGTCATAGGGTTACTGGTTTGTTGAATTGTGGGAAATTGCAAGGTTTTGCTGTAATTTCATTTTCAGAGTAGCCCTAGTCTATGCAAAATTTGAGATTTTAAAGAGGCCCTAGTTTATTTGAGATGGCACCACCAAATCAGCATTCGGGCCATGTTGATTATTTACAAAGGAATTTGTATGATGATTTTTTGGATCAGCTCCCATTATAAACAAATGATAGGAGAAGGGTTTTTTCTTTTGATGAATGGAAGAACCCTAGGTGAAGGACTAGTGTGCAAGAATTACAACATTGCAGATGCTAGGGTTTCTATGACTGAAATGTTTAGGCTGTGGTATGGACAGGGAAATTTACCTCACCCTTTTTCTAATGGTTGGAGATACAACATGGGGAAGCTAGTAGTACCAAATGTGTTCCCTGATGTGGACCTACTTAGGGCAGTAGCAACACGATATGACCCTGTTACGAGAGTGATAAGGGATAATGATGGTGGGATTTTGTTAAGTATATGCATGGAGGAAATTCAATAGGTGTTTAACTTGAGTGAATCTAGTTTGTTTTTGGTTCTAATTGATCTTGAGGAGATGAAGCAGGAATATGCAAGATCAAAGCCACTTTTCAGATTGAAGTTGCTTCCTCCTCATTTGGCTAGTGCAGGTGGATCAACAATTCATATCAGCCCAAGTGACTAGGAGACATTCAGGCTAAGCTGCTTCGCCAATCACTTTTTGGCTACATTCTATTCACTATGCCAGATTTTGGATTTTAGCCCTAATACTGTAATGCCAATCGCCTACATGTTCATGGGGGCCCAAATTACGCATCCCAATTTCTTTGTGGTCTATGACTTCGCATCTTTTCTGGCAGAAAAGATACATGAGGGATTTCTGAAGTTACAGGTAGGGGATACTATCACTCCTTTCTTTTGGTATTCTCTGTTAATGCACATGTTCTTGTACAAGAATGTCGACTTCTTCTCAAAGAAGATGGAGTTGAGGAAAGATGTAAATGGAGAAAGGTTACCGATGTAGGTTTGGACTGTAGATCTATCATACAATCTAGAGGAGGTGCCATTTTTGTGCAATTTGATAATTGATTTGCCTCCAGACTCAGGGCTCAGTTGGTAGTGAATGTGTCGAGAATCCCTGAGGACCTACATGACTTTCTCAGACCAAAGGTGAGGAAGCCTGATTTGAAAATTTGTCACAATTGGGGTGACATCATCTTTTACCCTTTCAGTACTGTTCTAAGGGTGTATGGCTTCCAGGGAGCCCCACATATCCTCCCATTCAATGTGCCATCAAGAATCAGGTTTGTTGAGGTCATGTGGCAAATAGGTTGTATTCATGAAGATAAACTGAAGGGGAAGGGAAAAGGGACTCTGTTCCCTTATTATACTATTGTGTCTGATTTTGTTTTCTCCAAGGGAGGATGGGTCCACTTTGGAAGATATTTTGATGATTTTTCATTTAAGGAGTGGTCCCAAGAGGCAGCATGACCCTGAGGGTTTCTTTGCCCTATTTAGGCAACAAATTAAGGGTGGCAGGTTTGCACATGAGTTTAATTTTCCCGAGGACCTAATCAAGAATGAGCTTGATTTCAATAGATAGGAATTAACAAGGAGAAATGGATTGCATATGAGAAGCTATTTTATATGGTGCATAAAATGGATCCAAAATATGATCCATTAATGGAGTTCACTCCATTCCACAAGAAAATTGACTTCTTGATGGATAAATTCAAAGAGATCATGGGTACTTTGATGAACAAGAAGGTCAACTTGGAATTAGATTTTGGCATACAAAGACTAGAGGTGAGCCCTACAGAAACAAGGCCAACTTATCAACCCTCAGTGAATTGGCCTCTTTAGAAGAGAAAGAAGAATGACAGTAGTGATGAGGAGGAGGGAGATAAGAAAGGAAAACAAATAATGAAGACATCATCACAGCTAGGTTAGAAGATCAGAGCACCTGGAGGAATAAAAATTATTGATTTGGACTCACCACTTGAAAGTGATCTTGCATTACTACCATCAGAGCCAAGCCCTAAGAGGCAGAGAGTTGACGAAGCACAAGAGACTCTCATGGATGAGATAATTGTCATAGATCAAGATATACAGGTTGGTATTCCTTCCCCTCCTAGATCAATATAGTTAGTACTATCTGATATGGATGTGAAGGGACAATGTGTGCAAGATGCCAGAATGGAGGCATGCAAGGCATTCTTGGATGATGATGCATTTGTGAAAACTCCAATTTTCTCGTGACTGGTGTGGAGGATGAAATTAGAAGAATACCAAGATAAATGAAACAAGAGAAGAAAATTAAGGTTTGATCTGAAGAATGATGATGAGGTAAAGGCTGAATTGATGGAGGAATTTAAAAGAATCACTCCTAAAGAAGGAAGGAAATTAGTGACTCAAGCTGGTGTCCTAATTTTTCCTGAGTGGGACATAGAAGATGCAGTAGAATTCAATTCTATTTTAAAGTCCAAGCATCCCAAATAGAACAATGAGGAAGAGGTCAAGGTGACTCTGCAAGACTCTGCCTTTAGTGAGGAATATGAGACCCTGGCAATTTGGGCATTGACACCCCAAGGCAGAAAGCCAAATGTGACTGATATTAGCCCAAACCTAAGGGGAGGGTTAATAATCAAGAGAGCTTCTGAAACTTCAACTACAGAAGCTACAAGCTTGACTATAAATGTGGCCAAATTGGCCCTGAAGACAGCTAAAAGAGAAGAAGCTGAAAAGAAAAGATTGATCGAGAAGTATAACGTCATAATTGAAGAGTATAGTAGGATGCAACAAAGGAACATTGAGCTAAAAACTGAGGTAGATAGGTTGAAGGATAGGCAAGTGGGGGAGTCCTCCAGTGCTCTTGGTATCATGGAATTACCTTCTACATCAGGATCAATACCCTGTATTTCTCCAATTGTTTATACTCCAAGATCCCTCATCTAGATGCCTGCTCTTAGTCCTACATTAGGGCCAGTTGAAGAAGATATTGAATACTCTATGGATCCCACTAAGAAGCAAATTGTAAATAAGATTACAAAGTTACAGGTGGATTTAAAAACAAGTGAGGAGAGAGCAGTTTCCAAGCAAAATGAAGTTGTTGACATAGTTTTGAGGCACCTAAATGAGAAGGTTGATGGTAGATTACCATCAGTATATTCTTTATATTATTTATTCTCGTATGCAATAAAGAATATTACTAGGGATCAGGAAATAGTTTTACCCTTGGTTGAGAAGTGGATCCCCAGGGCCAATGACCTAGATATTATGTATAAGGCCTCTAAATTTGATGCAAATAATAGATCCCAATCATTGAGGCCTACTCAATTTTTTGTAAAGTCACTGAAAGGTTTTGAAGCCTTGCCAGATGATTTGAGTAGGAAGATTAAAGAATTGGTAAAGATTTTTGATGATTGGAGTGATACTTCTTTACCAGACATAATAGATGCACAAGGAAATGTTAGATCACTACAACAATGGTAGGATAGAGGGAATGAAGTCATCAATCCATAAATAAAATTAATTTGTGATGACTCAGATTATGATCTATTGGTGAGTTGTATGGATAAAATCATTGGTACCAATACGTTTTTGGAGTCTTTTGAAAGAGAGGCCAATCAGGTAGCAGTAAAATATACACCTTACAATGCTAAGGTGAATGGAGTGGTGAATTTTGATTGGCCGACAGATGAAGAATATCAGAGATGGGTGGAAAAATATTTAACCAAGGAAGAATAGGACAATGTCGACTATTGGCGGTTAACAGCTCAGCGATTTTAGTTATAACAGATTTTGGTTATGTCTTGATGGAAGTTTTGGTGTAGGTTTCTTGAAGTATGGCCCATGCAACAACTATTTTCCAACGGATGGGATAAACAAGAAGATTCTCCAGGGACTCAGCTGTTGTAACAAATTTTTGAAATGTCATAGGGCGGTCCAAGTGACTGATGACATGCGTATTTTTGGTTCAATGCTTGTTTTCTCCTTCATTCTCTATAAGAAGGATTTCAAGGTGAGAAATAAGGGCTAGCAAGTTAGATAATTTTGGTCAAGTCTAGGAAAAGTTGCAGAGTAAATTGTATAGCCTGATAGTTTTAGCAAAAATGCAATTTAGGTCTTGTGTCATTCTGTAGTAGGTTTTGGATTGATGGGAGTTTGATATTTTGTGACGGTGTTGGAAATTGAATTAAAAGAAGTTATTTCAAACTCATGTCTCTCCATTGTATAAGCATGTCAGAATCTTGAATAAAATAATCAGGGGTTTTTTCGTTCATCTCACTATTGTGGTGTGTATGATTCTTAGTTTAGCTTTAATTCAAATAATTAATTAAAGTGCTTGAATGGGATCATAGATGGGTATGTTTTATATAAGGATTGGATAATAAGTAGTGGATTAGAATACATTATGATGTCATTTTAAGGTAATATTATCAGGGATCTTGCTTATGATGTGTTGAATCTATCATAAACTTTTAAATGCTTATGAATTTGACTCCTCCAATGGTATATGGCACTAATCTAGGTTGTACTTATTTGTGAGGTTCGATATTTGTTTTTCTTTGTTTAGATCTTGGTACAAAATTGCAAATCAATGACTATCTTAAGTTGTGAAGTATTGTTGTAATCATCTAATGCTCCAAGTAGTTGACACTATTGATGAACAACCAATTCTATTTAGTATTATCCTATTGTGTTGAGCTATTAAATGAGATTTATCTGTTATTGTTAATGATTGTTTATAAGTTTGGTGAAGAGGTTATAAACACATTAAGGGGATCACCCTCTCATGTCTTGTAGAGCCCGAAGTGTAGGACTTTTTGTTAAAATCCTCGTCAATTGGTCCAGGTCCTTTGAGCTACCTTTGATTGGAATTGGCAATTCCATAGGTAGATTTGAAGATCAATCTGGTTACAGTAAAAACAACCAACAATTCCATTAACAAGGTGTCCCACAAACACATCAATAGGGTAACCTTCAGTTTTGTTATGTCTAGTAAGTTGTGCCATAGAGCACCCTTCTTTAATCTCATCAATAAGGCAACCCATCAACGCATCATTAGGGATGATTTTAGTATATTTCATCCCAGCAACAAAGTGTAGACACATAAAAATGACTTAGACCTACGACCACTATTTTACCACCTTTCGTCATAACATGATTATAACATATTAATTATGTTTCTAACACACATTCAACTATTAATTAAATAATTTATAATTATTTAATTAATTCATAATCTCTCATTCTTCATGATTATTAAATAAATAAATCTTATTTATTTATGTAATATGTCACTAATTATCAAAGTCTTCTTGCAATTAAATAAAATCTTATTTATTTAATTAATCCTTATCATTAATGTCCTCCTGATTATTAATTGAATATATTTAAAATATATTTATTTAATGTGTCACTAATTCCTAAATCCTCTTAATTAAATAAATTCAATTAATTTATTTAATTAATTAACTACTTCTAAATTAAATAATTATTTTTAATTAGTTAATTGTGGCATGTGACACTTATATATTTTTAAATAAAACAAATCATTTAAAAATATCTCACATACTTAACTGATTCTTTATTTAGTAATTAATTTAAAAAATCAATTACTCTTATCTCACAAAATCCATATTTTGAATTAATTTAATTCAAAATGGAATTATTCTTCTACAAATCAAGTAATATCTAAAATTACTGATTTTCTAAAATCTCATCCTCGTCTTCTGATTTTTACTATATTCATCTCAACTATCACATTCAGTCTTGATTTAATACATTTAATTAAATATTATTCACACATATGGGCATTTTTCCCTAACCCTAATTGAGAGTTGCCTTATTGAATCTTGACCTTTGATTCTAGAGCATTCTTCAATCTCTCATCTCGTCCGTCCATTCAAGATTGCATTTTCTATAAAATGACAATCTTGATCTCATTTTTGGGATCCGTGAATCATTATTATCTCTTGATATTTTATCAATTACATTTATCTTCATATCACCTTAGGCTATTATTAATATTTTCATAATAGAAGTAAAATTCTATTGTGCACATAAAGTCATTTCATAAATCCTTCAAAAGTTTTGCTAGGCCTAGGCACATTTAGAGGTTGCTCACAAATCTGAGGGCATCCATCATCAACAACAAGCTTGAGGAGGTGCAATGGAAGTCATCCATGGAGCATAGGAATGGGTGAGATTTTTCCAATTCTTACATTTCTTTACATTTTCTCCTTTGCATTTCATTGTTTGATGTTTTTGCTAACATGCAGGTATTACTAATCCTTTGTTGATCTTGCAGGAAAAATAACATCATTACATTGGTGAACCCAACACTAACACACTTTTGTAGGTTCTGTATGGCCTCAGATTTTTTTTTGCAGGAATAGGTATGGAATGCCGTATTTGCCTTCTTGTGTGACGCAATCGCTCTGCTGCGCCGCATTCACATTTGTGTGCAACACAACTGATCTACTACACCACATTCGCCATTCAGAGAGCCACAACCAACATTCTGCAACACATTTGACAGGCATAACCTAAATCGTAGTTGTCGAGCCGCAACCGCTGAGCTGCATCTAATGCGATGCATCTGCTGAGCCACATTTGCCATACCGCGTCGCAAATGACTGGTAAATTTCATTTTTTTTAAATTGTAATCTAGATCCGACGCATCCACAACTAGTAATTGATTATTTTTATTTTTGGATTAAAAAGAACCAACCTTGGGATAGACATCTAATTGGAAATCTATCAGTCCTCGGATAGGCAATTTAATTTGGAATTTACCAACTCTAGGATAGTCACCACATCTTAATTTTGGTTAAAAATGAATCCCATGCATGTTGTGAAGCAATATCTTCACTTAGTTTAGATAATCTTCATTTTGGCTTAAAAACTGGACATCTTTTTGTTGTGTTTGTTGGGTAATAAGTATATGCTCTCCCCTTTACTGAGTGATCAAAAAACCAGACTTACCCATTTTATCTTTATGCACTTTATGCTTTATTAAATCCTTTAGAAGGCATGCCGTAGTGGGAAAAAGTACTCATCCTATGGGAATGACCTAAGTGGGAACAACCAAAGCCAAGTTTTCCCACCCACTATAATCAAAAGTGAATTCAGGGAAAGTCCGCAATTCGACGACAGTGTGCAAGATAACCATTCCCAAAACCTTTGTTCTAAAGGTTGGGAGGTCTCTTGAGGGAGTTCATCATTTTCCACGCCGAACGAAAACCTTAACTAAGAACCATAGTGTAGAAGCCAACCATGTCAGTAGCTAGACATTGTTTCAATCACAGTGCAAGGGGAGGGAAGAATCTCCCCCCAAGACACTCACCATATAATCACCACAGACTATTTGCTCAGGGGATTCGGTATCCACTTCCATCACCTTGAGTATGCACCTACAAAAGACAAAAACATGGGTGCCCTCTAGGCGGTGACATGGCTGTGTGAGTCGACATGATTTTAAGATGTGGGTTGTGATGGTTATGATGACCCTTTGACTAATAAGAGTGAGTCTGCTTGAACATACACTTAATATTTTAATTTATGTGTTTCCCAACTGTTTTAAACAGACTTCAACAAATTGAAAATCACAAATCTGGACCAAAAAACTTATCTTAACTGCAAAACAGTGTTCGGTTTTCTAAAAAAAATTGTCCATTGCAATGCAATCGCTTTGATGCATATCAATCATCAGATATCAAGCCGCATTCACTCTGATGGGCCGCAATTGAGTCATCTTGAGCTGCATTCACTCTGTTAAACCACATTTGAAATATACAGTCGCATTTGCCAGCATTAAACCGTATTCGGTAACTTGAGCAACATCTGATAGATATCAACCCACATTCGCCAGACTATGTCACAATTGACACTTTCTAAACCACATTCGATTCCGTGAGCCGCATTTGCTCTGTCGTACTGTATTTGCTGTGACACATTTGCTAAAAACTGAAATTCCACAACTTGTCTTCAATTCAATCAAGTCTTCCTTCGCTGTTATAGTTCAAACCAGACTCTGAATCGCTTAATTTTTCATCAAACATTGCATTTTAGGTACCATTTTAGGATCACAATAGGGTTCCTTTTCTAGTCCATTAGATTGCATTGATAGCTTCACCATCTCCTTAGACACTCACTTTTGTAGATTTTAGGAGTTGAATCTTACCATTCATTGTCCAAACTTTGCATTCAATAGTAGGTTATCATTGGACCCAATTACCTTTATCACTTTGTCAAATATTTTTTGAATCATTTCCCACTCAATAGTCTAGTGTGGAAATTTCACTTTGTCCTATTTATAGTCCTTTTATGGTCCATTGGTTTTCCAAAATTGAATCAGTGCATAAACTTTGTTTGCCCAAGTTTGTCCTCTTTAGGTCTCTCACTAGTAAGTACATCTTAGGATCCTTTATTTTCATATCATTTGGCATCTCCATTTAGTATCACACCACTTGCATTCACAAGCCTTTAGTCTTACTTGCATTTCATAGCATCCTTTAAAAATCCAAAAAGAAACCAAAAACATGATCATTCTCTCCATCATCCCAAGTTGAGAAAAACCTTGTATGGTTGAAACTAGATTACAGAAAAAGAAAAGACTCATGGATTCCTTTTTACAAGACACCAACTTTCTGGAATTCACAACTGGCATGGATTCATTCCCTAATGCCATGAAAAATCCTTGTTTTGACATGGAAAATTCCAACTTCAATCCTTTTAGTGAGATGAACATCCCATCATCTCCATCACATATTTTTGAACCATTTATTCGACGAGATCAAAATGGGGAAGTCATTGAAGAAGACATACAAGCTGCTGCCCAAAACCCAGAAGTGGCCTCTTTTGTGGAAGAATTCATCCTAAATGACTCATCCAGATATTTATCCATGATCCTTGACCAAGGGGCTAGGTTACCACAAGGATTTGACCTCAACACTATTATAGAAATATCTCCTAGTCACCAATCACACAAACCTTCCATGGGAGCCTCTTCACAAAACACCATTAACACCATTAATAGAAGGCAATCAAGGCGCTCAATCCTTCATTCCATTTGGGAATCAACAAGGCCCTCAATCCTTCACTCCATTTGGACATCAACAAAATCAAAACCAACAAGGCCCTCAAATTCAGTCCAACATGGCAGGATATCACATCCCTTCTTATGCCTCTCAATTCCATACACAACAAAACATCCCTCATCAAAACACTCATTTTGCTCATCGACAACCCTTTACAAACCAACACATCTCATCACAATAGTTGGGGACTCAAGCTACACCTATCACCAACATGGGTAATGCTACCAACCATCCCATGGTGGAAGCACTCACACTCCAACTCGCTGCTCTTCAAACACAAGTCGAGACCTTGCAGCAATCCAACAAAAAGTCATACATGTCACATGACTTGTGTCCATATCCATTTGACACAACCTTGTATATGCCATCCTTTCCTCATGGATATGTGGTACCTCATTTTCCCAAGTACAAAGGAAAATCAAACCCCATTGAACACATAAGAGAATTCACCACTAGTTGCATGGACATTGCATATGAGCAAACTTATCTCATGAGACTCTTTTCTAGAAGTCTCGCAGGTCATGCACTAGAATGGTTCTCGCTTTTTCCTGAGGGAATCAAAACATGGGATGAATTGGCAAACGAGTTTGTTGAAAACTATGCCTATAACATTAACACAGATATCGACATTGCCTCCTTATGCAGACTTACCCAAGAGGATGCAGGAGAGACTTTCATTCCATTCTTTCAAAGATGGAGAACCTTAGCAAGCAGATGTCCGGTAAAAATACCTGAAAAGGAGAAAGTCACCATGTTTGTACAAACTCTCCTAGGACCACTAAGGTATGGCTTACAAGTCCATTGTTGCACCACCTTTGTTGACCTTGTTGAAAAGGGTGTTCAACTTGAGAAATCCTTGATCGCCAAAGGTGAATTAAAATATGGTGGAAAAACCATCAATACCACCACAAATAATAACCCAAGTAGCTCAAATGACAAAACCAAATACTGGGTTAAGAACAAGCACATCACAAATGACGGTGTGGTTGATTCAAAAACTGTCAATGCAACACGTCATGTACTCACAATCAAAGGAGTACAAAATCAAAATGCGCCTATAACTACACCGACACCAACTGCTAATGCTATCCAAAACAATCATGCACAATCTAATCAAAGGCAGTTGCGTCAACCCCGACAATTCCAAAAACGCACATACACCCCTTTGGGTGAACCTATTGAAATTGTCTTGAAGAAACTTCTTCAAAATGGCATCATAACGCTAGAAGAGCCAAAACCATATGACCCTGGTCAGTTCAAGCTATCATGGTGGGATGACAACTCATTTTGTGATTACCACCATGCCAAAGGGCACAAAACTTCCTCTTTTCATCAATTGTGAAATTTGGTGCAAGACCTCATAGAGAACCACACCATCGAGTTGGGTGGTCAATCATTTACATCTAATGCGGATCATACCATACACAAAAACCCACTGCAAGATCATGGTAAAGCTTCCTCGTCTGGCACAAAAAATACCAACAATCAAGCCAACCACATCCGTTCAGCCTATAATACCATCTGTTCTGCATACAATTATCCCAATGGTACCATTATCAACAATCTTCGTGTTGCCGATGAAGATGAGTGTGTTAATACCATTACCATTAAAAAGGCCCCAGAATGCAATGTAACCACGCGTAAAGGCAAGGTCACCATCCCAGGTCCTTCTACCCGTCAACCGAAAATCACCATACCTGGTCCATCTGCCAGACAGCCCAATACAAAACTAGAGTTCAACATTATTCAGCAATTGAATAAAACACCTGCTCAAATATCCATTCTTGAACTACTCCATATTTCACCCGCACATAAGGCCATCCTAGATAAAGTACTGCAAGAGTCGTCTGTCCCAACCAACATCGATGTCAACCACTTTGAGACTATGGTCGGATATCTGAATTCGCCTCATCACATCACTTTTTCGGACAGTGACTACTCCTCGCCCAAAGCATTGCATAATGATGCCCTTCACATTGAGGTTTTTGTCCACAAGCATAAGGTTAGATGAGTCCTAGTAGATGGTGGAGCAGGATTGAACATCTACTCTCTAAAATTGGTCAAAGCTCTTGGTTTCTCTGATGCATGTGTAGATGCTAGCAAAAGAATCATCATCAAGGCATACGATGATGAAGAATGTGCTTATAAAGGCGTTATTACAATTCCACTCTGGGTAGGACTAGTTATCATAGATACAACATGCTAGGTCCTGGATCATGACATACACTATAATATCTTACTTGGTTGCCCTTGGATTCATGCTCCAAAGGCCATTCCATCCACATACCACCAATGCCTCAAATTCCCTTTTGATGGTACTAAAATCACTATCCTCGGAGATCCTAATCCATTTCAATACTGTACCAACCTACGAGCCACTGTTGAGCACCAAGTACCCATCAATCGAGAAGCCTCATCTTCCACCTCATCCAAATATATTGACCCATCGACACTCATGAAATCACCCATTCCATCACCTTCTACCACACCATCTTCATCGACCTTCATCCGAGGTAAAGACCTTCAAATCCAGGACCTTGGTTGTGGAGAGTTCAAATTGAATACGGCTTACTGTATCACCACAATACCGAAGCCACCTAAAGTCTATGGTAGACCATGTTTCGGAGTTGAGCCCAAAACAACTTTCAAAGTTCCACCAAAAAGTGTTTTTACACTGTGGGGCGACATGGGTAATGAAGTCATTAATGACATAACTAACTGGATCTATAAAGACCCAGAGGAATTATCTCCACTACCAGTGCATCTTTATGGAAAAGGCTATGAGATATGCAAGGCACTAGGTTTTGACGGCACAAGCAGCCTTGGAAAGAACAAAAAAGGAAGGAGGGAACCTATTATCATAAAAACAAGACCAAAGTACATAGGGTTAGGGTTTGACCAACCCGGAACTGATGATCAATGTATCTATGAATTTTCAAGTAAGGACGTAATGGCAACGGAAAGTGTCGAGACAAGCGAAGAATCCCTAACCGAAACAGACTCTAATGAATGGAAATGGGGATCTGACAAAACCCTAGGTGACTATGACATTGATGAACTATTCCTGGAACCTGGCCAACTCTCATTTGAAGAAAGATTCCGATAGGAATATAACATTGACCCCATTGACCGACATTCCAAAAAAGAAAGAATGGGTAAGAATTCCTTGGAACCTAGAAGAACATAAAGTGTCATCGGCGATACCTGACTCATCCCACCCCATTTCTGAGCCCACCCATGAGCCTAACCTACCTAAGCCCACTATCCATACTTCTGAAATGCCAACCACTAGTCACGATGTTGATAATTTTATTCCATATTATGGTTTTGAATTCGATTCATCTGACTCGGAGTATGGACCATCCATTGCATCAGACACATAAATGGAAATTGAAAACTTTTCCTTTACACTTGAGGCATCAATTTGCACACTTTCTGCATCTTCCCCATCCTTTACAAACACTGACAATGGAATCCCCCTTGTTTACCCATAACTGATCGACTGGGACCAACAAGATCCACCAGTGATGGACATATTTCAAAATGACGAGGCAATTGCAAAATTCATGGGACTAAGAGAAGGTATTCCATGGGGGGATCACAAAACAGAGTTCTCCATTGATCTAGATTGTTCAGCTTACTTCGGGGAGACTGTGCAATCCTCCAGTCACAAAAATACAAAGAATAAAAAAGAAAAATAAATGTCTTTAGGTGAAAACTGCAAGGCACCTTCTGACAGTAAAATAGTAAAAACAAAGGACGTATCCGAAGGTGAAAATCTCTCTGAGGCGCCTAAGGATGGAGGATTGGACATTATCCCCGTAACACAGGAAAAATAAGCTATGCTCATTGAGGACATAATAGAAGTTAACATAGCCACACCAGAGAATCCCAAAATGATTCTCTTGGCCGCATCATTGTCAGACGAAGAAAAACCTGAATTTACACAATTCTTCACAGATAGGAAAATTAACTTCCCATGGTCATATGCTGACATGCAAGGCCTGGATCTAGAATTGGTTTTACATCATCTTCCTTTAATCCCAAGAATCAAGCCAATTAAACAAAAGTTGGGAAAATGCATCCACAGATTGAACTACTTGTCAAGGTTGAACTAAAGAAATTACTGGATGTTGAGTTCATAAGGTCAATAGACTATGCTGATTGGATATCCAATATTGTTCCTATTACAAAGCCAAATGGAAAAATTTGTATCTACACGGATTTCAAAGATTTCAATAAGGCTTGCCCAAAGGACGACTTCCCCTTACCAAACATAGACATGATTGTTGACCTCATAGTAGGGTATGAGTTGCTATCTCTCATGGATGGTTTCTCAAGCTATAACCAAATTCGAATTGCAATAGAGGATCAACATAAAATGGCATTCACTTGTCCTTGGGAAACATATTGTTGGAACGTCATGCCTTTTGGCCTAAAAAATGCAGGCGCTACATATCAGAGGGCTATGACAACAATCTTCCATGACATGATGCATATCCTAATGGAAGATTATGTAGATGACCTATTGGAAAAATCCCTGACAAGGAAAGAACATCTCAAAGTCTTGGACAAAATTTTTAGATGGCTTGAGGATTACAAGGTTAGATTGAACCCAAAGAAATGTGTCTTTGGAGTCACTTTAGGCAAGCTGTTGGGATACATAGTTTCATGATGAGGCATTGAGGTTGACCCAGCAAAAGTAAAATCAATTCTAGACATGCCTCCTCCAAAAGGAATCAGTGAACTACGAACACTTCAGGGAAGATTGCAGTCTATTCACCGATTCATAGCATAGTTGGCAGACAAGTGTCAACCATTCCAATATTTGTTACACAAAAGAATTCCTTTTATATGGACAGATAAATGCCACATAGCCTTTGAACAAATAAAATAATATCTATTGACACCACCAGTGTTGATGCCACCTATTGAGGGCAAACCATTAATCTTGTATGTCTCTGCAATGACAAATGCATTGGGGGCATTATTGGTGCAAAATGACCATGAAGAAAAAGAAAGAGCCATATACTACATCAATCGTGCACACTAATTGGATATGAGCTCAACTAAACAACCATTGAAAGGGCATGCCTTGTAGTTGTCTTCACGACACAAAAATTAAGACATTATATGCTAAGCCATCAAACACATTTGGTAGCAAAGATTGACCCATTAAAATATCTCCTGAGTCGAGCAGCATTAATAGGCTATTTGGCAAAATGGGTCATGATATTAAGCGAGTATGACATATAATATGTGGAGCACAAAGCAATAAAAGGTCAAGTAATAGCAGATCAACTGGCAGATGCACCAATCCAAGCTACTCATCCGTTGATAACTGATTTTTCGGATGAGTCTATTTTTCACACAAAACCAGCTCTACCATGGAAACTATACTTTGATGGGTCCCACACTGGTCACGGCTCAAGAGCTGGCATATTATTTATCACACCTCAAGGGGATTCAATTCCTAAATCATTTCGGATTGCCTTCCCTTGTACAAATAATATTGTGGAATACAAGGCATTGGTCACAGGTCTCAAAATAGCAATCAAATGGAAAATTGAGACATTGCTCGTATTTGGGGATTCTCAATTGGTCATCAATCAAGTGAATGATGACTATGACACAAAAGATGAGAAGTAGCTTCCCTATAAATGAATGGTGGATAGTTTCCTGATGTATTTCAAAATAATTTCATTTGAACAAATCCCAAGGACATAGAATAAAGCAGCCAATGCAATGGCTACCATTGGATCTCTCTTAGACATCCCTAAAAATGTGTCACAATTTGAATTCTTAGTGGAACATCTACTGATGCCTACATACAATATTCTAGAGTCACAATTGGTGTGCGAGATTGTTGGTCCCAGTTTGCCTTGGTATCAGGACATATATGACTATCTTAAATCCCAAACCCTCCCACCCAACCTGTCTAACAACCAATGAAAATCCTTTATCCGAAAAGCGGCTAGACATACCATCGTTAGTGACACCTTATACCGTCGTGGCTTTGAAAACACCCTTCTTCACTGTCTCAACACTGATGAAGCCCAGACAACTTTACGAGAAGTACATGAGGGTATATGCAGATCTCATTCGAGTGGTCCAATGCTAGCTAGGAAAGTCACTAGACTAGGATACTACTAGCCGACATTGGAAAAAGATGCTCTTCAGTTTGTTAAAACATGTCGGAAATGCCAGGTGCATAGTGACCTGATTCATGCACCTACACAAGAATTGAGACCAATCACTTCTCCATGGCCTTTCACATAATGGGGACTCGACCTCATGGGTAAGATCCATCCATCCTCTTCTAATGGCTATAAATTCATAATCACTGCCACTGAGTATTTTACTAAGTGGATTGAAGCCATCCCTCTCACTTACATCACCAGTAAACAAATATCCAAGTTTATCCTAAATTACATCATTTTCCGGTATGGTGTCCCATAATCCATCATCACAGATAACAATAGTCCATTCAAAAATCAGGATGCTCGCGAGCTCTGTGAGTGATTCCACATCCAACACCATTTTTCCACCCCATACTACCCATAAGGTAATGGCCAAGCTGAGGCATCAAATAAAACATTCCTTTGCATTCTAAAGAAGACCGTCAATGACGCTGGCTGAGATCGGCACCTACAACTTAATCCTTCTTTATGGGCCTATCGTACCAGCATTCGTACCCCCACTGGAGCCACTCCATTTTCCCTGGTCTATGGATCTGAGGCCATATTACCCGTCGAGGTCAAAATTCCTTCTCTCCGAGTCTCTTTGAAAGGAATGATCGATGATGAAGAGTACAGACATACTCGCCTCCATGAGCTATAAATGTTACAAGAAAGATGACAAAATGCCTTAAATCATTTACAGGCATATAAAAATCGTCTCTGCTAAAGTTATAACAAAAGAGTAATGGTGAGAAAGTTTGAAATTGGTGACTTGGTTATCATGCAGAACCCTAGAAATCAAGCAAACCGTGAAAAGCCTGGGAAGTTTGAGGCTAATTGGCTTGGTCCTTATATCATTACTACCGCATTTGGTTCTAGAGCTTATCAGTTGGCCACACCCAATGGAGAACAACTGACAAAACCCATTAACAACTTACATCTGAGAAAGTTCTACACATAGCATCATAGAGCTGGGCTAAAAACCTACAAAATACAAAAAAATTGAAAAATAAGAAAAAAAAATCATCCCTTGATGAAAACCTGGCAAACAAGCATCTTGGTGAAAAAAAAAAAATCAAAAAATGGCAAAAATAGTAAAAAGAAATGAATTCATCCAATAGTGAAAACCTGGAAAACGGGCGCTTTGGATAAGTACCATGGTGAAAACCTGGCAAATAGGTGCCATGTGTAGCCGATCGTTGCTTCGTCATCTACTATCACTCAAAATGATCTTTATCCATTTGTCATGATCACAAAGGCCTGACACATTCATGACATCCATCCTAAGTCCTGTCAATTCTGACCATGGTTAGCATTTGGTTGACATCATCCCTTGCACATCCTTGCCTTTGCATTGCATCTACCTATCTCCATACCATTGGACTCAGATAATCCCCACTCTGTCTGGGGGCAAGACCTTTATCATGCAACTGTAGTGGGTACCGCACATGATCCTGCATTCTTAAAAAGTCCTAAAAAAATCCTTAAAATGTGAAAAAGTCCTGAAAAAAGACCTAAAAATCAGAAAGCGTCTTGAGAAAATACAAAAAAATCCAAATCAGTGTCAAAATCCAAAATCAAAGTCAATCTAATCAATTCAATCGATCACGTCAATCAATCTTCATCTTGGTCTGAACTACATTGTCTCTGCGCATTGGCTATGTAGGAAAGATTCATCTTTGAATCCCCGAGACATTAGCTTAGTCCTTCTAGGTTTGTCAAAATAAAATCATGATTCAAGCTTCTGTCCTTCAAACAATGTCAGTGGTCGTGTCGAACTACAAGGTCTCTGAGTGCACGACGTAGGCAAGGCCATCAATCGATGGACCCCCGAGGCTGCACTAGGTTAGTCTATTAGGGCTCATGATACTACATATTCACACACGTCAAACTATCTTCAAATCAAGCGAATCTTATGTCAATCTTGAATTATCAGTCTATCGGCAATTTTTTTCATCAAACACTTTTAGTCAATTCAGCATGTCAGCAATGACATGTAGTCAAAATCCTATCAAAACAATTTATCATGGCAAAACTTTGGGTTCTTCTACAGATGTGTCCTTCTGAAGAGCAACTCTCATCAACTTCTTTATGCTTTTGGATTTGTCCTTCCTAAGCATTGTCATCATCATCTGGCATTTTGATGGATTCTCCTAACTCCGAGAATCGATCTCCTAGATATCAACGTCATTCAGGATGTGTCCTTCCTGAATTTGATATCGCTCAACATTTAACAAAACCTGACATTAAAACACTTGGCAAACTTTTTTCTATCTTTTTGATGATTAACATGATATTAGTTCCTTATGTCCTAGGAACCATGACATACCATGATGATTATCCTTGTTTGCTTATCCCTCTACTATTAGTTTCTCCAGGATGTCCTGACTTCAAGATTTAGAGAAGCAATGATGTAGTATGATGATTTTACTATCTGTTGTCTACTATCATGTGGCTAGTTTCTCAAGGATGTCCTATCATCAAGATTTAGAGAAGCAGTGACGTCTCATGATTAGTTTGGTTTTTCTAGCGGTTGGTCATGACAAAATGACTAGGGGCAACTGTGTTCCTTGCATGAGTCATGATCATCCTTTGTCTGCGATTGTTGATCTATGTGATGGTTTGACCTTGCACACTATTGATCTATGTCATATCATAGTGTTTGTCGACCATCATGATATTTTCGCCCAATGATGATTAAAGAGCAACAACTAGGATAGCACTATAGCAAAGCTTTGAAGGATTTTTAATTTCCACACTAATATGCATATCTTTTCTTCACACTAACATCCATCTTTGCCTTCTCTTCTCTCGTTCTCTAATGATATCCTGTGACATACAAAAACAAAGTCGCATACATAATGGCATGAGCATTTCATATTTACATCTGCATAAATCAAATACCATAATTCACATTGCATAAATGCTATCATTTGCATCCATTCATAAAACCATCATTTGCATCAACATATGAGCATCATAAATAAACATTTGCATCAGCATATAGGAATCACATCATCACTACATTACACAATGCATACATACATAACCACCTCCATAATTGCATTCATAGACATAAGCATAATATCCATACATTGCAAAGCATCACATAAGCATCTCATAAAAACATAGAATACCATAACGCATAAAATCATATAGGCCACATCAAAACTACATCGCATATATATATAATCTCAAAAAAAATGTCATGTCACAGGATAGAGTCATAATGATATCCCAAAAATAGAGCTCGCAGGCTCGAATATCAAAATATACAAGTGTCTAAAAGCAAGTCCTAGGATGGCCCTCCTCCGTCCCATGGAGGTGAACTGCGAGGTGGCTGCAGCTGAGTCATCAAGTGAATAGTGAATTGAATAGGAGTGGTATCATCGGTCTGACTCTAAGAACCCGAGGCCTCGGTAACATGAGGCTGACTCTGCCCTGTCTATTGCCCTAAGGACACTGATCTATGCCCATGCTCTGATCTGTGACTGTGCCCTGAAAAATGCTTGTGAGAGCTATGAGATCTATGGCCTGATGACTACCCTGATGCAGTGGACTCCCCAGCACTGGTATGACTACTGCTGTGAGATTTGTTGTTGTGTGTTCGGTTGCCACTGCCTGTCCTACTATAGGATCGAGACAAGCCTGGGTCTTGTCAATCTGGTGGAATGACCTACTCATACAGAACCCTGTATCGCCCCCTGCTCTCTGCCATCCTAACCAACTCTCTAGCCATATCTCCTATCGGCCCTGAGCATAACTCGGCAAACTCCATCACCCACCACTTTGACTCCTACCGTCAGAGAACTGCCTAATCTCTCTCCACTCGGGTGACCTCTAACTCTACTGCTAAGGCCTTGTTCTGAGACAAGGCCGCATCTAGTCTGCTCTATAAATTTGAAATTTGTTGATTGATAGTGGCATCAGTAGGCAAAATGGGTGATCTATCACCTTCATCATCTCCATAGATCTGAGATCCCACAGTCGCTGATCTGTCTCATCCTCGTCCTCCTTGTCCTCATCTCTCTCCTCCTTGGCCCGGACCTCCTCCACATCTATGTCAAGAGGGTCTCCTCCAACAAGTGGATCCTCCTCTGCTCTTACCTCCTCCTCAGCCCTCACCTCCACCTCCTCCTCCCCGCCTTTGACCTCCTTGGCCCTCACCTCCAACTCTCTCTCCTCCCCCTCCTCCAGAATGGGTGACAATGGTACACCACCCACTCTCTGTCTGACTCTCCTGGGCTGCTTCTGCCCTCTGCCATCCCTCCTCCTCCTCACACCCCTCCCATCTCCTCCACCTATGTCGTCTCCTCCACCTCCTCCACCTCCCCCACCTCCTCCGTCTCCCCCATCTCTGCCACCTCCTCCCTTGCCTCCATCACTACCCCCAACACCTCTACCATCTCTCCCTCCATCTCTACCAACCCGAACTCTCCTTGGAATCCATGGAATGAATGACCTCTGATCTATCAGCGGTGGACCATCTGGATCTGTCAACAAGATGGGCCTATGAACCTACCACCAGGCGTCAAACCCAGCAGACGTCCCTGGATATGCTGGACCCCCTCTCCACACCCACTGAACTACAATCAAGCTATCAACCTACTGCTCTACCATTGTCACTGATATGGGCACCCCCACATGGTCTCCCTGGAAGACCGAGCATACTCTGTTGTGCCTACTAGCATAACCTGCTGCTCCCTAAACTATCATAGCACCCGCTAGGGTAGGTACATCTCGATAATCCGCTGAATCTGTACTGTGCGGCCAATTAGATAACAAAACTGTTTGCAAAAGGATAAGTGGCCATCCTCGTCTGACCACTTAGCGCAATCTCAGTAGGGCCTCCAAATAAAACTGATCATCATATCAATCCGATGATGCCAATACCCGATATCTCCCACACAAGTCTAGCTAACTGATCTCACATATAAATAAACGTAAGGCATCCCATCACCTAGCTATTGAATCTACACCGGTGGTCGAAACAGGGGACTGCGCTCCCATACCCAGATCATCAGGAGGGTAGTGCCACAACTAATACTATGCCCCTGGTGATAGACAACCTCATGTAACTGGTGGTACAACATGGCCAACAAGCATGGCCCCAAAGAAAAAATGGTCCTCTGTCCTCACATATGGACCAGAAGATTCCCCCATCCAATGGGAAATTTGTGGCCATGATGATCTGGGATCAACAATTCGGCAATCAAAGTCATGAGTATGGCATCGAACTTAGGAAACCAGTCGGCTACAACATCCCAACCAATCTCGTAACTGTCCATGCCCAACTAGGCACCATCAACACCCTCGTACATCTCTAACAGGGCCTGCCACCCTCGATGCGGATCATAGGTAACTCTCTCTCCGCTAATCGAAATGCGGAGAATACGGTAGACATCCTCCAAGCTCACTATCGCCTCTCCAATAGGCAGGTGAAATGAATAGGTCTCTAAATGCCATCTTTCACAAATAACTGTCAGCAAACCTCTATTTGCCTGAATAATGGGCATATAGGTAATGTGGTACAGACCTAGGGCCGTCAGTCGCTGCCTCTATCTATCACTCAGGCGATCTCTGAAGGCATACATCGTCGGTCGAAACTCTCGAGTATAAATCGACACAAGCTGACTCTATGCAAGAAAGGCCAAAGATTAGCACATATTGAGCAACATTATGGAAAGTTTACTACTACTGGCAAATCAAGGGAACAACCAAGCTAATCTCGACACAAGGTCAACAAAAGTCAACTATGGTCAATGACAATTGCATCACGTTGACCACAAATGAGTCAAAATTATTCAAATGCGGCTCTGCGCATGACAATTGTGTTGCAATATGTCAAATGTATCGTTCTGACCTGCAAATGCGCAACCTAACAATGCATGCGTCGTTCTGGCTAGCAATTACATAATTTAACAACGAATGCGTTGTTTGGCTTGACAATTGCGTTACGATTTTGCAAATGCATCATTGGGCTTTTCAATTGCGTCACAAAGTTAGCAATTGCATTGTTTCCTCTTGCGGATGCACAATCTCACAAACAAGCCTAACCTACCCATTGCACTTGCGTCGCGACGCAAAAAAATGCGTCGAACGCGAAGGCATTTGTGGCTTACGCGACATCATTTGCATCATAATGCATTTGATTGACTCCCTTAAAACCCTAATAAATGCATTAAATTCAAAATTTGACAAGGTGCATAGGGTACTTACTGGTGCCTATGCGCCCTCAGGTCGTTGGAATGTGCACACGCGGTATCCATCGTGTGTAGTCGCTGGAATCACCATCGTCTCTCAGAGCTCTTGTTTCTAAATTTTTTCTATATGACAAATGAGCAAATGACATTTGGATTGACCTTTTCAACTTATTTATAGGCTAAAAATTAGGGTTTTGACTTGATAGGTTGTACTGGAGGCTCATTTGACCACCTTTGACTGGCATTTTGGCTAGCTTAATGTCCTCTATTTTTGAATCCGATCGCACCATCACTTTTCTGGTCATTAATTGAGTTAGTTAGGATATTTTCCAAATTTTTTTGACCCCGGGTCAAAATTTGAAAATTTTCCCGAGGGGGCATAGGCACTCCGTACCTTCACTGAGGCATATTTTGGATTGGTTTTCTTTGCCACAATGCGACAAGCTGCATTTTGACAAAGAGGGGCAAATGTAGACACATAAAAATGACTTAGACCTGCGACCATTATTTTACCACCTTTCGTCATAACATGATTATAACATTTTAATTATGTTTCTAACCCACATTCAACTATTAATTAAATAATTATAAATTATTTAATTAATTCATAATCTCTCATTCTTCATGATTATTAAATAAATAAATCTTATTTATTTAATTAATCCTTATCATTAATGTCCTCCTGAATATTAAATGAATATATTTAAAATATATTTATTTAATGTGTCACTAATTCCTAAATCCTCTTAATTAAATAAATTCAATTAATTTATTTAATTAATTAACTACTTCTAAATTAAATAATTATTTTTAATTATTTAATTATGACATGTGACACTTATATATTTTTAAATAAAACAAATCATTTAAAAATATCTCACATACTTAACTGATTCTTCATTTAGTAATTAATTTCAAAAATCAGTTACTTCTTATCTCACAAAATCCATATTTTGAATTAATTTAATTCAAAAT
Organism: Sequoiadendron giganteum; assembly: GCA_007115665.2. Taxonomy (NCBI): domain Eukaryota; kingdom Viridiplantae; phylum Streptophyta; class Pinopsida; order Cupressales; family Cupressaceae; genus Sequoiadendron; species Sequoiadendron giganteum. Next base: position 418,336,058 of record CM021106.1, read on the forward strand.
GGAATTATTCTTCTACAAATCAAGTAATTTCTAAAATTATTGATTTTCTAAAATCTCATCCTCTTGTCTTCTAATTTTTACTAATTTCATCTCAACAGTCACATTCAATCTTGATTTAATTCATTTAATAAAATCTTATTCACACATGTGGGCATTTTTCCCTAACCCTAATTGAGAGTTGCCTTATTGAATCTTGACCTTTGATTCTAGGGCATTCTTCAATCTCTCATCTCGTTCGTCCATTCAAGATTGTATTTTCTATAAAATGACAATCTTGATCTCATTTTTGGGATCCATGAATCATTACTATCTCTTGATATTTTAGCAATTGCATTTATCTTCATATCACCTTAGGCTATTATTACTATTTGCAGGAAAAATAACGTCATTACACAAGGAGCTAACCCTCCTTACACACAATAAGGATTTAACCCTCCTTACATCCCATATGTCTACCAAGGTCCTGTACCTTCACAATACTCGATATATGACAAAAACCTACTAGGGAAACAAGGTTATTACATGCAAGGCTTGCAAACACATGTACCAAAAATAGAGATGGAAATAAAACTAGATGTCACCCAATAGATATCATACATGCAGGTAGGAAAATAAAAGAATACCTACACTCTCAAAAAAAAATTCCATTCCCATTCAATTGTTTTATCATAACACTACCCTTTCCAAAGAAATTTGAAATACCTAGGTTTGACAACAAGTATAGAGGAAAAGGACATCTAGTACTAGTAGAGCATGTATGAGACTTATCAGTATCATGCATGGAGGTACAAATCAATGATTCCTATCTCATGAGGCTCTTTCCACACAACCTTACAGGTCATGCTATGGAGTGGTTCACTTGTCTATAGCCAAGAATTAGAACTTTTGATGAGCTATCTAGCAAGTTTATAAGCCACTTCTCATTTAACATAGAGCAAGATGTCACCATCACAAGTTTTTCCACAATAAAATAGAATCAAGGAGAGTCCTTTACCTCCTACTTATAGAGATGGAGACACAAATCAAGTTGATAGAAATGACCCATTCCAGACAAGGAGTTGGTGGATATTTTCATCACAAATTTCCTACCTAAAATAAACTACAAGCTCACTATGCTATGTCATGTAGACTTTGAAGAAACAATAAAAAGTGGATTACATATTGATAGATTCCTCATTACAAGAGGAGTCCTTAAATCAAACAAATCGAAAGATAGTCCTTGTAGCTCAAATGAGAAACCTTAAGTCTGGGCCAAAAAAAAAATAACAAACAATGAAGTGGTAGACGCTAGAGCAGTATGGAATACACAAAACACACATCAAAACAAACCATAGATGGCACAAACAAGCTATGGTATGAAAAACACACAAATGAACCAAATTACCTATCCCAAGAACAATCAGGTTGTAAACCAATAGACAAATCAGGGAGGGAAATAGAGGCAATACGATCAAACTAGGAGGCAATTCACAGTACTAGGTGGGTCACTTGAAATAGACATGCACAAACTAGTACAAAATAACCTCATCAAAATGAATGATCACCCAAATTATGAGGAACATAGCTTCAAGAAACCATGGTATAATGAAAAAGACATGTGAATTCCATAAGATCAAAGGACACATGACCAACAATTGCATGCACCACAAACATAGCATCCAAGAATTGATAGACAAAGGGAAGCAGACATTGAGCATCATCCCAAAAATAAGGACCTTCAATTATACTCAAACCCGATTCCAAACCATGCTAAGAGGAATGATAAAGCAAAGGAACAAGAGTACCACAATTCTAATTACACTTATGGTGACACAAATTTAGGAACCCTCTCACAAGTTGATGATAATAGGGAAAACGTACTAACAATACAAGGAGGAGATAACAACTACAATTTTACCCATTGAGGAAGAGTTACAATACATGGATCCCCTCCCAAAATCACCATCAAATCACCAAGTGACTACAACATTATGGAATAGTTAAATAAAGACACCTGCCTTAATCTCAATCTTAGAGTTGTTAAAATTGTCACCGCACATAAGGAAATATTGGAAAAGGCATTGGAAATGTCAGTCCCTAATGACCTCAATCCTAGTCAATTCCAAGCCATGGTTGGCAAGATCACAGCAAGTAATCATTTAGTCTTTTCAGAGAAATATTTACCACAAAGAACATTCCAAAATCAAGCTCTATACATAGAGGTTGGTGTTCGTAAAACCATGGTCAAAGGAGTATTAATAGATTATGGTGCAGGTATAAGCATTTGTACCTTAAAATTCATCAAACAGTTGGGGTATTCTAATGATGTGATTGACAAAGGAAAGAGTATCACCATAAGGGCCTACAATGACCTATAAAGAAATTTTGAAGGAACAGTCAAGTTGAGAGTGCAGATAGGACCAACCACCATAGAAACTACTTGTCAAGTACTAGATCTTGAGTTTTCATACAACCTCCTCCTAGGATTCCCTTGGATCCATACATTACTATTAGTCCCTTTCACCTTTCATCAATTCCAAAATTTTCCCCATGAAGGAAAAGAAGTAACACTATATGTCAATCCCGAGCCTTTCCATTTTTGTGCAAAGTTGGAGGAGAAGTACAATAAAATCCAACATGTTCCTAGCAACAGTATAGCCTTCCATTCATTTTCTTATGTCAACCCTTCCATGCTTCCATCAACTTCAACCAAGAACACATCAAGTGAGGATCTGAAAATGGAAGCCAAGATTCAAGTACTTGACAAGGGTAATGGGAATTACCATTTTAACCAAGCATTCTGCATCGGCATGCTTCCACTAATGCCCAGAGTATATGGAGGTCCAAAAGAGATCAAGATAGTCCAAATGATATCCAAGCCCACAATCTTTACTAGATGGGGAGACATGAAAGACAAAAAAATATTTGAGGAGGACTTCTCATCCATGATCTACGAGGAACAAGAAGAACTAGAAAATCCATGACAACCCATTTTAATTGATACTAACACTAGAGGTTATCAATTAGTTAAACAAATGGGATATAATGGGATAGGTGGCCTTGGGCTACAAATAAGGCCGATCAGACCCTATGATAGTGGAATAGAGGAAGAAAAATATGGGGCTGGTTATAAACCAAAAGACATGATTATTCCAAAAATTAGATGAACCTCTTGGAAGAAACGAGAAACTTCTACTAGCATTAAGGTATTGAATATCTATAATATCATGAACAAAAAGTTACCTGTCAAAGACTTATTTGACAACTTTAGAATTGATAGGCTCCCTCTCTAGCACATAAAAACCATTCCCAACATCTATTACCATTCCAAAATAAACTCTAATGAATATGAATGGGATTCTCCTTCCTTCATCACTGGATATGACTCCCCCACTTTTAGTAATGATGACCTAGATACCTAATGGGAAAAAGACACCAGAGCCATACTAACTCTTTCATCAAATTCTATAAGCTTTATAGAACAAGATGATAGCCTCCCACTCTATTACCTACAACTCCTAGATTGTGATCAACAACAACATACATCTATTCTAGATCAATTCCAAAATGACGAGGAAATCATGGAGTTCATAGGACTTCAAATAGACATACAAGCTAGAGATCACAAATAAAGGTTCATTATGGATCTTGAATAGGAGACATACTTTGGTGGAGAGATTGAATCGTCCAATTGCAAAAATAAAAATAAAAAGCATAAAAATATAATCCCCTAGGGAAAACCATACTTTGGCTCTATCAGATCCAGAAAAGAGGAAAATAAAGGACACATCTAAACGTGAAAACCTCCTAGAGGTCCTTGAGGATGGAGGGTTCAATCTCCTCATATTAGAATATCAAGAAAGATCAACTCTCCTAGTAGAAGAAGTAGAGTCCATAAATGTTGGCACAATAGAGGACCCAAAGATAACATACCATGCAACATCACTTGATCCCAAAGAAAAGGAAAATTTCACAACTTTCATCAATGAGAAAAAGGTAAACTATGCCTGGACCTATGCTGATATGCCTGGACTAGATCCAACATTAGTGGTACATCATTTAGCAGTAGTCCCTACAGAAAAGCCTATCAAGCAAAAACTCGGAAAAATGCATCCTCAAATAGAATTACTAGTAAAGGTAGAGCTAAAGAAGCTACTATATGTGGGTTTCATCAGACCCATCGACTATCCATAATGGATATCAAATCTAGTACTAGTATCCAAACCTATTGGGGGTGTAAGGATATGCAAAAATTTCAGAGACTTGAAAAAGGCCTATCCAAAGGATGACTTTCCATTGCCAAGTATCGACATGATTGTGGATCTAACAACAGGGCATGAGATGTTATCCTTAGATACAAATGGATAAAGATCTCTCTAAATGACCAACATAAAACAAAATTTACTTGTGCTTGGGGCACATTTTATTGGAATGTAATTCCCTTTGGTCTAAAGAATGAAATAGTGACATATCAAAGAGCAATGGTGACCATATTCCATGATATGCTACATAATCATGGAGAACTATGTGGATGATATTTAAGAAAAATCAATCAAAAGAGTAGACCACTTGAGAAACCTGGCAAAGGTGTTTGATTGACTTGAACAGTATAATCTAAGACTCAACCTTAAGAAATGTGTGTTTGGAGTAACATTTGGAAAGCTACTGGGTACATAGTGTCAAGAAGAGGGATGGATGGATCTTTCAAAGGTAAAAGCTATAATAGAGATGCCTCTGCCAAAGACACTGAAACAATTAAGGAGCCTACAAGGGAAGCTGCAATCCATCAAGCAATTTATCACACAATCAAAAGAGAAATGTCACCCTTTCACTCCTCTCATCACCTTCAAGTGGGATGAGAGATGTGACCAAGAATTCCAACAAGTCAAGAAGTACCTGCTTATTCCTCCTGTACTCATGCTACCTATCCTAGAAAAGGAAATGATACTTTACGTGTTTACAACACAAGCAACATTGGGAGATCTCTTGGCATAGCTAGATGATAACAATAAAGAAAGGGCAGACTATTATATCATTAGAATATTGATGGTCTATGAGTTAAACTACTCACCCCTAAAAAGAGCATGTCTCTTAGTTGTATTCATAACATAAAATTTGAGACACTACATCCTGAATAGAAAAGTTAAGCTTATTTCCAAAGTAGACCCACTCAAGTACCTACTAGCAAAAGAAGCCCAAATAGGCCGAATCACAAAATGGATAATGATCTTGAGTGAGTACAACATAGATTATGTAGATAGAAGATCTATCAAAGGACAAATCATAGCAGACTAGCTGGTTGAAGCACCCATAGATGATCACAAGCCTCTCATGGTGGACTTTCTAGATGAGAGTATCTTGATGACAAAAAAAATAGAACATTGGACTCTCTACTTCGACGGATCTGACACTCCACATGGCTCTGGAGATAGAGATATAGTATACCCAAGGCCTACAAGATTTCTTTCCCTTGCACAAATAACATCTTAGAATATGAAGTTTTGATTACAAGACTAAAAATGGCTATTGAATGGAGGATAAAGGAACTACATGTGGAGACTCCCAACTAGTAATCAAATAGGTAAATGATGAGTACCAGACCAAAGATGACAAACTAATTCCATATAAAAGGATGGTGGACAACTTCAAGGATTACTTTGTCAAAATATCTTTTGAGCAAGTTCCACAGATCAACAATAGGCTCGCTTCTTGATATTCCACAAAATGTAACTAAATATGAGTTCCTTGTGGAGTAACTTCTTGTGCCTACATTCAACATCTTAGAATTAGAATTGGTGTGTGTTGTTTTTTTCCTAACTCCCCATGGTACCAAGATACTTTTGACTATAGCCAACACAGTATCATACCACCTAACCTAATGACCACACAAAAGAAAAACTTCACTCGTAGAACTTCTTGATTTACCATCCTAGGAGATACCCTATACCATCATAGCCTAGATGGTATGTTACTCTGGTGCCTTAATGAAAAGAAGCACAAACAACCTTACAATAGGTAAATGAAGGTGTTTGTAGGTCCCACTCTAGCAGACCTAACCTAGTCCAAAAGCTGCTTGGAATAGGATACTACTGGCCCTCCATGGAACAAGAATGCATATAATACTCCATAAGGTGTCATCAATGTCAAAAAAAAAATGATCTTGTTCATGTAATAGCATAGGAATTGAGACCCATCATAACACCATGTCCTTTCTCGCAATGGGGATTAGACATGGTTGGCAAGATATCACCTACCTCATCTAATGGGCACAAATTCATTATCATAGCAAAAAAGTATTTTACTAAATGGATAGAGGCAATTCCATTGATCTATATCACCGAAAAATAGATATCCAAATTCATTTTGAATTATCTAATCTACACCTATGAAATTCCCCAAATGATAATAATAAACAATGGAACCCCATTCAAGAATCAGTATGTACAAGAACTCTATTCATAGTTTTCTATCCAACATAGATTTTCCACACCCTATTACCCACAAGGAAATGGTCAAGCTGAGGCATCTAATAAAACCATATTGAAAATACTCAAAAATAAGTTTAATGAAGTTGATCATGATTGGCATTTGTAGCTAAATCTAGCCCTATGGGCTTATCGAACCAACATCTGAACACCTACTGATGCCACACCATTTTCCTTGGTCTATGGATTAGAGGTTGTCTTACCTATCAAGTTCAAAATCCTCTCATTGTGAGTCTCCTTGAAAGGCATGGTCAAAAATGAAGAATATAGGGTAGCTAGACTAAATGAACTATAGCTCCTAGATGAAAAGCATTTGAGAGTGTTAAACCATCTACAACTTTATCAGAATCGGCTCAAACGAAACTATGAAAAAAAGATCAAGGACAAGAAATTTCAAGTTGGTGACTTAGTCCTCAAGGATAATCAAAAGGTATAGCTAAATCAAGATGAAAAAGGAAAATTTGAACCCAATTGGTTAGGCTCTTTCATCATCACAACAAACTAAAATTTTGGGGTATATCAGTTGGCTACTCTTGAAGGAGAACCCTTAGATGAACCACTAAACAACAACCACCTCAAGAATTTATACACATGAAGGACATTAAAATGCCCTTGGAAAAAGGAAAAAAATCTAAAAAAATACAAAAAAATCATAAAGCAAGAAAAATAGTAAAGAGAAATAAAATGTTCTTTGAGTCAAAACCACTTTGTGGCGCTCCTGGAATAGGTACCATAGTGAAAACATAGAAAATAGGCACTATGTTTGAATAAAACTTGCATCATTATCTATTAGTAATATCTACAACATCCACCCATCCATTTCATAATAAAACATGTATCCAACCATGGCTTGTCATTGATTAAGGAAAGTCATTTTGTCTCCAACTAGGGGAAACTTCCTAAAACTAGTCATGGGTTAGATATTTTTGTTGAAAATCACAAGACAACTGAGAGGAGGGGTGAATCAATTTTCACCAAAGTCATTCACAAATCTCAAACAATTATTAACTCCCGATCCACTTTAATCTATTATTAAGTATGAGCATGAAATGTAAATAATAGAAAGCAATATCAACACAAGAGACACCAGATTTATGTAGAAAACCCAATAAGGGAAAAAAATAGTGAGGATTAACTCACAATATATTAACCAACTTTGGAGGATGTGCATAAATAATTAGTGGTGGATCTAGCCGACAAGACGAAAGTAGCTTAGTACTTTATGAAGTCGACTGATGGATGAGTAAATCTTTGTTAGCAAATATATATGAGATTGGCTCTATCATTTAGTAGAGTGGTGAAAAGGTATGCGATTAGAAGAGAAGAAGTGCGAAAATATGTGAATGTGTGTGTGGAGCAAGATTCAACAGAATAATAGTACAAACTAGTATAGGTGTTCAATGAAGAGCAGAATCAGTATGCAGATCTAGAATTCAATCTATGAGCTTCACCAGAACTATAACTTGGCATAAATAGATGCTATCATCTCAATTTAACTTTCAGATGGTTTTAATCTGAACTTTTGAATGGAAGTGAGCCTCTTCTTTTGAGCAATGAGCTCTAGGAAGTGTGTCTAAATGCAAGTGCATTCTCTTTTGTAAAAAAATATATTTGAGTACCCAAATTGTGGATTAACCACCACCATGGTTTTTCCCCTAACAGGGTTTCCATGCAAAAATATGTGTGTTATGGTGTTATTAAATTTTCCTTTGAATGCATGTATCTTTTCATTAATGCAATGTTGAAATGGTTTCAAGTTTCGGTTGATAAAGTTAAGATTTGTTGAACATTGATTCACCCCCCCCTCTCAGTGTTCCCTTGAGTCCAACAATTGGTATCAGAGCACAATTCCTTTGAATAAGTTTAGAAGCTTGAGGTGGATCTTGGAATGTGATGGACTCTGGTAGTCTTCAGAAACAACTTATGGTGGCACTTGATGACCTTGATCAATCTAAAGAAGAAGTGCATGAATTAAAAGAAAATCTTAGAGATGTTGAGAAATTCATCCAGTCATTGAAAGATCAAATTGTTAAATCTTGGGAAAAAAGAAAGGATCTTTGTGATTAGATACACTAGAAGGAGAATGAAAATATGGATGATGCTCACTTGAATCAAACCTTGAAGGAAATAACTGAAGAATGTGAAAAGCTTGCTAGATACAATACAAACCTAAAACATGAGATGAAATCTATTATGATGAAGATGATTGAAGAAAGGAAGAAAAATGAAGAAAATATTGCTCAGACCCTAAAAGAAGAATCTAATGAATGCAGTAGAATAAAAGAGGAATTTTCTCAGTTGGAAAGTGATACAAAGAACTAGAAACAATGAAGAAGAACTTGGTAAGTAGATTGCTACTCTTAGGAATGATCTTCTCATTACAAATGAATACAAAGAAAATTTCAAGATCAGTGTAGTGAAGCTTGATGAGCTAACTCAAGGACAAAAGAGTGGAAATGATAAAAGAGGTCTTGGATATGAAAAGGGAGAAAGTTCCAGATCAGGACAAAAGAATTTCAGATAGAACAAAAATGGAAGGTATCCGGTAAGACAACCTAATGCACAAAAGTTTAATGGGTATTGTTTTTATTGTAATAAGTTCGGTCATATGATTGCTCAGTGTAGAAGAAATATGAAGTCAAAAGTTTCATCATTATCTAGTCAATGTTTCAATTGCAAAAATTTTGGTCACAAATCCATTGAATGCATAAATCTGTCAATTACTCTGTTGATAATCAATGCAGATCAAGAAGAAAATTGTGGAATAGACAAGAAATCATTGTGTGCTACAACTACAATAAGTATGGTCAAATTGCAAAATTCTGCAAAAACAAAAATGTAGATAGAAGAGGTCTGGTATACATAGGCAGAAATATAGAGAAAAATGATAAAGGAAAAGAAAAAGTGACTACGGATGAAATCAAAGATCAAATGAAAAAGACATGGGTAAGGAAGAATAATTATGATGTTGGAATGGTTCCATACCGGAACCTGCTTCTAGTAATTCTTCCAGTAATTGATTTCAGGCCACTGGCCTAGGGGGAGTTTTTCAAGAAAATATTCCCCCCCCTATCTATGGATGGTACCAGAACAAAGAGAATAGTCGAGAAGGTGTATTTATGGTGTATAGGAGTTTTGGATATCTTTAGCAAAAAGAATTCAGACAATTCATAGGTCCGTGGAATATTTTTCTGTCATTGTTTGGGAAAATAGAGTTTTCAAAAATTTAGGGAAAACACATTTATTGTACATGTGTGAACTATAAAAGACAAGTTGAAACTATCATTTGTCACTTTGCATTGAAGAAGGAAAGAAAGAGAGCACTCAGGAGAAAAATCTTGATGCAGAAAAGTTGATTCATCGGTAAATCTCGAAATCTATCAAGTATTTCAAATTACTCTCAAAATTTGGTGTGCAGTTGCAAACCCTAAATACTAAAAAATAAAATGGAACAAATCAAAGGGTCATGTTGATGGTGAAGATGACACAAACAATGTTAAAATAGAATATTTCTACTCTATTTCTCCTGAAAAAGAAAGACAACATGTAGTGGTCTAACTCCCAAGGTCCTGGTAGTTGGTTCTCAACTGTCTAGTGTCACTCAATTGGTTCATGCAACTTTAATATTCAAGGGACCTGTGCTAGTAACAAAAGATTTAAGCAATGACTCATTTTTTTATCGAACTGTTTTTGTAAATCAATGGGTTTTAAACAAAAGAAAAAGATAGAACAAAGGGGTAAACTAGTAAGTATGAATCAAATTTATCTAGCATCTAGACATATACCTTCAACAATGAATGTTTCCTAATAGATCATAAAACCAAAGCATGACACAATATATAGCATAAACTATACCATTGCATGCATCTAAGGTGTTTAATTCAATATCACTTTTCGCTTATCACAAATATCTCCAAGATTTCAAAACATACATCCATTCATTGCTAAGGTCATAGATCAATAGACTTTAATAACTTTAACTCAATGATAATCTAATAAGATAATCCTTAAATCTGATTCCTTCAAATGACTTTAATCACTCAAGAAACTTTTATGTTCAGCACAATCACTGCATATAGATAAATTATAACTTATCAGCCTTATCATACAAACAATTTAATTCTAAACATCATATTTCGAGAAAACCTGTAATTCTATTAATTGTAAAAGATCAAGTACAATGTATCTCTATAAATCACTACAAAATTCTATCTCCTAATCTCAGGTAAGCCAATTCTATTCTCAATTAGCCGACCCTTACAATATGATACCCATAGGGTATTTATAGATTATACAAAATTTGAACTTCACTTCTATTTTAAGTCACCCACCCTTTTAGGAACAAAAAATTTCTTGGAAACTCAGATCAATTTTATCTTGAGTTCTTACATTAGACATTCAATTTAACTAGAGAATAGTAAATAGGAGATAAAAAGAAGTCATGCACCTCAACTATCAGTGCTGCATGCAACATGCAAAGAAGAAGGAAATCACGCATGCAAGAGATTTATGCATGTGAAGTTGGATTTGCAATGAACTCATCGTAGTTGGTGAAGACTTGTTGTAATGTATCTATTTCTGGCTCACCAATCTAGCTATCTTCAAATTTGATTCGATCCAATTCTACTGCAGCAAACTCCCTCATACCTTTTATTTTTATCATCTCTCTTCTAGCATCTTTTATTTCTTTTTTAACATCCATTAACCGATCTATCATCAAATCTTCTCCATCATCCTCTTTCTGCATGAGTCCTTTGAACCTTTCATCCCACTTTTCTTTTATTTGACTCAAAGGCATGCCTTCTTTCGGTAACACATTCACATCTACAATGATGGCAATGACTACTTCCAGCTCCTCCAATTGCTCAGTCAAATTATTAACAGCCTCTTGAATCTCATCCTTATGTTTACACAAGAAGTCAGTTCTAAAATGGAGTATACGAGAAGTTTTCTCCACAAAATCCTTATTGTCCTCCTCAAGTATTGATTGCTCCAAAAGACTTGTTAAAGGAAATGCATTAACCTTTTCTAATTTCTGGCTGTATTCTTTATACTCTTCTTCTTGTTTCTCTGATGCCTCCATGTATTGATACATCTCTTTTATTAACCCTTCTGTGTCTTTGTAGGCTTCAAAACCTTCAACCAAAACTTCTCCCACCTCTCGGTTCAACTTGTCTACCCATCGGTCTACCATCTCCGCTTTACCTCTTACCTGCACCAAATCATCTACCTCCTTTTTACTTAATAAAATAGGAGTCTCAATGGCTGTTACCTTTTGTGATCTCGGAGAGGAAACACTCTTCAAGAATGAATGTAGTTGATCCAACTGAGCCTTAAGCTCATCCTTCTTTTGCTTATCCTTGATCATTCTTGATTTGGTTGTTGAAGCCACCACATCAATCAATTTCATCTGTTGATTCCTAGTGGGCCTTCCCAAGTTGACAGTACTCAACTAATAATCTGTTAACTGCATCTCCCCTACCTCCTTTTCTGTCATTGGCATGGCACATTCAACAACAATCTCTCCTCTATCTATGAGTCAGGTAGAATGTAGAATCTTAGCCTTCTTTTTAGGCCTCTCCTGCTCAATCCCTTTCATCATATCCTCCCAATTGAGAGGTTGTGAAGGGGTTACTGCCCTCTTCTGTAGGTCTAGTTTTAGCCATGTAGGAGCACTTGGAGTAGTAGTCATCATAGAAGAAGAGGAAGCAATAACTGTAGAAGGTGGTTGCATATTTACGTGGGGTTGAGAGTCAACCCTTGCTTTCTCTTGTTGTTCTTGCAGTACATGCATCTGCACCAGCTTTTCAGCCTCTTCTCTATCCTTTTGTTCTTGCCTTTTCTTTTCTTTCTCTTCTTTCCTCAACCTCTCTTCTTCCAACTGATCTTTCTCCACTCTTTCTTTTTCCAATCTTTCTTTTTCTAATCTTTATCTCTCTAGAGCTTCTTTTTCTTGTTTCTCTTTTCCTAAAGCCTCTAGCCTTTCCTTTTCTAATCTTTCCACTTCCAAAGCCTTAAGTTTTTCTACCTTTGCTTTTTCTTCTTGCTGCTTCCTAACCAGCTCTGCAATATCTTTCTCCTTTTGCAATCGTGTTGCTTCTTCTTCCTTTTGGCGAGCTTCTTCTGCAAGTTTCAACTTAGCAATCAAGATTTCTTTCTCCCTTCAGTTTCTTACTTTCTCCTCCTCAAGATCATGGATCTTTTGTATCAACTCTAACTTATCATTTTCTTCCTTTATCTTGAGCTCTTGTTCTTGTTGCCTTCTTTGTTTCTCCACTTCATCAATTGCTGCCTTTTCTTTAACTTGTTTGGCTTTCAATTGTTGCTGGTGCAGTATAGCATCAACTTGTACCTTGGCTTCCATTTCCTTTTGTTTCTCCACTGCAACCCTCACATCATAATCTCTTTTTGCATCTTCAAATAGCTTCCATTGATCTCCGTGTGTCAAAATCTGCTCAATATTCTCCTCTGGAGGCATTTTCTCTTGCATATCTTTCTTTGACAGAGTCTCATCTGAATCTGTCTCAACCTCTAGAATTTCCTCCTCCACTTATTTTCCCTTTCCAGCTTCAGCCATGCTATGAAGAGCTCCTTCTTGAATTTCTTTACTCTTCTTCCTTGTAAGTGGGCCTTGTGCAGATGACTCACCTAATGTGGGTGTCGAAACAGTAGATCCTACTGGAACATCCCCTTCTTGTGCTTCTTCTTCATCATCCACCGCCTCAAGTTCTATCTCTTCGATGTCTGGAGGAAGGAACTCCAATGGCTCTTTGGGAGGTGTCTTCCTTTTGATCTTTTTCTATCCCTTACCCTTTTTAGGGGCTGGTTCTTGAGGAGCTTGAGTTCTTAACATTAACCACTGCACACTCCTATCCAATATTATCCTTCCAATCTTCTTAATATCAATTGTTTCTTCAGCATCCCAGTCAATTGGATCCAGGCTCTTGGTGCCAATGTTCAACACTTCATAGAATGGATCCAATACAATTCCATCATCCACCAATGTGTCAGGAATGTTTTCTTTAACACCTAGCTCTGACATGAGTGTGACAGACAATCTTTCATTGTTCTTTCTCAAATCATACTCATCTTGTCGATCACTCCAAAAGTCTTCCAACAAATTGAAATGTCTAGTAAACACCGAAGGCAATAAGGCATACATCTTCCCCTTTGGATTAAAATACTTACGGGCTGTGTATAATCCCAATTTCAATTGTATTAATTCATTACAAACTACCTTTGCTCCTACCAAGTGTTGACAACTCACCCAGCTGCATGGGAAACTTATGACACCCGGTTTTATGTTTGATCCCAAACCGAGCATTAACTCCAAGAGCTTGATACACAAACTCCATTAGCACTATCCTATTATTGCAGCACCTTGGAAGCAAATGTGGATGACCTTCAAAATTGGCCAACCTGAAGTATGTAAATTTGGGTTATTGGATGTACCAACATCCCCATTTAGCAATAAATGCCATGGCTTCTTGACTCAACCGGTATCATGCATCTCCATTCAATTGATTGATGATCACATATAAAAATGCATCATTGACTCTTCAAAAATGAGTCTTAGCAACTTGAAGAGACAACTGATCATAGTGCTCCCATACCTTATTTTGTCCATCCAAGGCTCCCATTATGCCCACTCTGTTTAAGCTTGGGAAGATACCCAATCTGGCTACTGCATACACCACATAAGAAGTCATAAAGAAACACTTAGTGTTTCTAATGTTAGTCAGCTGATCATGGATAGCATTTGACACAATCATTGGCCAATCAAATTGATAGTCACCCTGTAAGATTATTTGGATGAAAGGAAACATCCATTCCTTGAAGTGGAATGTATCCCTCTTCCCAAATACCCTAGATAGCATCAGTATTAAATCCAATATTTCCTTCTTGAAATCTACCCTCTTAGGTTGGTGTGCAAGCTTGGATAGAGATTTCTTTTCTGTCTTCAACCATTTTTTGTTCAAATGAGACCTATTGGAGTCCTTATACTTACTATATTTCTCCAAGGCCTCTACCTCATCCAACTGCACCAAGCTCTTAGGATCCAGGACATTGAATATAATTTGCAACATCTGGGGAGTAAGATCAATGATCACCCTATTCTGTGAATCCATGCATAGTCTTGTAGTAGGATTGTAGGCACTGGTTTCTGTTAAAATCAACTCCAGGCACTAGACTGATAAAGGGAACACAGTAATATGTGCCAAGCCGGAATCAACAATCCTTTACATTCTTCCTTTTAGATTTTCTCATTCTGCAAAGGTTTCTCCATGTAACTCCTCAAAATTGTACTGGCCCAAGTTCGTATCAGTGATGTCTGACCAGTATGATTCCACCTTGCTCACCTTCACAACCGGACTCCTGTGATTATACCTTAAGGTATAGGGTAGTTGTTTTGGCTTTAACTTCTTTGGTTTTGGTGCTGCCTTTGATGTTCCTACAGGCTGGTTCCTTCGAGCAGCTTCCCCTGATGTTCCTGACATCTTTCAACTTTCCTGCAAGAAAAACCTCTAATTACATCTTTAGATATCATCATAAAACACACTTTAAAAACCATGCCTTTCATATATGCATCGGAGGCAGAACCAGGCAGAAACATAATCTAAAACAATTTCTTTTTACAACACTGCCAGACTCGGAGCCAAAACTGATATAGATATTTCACTAACAATATTGGGGCTCGGAGTCAGAATCAGGAAGATGATCGAAACCGGGATCGGAATGGAAAATGGATTTGGTCTTCTTCAAATTTTATATTTTCATATTCTATTTTTGTTCCGTTTCCGCTTTTGACTAAGTCATCGCTATTTTCACAAAAGACTTCTTTATTATACGCGGGGCCAGAAACGGGATGAAAATGGAATCGATACCTTTTGCAAAACAAAATTCTCTAGTTCAAGATCGATTCTGATCCCGTCTTCGCCTAGGTTGACCATGACGTCATCAAAGATTTTATCGATTTAACCTATAACTTCTTGTTAAAACCAAGGTCGTATTGAATGAAAAGAGGCTTTAAAAACACTATACTCATATGACTATGAGGAATGACTGAATCCTAGGGTATCATATTTTAATCATTTAAATGTGATCACAAAAACCAATGAAACCCTAATCTAAAAACAACATGATAAAACCAGGGCACGGATTTTAAACATTACCATTTTACCATATTGAACGCGACAAAACCCAAGTAAAAATGATGAATCAATTAACCCTAACTCACTGTAAATCATTAATCTAATTAACACCATTTAAAACCTAAATTTAATCTAACTTACTGCAAATCAAAATAGCACGACGCGATCACGACTAAAACGTGAAAGTGACTGTGCCCTAAAACAAAAAGAACTAAAAACAAAAGTAAAAGAAACAAAGAACACAACCAGACAAACAAAATAAAACAAGAACCTACTCAAACTAATCATATGAAGAATCACGAATTCGATTAAAAGCTAAATGATTTAAAGCACGAGCAGATACAACAAATGCAACAATAAATAAACCAAGAAAAACAATGATAAGAAACCCTACCTCAAACGCAACAGAACCCTGCTAACCTTCTGAACAGATTCACAAACGATAACCTTCTTCTCTTTTGATTAATTCGCTCAAATGAACTTCGTCGCTGCTCTTTCATGCTTCTTAATCTCTTAATGATCACAATAATGATTCGTTTAATCCTTAATGAAGGTAAAAATGTGGATTT
Source organism: Sequoiadendron giganteum (assembly GCA_007115665.2). NCBI lineage: Eukaryota > Viridiplantae > Streptophyta > Pinopsida > Cupressales > Cupressaceae > Sequoiadendron > Sequoiadendron giganteum. The sequence goes on from CM021106.1 coordinate 418,352,243, forward strand.
CTACCTACACGAGTAGCTATCATTAATGCATTAAAACGTAGTTAAGGCGGAGTCGGAACTGAAAGAGAACCAACACTTCACAACAGTGCAACTTGAGTCAAAAAGTCAACGATCCAGAAAAACAACGGGGATGGAACCAAAATGGAAACCGATTCGAAACTTTTAAGAAATTTCCAAACTTCATTCCAATTCCGATTCCGAGTCCGCCAACTAAACACAAAACAAAACCAAACACAAAAAGTAAAACAAAAGACCAACATAATAAAACTAAACAAAAGGACCAAGACTAAAACCAAAAGTCGAAATAGCAGAGACAGGGGCTGAACCGATTATGATTTTGGAAATTTCGATAAGGACCAACTTAACACCCACTCCGGCTCTGGCTCCACTGAAGACAAAACAAAAGACATAAACGAAAGACTGTCGGGATGGGAACCAAAACAAGTTTGAAAAGAACTTTCAAAAACCGATTCAAATCCGGTTTCGGTTCTAACAGACTAAATCAAAGAAAAACAAAGTATTGGCAAAACAAGACTCCAAACTTTGTTTCAAAAACAACTAAGTATAAAAACAACAAAGGGGGACCCATTTTGACCAAGGCAAAAGATGGGGTGGTTATGCAAGGCATAACAGGTCAATCACTCTAGATGAATATAATAGTGTAAATATTACTTCTATGAGGATTTTGTTAATGCCTGATGAATTGAAGCAATTGAGTGAAGATAAACATGGGAATTTGGATATTTGGAATGAGTTTTTGTACTTTGAGAATGTAGAACTCGTGAAATTCATATTGAGTAGATTACATGATGATTTTTAACTTTGGAAAAACCTTACATCATCTCAAAGGAGGTAATTGAGAATTTAACTAGATTTTGCAAAGTCGGAGATATACCAAGGAAGAAATCTATCTTAAACAAAGAGGTCGAAACCCTAACCAGAATAATCAGAGATTAGAGGACCTTGATAAATTGCGATAATCAAGAATCATGTTACAAAGTACATTGCACACAAAATAGCATATAAGATCTTCTACAAAAATTGAGAAGGAGCCACATCAGCTGGTTCAGTCTACATTTCTCATAAGATGATAATTGAAGGTTGGGACTTTGACCTATGTGGGTTGTTAAAGGATCAGCTCATGGAGAATGTACAACTGACAAAGGAAACATGTTATCCTTTTAGGTTTGATACTCTGCTTACATGTTTAGTAATGTATTTCCTGAATTGCTTGCTGAAAATCGATAATGTGGTATGGAAATCAAATGAATTGGTATGCAAACAAATATATTCATATTCTAAGAGCTTGGCTAATTGGGACTTAGTTTAAGGATGTGCTTGAAAAGTTTGGTTCAATCAATATTTCCATTCTGGTAAGATCAATTGAAGTTGGTTCCTCTTATGGTGGAATTGATAAAGGACAGAAAAGAGGAAAGGAAATTGTTGAATACAACCCTCTGAAAAAAAAAGTTCCCAGAATTGAGGGAAATTGAAACGGAAAAGAAATTGTGGACATTCCAGACGAAGAATCTGATGAAGAAATTGAGGATCCATTGAAAAATGAATCTGAATTAGAAAAAGGGAATGAGGAAGAAGATGATTTGACAAAAGAAAAGCTACAACAACTTATTCAAGGAGAAGGTGGAATGCAAAAATTAGCTAGGTTATGGTCTGTTAGACCATCATATGATCAAGACATGATTCTAAGTGTGTTAAATGCTTATGTTGAGCAATGCAAGATTCGATTGGAAATCCTGTAGAACATTCTACCCGATGAAATGATTGAATGTAGCAAATAAACATTGAATTTTGAAGCTCAAGAAAAGGAAGTTGGTGAGGTTATCTCTCACTTGAAGGAGAAATTCCAACTATCCCTTTCCAAACTGAAGAAGAAAATGAATGAGTTAAAGAAATGCATAAACTCAGCCACTAGCATCTACAACTATTGCATATGTTGGCCCCATGTAGTTAGCAATTACAGAGAGAATTTGGATCATATTGAAACATAATTGAATGACATTGGTAAAAACTTTGACATATCTCAGGATCCAAATGGCACCGTCAGGAAAAGAATCTGGGAGCTATAGTCAGCACACACAAAAATTCAACTCTCCAAGAACACTATTGTGGATACCTTTTGGAAGGTAAAGGATCTAACCGAATGTAGGTTGGAACAGATGGTGGAAATATTGAATCTTTAACTGAAATTGTTAACAAGACTTCCAAGAATAATAGCTTGATCATTATCATTGGAATCACAATAGATGCTTGGAAGAAATTACTTTCAGAAGTGAAGAAAAACCATAAGATAATCTTCTAAAGATAGCAGTTAATTATTTTCAAGTTTTTGAAGTTTTGATCAAAGGAGAAGAACTGTCAGCATATATGTGTTAAATTTTTGAAGCTTTGAGGATTTTGAACACATGTTTTGTCACTATATTATCAATATCACTTTTTTGTCTTTTTGGCATATGACATCCATGCTTTGTCATTGATGTCAAAGGGGGAGAGAATGCAATAAAAAATGCCCTATAGAGGGAGAGAAGAATAAAATATAGGGGGAGAGAATGCCTTATAAATCTTAGGGAGAAAGTACAATAATTTTTTTGGTAGTATACCTATAATGATTTCAACACTTAGTCATTTTTCACTAAGTGTTGCCATCAATGCCAAAGGGGGAGATTTTTGGCATATGGTTTGTAAGTTTTGTCATTGATGGCAACCTAAGCAACCTAAATGGAATCCTAAGTCTTACATTCAGTCTGTAGTATAATTTTGGTTTCTACTGGTAGAACAGAGAAAAAATAGGGCATCCGGTTACAAGCATAAAATTTGATTTGAACACCTTACCAGACTGATATTTTGGGTTGTGGATCTTTGAGGAAGGTCTGTTGATATTTTTAATATCTTTTTGAAGGATTATTTTGATGCGAACTCACTGGTACGTGATTTAGAAGATCCAGTGCACTAATTTGTTGATTATCTGTGCTAGAAGGCCAACCCGACAAGTATAGTAATCATGGAAGTATAATGAGTAATTAATTTAATGTTTTCATGCTCGATTATGTTTGTTTGGGTCCTCTCTTTGTATTAATTGACTTTGGAGGATGCGCATAAAGAATTAGTGGTGGATCTAGCTGACAAGATGAAAGTAACTTAGTACTTTATGAAGCTGACTGATGGATGAGTAAATCTTTGTTAGCGGATATATATATGAGATCGCTTCTATCATTTAGTAGAGTGGTGAAAAGGTATGTGATTAGAAGCGAAGAAGTGTGAAAACATGTGAATGTGTGTGTGGAGCTAGATTCAATAGAATAATAGTGCGAACTAGTCTAGGTGTTGAGTGAAGAGCAGAGCAGAGTAGAGCGAAGAGCAGAATCAGTCTGCAAATCCAGAATTCAATCTATGAGGTTCACTAGAACTATAACTTGGCATAAATAGATGCTATTATCTTAGTTCAACCTTTAGATGGTTTTAATTTGAACTTTTGTATGGTAGTGAGCTTTAGGCAGTGTGTCTGAATGCAAGTGCATTCTCTTTTGCAAACAATTATATTCGAGTACTCAAATTGTGGATTAACCTCCACCGTGGTTTTTCCCCTAACAGGGTTTCCACACAAAAATTTGTGTCATGGTGTTATGAATGTTTCCTTTGAATGCATCTATCTTTTCATTAATGCAATGTTGAAATGGTTACAAGTTTCAGATTGATAAAGTTAAGATTTTTTGAACACTGATTCACCCCCCCCCCCTCTCAGTGTTCCCTTGAGTCCAACACTTGATTCACTTTCACACACTCTACTTATCATACTTGTTTCACACTTGTCACACTTACGGTCTATAATTCACAACATCTTGACTTATATTTATACTATTTTCAACCTTAGAAACTTTCTCCAAGGTCAGTTACACATTCTTTATTTTACAAATTTAAATTAGGTTGGTGACTCAACATTCCTATAGTAGATAAGAATGAGAGTGGACCAAATTAATACTTAACCAAGACCCAAAACAACATCTTGGATCAATCACATGCTTCCTTATTTGATACTTATCCTTCGTGTAACATGTAGACACTAGGTCGACCAAACCTAATGAAAACACCAATGAATATTGAAGTGCACACATTCATAACAAGATGATCACATGTGTACCACATAACACACTTCACCATATAATAGAAAACCTCTTATATTCCTTCAGATTTATCCGTAGCAACTGCAAGAACTTCCATATACATAACTCTTTCCATTAGTCTAATCAAATTGTACAAACACTCATAGTAGCTCTAGAACAAGTCTTCCAGAGTACCAAACCATGAACACTTTTTCTAGAACATAGATAACATCATTATTAACCTTCTTCAAGATCCATGAGATCTAAGAGAACCCATCAGATAAATGCAGAGCAGAAACATTTCTCCCAGTCCACAGATAAACAACTCTGCCAAACCAGTTCACAAAATGATGAACACAACTTTCACTCTTCATCAACCTAGAAGCTATAACTCAAGGTATATTACCCAAGGATTCCCATAAAAAACACTACATATCCACAAAATCATAAGATAAAAATAGAAGAAATGCTGAGCACATTACTAGAGCACATTCAAGACACACACAACTTTGTCTTCACTATTTATTAATTTTTTTAAAAGCACTTGATAATTCATCATATCAATACACCTGAAACACCATAAAGATAGCTCCATATACTCACAAAATCTCTATAGTATATCAACCATACATGTACCACCTGCAATCACTTGATTCCTTTCACTACAATAACCTGTACTGTGTTGACATCAATGACAACATTAATGAAAACACCACCAAACTCATTCATACTTGCAACAATCTCCCCCTTTGTCATTGATGGAAACACATGGTGTGAAAAACCATCAAAGATAGCATACACACTCTCATGCTTCTTATTCTTCTTTTTCTCATATAAGACAACCTACACAACATTTCTACACTCTCTTCTCCTTGCAAGATTCTCTTTCTCTCTTTCATTTTTTTCAGATATAGATAGGATTTTTCACATGACTCTCTCTCACTCTTTGACATCAACGGCAAAGAATTTTTTTTACATGACTCTTCAGCCATATATAATTCTGATCACTCTCCCTTAGGAGTGCACCCACATCTCATACTGCAACACTTTTAGTATCCTATCATGGTCATAAAACAACAAAATTCTAAAAAACATCAAAAAATAAATAAAAAGCCAAAAACATCATAAAACCAACAAAATTCAAAAACATCATAAAACAACGAAAGATCAAAAACATTTGAAAAACATCAAAAACAAAACAACATCATTAGGTTATTCCTTCAATCAAATAGTCTAAGATATCAACATTTTCTTGAGCCTCATAGCTAGTTCAAGTCAATTTCCCGCAACATATCCATTGGACACAGAAGTGGAATATCATTGTTTTTTATCCAAAAACAATTTATGCTTTGAGTCAAATGTTCGAACTACATGGTCTTTATGTGTAGAACGCAGGCAAGGCTTAATAGCCCTCGAGACCCTAGGTTAGTCCCCTTAGGTTTCCAACATGCTTTATTTTCAACTTAGTCAAAAATACAAAATTCAAAATCCCAAAAACACTCACAAAACAAAAAAGGTCAAAAACATTCAAACCAAGTGAACTATGAGCCTCTGCGTGTACAACATAGGCAAGGCTTATCTTTGATGATCCCTTGAGGCCCTAGGTTAGTCCCCTAAAAACAACAAAAAATAGCATCATAAAACTCAGAAAAATCAAAAAGACCCATCCCATCATCACCATCTAAAGTAAAAGAATCATATATAATAAGCAAAATCATCACACTCACCCTTTGACAAAACAAAAAAACAATAAAAGCGAACATCAAAAGCTAGAAATTTCAAGCAAAAAATCACATAGACTGGATTACAAAAAGATATGAATAAATGCTAGAGTATTACCTACATATTTTTTGACAATGTCCCAACAAAATTCTGAGATATGCCTTAACGGATTTGTTCCTATGATAGACATGATCAACATTGGATAATAGATCGACCCAAACAAATATGACAAGTGATATAAATACATTGTTTTATCTTTTTACAATCTTATTTTTATGATTTATTTTATTGACTCATTCTCAGGATCTCTCGAGGATGTCCATAAGGATTTAGAGAAGAAGGAATGGGGAAAATTGAGCATCATTTTTTATTTATTGTTTGTAAGATATTTTGTAATATTACCATGGTGAATACTTTCTTTATTGAGTGTATGGAAGTTATATTAAAATAATTCATAAATCAGTCACATGTTAGGTGTTCTATACCTCTTTATGTAACTGATCTGAAATGTTTTTAATGCAACCCAAACCTATACTTTAAACAAAGTTATTGTATGTCTGGTATGAACAAATGTATTCTTTTTATGTCGAGTCAAATTCCACACAAGGGATACAAAGTCACCTTGATCATCAATACCTTGGTGCATCGTATCTATTTTTTATAATAATAAGGATTGTTTCAAATGCGAAGACTCCAAGCAAAGTAAAATAAAATTCATCGATGACTAACAACATCAACTATTCTTCATTTCTTATTAACATTTTCTTCTTCTCACCATTTCTTTTGTCAGTCCTTAATGAATCACATCAGCTTATCGGAAAATTTGGTTCATTATCCAAATTTTCTACCAAATTCCTTAGGGGGCACCAAGCTATCCTGTTTGGAGCATACTAGGGCATACTAGGGAAAATCTTGTGCCTAGGGCATACTAGGGCAATGTTATCTGAATCAAAGCAACCAATACTTTGTCTCAAATTGGGGAAAAATGTAGACACCTAAAATTGTCCTAGCCTATGAACTAGCATTTTAACACTAATATTCATCATTTACATCAAGAAAAACCCTAATTTCCTTTATTGATTGAATAATAATACATTATTTAATTAATTCACTTTTTCATCATTTTTGACCAATTAAATAAAGTTCATTTATTTAATAAAATCCTAAAAACCTAATTTCTTCTATTAATTGAACAATATAGCATTATTTAATTAATTCACATTTTCATCAAATTCAAAAAATTAAATAAATTTTATTTATTTAATAGTCCCAATCTAAGTTTATTCTTCATGATTAATTAAAGAATGTCAATTATTTAATCTTATCACTAATTAACTTTATTCCCCTAAGTTGATTAAAATTATTAAATTATAATAATTTAATTAACTCACTTTCCCTCCAAATTTAAATAAACTGAATAAAACTATTCAAAATATCATAAAAAATTAAATCAAACTAATGCAACTTTGTTTGTAAAAGTCAAACTTGATTTGCATGTACAACTCCAAAAAAAATCAATTAATTAAATCAATCAACCCCCCTCATAAATTAAATATTATTTAATCATCTTCCAACTTCTACATTAAATAATTATTTCAATTATTTAATCTCACCTTTTCTAAATCAAATAATTAATTTAAATTATTTAATTCATTCAACATTATCCCTTTAATAAAAAATATTTATTTATTAAAAACAATTCATCCTGCATGTTCCTCTTAATATTAATTAATTAATTTGACTAATTAATTATCTTCTCCACATGGACTAATTCTTCTTTTAATTAACTAAACAATTTGTTTAGTTAAGTATTCAATTATCTCTCCATACATTATTCCCTTAAACATAATGACCACTTTCTCTCAGTTGACTAAACAATCTATTTAGTTAACTCCTCATTTAATTCTCTTTCAACTTCTACATTAAATAATTATTTTAATTATTTAACCCCACCTATTCTTTTAATTTAATTAAATGATTATCAATAATTATTTAATTAAAAAACTTTCCCCTTTCTAAATTGAATAACTATATTAAATTATTGAATTCATCCACCATCATCTCTTTAATAAATAATCTTTTATTTATTAAAGTCAAATTCACATGTGCACGTTCCTCTTGATATTAATTAATTATTTAATTAATTAATTTCCCTCAAAAACTTAACAAGCTCTTCTAAATCAGTTGATAAAAATATCTATTTAGTTAAATGTCTCATTATTTCTTCATGCACAATCTCCTCAAACTTAATGAATACTTTCTTCTAGTTGACTAAAATATCTATTTAGTTAACTCTTCATCAACTCTCTTAACTCGCACACTCTTTCTATCAACTAAGATTGACTATTCAATCTATCCATTTGACTAACCAATCTAAATCGGTTAACCTTTATCTCACATCCAGTCCTCTAATCAATCTAAATACTCTCAACAACCTTCAATAGTCAATCTTGATTCAACATTGTTTAATCTTGATTGTTCATGTGAAAACTTTAAATCTATATAACAAACCTGTTTCCTCTTAAAAAAAGGATGGGAGAATCAACATACCTTATGCAACAAAGTGCTGTCAAGATCACCATTGATAGAGCTTCATCATACCTTCAATCAACCAACATCAACAACATTCTTCAAGATTTCACGACGCAATAATGAAGGCATTGCAGTGATACGAACAAACCAACATCATACAAACACACTTCAACATGGGATGGTAATATCTCATTTTCTTTGAATTCATTGTGTTAATCATAGGATTTCATTACATAATTTCAATAGCTTAGATTGTTCATTTCATGAGTGATGGAATAAGATATCAGATTATTTTTTTTGGATTAGATAGATTCTCAATTCATTGCATTTGTCTTGCTTTTCATTTTAATAATTTTCCCCCTCACACAACCCCCATATGCAATCCTAAGATAATTCATAAGGGATCCATGGATTTGGGGTCAACATATGTCTTTTTTATAGTGATATAATCAAGCTTGGAATTGTCATCATTCTCCAAATGACTCATGGAGCAATGAGCACAAAGGAAGAATGACACATAGAGTGAAAAAAAGAAAATATTTTGGATCAACATAGAAGAGACCTAAATGTCTCAATTCCTTATGTCATCCCCAAAAGGAAAACACAAGATAAGAAAAAAGATAAAGGTTTATGACATATAGAAGAATGTAGATACAAATAGAAGAATGACATGATAGGTTTTCTTCCTTTGTATCCTTGCACCAATGGAGTGTTGCAAGTATGAATGAGTATCGTGGTGTTGTCATTAATGTTGTCATTGATGTCACCATAGTTCAAGTTGTTGTAGAGAAAGGAATCATTTGATTGCAGGTGGTACATGTATGGTTGAAATACTGTAAAGATGTTGTGAGTACATGGAGCTATTTTTATGATGTTGCAAGTGTGTTGATATGATGAGTTATCAAGTGCTTTTGAGAAAATTAATAAACAGTGAAGAAAGTGTTGTGTGTTTTTTGAATGTGCTTCAGTAATGTTCTCTGGATTTATTGTGTGTTGATCCTATGCTTTTCCGGATCTATAGTGTTTTTTATGAGCATCTTTGGGTAATATATCCTGAGTTATAGCTTTTGGGTTGATGAAAAGTGAAAGTTGTGTTCACCGGTGTGTGAACTATCTGGTAGAGTTGTTTGTCTGTGGACTGGGAGAAATGTTTCTACTCTGCAGTTCCCTAGTGGTTTGTCTCAGATCTTGCAGATTTGGAAGAAGGTTGATAATTATGTTATTTGTGTTTTGGTAAAAGTGTTCATGGTTTGGTGCTCTGGAAGGCTTGTTCGAAAGCTACAATGAGTGTCTCTACAATCCAGTTGGACTGATGGAAAGAGTTATGTGTATGAAGATTGTTGTAACTGTTGTGGATTTTTTTGAAGGTATCTAAGAGGTATTCTAGTGTTTTTTGAAGCATGTTATGTGATCCACATGTTATCATCTTGTTGTGAATGTGTGTACTTCAAAGTTCATTGGTGTTTTCATTAGGTTTGGCCGACCCGGTGTCTACACGTTACATGAAAGATAATAATAAATTAAGGAGGCATGTGATTGATCCAAGATGTTGTTTTAGATCCTATTTAAGTATGTATTTGGTCCACTCTCATTCTTGTCCATCGTGGGAATGTTGAGTCACTCACCTAGTTTGAATTTGTAAAATGAAGAATGTGTAGCCGACCTTGGAGAAAGTTTCTAAGATTGAAGGTGGTATAAATACAATTCAAGTTGTGAATTAGAAGTGAGAAGTGTTACAAGTGTGAAACAAGTGCGAGAAGCAGAGTGTGTGAAACTGAATCAAGGAAGCAATACTTTAATGTGTTTGATTCCTAAAAGTAGTGAGCTAATGGTGTTTGCAATTCTTTGATCAAGGTTGCTAATGTGTAAAACCTGTTGTGGTGGATTTTTTGTTATCTATCTTTATCTATAGGCAGTGTGCCTCCCTTCTGGATAGTGAGTCCTATTTGTAGGTAGTGAGCCTTGTATCTAGATAGTAAGTCTTATATTGGGTAGTGATCCTTCTGGCAATGAGCCTTTATATCCGGTTTTTCATTACTATTATATTATGAGTTAATTCTCACCATGGTTTTTCCCTCATTGGGTTTTCCACATAAATCTGGTGTCTCTGGTATTTTCTTTCTATTATTTTCCTTTCATGTTTATACTTTCTAAAAAACTAAAGTGAATGTAGAATTGGCTAAGATCGTAAGTGAATGTGATTAGATACAACTGATTCACCCCCCCCCCCCTCAGTTGTCTTGTGCATTTCAAAAATTGGTATTAGAGCTTTGGTTCCTCATAGAAGAGCTTAACCACTTGAGGAAGATTTGATGGCGTACAAGTTGTCAATCCATATGTTTGATGGAGCTGACTACAATGACTAGAAAGTGCAAATGAGAGGTTTCCTAATCTCTCTTGGTTTCAAGACTTGCAAATTTGTTGAGACAAAATATGTTGAGTCAGCTAGTGGTCCTTCTTCTATTGATGAGGTTTTTTCCTATGAGAAAAATGAAAAAGCAAGGTATGCTATCTATAGTGCTTTATCTAAGATTGAGTAGACAAAGTTTATTTCATTAGGCAATTCTTATGAAGTATGGGAAAATTTGAAAGATATTTATGAAGGAAATGATAGAGTCAAATTATCAAAGAAGCTAACAACAAAGCATAGATATGAGAACTTGAAAATGGAAGAAGGTGAATATATTGCAAACTACTTTCAAAGGGTTGATATTGCAACAAATGAAGTCAAAAATCAAGGTGGTACTCTAATAGATGAAGATGTAATATAGAGAATATCTTAATGACCCTATTGGAGAGTTATAGTAACAAGGTCTCAGCTATTGAGGAAATATGTGATCCAAATAAATTCACTAAAGAACAACTATTTGGCACCTTGACTGTATTTGAGATGAGGAAGTTCAGAAAAGAAAGGAGAAAATAGAAACAACCTTCAAAGAAACTAAGACAAAAGATGATCCATATAGTGAAAGTTCAGAGGAATTGGAAGCAAACTTTACAAGGAAATTGAAGAAAGGTACCGATAAGTACAAAGGTATGCTACCCTTTAAATGTTTTAGTTGTGGGAATATTGGTCACTATGCATCAAGATGTCCTAATAGAGCCATACACAAAAAGGACAAAAAATTCAAGAAATTGTATTATGTTAGAGAAGATGATGGAATTTCTAATGAGTCTAACTTTGAGGATGATAAAGATGAATGTTTTTTCCTAGCCTTGGAGAATAAATATGTGTCTACTAACCATGGAAGATGTGTAAGGGAATTTGGTCTAGAGAACAAGAAGGATGAGATGGAAGGTACTCTGGTTACTACCTTTCATGCTAGACAAGAGGAATATTATTGGATAATTGAGATTGGATGTTTAAATCATTTGACCGAAGACAAAAGTAAATCCACTAAACTTGAAAAGTGTGATGGAGGATTAGTAATGTTTGGAGATGATTCTGGTGAAAAGATTGTTGGAAAAGGAACAATTAGTTTTGATGAAAAATGTAGTACTAATGATGTCTATTATGTTAAGGGCTTAAGGCATAGTCTTTTGAGTGTTGGACAAATGTGTAGCAAAGGATTTAAGCTTGTGTTTTAGGATAATACCTGTGAGATCAAAAAAGGGTTTGAAACTGTGGTGGTTGCAGGAAGAAGAACACATGGAAACGTTTGTCAGATTCAGAGTGTTGATGGTCAGTGTTTTGTATTTCAAATCAATGAAATTTGCCTATGGCACTGAAGGATGGGACATGTAAACTTTGATAATCTGATCAGATCAATTCAAGAGAAGTTGTCAGAGATCTGCCTAAAATTACAAAGCCTACCAATACTATTTGCAGAAGTTGTCAATTGGGAAAACAAACAAGATGCAGTTTTAGAGGAAAACAAAAATCATCTACCAGAATGCTGGAATTGATTCATATAGACTTATGTAGTCCCATAAGAACAAGAATTCTTAATGGTGATAGGTACTGTATGCTTTTGATTTATGATTACTCTAGAATGACATGGGTTACATTTCTTAGACAGAAAGATCAAGCTCTAGATAGATTCAAGGTATTCAAGGCAAGGGTAGAGAATGAAGTAGACCTAAGAATTCAATTTTTAAGGTATGATAGAGGTGGAGAATTCACTTATGGTGAGTTTAATGCATTTTGTGAAGAGAATGGTATAAAGAGACATTTTTTTGCTCCTAGAACTCCTCAACAGAATGGAGTTGTAGAGAGAAAGAACTCAACTATTCAAGAAGATGCAAGGACTGTGATGAAAGAGGCAAATTTTCTTGATGTATATTGGAAAGAAACAATCCAAACTATTGTTTATATTCTTAACAAAGTTTAGATAAGAGGTAACATCACAAAGACCCTTTATGAACTATGGACTGGCAAGATAATGTTAAGTACTTTAAGGTGTTTGGAAGCATATGTTACATTAGAAGAGATGATCAGAACCTCGAAAAGTTTGATACAAGATGTGATGAAGGTATTTTCCTTGGATATTCAAAAAATAACAAAGCATATAGATGCTTCAATAAAAGACTAAGAAAGATAGTTGAAAGTGCAAATATAAAAGTTGATGAATATATGCACATACCAGTTGAAATAAGTGAAGTTGAACTAGATGAACCTATCTGCGAACAAGTATAGGAAGATGATAAGGAAGAAGAAGAACAAATTGAAGAAGAAAAGACTCTGAAACCTACTCCTAAGACTCCAAAGTATGTACAAAAGAATCATTTGGAAGAACAGATAATTGGAGATAAAAGTGAAGGTGTAAAGACAAGAAGCAAAGTGATAGCAGTTGAGGTAAATTTGTGTTTAAGTTCTAAGATAGAACATAAAACAATATGTGAAGCATGCAAAGATGAGAATTGGGTTAGATAAATGAAAGAAGAGTTGTAGAAGATAGAGAAGAATCAGACATGGAAATTGGTTCCTAGACCTGTAAACAAGAATGTAATTGGTACAAAATGGGTATTCAAGAATAAACTGAATGAAGATCATGAAGTAGTAAGAAACAAAGCAAGGCTTGTATACAAAGGTTATTCACGAGTTGAAGGAATAGAATTTGAGGAGAGATTTTTTCTGGTGGCAAGAATGGAGGCCATTTAGATGTTTTTGACATTTTTTTCTCACAAAGATTTCAAAGTATACCAAATGGATGTTAAGTTTGCACTCTTAAGTCGATAATTGGAAGAAGAGGTGTAGATGAAGCAACCAAAAGGATTTCATTTATCAGATAAACCAGACATGGTTTTCAAGTTAAGAAAGGAACTATATGGACTTAAACATGCTCCCAAAGCATGGTATGCAAGGTTGGATAGATATTTGACACAACAAAGGTTCAACAAAGGCTCCATAGATAGTAATCTCTATTTAAAAGTTGAAGGAAACAAAATTTTGATAGTTGTGGTGTATGTTGATGATATTATCTTTGAAGGAAATAAAGGTATGTGCAATAAATTTTTAAAGGAGATGCAAAAAGAGTTTGAGATGTCTATGATTGGTGAGTTGAATTTCTTCCTCAGAATCCAAGTGAATCAAACTGATAAGGGCATATTCATTTCGAAATCTAAGTATGTTAAAGAACTGATGAAGAAGTTTGGAATGGATGATTCCAAACCAGTCTGTACCCCTATGGTGACTAGATGCAAACTAAGGATGATGTTTCTCCTAAAGTTGATCAAAGCATGTATAGATCTATGATTGGTAGACTATTATATCTTATTGCTACTAGACCAGATATCATGCATGCAATATGTTTTGTTGTCAGATTTCAAGTAGAACCTAAAGAAACACATGTTACAAATAAGAAGAGGATATTCATATATCTAAAGGGCACTTTGGATTATGGCTTGTGGTATCCCAAGGATACTAATTTAACCTTGAATGCCTACATTGATGCAGATTGGGCTGGTTGTATGGATGACCAGAAGAGTACAAGTGGTGGTGCATTCTTTCTTGAAGGAAGATTGGTTTCATGGTTAAGCAAGAAACATGATTCAGTTTCTTTATCCACTATAGAGGCTGGGTATATTGCAGTAGCATCTTGTTGTACATAGGTACTTTGAATGAAGCAAACATTGAAGGATATAGGTGTGATGTGTGGTGTGCCTATCCCTATCTTCTTTTATAATACAAGTGCAATAAATATTTCAAAGAATCTAGTAATACATTCAAGAACAAAGAATATATCTATCATATATCACTTATTAAGGGAGAAAGTGTTGGAGAATGAATTCAGGCTTAAATATGTGCCTACAAAGGATCAGACTGTAGATATATTTACTAAGGCTCTTTCTAAGGATACTTTTGAGTATCTCAAGGAGAATTTGGGGGTTACTACCCCTCCTTCAAACTAGGTGCACATGGAGGTGCATCAATGTAGTGGATCTACAGATTCTTTATTTTTCTAGATTGATGACTGGGGTTTGCTCCTCAAGGGGAGTAGAGAGTATCATTGTTGTCATATGAGATATGGGTGTAATCCTAAGGGGGAGTGATCAAAATTTTATGGCTGAAGAATCTTTCAAAACTTTTCTTTTCCATTGATTTCAAAGGGGGAGAGAGAATCATATGAAAAAGCTTATCTTGCAAGGAGAAGTGAGTGCAAAAATGTTGTGTAGGTTGTCTAATCTGAAAAGAAAAGGGAAGAAGAAGCAGGAGAGTTTGTATTCTATCTTTGATGTTTTTCATATCACATGTTTCCATCAATGACAAAGGGGGAGATTGTTGCAAGCATGAATGAGTATGGTGGTGTTGTCATTAATGTCAACACAATTCTCGTTGTCACAGAGAAAGGAATCATGTGATTGTAGGTGGTACATGTATGGTTGAGATAATGTAGAGATGTTGTGAGTAAATGGAGCTATCTTTATGATGTTGCAAGTGTGTTGATATGATGAGTTATCAAGTGATTTTGAGAAAATTAATAAACAATGAAGATAGAGTTGTGTGTGTGTTTTGAATGTGCTCTGCATTTCTTCTGTATTGATCCTATGCTTGTGTGGATCTGTAGTGTTGTTTATGAGCATATTTGGGTAATATATCTTGAGTTATATCTTTTGGGTCGATGAGAGTGAAATTTGTGTTCACAGGTATGTGAACTAGTCTAGCAGAGTTGTTTATCTGTGGACTGGGAGAATTTTTCCTACTCTCTAGTCCCCTGGTAGTTTGTCTCAGATATTGTGAATCTAGAATAAGGTTGATAGTGATGTTATTTGTGTTCTCATAAAAAAATTCAAGGTTTGGTGCTCCAGAAGGCTTGTTCTAGAGCTACTATGAGTGTTTGCATAGTCTGATTGGAAAAATGGAAAGAGTTATGTGTATGAAGATTGTTGTAGTTGTTGCAGATGTTTTTGAAGGCATCTAAGAGGTGTTCCAATGTTTGGTGAAGTGTGTTATGTGATCCACATTTTATCTTGTTGTGAGTGCACGTACTTCAAAGTTCATTGGTGTTTTCATTAGGTTTGGCCAACCTGGTGTCTACAAGTTACATGAAGGATAAGCATCAATTAAGGAAGCATGTGATTGATCCAAGATGTTGTTTTGGGTCCTAGTTAAGTATGTATTTGGTCCACTCGCATTCTTATCCATTGTGGGAATGTTGAGTCACCGACCTAATTTGAATTAGTAAAATAAAGAATGTGTACTCGACCTTGGAGAAAGTTTCTAAGATTGAAGGTGGTATAAATACAAGTCAAGTTGTTGTGAATTAGAAGTGAGAAGTGTGACAAGTGCGAAACAAGTGCGAGAAGCATATTTTATGAAAGTGGATCAAGCATCACTACTTTAATGTGTTTGACTCCTAAAAGCAGTGCGCTGATGGTGTCTGCAATTCTCTGATCAAGGCTGCTAATGTGTGGAACCTGTTGTGGTGAATTTTTTATTATCTATATTTATCTGTAGGTAGTGTGCCACCCTTCTGGATAGTGAGTCTTATTTTTAGGTAGTGAGCCTTGTATCTGGACAGTGAGTCCTATCTTGGGTAGTGATCCCTCTGACAATGAGCCTTTGTATGTAGTTTTGCATTACTATTATATTGTGAGTTAATCCTCAACGTGGTTTTTCCCTCATTGGGTTTTCCATGTAAATCTAGTGTCTCTGGTATTTTTCTTTTGTTATTTGCATTTCATGTTTATACCTAATAATAGATTAAAGTGAATGTGATTAGATACAACTGATTCACCCCCCCTCTCAGTTGTCTTGTGCATCTCAACATTGAGTGACAAGTGTCATCCAATGTAGGCTCACAAACATATAAAGACATTCCAAAAAACATATACGAGGGATCACATTACACACATACAATCACAAAGAACATGAAAAGAAGACAAAGAAAAGACTAATATGTCACATGCGAGTCAACCTATAGCAATTCATGTCCATCCTAATATTTTTAATCATATGCAGAAGGTGGACAACTAGACATAGATATAATGACAAGTGTTGTACTAATAGCATCACCCGATTCAACTTGTGGCGAGTGACTCTTTATAAGAGGATCATCATGGTTGTTATCATCTAAGATCATGGAGGAGGAAAAAATTCAGCTTATTATGCACTTCCTCATCAATCATAGCAATCTCATCATCATCCAAGTTAATTATAACAGGAAGCCTAATGATGATGTCCATTGAAGTTTCACGTTGTTGTTGTGGCATGGTGGATTATCACGCTTTGATTTTGTTGGTGTTTGATATTGGTTTTATATTTTTTTCTTTTCATCTACCCAATGAGTAATAGCTCGACATCTATGCCTACGCTCTTTAGAATTTCTATTTCTTCTAGCATGGTTTTCACATTGTGATTGTGTAGGAGTAGGTTTATCAACCATAGGTTTCTTTTCTTCTCACAAGGAAGGAATGGAAGGAACCATGGAAGGTTTTTCAACCACTTTCTCTTTAGCTTTATAAACTTTTTTGATCTTAGGAGGAGCAATGAGACTTATATGGTTATCTCTTGGTCTCTTATAAGAAATAGGTGGAGGATTTGTCATGGATTTGTTGGGGTTACTTGGAAGGGATTTTGGTTCAATCATGGTTTCATCAATGATAGGAGGTTCAATCATGGGTTGAAGCATGTTGCTAAGGGATAATTATGCTATTCATTTTTCCTTGAAATTTTGATAAGACTTGAAAAAGAAGTCCTCATGAGGCTTAATAGGTTCCATGGATTAGGGCAAAAAAAATTCAATGAGAAATTACTACGAGAAGAAACAAGATTAAAGCCACTATGATGCACAATAAATATGTTATTACCAAATGATTTTTTTTTAGAATTTATGCACTACGAATGGGATGACATCCATGGATTTTAGACATGGATGAACAATATTCACACGGAAATCGTTTGATGATAGGATGATGGAGAATGAGACATTTAATTGTTTCGGTCCAACCTTTAAAGGAAGAGTGATCAAACCTATTTTAGGGCAAGCAAGAACATTATGTGTTTTGATCCATGATTTCGGTTGTCCATAAGAATCTTGATAAATTTCATGCACAAATAATAATTCCTCGGTGATCACATTCTCTACACACACAAGATCAATTAATATCACATTGCAAGGCTTGTCATTGATTCTTTCTATGATGTAAAGAGACATTTTGGGATAAAGCAATGTCAAGAGACATTTTGGTTTGGCCCTTATGAGGTTGAGCATCAATGAAGCCAACCATATCTTGTAAGTATTCTTCATCATCACTCATATTGTCATTATTTATATCTTGAAGTTTGTCAACATTCATTACATCATTCTTATCACTAGCATTCAAAAAGAAATATTATGATTTTCCATGGAGTTGGTAAAGATTTATAGTTTTTTGTTGTGTAGGGCAACACACTTATTTCCTTGATTCATTAACACCACCTTGATTTGGATTTGATTATAATCAATGATTTCTTGCACAATATGTTTAAGATGCTTACAATGTTTCGTATTGTTTCCATTTTGTCAGTGATAATGGTAAAAGGCATTGGGATTATAGTTCAAAGATAAAGGCTTAGTGGTATAAGGGATCTAATGGGAGGTAATGTAATTAGGCTCTTACTCAAAAGTTGTAACATTATGGAATGGAGGGTATTGGGTTAGGGGTAAATTGTCTTTTCCCTTCCTTGAATTGATAAGGATTTTTTGTTTTTATGGAAGATACTCGAGACTCAACATGTTGACTTGTTTGGGGTGGATTTATCTATAAAAATCTATTTTTTTTATTTCTTGAATGGTTGGAAATTATAATGGGGCACATATTCATATTTTTAAGGATAGTTAGGAGTTTTTTCTTCATAATGACTAGTTGAATTTTTATAGTCATGAAGATCCATGCAAAAGTGTGTGAAGGAGGAAAATTTCATCATCCCTCTTGGATTTTGTTTTGTAAATTTTCAATGAACATTCTTTGAAGGTCAGCATCAGGAATCTTCATCTTGACTTGTCAGTAAAGAAATTGGTATTGTGCAATAAAATTAGTGATCTTTTCATCATCCTTTTTCTTACATGTCATTAAATCAGTTAAGATCATCTTGGGACCAATGTGCACATGGAAATGGTTGAGAAATTCATCAACAAGCTCATTGAATGAACTAATTGAGTTATTCGGTAAAGAGGAAAACCATTCCAAGGTTGTATCTTTCAAAGACCTAGGGAAAATATTATCCAAGAGCTTATCTTAAAAATTGAAGTCACTACATAAGGTTGTTGTGTATGTTGAGACATCGTTACTAGGATCTCCTTTACTACCATATTTCTAAAATCTAGGAATCTTTATGCCTTGTAGTATTTTTTCTCTCAATATATCCAAGGATAAAGGATTACATTTGACATATTGTGAAGGTTGGCCATTTTGATTGGGTTCAATTTGGCATTTTTTTGTTGGAGGGATGAAACATTTTGCAAAATTTGGTTGAGGATGGAATCATTGGTTGTGTTTTAGGATGGAGGGGAATAAGGTGGAGGTGTATATGTATTTGGAGGAAAAGTGAATTGTAAATTTGTGTGGGGAGATGGATTAGGAGATATGAGATTTGAATGCACAAAGCTAAAGGGATTCCTAGTGGGAATATCTAAGGTTGTATTGACATTTCTAGTGGGTTTCCTTGTAGTAACAATAGGATGAGTGTATGTACGAATAGAGGCCACAATTATAGGAGGAAATTGAATTCCCGCCTTGAATTTGAGTGTATCCCAAATTTTGAGCATAACTAGCCATAGTAGGAACATGATTTCCATTTATATGAGCTAGGATACACATAATTTCTAATCCTTTTTCATTATCAAACATTTTCCTCATGTTATCTATGATAGGAATTGTAGTACCAGCAATGTATTCATCACTCAAAAAGTTTTGCTATTTTTCTAAGACTTCATCCATTTGTTTTAGCTTCTCTTGAGGGACATTAGCAACCATTGTGTCAAAATTAGTCACATTGGTTGTGGGTAAGGTGGTCATGGGAAATATGGTATCAAATCTATGGTCCATAATGGGTTGACTAGTATCAACACCATGAGTGAAAGAGTTGGAAAACTTGAGATCCATGATAGATTTAGTAGTGTGGGATCAGGGATGGCATGAGTCTCGAACTATGTCTTACTAAAGTATTGGTAATAGGTCACTGGGTTGTGAAGCTCACACAATTTTCACCAAACCTAAGTGCACCCAAAATAGAGAAATGGCACTATTCAAATGCAATGAACATCCAAAAGTATGAATCACAATGCAAGTATGAAAAAAGATTTTGTAATTTTTAGATTTGAAACAATATGCTACTGATTATGCTATGAAAAAACCTAAAAATTATTTCTTTAAATACCAATTTTGATTTCAAACAATGCACTTAATTTGAGCAATTGAACTTAATGCAAAAAAGTACATTTTTTTGTTTTTTGAAGCTAAAAAAAAGACAAATTGATGCCCAAAATTTTGAAAAGACACTTGTACAGGTACTTATTCACCCTAGGGTGAATGAGTCCTAGGTCAAGGATCTAAGAAAACAAAGTTTGAATTTCTTGCTTAATGTTTGAATTCCTAGTTTTAGGTTGCAGATTGTGGTTTCAATGACAAAATTTTCCAAATTTAGGTGTCCTAATGCAAATGAAATTAGTGACAATTGATGAATAAAGTGATACTTTTTGGATGAAATTTTAACTAAATTTGTTGATGTAAATGACTGAAAATACACTAATACGCAATTTTATGTAAAATCAATGTACTATGCATGCAATTTTTTTGATTTTTCAGATTTTAAATAATGCAAAATGCAAATTTAAAACCCTAAATGAGATGTAAACTAATGCAATTTTGACAACCCTAAATAGAATGAAAATTAATGAAATTTTAATGCAAACAAATACAAATCCTAGATCTATGGTTTTAATTGTAGGATTTTATGGTGAACTCCTCAAACACCCCAGAATCACCTGCAAGGCAAAATAACTTCCACAAGAGAGAAATGGAAAAAATATTATGCTATCATTAAGATGTAAGAATGCCAAATTGAATATGGAAAAATACATATGAATCCTTGCTTATATAGGCAAGGTTGAGATTTAGTAGTTAACATGATGTTGACATGTGTCATGATCTAGCAACATGTGAGAACATGAGAACCCTAACTAGCTACCTAGGGAATGATGAAGTGATATAGATAAGTTCTAGAAAACACAACTCATCTTCTAGAAGGAATCTTATCTCCTACAAACATTGAAAGGGGGATGACCCAATTATTGATTATTTCTCTAATAATGCAACCTAGGACTTAATTAAATATTATTCCTAAGTAAACTTATGCAAGTGTAATTAAATAATTAATTACACCAACACCCCCCATAAGTGCAACTTAGGAAGTAAATTATTATGCAAATGATGCAAATATGCAATGATGGGTCCCAGCTACTAGGCCATGTTAGGTACCCATTTACAAATGTAAATGGAAATGAAAATAATGCAATAAATCTCAAACAAACGGAGAAAAGGAGAAAACCCAATGGGAAAAAACTCCCCTCCAAAAGAGAGAAACAAAACAAAGAAAAATAATTATGATGTATGGAGGACTCAATGATACCCCCCAAGGACTACATCCATCATGTATATATAATCAATGACCCTACCATAAGAGGGTAATAGAGAGATAATGTATCCCCCCATAATGAAGAAGCTCCCATGCTGATGAATAATGCCTAAAAACAAAAGATGATCCAATGTCTGCAAGCAACACATCTTCCCTTGGGAAGAAACATATCCATAAGCTGATGAAGAAGCCACTCCATGTCTAACTGTAAGGAGGAAGAATGAATGCTCAACATGTATGCCTCTAAAAACTGAGTAGGAGTCTCCAAGCTTGAAGAAGCCACAACATAATCATGGTCAAACTCAACCAAGAAACATGAAAAATCAAGTGAAGGAGGAGACTCATGAATGCCAATCTCCAAAGACAAAGTAGATGGTATAATAGTTGTGCTGAAACTATCATCAACTAGGAGAGAAACTCCCTCAAGTGTGTCCTCCAAATATGTAGTATGAGACTCCATGAACAAGTACATTTGACCGATTGAACTTAATGCAAAAAAGTACATTTTTTTTGTTTTCTAAAGCTAAAACACAGATTTAATAGCATAAGAAAATAAAGAAAACAAAGACAAATTGATGCCCAAAATTTGAAGACACTTGTATAGGTACTTATTCACCCTAGGTTGAATGAGTCCTAGGTCAAGGATCTGAAAAATCAAAGTTTGAATTTCTTGCTAAATGTTTGAATTCCTAGTTTTAGGTTGCAAATTGTGGCTTCAATGACAAAATTTTCCAGATTTAGGTGTCCTAATGGAAATGAAATTAGTGAAAATTGATGAATAAAGTGATACTTTTTGGATGCAATTTTAACTGAATTTGTTGATGTAAATGATTGAAAAATACACTAATATGCAATTTTATGCAAAATCAATGTACTATGCATGCAATTTTTTTGATTTTTCAGATTTTAAATAATGAAAAATGCAAATTTACAACCCAATGAGATGTAAAATAATGCAATTTTGACAACCCTAAATAGAATGAAAATTAATGAAATTCCAATGCAAACAAATGAAAATCCTAGATCTATGGTTTTAATGACCTCTAAATCATAAACTAAGATGCACAATGTCAGTTTCACCAAAATGAAATGGAGGAAAATAGGTGATGGAAAAATGGGTAAATGGAGAATGTATGCACCTATCTTCCTTGTTTCAATAGGAAAATATATCCCCACAGATAAGATTGACTTTCAACCCTTAGGTGAGTCAACCTTACTAGAGATCTTGGCTATTTTCCTTATGATAAGATGGGGTAAATATGCCTGAAATGCACTTTGGGGAGATAAACTAAAAATATTAAATGAACTCAATTATGCAATGTAAAACTTGAATCATCAATTTGAAGCATAACACAATAAAAAAACAATAGACTTCTGGAAGAGCTGAGAAAGGTAAGTTGATGTGTACTAGTCACCAAAAATTTGTTGTTGAGTGTCCTCCTAGGAAAGATTCACCCTAGGGTGAATGGGTCCTGCTACATGGATACAAAATATGATTTCATAGTCCTCTACTCCTGGATCTACACTCTTGATTTCTCCAGATATCATTGTTGAAAAATTGAGAATAAATTCTGCAAGTAAGATTCTGTGTCTTGAAAACTTTGATGAAAAGTTTGAAAACATTGCAAAATTGCACTTTTGATAAATATTCAATCCTTATTCACCTCTAAATTTTCACCTACAAAGAGAGGGATTTTTTTTTTGTTTTTGGTGAATAGGGGTTTTCTTTGGTCAAACCCCATTTTGGAAATTAAACCTTGAAATGAAATGATGATAAAAAGAAGGAATGGTGAATCAACACTATCTTGTTACAAATCACCAAACCCTTTAATGGTTTCCCTAAGACGATTGAAGTCACAAATCACTCCAAGGATTAGATCTTGCATGAAATTTCTTGATTGGATGCTTAATTTGAGACTTGATTTGATGCTTGAAATTTTGAAACCTACATTATAATGTTAGCTCCAAAAACATGCATGAATGCAAATAAATTTTACATGATGCTTGAGATCTTGAATGCTGATGTAGAAGACTAATAAATCCACTCTTCAATGCTCTTAATGATAATATTTTCTCTTGTGAAATTCTAATTATGCAACTTCTTGATTCTTGGATTTGAATTGACAAAAGACCTTGTATTTATAAGTAATTTTCTAATTTCATGACAATTAAACATTAAAGTCTCACAATTGTAATTTTAATTTTAATCATAAAAATACCATTGAAAACATATTAAAAATTATGGTCCTAAGTCTGAGGACCCATTCGCCCTTGGGCGAATGGGTCGTAGGCCATAAACCTAGGACACATATTTTCCAAGATGTATAATTTGATGTTTGCAAATTTTAATGTAGGTTCTCCTTTTAGAAAAAAAAATTAATTAGGCTTTTAAACACATAATTGGGTCAATTAGTGGCTTAATTAAGTCCAATTAATTAAGGGGATGCAAACAAAGTGAGAAAATGTAAAGGAGTACATTTTTTGTTACTATTGTCACTTACAATCCTTTAAAGTAGCCAAATAACTAAATTAAACCAATATGGAAAGATCAATAGTTGATGCTATGTTTTATACCTCTTTTGGAATATACAATCTACCTTTAATTGAATGTCCCAATTGAACATTCTAATTCATCTAAAAAAATATGGAACTTTTGATTCTAACCTTCCATGGGATTATTCAAAATTAGAAAGACATCAAATCATGACAATGCGACAAGATCATTGACTTGAGTTGTATTTTTGTAATGTCCCCATTTTTAGGTTCCCTTGTAGTGTAGTTGGCATTAACCTAGTGGATGTGTGTAAAAATTATCAAAGGAGTTATTTGAAGATTCCAATGAGCTCAGGTGGTCTTGAGGACTCATATGCCACTTTTCGAGGTGATTTTTTTTTACTTCTTGTGTGCTCTCCAAGTATCTTGGAGAGAGCGTCTATTTATAGTAAGTCACCCAATTGGCTTTATATATCATTATTCATTGGGATCACTCTAGTGCAACCAATTTTAATTTTTGATTCATTCCAGTAGTTTCTAAAAAATGGGTGTATTAATGGCTTTATTTTAATTATTTTACTAAGGTCGCTAAATATTATTAAAATATTTTAAAAGCACCTTAGTGTTATAGGTCATCAGAACTAGGATGAAATTTTTTAAATCATGGATGCATAAAACAAGGACCTTACTTTTCAAATTATGATTGTTTTAATTAAAAGGTCCTTTTTGGAGCTTAAATGGAGTTTTAATGAAAAAGTGAATTTTAAAAATATAAGCTTTTGGAGAGTTCGACGAAAAAAGAATAAAAAGCATTTGAGGGGCTTATTTGGACATGAAGAGTATTATATTTTCCTTTGATGAAACCCTTGCGATTCTAGGAGATTGAACTTGGTTCGTCTCGGCCTTCTTGAGGATGAAAACCCTCTTAGAGAAGAACATTTGTGGTGGTGAAAGATCCATCTATGTTAGTACAGTGTGACTCATTTAGAGTCATAGTTTGTGTAGCAAAGGAATTACTAGTGGAATCATATATATTTCACACAAAGAGGAATGTTGCTAGTGGTCTCATTGCAAGGATTGCGCTTAAGCTTATTGTCATAGTTGCAAGATTATTGTAGAGAGATTTTCTAAGGAAAATATTGAGTTTATTTGAATGATAGATCCACAAAGATATCTAAACATATTTTGAAGAGTTAAGGGGCAGAAATAGGGAGTGTTTTGGAGTGGTTTACCACTTTATAGGTCATACATTATGGTACAATAGGATGTGGAGCATTTTGAGGTCAAACACCTAGGGTATTAGATTACCTTGAGTGTATTTGGAGGCATTTCATATTAGAATATTGAAGACCGATACTTTGGAGTGGAACAACTAGGGTTTGGAGGGCTTGTTGGCACATTTTTGGAGCTTTTTTTTTTTTGCAATCAATTTTCTGACCTATGCATGATATCAACAAATGGGTATATGTTGTTTTCCCTTTTGATGTGATTTACT
Organism: Sequoiadendron giganteum; assembly: GCA_007115665.2. Classification (NCBI taxonomy): domain Eukaryota; kingdom Viridiplantae; phylum Streptophyta; class Pinopsida; order Cupressales; family Cupressaceae; genus Sequoiadendron; species Sequoiadendron giganteum. The sequence goes on from CM021106.1 coordinate 418,377,660, forward strand.
CATATGGTTATTTGTAATATTGTTATAAATATTGTTCCCCCTATTGGGTATTGATAAATCTTGTCATATGTTGTTATACAAGCTTTGTATTAGACCTGGAAACTCAATACCACTTATGGGTATGTCAAAAACATGACTATTGAGTGTTTGGCTCAACTGGGTATTTGAGATACTATCTTATTTAAATGTATTCAAGAATTTACCAACTCTATAATGTAATATCATATTGTGGGTATCATTTTTGAGTTGGAATATGAGTGTTATGGTATGCAATATATGTTGTCCTATTTGATTGTTTCACCAAACCAAAAAAAATTAGGGTGGGACATTACAATGTTAGACTTTTATTTGAGAATGGCTCTCTTTATGATCAATAGTTAGGATTAAAACATCTTTAATCATTAGTATTCTATGGTAATTTTTATTGTGACAACATCTTGGGGTCTTTTCGAGTAGCAAGAGTCATGAGATCAAGTTGATGTGCAAGACCAACAACATATGTTATATCTTGAGCTTAACTAGGAGTAGATGGTTTGATCATAAACTGATCGCTTATATTAAGATGTTATGAACCATCAAATGGTTGTGGAGTTTATAATTATAAATTTTAACAAGACTTTAGAAGATTAGTGGGAATTGTCAAATCAAGCTGATGTGGCATAATCAATGACTCATGCAACATTTTTTCATAAAGATTATTAATAGGTCAATCTTATTGATATTTGAAGGATTGCACTTTTGTGACTCATGGTTCCAAGAAAATTAAGCTAAATAAAGAAATATAACAATACAATCCTAATAAATTCTTTTAATAATTTTTGAAGATGATCAAAATGAGGTGGTATAGGAAAAATATGGATTATTTATAAAATAGCGACACATAATGAAAGTGGTGAGGATTTACAAGAGAAAAATATATTAAAATAAATGAAGGTACAAGGACTTACGTATAAGGAGAGGTAGAATACATACATATAATGCTTGATATGAATTTCATTCATTGGAATTACCTATATGGTTACATCAAGAATTGACAAGTAAAATGTATTATCTTACTTACAAGTTGTAATTGTGTATGGGTTGATCCATAGTCATCTATTTTCTTATGTTAGATATAGGTGTGTAAGGGGGAAATCGATGGTGTTAAAATAAGATAAATTAATGAATAAAACCTAATGTAATTCAAAACAAGAATTAAGATCTATGCCCATTACTCATGAAATGAAGCTTTCTAAGCTATTTAAAAAACAATAAAATCCTACGATATCATAACAAATTCAAAAACAAAATAAACTTTACCATCCCATGTTAGAGTGTGTTCGTGAAGATGGGTTGTTCGTATCAATGTGAAGCCTCTATTGTACATGCAAAAGCTTGAAGAACATGCATGTGTTGATCAAAGATATGTGTTGAAGCTTTGTCAAAAATGTTGATTAATATCTTGGCATGACTTTGTTGTGCAAAATAGATTGATTCTTCAATCATTTTTAAGGAAGAAGATGGTTTTTATATAGATTTTGTGTTTTCAAATGAATTCTTTGGATTACATAGTAGAATATCTTGATCGATGGTCCAAAGATGTTGAGAGGGTTTAGATGGGCATAATACATGCAAATTGATTACGTAATTGGTGTGATTGAAGAAATTGATTGATCTGCCATGAAATAGATTGATAAGTCATCCAATCAGAGTGAGCAATCGATGGTTCATAATTTGCTCAATCATGAAAGTGGGTGAGGATAATTAATTAGTTAATCTTTTTGGAGTTGAATGTGCAAATCAAGTTTGAATTTTGGAAACAAAGTTGCATTTGTTTGATTTGATTTTTGATGATGTTTTGAATAATTAAATTCGATTATTCAAATTTGGAGGGAAAGTGATATAGTTAAATTATTATGTTTTAATAATATAACTGACTTAGGGGAATAAAGTGAATTAGCAACATAATTAAGTAATTGACATTTAATTAATCACTCGAGGAATTAAGTTAGATTAGGACTTTATTAAATAAATGAAATTTATTTAATTGGTTCAATTTGACGAAAAAGTAAATTAATTAAATAATGTATTATTATTCAATTAATAGAAGAATTTAGGGTTTCAAGACTTTATTAAATAAATTAAATTTATTTAATTGGTCAAAAATGATGAAAAAGTGAATTAATTAATTTATTCAATTAATAGTAGAAAATTAGGGTTGTTATGCTTTTGATGTGAAATGTAATGATATTCAATGATAATGACGTTGAGGATGCAAAAATGTCATTTTTTAGGTGTACGATAAGTGTTAGGTCAATTTTACATGTCTACATTTTGCCCCTTTGAGACAAAGTATTGGTTACTTTGTTTCAAATATTTTGATGTTAAGATCAAATTTTGAAAAAAATTATATGGCCCATTGTGCCTTGTCGATCAGCGGAATGATGGTAGGACTCTGGTCTACCCCTCGAGAGGTTAGTCGAAAATATCAATTTTGAAGTCAGGCTCATGACACTATTTCATTTCAGTTCGGATGTACAGAGGGCAAAAAACTAATCCTATAGGTCTCTTTTTGCTCATTCAAATGTTCTTGGAGGTCCTAATTTCAACCTAGGAGTGTTTCTTAATTAAAAATTAGGGTTTTAGGGGGTTAAAATAGGTAATTAGGGTTCTAATTACCTCATTTACACTTTGATCCTATAGATAATTCTTGCCTCTGGTTTTCTTGTTTCATCAGTTGTCGAGGAGCTATGGCAAGGATTCTGGGAGCCCCACATGTCGCAGATGCAGTTTGCGAGTTTGGATAGCCTACAAGCATCGGTGCCTCGATATGTAGCCTTTCATTTCTTATTTTCATCTTTTAATGTTTGTGTAATTGATGGATGAAGACAAAGTAGGCAATAGCGCTAATTTTAGGATTTTATCACTTTTGCATCAGTTTTTTCACTTTTGGTCTTTTTGAATGGGCTGCATTTGATATTCCTATTCACAATTGCTTTAAAAGTTTGCAATTGACCTAAATTTGTGCTTCTATTTTTTCTTTTGTCTATTTTTTTGTGATTTTGTCTTGTTGCCTTCATTTTGTGCACACTTGTAAATTTTCACTTTTGGAAAAAAAAATTCACTTTTAAATTTTTCTCATTCACCATTTTCTATTGCTTTTGATCACCAGTTTCTCACTTTTGACTTTTTTATCGCTTTTGCTAAAACAAATGTCTCTTTTGAAAAAATAGTTTTTATTTTGATTGTTTTGGAATCGTAAGTCATTTTGTTCGTTATTTTAAGTTCATTATATGTTTTCATAGTGAATCTATAACATCACGAGTTGAATGGTTGTAGACGATTCTTAATCCACTCTAGTTGAGGGAGTGATGACCACATGATCTGTTTGATTTGATTGTCATTTTTAATGAGCTAGAGTGAAACATTTTGGATGTTGTTGGGTTGCGACACGTTTGCTACATGCCTACCATCAGAGGTCATAGAGTGATGCTTATTACACTTGCAGAGAGGTGGCACTCAAATACCTCATCCTTTCATTTAGCTACAAGGGAGGTCATAGTCACTCTTGAGGATGTGTGGAGGATCCTCTGCATACCCATTCATGGATATCTTGTTACATATTCCGTTTAATGGGGTACCCATGCTATGCATCACATTCATGGTGTGAGATGTCTAGAAGTTTTCCAATCAGAGATAGACTTATCATATTTTTTTGGTAGTGTTGATCCTGTTTCACTTGTTCTATATGGTTTGGTTTTAGGGCTCATTGTTCTTGATAGGAGAAGCTGATAGTTTCCTATCGGTTGGGGTGTGTGTATAGAGCAGATGTTTGAGCATGGGACTAGATATTCCTAGGGTCCATGTCTCCTCACCCACCTATATAGACATATGCATGAGGTTGCATATCGTGGAGGGAGGTATATTTTTTCTAGTGTCTCTCTTTTGCATGTATGGACCTGGGATCACATCACAATTACTTGACCTGATGGTATACTAGATCATACTATTGGGGATCCATACTCTTATCGTTATGGATATTTCCTTCATTATACTTTACCTAGACAACTTCCCTACTGGCATCACATTTTTTATGACATGCCAAGTTTTATATGGAGATCGTATATGGATTGTGAGGCATGGCTTCATGATCAGGGGAATTTGATATATTTTTGATAGACTAGATGGCTAATTGGTCATGTGCACACTTTTCTAGAGAGATATCTATTCAAAAAGGTTTCTAGGTAGTTTGGAGAGAGATAGGGTCAATTTCCAGATGCCTATGAGGCTCGATTTGGTCGGACCACCAAAGAGGTCTGTGTTTGGGGCTTATATTTCAATTGAGATGCTATTATTACTTTGTTTAGAGCTCTTTCCCCATTTAGATGGGGTTGGCTAGTGGGTTTATCCAATCCAGGTACTACTATTGATTATGATTAGTGGTGGGAACATTGTGTTCCTTTGAGATTCATAGATCTTGTCGGTGTTCTCACAATGGGTAGAGCAGGAGCTATAGGTCATTATGGGGAGAGGCAGTGTGTGGAGATCATTGTAGAGAATATTTATAGGGTGAGGTAGGATGGTGCATGGGGTGATGTGATGCAAGAATATTAGGGACAAGTCCCAGGTCATCCTCCACCATCTAGAGATGGAGGTGTACAGTTAGCGTAGATGATAGCTATGAGGGATGCTAAGATATTGTGGTGATAGACTGCGGGGGAACAAATTGTCACACTCACTATAGAGTGAGACACAAATCAAAAAGAGAGAGGGGGATTTAGGATGAAGAGGGAAACAGAGATTGGGCATTGTCTAGTTGTAGAGACACAGTTGTAGGTTGTTACCATTGAGAGGGACAGTCTTAGGATAAAGCAGGATAGTCTACGAGCTGAGCAAGATCATTTTCTATAGAGGTCAACATATTATCAAACCCTATATGAGGCTTCCATTTTTAAAGCACAACGATGTCCATGGTTTGAAGAGCCTAGTGTTGCTATGGGTGCCAAGTCTAGTAGTTGTTATGTTCGATAGTCTGGTCATGATGCATAACCCAATCCTTAGAGTCCTCCTCCTCCAATCAGGTAGTAGTTTATTTCTACTTGATCTTTATGATGTTCAGAGACTTATATTGCATACATGATTTTATAGATATATTAATCAGCCTAGCTGAGGCCTCATATATGTGTATATTTTTGTTTTATTCTATCACACATGTTTCACTAATGATGTACCATGACATTCTCCTTTCTTGATGATGAGATATATGGGATATTCATGCTTTGATTCGGCTTCATTATATGTTTATGTGATGGTTTATGGATGATGATGTATGATGATATATGTTTCTACATGTTCTTGAACTTTTTATAATGTATGCATATGATGTGGATAGATGGATTGATCATATTTTATTTCATATGATGTTTTATTATGTATATGATGGAAATTGATATATGATGGATGTATGCCTTATACATGATACATGATTTTTTCATTGTTTTATTATCATCATGATATCTATTGATGATATTGTGGATGCAAGATGGATATGGTACTAATGATATTGTGATGCAGGAGGGATGCTAGTTAGAAAATATATTTGATGATGGATAGAAATATGATGTTAATTATTGATTTTCTTTTTCTTTGCTTGGAGACTTCACATTTTTAACAATCCTTTTTAATGTAGAAAATAGATACGATGCACTAGGATATTAATGACCAAGGTGACATTTTATCCATTGCATGGAATTTGACTTGACATACAAAGAATATTCTTGCTAATACCAGACATACAAAAACTTTGTTTAAAATATATGGTTGATTGTGTTTAAAACTTTTTGAACCATTTACATAGAGAGGTATGAAATACCTAGCATGCAACTGCTACACAAATTTTTTTAGAACAACTTCCATGCACTCAATAAATCAAGTATTTTCCATGGTAGTTGTTACCAATTTTTCACCACATCTCAAATTGATAGAGCTGATTAATTCAAGGTTCATTTAAGGTAAAAAGTTTTAGTTTATTTATGTAGTTGCTTAAACCATTGCATATATTTGAGTTTTTGATTTTTTCAGAAAGGTGCAATGTGTTTTAGTTTTTCATTTGGTTTACAAGATAAAATATTGTATGAGATATTTAAAAAAGTGCTTTCATTTTGTATGCAGTTATTCATTCCTTAATGTTCCATACATTGTTTGCAAAAGAAAATTATAGAATTGAATAAGAATTTCACAAATGTTTTTTTACATTCATTGGTATAAAAAGAAGAAATGAAGTGTCCCACACAAGCCGTGGGAATAGATGAGTCATTGAAACACAAGGAGTGCACTACACTATTGAAGATAAAGAAGGAAAAGAGCACATAAGAGGGAACATAGTCATCATTGCCCAAAGTTTCTTCAAGTTGCCTTCAATGTTGTGCACCCCTCCTTGCTCCTATTCTCCAAGTAAACCTGCAAATGATTGGAAGAGTTTTGGTAGAGCTCAGGTTATGAATCCTCCTATATGATCTATCAATAGTAATGTATAACATTACTTGTGGTATATTGAATCAATTGAGAAAAGACAAGAGGTGTACAAGAGGATACAAAGAAGGAAACATCATAAGAGCTTTCAACTTATTTTTTTTAATCTAACATTGTTTGTTTCCTGTGCAGGTATAGGAAAATCCATTTTGTTGATCTATTTTGAAGACTTATAGCATGTGGTGTAAAATGGGCTCCCACAAGGGTTGAGATCGACATGCTACCCATTAACATTCAAAGGAGGGGCTGAGAAAGGAAACCAATTCATAAGTGCTCAAAAGAGATGTGCATCTAAAGGATTACATCACAAGTGTCTTAAGAGCTCAAGAAATTGACCATTTAGGACAATCAAGTTTGAAAATCCAATGAGTTGAAGATTATAAATGATAAATTTCTCATATAGACCATTAAAAAAAGTACATCATCATGAAATATGATAGTGAATAGGCATACATAATGCCAATCAAAAGTGGCCACTAAAGCAAATGGAGAAGCTTCAAAACACCATCATCAGGTGTTTTTTTATTTCAAGATCTTCTATGCAAAGATTAAAGATCACATCAACTGTGGTTGTTCAGGGGAAGACAAAAATGCATGAAGAGTGCAAAGAAAACCTTTGTTTCCATCAAGAAATAAGAATACAAGTGACTGCAAGTGAAACATGAATAATGTAAATGGAATGAAAAATTCAAGTCTTGTTCCAACATGTTGGTGCTACAGTTGCAAAAGAGAATCTCATTGATGGTTCTATGTTCACAATAAAGGATAAGACTATGGTAAAAGTGAATACTTGAAGTGCATTTTCTGAATATGCAGAGTGCTTAGAATAGATGATGACAAGCAGCAATGGAATTATCATGACCTGCACATGCATCATACTAGCTGAATACAAGAATTACCAAAAGTGAACGAATAGAACAAACACATCATGTTAAGTTACATTTGAATATATGTGAATGGAGCTAGTAAAAGAATGTAAACATGGTTTCAAAGGAAAAGTTGCAATCAGAGGTGGAAAAGATTCATAGTGCCTGAAGGCAAATCCCATTGGAGCAACATGATGTTCCTGTGATCAGAGAGCAAAACAAGCTACAATAATATGCATCGAAGGAAAATGAATCCATTTCTTCTTTCTTTTCATAGCAAGTGGGCCGATCAAGCTAGGGTCGAAATGAAAATGAAAAATGATGATTTTTCTCATTCAGAAATGTGAAACACAAAAAAAAATTTAGCCTTGGCCTAGCTTGGGGAGGCTCTTATTTTTTTTTCATTCAAGAAAATGAAAGAACATACTAAATTTTTCATACTCAAAAAATCAACGAGAGATCCAAAAGAAATTTGCAATACATGGAAACCCCACTTGGCACTCTCATGGTCGCGGCTTGGAGAGGCATTTTTCTTCACAAAAGCTCAAACCCACTTGGGGTTTTGTTTTCAAAATGCAAGTACAAAAGGAAATAAAAAGGTTTTGAGCTCTTTTCCAAAGAAACAATTCAGAAAAATGAAGATAATGAAGTCAATGGTCGTGGCTGTGAAGGGTTTTTGAAACCCAGAAAACGGTAAGAAAAAATACAAGTTCTTTCATTTGATAGTCATGTCCATTTCGCTTCATGGGTCAAGCACAAAGAGGATTTTTTTTAACAAAAACAAGAGAATACACATGGTTAGGTCATGGCCTATGCAAAGCCAAACTCATAAAATCATTCATTCTTCACTTATTTTTTGTGGAATGAGCTCATATCGAGCCTATTTAAGAGGGAAATGCACCATGTCTGAAAGAAATGAAGCTTACCCAAGTTTGTGCATGGAGCAAACCAGTTTGGATCCATGGTCAAAGCTCTCAAAAAGCTCAAACAAAGCCCTCTCATGGCGGCCATGTAAAAAATGCAACAACAAAAACACAATGACATATAAAATGCATTTAAAAACCAGTCATGGCCATGGCTTGGAGGCCCATTTTTTCCTTCATAATGGAGTCAAAAAGACTTCAAAATGGTATAAAATTTCTTACCATCGAAATCAAGAGAAGATTGAAAAATAATTGAAGAGAAAGCAACTTGAATGGTAAAGTTCCAGCCTCAAACCCTGACTTCCATGGCAGCCAAGTGCAGAGCTTTCCTTCTCCAAATCGTCCAAGTGAAAATGATGAGAAAATTTAGGTATTCGATTTGGTTTTGATGCTAGGGTTTCTTCAATGCCCTAAGTTGAATGTGATTTTTATCTCATTCTTTTAAAATTTTAAATGCTTTATTAATGCCTTGTGCCCATGATACTTAGGTCAAAACCTTGTATTAGTCTTTTATTTGATTTTTATAGAAAATCATATATGCTTTGTCCATTTTAGATGAGCCTTTCTATACCTTGGGAGATATTTAATTCCTTGCATAATATCAAGACAAAAACCTTAGGTCTTTTAAATTTTTCCTAAGTCTTGAATACTTTAAGTTTCCCTTGGACCTTTGAATAAGCATATTTTATGAGTGCCTAAGATTTTTAGGATTTTTAATAGAAAAATCAAGTATATAGTGCCTTGTTTTAAATATTTTGATTTTTGCAGAGTATTAAATTTTACTCAAATTGCAAAAATTATAATATTTAAGTCAAATTGCAAAAAATCAGAACAATAGGAGAAAATCAAAACTGTAAGATATTGTAAAGTAGTGTTAAGATAATGTTTCTATAAATTATCTTAATATTTGTTATTTCTAAATGCAGTTTGAGAAAGCAGTGTGATAAATCTTTCATTTTTTTGAGTTGAGTTCACTTGGGCGAATTTGGAAAAAGAGGAGGCAAACTGAGTTTTCTAAATTCAGTTATGAGCTATTTGGACCTGATTTTGTGGATTTTTTGGATCAACATCTTGGAGGCAGAAAGTTGCCACTTTTCTCAAGCAGTTTGGAGCAGTTGAAGGCTCTATTTTTTAGGCCTTTCTAGGGAACTTGAAAATGGGAAAATTTGTTATTTTGAAGATGCAATCAAGATGATTTTTGTTTTTCACCATTGTGGTCACTAGATGGCTATAAGTTGGAGAAATTTAATTTCCTCCGGAATTTAGATTAATGGTTTCTAGCTCTCCTATTCACTCAGAGAGTTTTGTAAACTTGTTCTTGTACTCAGATCTGAAATTGCCACTCCTTCAATTCAATAAAGAAAAAATATTACCTTTCTCATCTTCTTGTTTCAAAATTTACAATTACAATCTGATGTTAACTATGATTCGAATATAAAATCCTCTTTATGTCCTGTAGTTGTGATTTTGTTTGCAAGAGTTTCATGTGATCCAGATTGCATTCTATGTCATTTTTTATTAACCTTCATGCAAATCACTTTTGGATTATGTGTTTAGGGTGGGATTGTGAAAATCAGAGTTTTAAGATATTGTTGTGAGTGGAAAAATTGTTAGAATCTTCACATTTCCTAGTGAATCACCTTAGATCAAGATCTCTATTTTATTTTTTTTCCTTCTACCCCTTTTCCTTGAAGGTCTAGTAGATTAGGTGTTTTACTAGGGGGAACCAACCCACTCTGGAGATTCGATCTCACCTACAATTTTACCCACAAATTTGTGAGTGTGTCCATGTTGCAACAGGATAGGCAAGTCTAACTTGGCTAAGGGTGCAATCTTGGTTTTCAACAATTTTTGGCATGCCCGGTGGGACTCTAGAGTTTTATCTTTAGAGTTATTTTTGAGATTGTAAGTTGTTGTTTGGTATATGCAGTATTATTTTTTTCCTATAGAGGTTTCAAAACATACCTGGCGACTCCTAATTTCTGGTTACATTGCAGATTTAGTGCAAATAGCTTATGAAAAGGATTCAAACTAGATCCAGTTCAACTCCTTTTGAATATTTGCAGCTCTCTCCACCAAGAATGGGATGCAAAACACCAAGTAGGAGGGTGAAGTCCACACCTCCGGCTCTCAGCCCTATAGTTTCTACATAGAAAAATCCAAATTTTGTATCACAAGCACCGCCAATGGCAAGGTAGTTTTCCTTTGCACCATACAATGGGGGAAGCCCATTGTTTCTGGCCTGATATGATGACATTCTAGTGGCTGCACTTAAGGGGCTACTATATTACACTGGCAAAGACTAGACCACTCCCATTGAACATATCTGGGATGTGGCAACTTTATGTTTAGTACATAATGTGATAGAAGAAAATGTAGCATTGATATTGCCGACTGTATCATTGAAAGGCAAAGCCCTTCAGTGGTTTAGAGGCCTTCGGGCTAATTCAATTGCAACATGGGACCAACTTGGTAATGGTTTGCACTGGTAGTTCATGATAAATTATATCACTTATCATTGTTTGAGCAGTTGATCGCCATCAAAAGGGCCCTTCATGAGCACATGGAAAACTTCAACTACTGGTTCCAGAGAACATGGGATAGAATCCCTTTAATGGTAAAACTCTCACCCAAGAATGCTTTCTTATTCTTCCTTAAAGCCCTAAATAGTGAGATTTCAGTTATGATAAATTTCATGGGAGAGTTTAAATTACCAAATGCCTATGATATCTCAATAAGGGTAGAAAATTGTCTCATTCAAGCCAAGAAAATAGCCCCGAGACCACCCACACCTATTTTTCTCAAAATCCAACCACCTTTCCCTATGAATTTGCCTCCTATAGTTGTTCTACTACTAGTCCCAACAATAAGTTATCAGGCTATTTTTCAAAAAAATTCCATTCTAAACCAGACCAAAGAAATTCAAGAAATAAAAAATATGCTACAAACTTTTGGAAAAACATTCAATAATGAATTTGCGATCCTTAAGAAGAAATTCAGCCAGGAAAATAGGTCTTACCAAGCTCCTTATCAGTAGAATAAATAGAATAGGCCACCTTTCTAGAATGATTTCCAAGGTCAAAAGAGGATTTTTAATCCCAAGACTTTTTGGCCCTATGATTTCAATGTTACTAGCCCCTCAAGGGAACTTATACCGCAAAATAATCTGGCTCAAGAACATGATTGGTGCTACGCATTTAATCAAGCTACATGCATGAGTAGCATGGAGAATCAAGCTCTCATGGTGTAGAATCATTATGCCAACCCATGCCAAGAAAGAATGTGGAACAACAGGGAAAATCTGAGGTTGCTTTAATAAATTGGTATAGCATTGAGTACTGTGGAGTTAACCATTTTCAAGGTTAGAACCAACAGGGTTCACCCATTGCAGAAAATACGAGGTCAAAAAAGAGAGCATTTGAAGCGAAGAAGCAAGATGCAAAAGAAAAAATTCATGCCATTCCACCTCAAACTATCCCCGCAACATAATCAAAGGTGCAAATTCTACAGAGAGGACAAAAAAAGGTAAACAATGTTGTTGCTTCTTCATGACATCAAAAGGTAAGCCTCATGTCCTTTAGTGTGGTTGAGCATTTAAAGAAAGCTATAGTCAGTATGTCCATTATGGATGCATTACATATCCCAAACCAAAAAAAATTATTACAAGATGCATTAGCTAAACTTTCATTTTTAGATGTTGCTAATGCAGAAAAGAGTAGAATTGTACTTGCAAATAGCTCAAAGGTCAAAGGTGAGAAAAAAAATCAAGAAGTGAAGCCCCCACCATTCTATCTAAGCCTTATTATTAGTGATAAGCTTTTCCACAATTGTATGATAGACTCAGCTGCTAGTAGCTCGGTTATGCCTAAAAGCTTAGCGGACAAGTTAGGTTTGGTTTATGAACCCGTGTCAAAAGGAGTCATGCAATTAGATGGCTCTATTGTTCAAACAATAGGAATAATTAAAAACTTGGCTCTCACATTACATGATTGCCCCAAATTTTTTGTTTCCCAAGATGTCCATGTGATTGAGTTAACCCTCCATTTTTCACTTTGCCTCTCAAGAGACTTTATTGCTAAACTAGGAGGATTTTTATCAGCTGATTGGTCTCATCTGCTCTTTAGAACTAGGTATGGTACAAAGGTGACCATCAATTCCAAACCCTTGTCCAAATACCACATTGATCCATACATTCCTAGCCCTATAAATGCTAACCTTTATGTCACTAGTGGGCCGAAAGATCAACCCATGACCTTATGCCCCAACACACCCAATAAAGAGGTTAACTTGGATGAGTGGGCAGCCGTAAATCATGATCTTGATCCCTTCTAACACACTGATGAATTATGGTTAGGAATCTATATGATCTAGGAACTTGATGAAAAATATATGAATCCGGTTAAGGACCAAGGTCAGCACTTAGACAATGGCACAAGAGTGTTGAAGGATGAAGAGGTTGTCAAAGAATGGGAGGAGCTGCATTTTGACAATCAAGTTTCAAATTCAAAAGAGGATATCGAGGAGGATGAGGAATATTTTCAAGAATGGATGGAGTTTCTTTTCAAAGATCAAGCTTTGGAGCAAGCTTTGGAACAACTTGTGAATCCAATAAAAGATCAAGCTTTAGACTAGATTACCGGTCAAGAAGGGGACTTCAAAGATGAAATTTTCAAGGAGCCTAAGAGACTCATCAAAAGCTGCCATGGAGAAGGAAATAGTCCTTTTTTATTCAACATCCAAGAGGGAGATAAGGAGAATCTATTTCCAGATAATTCTAGTTTTCTTATTGACAATTTCGAAGATTTGGAGGAGTTTAGTATTGAACCACCAATCCTGGATGATTGATTGGATGAACTCCCTAATTTTGAGGGTGAAGTTCAAAGAAGCATGTCCATTTTGGGACCAAAGCTAAGATATGAGAAAAAAATTTATGAAAGATGTTTGGATAATCTTTTATTTCAAAAAGTTGATGTTCAGTTGAATGGGGAGTTTGACACTAACATGATCATTGAGATTTTTGAAGTAAAGCAAAGAGATTTTATTATTGGATATTTGGTGTTCAAATGGGATGAAAACAAAAGAAGACCTAGAAGACATTCCAAGTTTGATGCAATTCAGGAGGGCCCGTATGTAATAACGGAATGCAAAGAGCACAATTCATTTCAGCTCTCAAAGTTAATTGGGGAGATGCTCTTGATCCTAGTCAATGGGATCCATATAAAACATTGTTTTTGAGGTTTAAAGTTATACCCCTATACTATAGTAGAATATTTTTTGCTAATAAGTGCTTGGAGCATTTTTCTTTTTAGTTGTTTCTTTTCCATAAGTGCTTCCACACATTGTTTTTTGGCCGCTATGGCCCTATAGGTTTGCTTTCATTTGTTTTGGTTTTGTTTTCTATTGCTTGGAGTGTTGCAGTTTTAGTTTTCAAATTTCTGAGTTTGAGAGGGGTAGAATTGACTCCATGCCTAATGGATTCCTTCAAGGCAATTGGTCTAATGCTTAGCAGGAAAGCATTCAATAGAAATTTCCAAGAATGTTACCAATTTTTAACCACAACTCAAATTGATAGAGCTGATTAATTCAAGGTTCATTTTAAGGTAAAATGTTCCAGTTTATTTCTGCAGTTTCTTAAACCATTGCATATATTTGAGTTTTTGAGCTTTTCATAAAGGTACAATGTGTTTCAATTTGTCATTTGATTTATAGGATAAAATATTTCATGAGATGTAAAAGAAATTTATTTCATTCTGTATTCAGTTATTCATTCCTTAATGTTCCATACATTGTTTGCAAAAGATAAGTACAAAATTGAGCAAGAATTGCAAGAATGTTGTTTTACATTCATTGGTATAAAAAGAAGAAATCAAGTTTCCCACACAAGACATGGGAATAGATGATTCAATGAAACACAGGGAATACACTACACTACTAAAGATAAAGAAGGAAAAGAGCACATAAGAGGGAACATAGCCGTCATTTCCTGAAGTGTCTTCAAGTTTCCTTCGATGTTTTTGCACCCCTCCTTTCTCGTGTTCTCCAAGTAAAACTAAAAATTATTGGAAGAGTTTTGGTAGAGCTCAGTTTATTAATCCTCCTATATGATCTATCAACAGTAATGTAGAACATTGCTTGTGGTATATTGATTCAATTGAGCAAAGACAAGAGGTGTACAAGAGGATACAAAGAAGGAAAAATCATAAGAGCTTTGAACTTATTATTTTTAATTTAGCAATGTTTGTTTCCTATGTAGGTATGGGAAAATCTATGTTGTTGATCTATTTTGAAGACTTATAGCATGTGGTGTAAAATGGGCACCCACAAGGTTTCAGCTCAGCATGCTACCCCTTAACATTCAAAAGAAGGGTTGAGAAAGGAAACCAATTCATAAGTAATCAAAAGAGATATGCATCTAAAGGAGTACATCACAAGTGTCTTAAGAGCTCAAGTAATTGACCATTTAGGACAATCAAGTTTGAAAATGCAATGAGTTGAAGATCATAAATGATAAATTGCTCACATAGACCACCACAAAGGTACATCATCTTGAAATATGATAGTGAATAGGCATACATAATGCCAATCAAAAGTGGCCACTGAAGAAAATGGAGAAGCTTCAAAACACCATCATCAGGTGTTTCTTATTTCAAAATCTTCTATGCAAAGATTAAAGCTCACATCAACTGTGGTTGTTCAGGGGAAGACAAAAATGCATGAAGAGTGCAAAGAAAACCTTTGTTTCCATCAAGAAATGAGAATACAAGTGACTGCAAGTGAAACATGAATAATCTAAATGGAATGCAAAATTCAAGTCTTGTTTCAGCATGTTGGTGCTATAGTTGCAAAAGAGAATATCATTGCATGGTTCTATGTTCACAATAAAGGATAAGACTATGGTAAAAGTGGAGACTTGAAGTGCATTTTCTGAATATGCAGAGTGCTTAGAATAGATGATGACAAGAAGAAATGGAATTATCGTGTCCTACACATACATCATACTGGTTGAATACATGCATTTGCAGAAGTGAATGAATAGAACAAAGACATCATGTTAAGTTAAGTCTAAATATATGTGAATGGAGCCAGTAAAAGAATGTAAACATGGTTTCAAAGGAAAATTTGCAATCAGAGGTGGAAAAGATTCATAGTGCCTGAAGGCAAACCCCATTGGAGCAACATGATGTTTCTATGATTAGAGGGCAAGAAAAGCTATATTAATATGCATGGAAGGAAAATTAAGCCATTTTTTCTTTCTTTTCATAACAAGTGAGTTGATGAAGCTAGGGTTCCAAACGAAAATGAAAATGGATGATACTTATCATTCAAAAATGTGAAGCCCAAAAAAGTTTTTAGCCTCAGCCTAGCTTGGGGAGGCTCTTATTTTCGTTTTCATTCAAGAAAATAAAACAACATACTACATTTTGCATACTCAAAAAATGAACGAGAGATCCAAAAGAAATTTGCAATACATGGAAACCCCAGTTGGCACTCTCATGGTTGCGTCCTGGAGATGCATTTTTCTTCACAAAAGCTCAAACCCACTTGGGGTTTTGTTTTCAAAATGTAAGTACATAAGGAAATAACAACATTTCAAGCTCTTTGCTAGAGAAACAATTCAAAAAATGAAGAGAATGAAGTCAATGGACACGACCATGAATGGTTTTCAAAACCCAAAAAATAGTAAGCAAAAATACAAGTTCTTTCATTCGATAGTCATGCCTATTTTGCATAATGGGTCAAGCCCGAAGAGGATTATTTTTAATAGAAACAAGAGAATACACATGGTGAGGCCACAGCCTGTGCAAAGCCAAACTCAGAAAATCAATCATTCTTCACCTATTTTTTTGTGGAATGAGCTCATATCGAGCCTATTTAAGAGGGAAATGCACCATGTATGAAAGAAATGAAGGTTACCCAAGTTTGTGCATGGAGCAAACTAGTTTGGATCCATGATCAAAGCTCTCAAAAAATTGAACAAAGTCCTTGAGGTCATGCCATCCATGTAAACAATGCAAGAATAGAAACATGATGACATATAAAATGCATTAAAAAACCAATCATGGCCGCAGCCTAGAGGCCCATTTTTTCCTTCAAAATGGAGTAAAAAAGACACCAAAATGGTAGAAAATGTCTTACCGTCAAATTCAAGACAAGATTCAACAAGAATTGCAGAGAAAGTAGCTCGAATGGTGAAGTTCCAACCTCAAACCCTAACTTCCATGGAAACCAAGTGTAGAGCTTTCCTTCTCCAAATCGGCCAAGTGAAAATAATGAGAAAATTTAGGTATTCACTTTGGTTTTAATGCTAGGTTTTATTCCATGCCCTATGTCGAATGTGATTTTTATCACATTCTTTTAAAATTTTAAATGCTTTATTAATGCCTTGTGCCCATGATGCCTAGGTCGAAACCTTGCATTAGTCTTTTATTTGATTTTTAAAGAAAAATATATTCCTTGTCCATTTTAGATGAGACTTTCTATACCTTGGGAGATATTTAATGCCTTGAATAAAATTAAGGCAATAACCTTAGGTCTTTTAAATTTTTCCTAAGTCTTGAATACTTTAAGTTTCCCTTGGACCTTTGAATAAGCATATTTGATGAGTGCCTAAGATTTTTATGATTTTTAATAGAAAAATCAAGTATATAGGGCCTTGTTTCAAATATTTTGATTTTTACAAAGTATTAAATTTTACTCAAATTGCAAAAATTAGAATATTTAAGTGAAATTGCAAAAAAACAGAACAATAGGAGAAAATCAAAACTGCAAGATATTATGAAGTAGTGTTAAGATAATGTTTCTATAAATTATCTTAATATGTGTTATTTCTAAATGCAGTTTGATAAAGTAGTGTGATAAATCTTTCATTTTTTTTAGTTGAGTTCACTTGGGTGAATTTGGAAAAAGAGGAGGCAAACTGAGTTTTCTAAATTCAGTTATGAGCTGTTTGGACTTGATTTTGTGGATATTTCGGATCGACATCTTAGAGGTAGAAATTTGCCACTTTTCTCATGTAGTTTGGAGTAGTTGAAGGCTCTATTTTTAGGCCTTTCTAGGGAACTCGAAAATGGGAAAAGTTACTATTTTGAAGATGCAGCTAAGCTGATTTTAGTTTTTCCACCATTGTGTTCACTGGATGGCTATAAGTTGGAGAAAATCTATTCTCTCAGGAGTTCAGATTAATGGTTTTTGGCTCTCCTATTCACTCAGAGAGTTTTTTAAAATTTTCTTGTACTCATATTTTGAAATTGTCACTCCTTCAGTTCAATAAAGTAACAAGATTATCTTTCTCATCTTCTTGTTTCAAAATTTACAGTTACAATCTGATGTTAAGTGTGATTCAAATATAGAATCCTATTTATGTCTTGTAGTTGTGAGTTTGTTTGCAAGAGTTTCATGTGATCTAGGTTGCATTTTGTGTTATGTTTGATTAACTTTCATGCAAATAACTTTTGGATTATGTGTTTAGGGTGGGATTGTGAAAATCAAAGTTTTATAGATATTATTGTGAGTGGAAAAATTGTTAGAATCTTCACATTTTTTGGTGAATCACCTTAGCTTAGGATCTCTATTTTTAATTTTTTCCTTCTACCCCTTTTCCTCGAAGGTCTAGTAGATTAGGTGTTTTACTTGGGGAACCAGCCCACTCTGGAGATTCGCTCTCACCTATAGATCTACTCACAAATTTGAGAGAATTTACATGTTGCAACAAGATAGGAAAGTCTAACCTAGCTAAGGGTGCAATCCTGGTTGTCAATAGTAGTATCACAAAAACATCTTACAAATAGCAAACTGAAATGACACTCAATTGCCCCCATTCCTTCTGCTCTAAATCCTTATGGACATCCTCTAGAGATCTTGGGAATGAGTCAATAAAATAAATCATAAAGATAATACTATGAAATGATAAACAAAGCTGCAGTATCACTTGTCATATTTGTTTTGAGGTTTCAAGCTATTATCCGTTGTTGATCATGTATATCATGGGAACGAATCTGTTCCATTAAGGCATAGCTCAAGATGTTGTTGGTGAATTATCAAAAGATAGGTAATTAATACTTTTTCCTTGTTTCCGTCCTTTTTGTAATCAAATCTTTGTGATTTTATTCTTGAAAGTTCTAGCTTTTGATGTTTTCTTTGTTTGTTTGTTTTTTTTTTTCAAAGGGTGAAGATGCTGATTTTGTTATTATGGGTGAAATTTTTATTGTGGAGTTTGTGATGATGGATTTAGAACCTTTTTGATTTTTCTAAGTTTTATGATGTTATTTTTGTTGTTTTTAGGGGACTAACCTAGGGCCTCGGGGGCTCATCAAAGATAAGCCTTGCCTATGTTGTACACATAGAGGCTCGTAGTTCGCTTGGTTTGAATGTTTTTGGATTTTGTTTTTTTATTATTTTTTTTGGATTTTAAATTTTTTGACTAAGTTGAAAGAAAGCATGATAGAAACCTAAGGGGGCTGACCTAATGCCTCAGGGGCTAATTAGAAATAATCCTTTCCTATGTTGTACACACAGATACCACGTAGTTTGACCAATGTGGAATTAAAGCATAAAATTGTTTTTGGGAATTCAAACAACATTGATAACTTGGATTGATATTTTGCTTTCATTTCTATAGGATATGTTGTGGTAAATCTACTTTAACTAGCCATGAGGTTCAATAAAATATTGACATCTTTGAATGTTGAGTGAAGGAATAATCTAAATTTGTTCTGATTTTGTTGTTTTTCAGATGTTTTTGATTTTTTTTTTTATAGATGTTTTTTTTTTTTGATATTTTTAACCATGATATGATGCATAAGGATCTAATCCATGACTAGCTTCAGGAAGTTTCCCCCACTTGGAGACAAGACTACTTTCCTAGATCAGTAACAATCCATGGTTGGACACATGCTTTATTATGAAATGAATGAGTGATGCTTTGGATAGTACTGATAGATAATGATGCAAGTCTTATTCAACCATATGGCATGTTTGCTGAGTTTTCACTATGGTACCTGTTCTAGAAGTTCCACAAAGTGGTTTTTACTAAAAGAACATTTTATTTCTCTTTACTATTTTTTTTACTTTTCGATTTCTTTGAATTTTTATCTTTTTTATTTTTTGGGATTTTTACCCTTTTTCCTAGGGTATTGTGATGTGCTTCAAGTATAGAACTTCTTGAGGTGGCTATTGTTTAGCAGTTTGGCTAAGGTTTCTCCTTCAAGAGTAGCTATTTGATAAGCTCTAAATTTGTAGCTTGCTATGATAATAAATGGGCCTAACCAGTTGGGCTCAAACTTGCCTTTGCCATCTTGATTCTATTGTACCTTCTAATTCTCTTTGAGTACCAAGTCACCAACCTGAAAGTTTCTATCTTTGATCCTTTTATCATAGCTTCGTTTGAGCCAATTTTGATAAACCTGAAGATGGTTTAACGTTCTCAAATTACTTTCATCTAGGAGTTCCAACTCATTTAATCTAGATACTTGATACTTTTCGTTGGTGACCATGTCTTTTAGTGAGATTCGCAATGAGGGGATTTCGACTTCGATAGGAAAGACAACTTTTGATCCATAGATGAAGGAGAAAGGTGTGGCACTTGTGGGTGTTCAAATTATAGTTTGATAAGCCCATAGAGTTGGGTTCAGTTGCAAATATCAATCACAGTCGGCATCATTAACAATCTTCTTTAGTATTTTTAGTATCGTTTTGTTAGATGCTTCAGCCTGACCATTTCCTTGGCGGTAATAGGGCATGGAGAATCTATGTTGGGTAGAGAATTTGGAACAAATCTCTTGGACGTCTTGATTCTTGAATAGGGTTTCATTATCCATTATGATTATTTAGGGAATTCCATACCTACAAATTAGATAATTCAAAATGAACTTTGATATCTATTTTCTAGTGATGTAGGTCAATGGAATTGCTTCTATCCATTTGGAGAAATAAATTGTTGTGGTAATAATAAACCTATGCCCATTAGAGGAAGCAAGAGAAATATTTCCTACCAAGTCTAACCCCCATTACGAGAAAGTCCATGGTGTTATGATGGGTCTCAATTCTTGTTTTGGTGCATTAAAAAGGTCACTGTGATGTTGGCATTGATGACATTTTCAAGTATACTGAATACACTCTTGTTCCATGGAGGGCCAATAGTATCCTATTCTTAGCAACTTTTTGACTAGCTTAGGTCCACTAGAGTGGGACCCATAAACACTTTTGTGTACCTCTTGTAAGGCATTTTGTGCTTCTTTTATGTTAAGACATCGAAGTAGCATACCATCTATGCTTCAACGATATAATGTATCTCCTAGGATCGTGAGTCGAGAAGTCCTACGAGTAAAAGTATTCTTTTGGGTGGTTGTTAAGGTCAAGTGGTATGATACCATGTTGGATGTAATAAAATGTGTCTTGGTACCATGGGGAGTTACTACCAACAACCACACACACTAGTTCTGATTTTGGGATTTTGAATGATGGTATGATTAGTTGCTCCACAAGGGAATCATACTTGGGAATTTTCTACATGATATCAAGAAGTTAGCCTATTGTTGTCATTGCATCAACAACTTTGTTGTTGATTAAAGGAATCTATTCAAATTTTATAGTGACAAAATATTCCTTGAAACTATCCACCATTCTTTTGTATGAAATTAGCTTTCCATATTTTGTTTGGTACTCATTGTTCACTTGTCTGATGACCAATTGAGAGTCTCCAAAGACCTACAGTTCCTTTATCCTCCATTCAATAGCCATCTTGAGTCATGTGATTAATTCTTTATACTCTGATATATTATTTGTATAGGGGAAAGAAATTTTGTATGCCTTAGGTATACTATCTCCCTATGGTGTGAGGAATAGAATACCTACTCCAGAGCCATGTTCAGTGTGGGACCCATCAAAGTATAGGTTCCAATGGCCTATCTATTCTGTTAGCAATATACTTTCATCTAGGAAGTCTATTGTAAGAGGCTTGTGATCTTCTATTGGTGCATCAGCTAGCTAGTCTGCTATGATTTGTCCCTTGATGGCTCTTCTATCCACATACTCTATGTCAAATTCACTTAGAATCATTACCCATTTAACAATTCTACCTATTAGGCCTTCTTTTGCTAATAAGTACTTTAGTGGGTCTACCTTTGAAATCAACTTTACTTTTTTGTTTAAGATATAGTCTCTCATCTTTTATGTCATAAATACAACTGAGAGAAACTATTTTTCTATGGGTGATTATTTCAACTAGTGTTTGACTAATGTAGTAGACTGCTCTTTCTTTTTTATTATCATCCCATTGTGCTAGGAGAGCTCCCAACACTACTTGTGTTGTAGACACATAGAGTATCATTTCTTTGTCTAGAATAAGCGACATCAAGATTGGAGGAGTGAGTAGGTACTCCTTCACTTGCTAGAATACTTGGTCACATCTCCCATCCCACTTGAAAGTGATGTCTTTATGTAATATATAGGTGAAGGCGTGACATTTTTCTACCAATTGCATGATAAATCACCTAATAGATTTTAGCTTGCCTTGTAAACTTCTTAGTTGCTTCGATGTATTTGGTGGAGGCATCTCTTGTATTGCTTTTACTTTCATGGGATCTACTTCAATCCCCCTTTTTGACACTATGTACCCTAGTAGCTTTCTGGATGTTACTCCAAGCACACATCTTTTAGGTTGAATCTCAGGTTATATTGTTCTATCCTATCAAACACCTTTGCAAGATTGGTCAAGTGATCTTCCCTTTTGACATACTTTGCTAGAATTTCATCCATATAGTCTTCCATAATTGTCTTTAGCATATCATGGAATATGGCCATCATTGTTTTTTGATATGTCACTCCTACATTCTTTAGACCAAATGGCATGGCATTCCAATAGAAGGTTCCCCATGCACAAGTAAATGTCATTTTATGCTCATCATCAGGGGATATTTTTATTTGATTATACCTAGAGAAACCATCCATCAAAGATAGAATCTCATGTACTATTGTTAAATTTATGATCATGTCTATACTTGGAAGAGGAAAGTTGTCCCTTGGGAAAGCTTTGTTCGGGTCTCAAAAGTCTGTGTAGATCCTTATGCCCCCAATAGGTTTTGACACTAGTACTAGATTTGATATTCATTCTATATAATTGATGGGTTTGATGAAACCCACATCTAGTAATTTATTTAGTTCTACCTTTACCAATAGTGCTATTTGAGGATGCATTTTCCTTAGTTTCTTCTTGATAGTTTTTTCTCCAAGAGATATGACCAAATGATGTACAACTAGTGTTGGATCAAGTCCAGGCATATCTGCATGGGTCCATGCAAAGTTTATCTTTCTATAATTGGTTAATGTTGTGAAGTTTTTTTTCTCTTTAGGATCAAGTGACATCGCATGGTATGTGATCTTTGGGTTCTCTACTGTGCTGACATTGATGGACTCTACTTCTTCCACTAGGAGTGTTGAATTTTCCTGATATTTAGATATGGGGAGATTGAACCCTCCATCCTTGGGTGCCTCAGCGAGGTTTTCACCTTTAGATGTCCTTTATTTTCTTCTTTTTAGGATCTGATAGAGCCACATTATGGTCCTTTCTAGGGGGTCACATTTTTATTTTTATATTATCTTTTTTCACTTTTATGACTAGAGGATACAATCTCCCCAGCGAAGTACGCATCATGTTTGAGTTTCATGATGAACCTTACGTTGTGATCTCCTACTGGTATGCCTGTTCAAAGTCCCATGAACTTTGTGATTGCTTCATCATTTTGGAATTGATCCAAAACAGGTGTATGTCATTGTTGGTCCCAATCTATCAATTGTGGATAGCAAAAGGGTAGGATATCATCATTATCAACAAATCTTACAATGGTGGTTGAAATTTTTAGTATGGACCAGGTATCGTTCTCCCATTGGGTGTCTAGGTCATCATCACTTGAGGTGATAGAGGATGGATAATCCCATTCGTACTCATTAGAGTCTGTTCTAGAATAATATTAGTAATTAGGAATGTTTTTGTTAATTTGGATAGGGGCTATGCTTATGCTAAACCTCTCAAATAGGTCTTCAATGGGTAAATTTTTGTCCATACGATGGTATATTCCAATATCTTAATGCTAGTAGAAGGCATCTATTTCTTAAAAGAGGTATGTCTAGTATTTGGAGTAACCACATATATTGAATCTTAACCTAGTTCCATGTTTTTCTTTCTTTGTTCTACTATGATATGCTCCCACCTGCCTTGTTTATGTAGCCCAAGGCCACCTATCTCACTATATCCCATTTGTTTAGCTAATTGGTAGCCTTTACTACTAGGGTTTATTAGAAGTATTTTTGGTTGTTCTAGTTCATTATGGTCCTCTTTGTAGATTATTGATGACAAGTCTTATTTGAATATCTATTCATCCTTCATATCTCCCAACTTGGTGAAAATTATGAGTTTGGTTATCATTTCACTGTTTGAGCACATTTGATCTCCTTCAGTTTGAAATAAACCTTGGGCATTGGTGGAAGTATTAAAATATAAAAGTCTTGATTGAAGTGATAATTTCCATTACCCTTGTCAAGTACTTGAACCTTGGTTTCAAGTTTTGGTTGCTCACTAGATGTTGATTTAATTAAGGTTGATGGAAGTGTGAAAGGATCAACATATGAGAGTGAATGAAAGGATATTTCATTGTTGGGTATACATTGGATTTTATTATACTTCTCCTCCAATTTTGCACAAAAGTGGAAGGGTTCAAGATCAACATACAATGTCACCTCCTTTCCTTCATGAGGAAAATTTAGAAATTGGTGAAAGGTTGAAGGAACCACTTGTAATGCATGGATCTAAGGGTGTCCTAGAAGAAGGTTATACAAAACTTCAAGGTCAAGTACTTGACTTGTAGTTTCTATGATGGTTGGTCCTATCTATATTGGTAGCTTAACTATCCCTTTTGAATTCCTTTCAAGGTCATCTTAGGACCTTATAGTAATGATCTTTCCTTTTTCTATCACATCATCAAAATACCCAAACTGTTTGATGAATTTAAAGGTACAAATGTTTAGACCCACATCATTATTTATCAACACTCTCTTGACCATGTTTTCATTGACACCAACCTCTATGTAGAGAGATTGGTTGTGGAATGAATTTTGTGGAAGGTCTCTCTCGGAAAATACTAAGTGGTGATTGGTCATCATTTTTCCAACCATGTCTTGGAACTGATGTGGATTGAGGTATTTAGGAACTGATGCTTCTAATTATTTTTTGAGTATCTCCCTATGTGCAGGTGATAGTTTTAGCAGTTCTAGGATTGAGATCATAGCAGGAGTTTTCTTCAACTATTCTATAATACTGTAGTCATTTGATGAATTAGTTGTGAGCTTAGGTGGGGATCCTTGTATCGTAACTCTCCCTCGATGGGTAGTTATGTTACAGTCATTGTCTCTACCCTGTACAGTCACTACATCCACCCTAGTGTCATCTACTTGAGAGAGGGTACCTAAAAATTTGTCACAATAAGTGTAGTTAGCATTGTGATAGTCTTAGTCCTTTTATTTTTCATTCCTTTTAGCATGGTTTGGAATTAGATTTGTGTATATCTAGAGGTATTTGTTCCCAAGATGATGTTTGAAATCCATTTCTCTTTTATCTATCAAGTCTTGTATGATGTGCTTAAGTCTCATGCAGTTGTTTGTTGTATGTCCTTTAATTTTATGGAACTCACAGAATTCCTTCTCATTGTACCATGGTGTTTTGAAGCTCGACTCCTCATAGTTTATGTGATCATTAATCTTGATGAGGTTTTGTTGCACTAGTTTATGCATGACCGTCTCAAGTGGCTCTCCTAATACTATGAGCTTACTTCTTGGTTGATCTTATTGTCTTTGTTTCCCTCCTTGATATGTCTATTGGTTAACTACTTGATTTTTTTATTGATAGGTAACTTGATTGTTTTGTGAATTATTAGGAGTATAGCTCGTTTGTGCCACTTGAGGTTTTCTTTAAGGTACACTATGATTTTGTACATTCCATACTGCTCTTGCATCCACCACTCCATCGTTTGTGATATTTTTTTCTCAACCCAAATATTTGATTTCTCATTTGAATTTAGAGGAATTGTCTCTTGGGTTGTTTAGTTTGATCACCCCTCTTGCTATGTGGGCCCTTTCTATGTGCAGTCCCTTTTCAATGGCCTCTTCAAAGTTTGTGGGGCACAACATCATAAGTTAGTAGTTGAATTCTTCTTGGACATTGGAAACGAATATGTCTACCAGTTCCTTGTCAAGAATAGGTGATTTACATCGAATAGCCTTATGTTGCTATCATTGAAGGTAGGAGGTGAAGAATTATCCTTGACTCTACTTAATTTTGTATAGATCTATGATAATGATGCCTTTTTCTATATTGAATGAGAAGTGGGTTATGGATTTGGTAGAAAATTCATCAAAGCTTTTAATTCCTTATGGTAGATGGGCGAACCATTCCATGGCATGATCAACAAGAATACAAGGGAAGAGCCTCATTAGGTAGGAATCTTTTTTTTGACTACCATGCATGCTATTGAGAAATATCTCATGTGTTCTACTAGATCTCCTTTTCCTTTATATTTATCAAACTTTGGTATCTCAAAGTTTTTCGAAAAGGGAAGCATAATGATTGAACGATCAAAAGGAAATGCACATATATCTTGAAGGGTATAAATATTATTTGGTTTCCCTATTTGCCTGTTAGATATTCTTTGGTTCATAACTTGTAGTTACATTTCCATCTATGTCTTTGGTATGTTTGTTTGGGAATCCTGTGTGTAATGACCTTGTTGTCCTACCATGTTTTGGTTATAAGTTGTGTATTATTGAGGTATAGGACCTTGGCAACCATGATGGGTGGAAGGAGAGTTAAATACTTGTTGAATGTAAGGAGGTTTGGCTCCTTATTGAATGTAAGGAGGGTTAGCTCCTTGTTGAATGTAAGGAGGATTAGCTACATATTGTACATAAGAAGTGTTAGCTCCTTGTTGAACATAAGGAGGGTTAGCTCCTTGTTGTTGAATGGAAGGATGATTAGCTCCTTGTTGTATATAAGGAGGGTTAGCTCCTTTTATTTTTTGTTGAGGAGGGGTACCTTTGTAGTGCATTAGAAATACACCTTGTTGTTGGGACAAGATGTATAGAAGGTTTCCCTAATGGTACGTTGGCAAGTTACCTTGTTGATTGGATGAACTGGGAAAGGTACCATGTGGGACACCTTGTTGTTGGGGTGAACTATATTGAAGGTTTCTTGGTAGGTTACCTTATACATGGGATGAATTGGGAAGGGTTCCATGTGGCATACATTGTTGTTGGGGTGAACTATATTGAAGATTTCCCTGATGGTGCGTTAGTAGGTTACCTTGTTGGTGGGATGAATTGGGAAGGGTACCATGTGGCACACCTTGTTATTGATACTATTGATTAGGAAGGAGACCATAGGACCCTCCTTCTTGGTGGTACTATTGTGGGAATTTCCGTTGTTAATTTTGTATACTTTGTAAAGGGTCAATAAATGAAGTGTTTTGAGGCATGTATTGTTTTATTGGTAAATTGTTTCCTTGTGGTACATACTAGGACAGACCTCCTTGATACTGTTGGGCCACTTCCACTTGTTTTATTTGAGTTGGTTTTCTATAAAATGGGTTTTCCACTGGTTGATCTTTTCCTTGTGCGAATATGGGTGGCATGTTTGGGATCTCCAATGGTTTGGGTATTTCTCTCATAGCCGAGTTATATCCTAATGGAATGAGATGAGTATATTTGATACCTTCTACATTGAAATCTATAATAAATTTAACACCACTCTATACTAATTTGAAAAAGTAAGTGTTCAAATCCTTTCTTAGAAGTTTGTCCATCAACTTGAGCACCTTGGGATTGTTTGAATGTTGAAATAGTTCTTCATCATTTATTTCTTCCTCACTATCCACCTCCTCCATAACCATATCCTTTAGGTTATTTTTTTCTCTTTCTATTGCTTCTTGTTGTCTACGGATTACCTCTTCCTCACTAGGTGTTGCATTAAATGTGGGTCTCTGTTGAGGTGTTTCAAGGTCACCTAGCCTATAGCCCCATGGGCCTTGTTTGTCTTTTGTGGTGTTTGTTATTGGTATGCTGGTGCTCGTGCTTTAATTTTCCAGCTAGGCTTTGAAACTCTCTAAGAGGTAGCCAACCTCTATATTAAAGAACCACAAAGGCTAGTGGCCAACTGATAGGAAATGGACTGGACACACATTTCCCCTACAATTCAGGCTCTGTAAGACCTAGGGGGGTAACCCTTTAGCAACATCTAAAAATCTAGACATGCAAGTAATAGGATATTGCTTAACAGATAATGCTCTCACAGAATTGCTAAGAAACCTAAAATATCACTCAAAATTGGCTAACACCTTGAGTGAATTTCACTAACCAGCATGGAGAACATGACAAACACAACTCAACAAAATAGATTTGAAATGGTTTTTGATTCAAAGAGTTGGGACCAAACTGAAAACAATAGAAACATGATAATGGGCCAGTGCCATAAAAATGGGCTATGGAGTCATATAACTAGCATTCATCTTTTAGTGTTGAACATGCTCTGAAGGTCTTGCAAATTTTGTCACATTATGACAACTAGACCACTTAAGCTTTCTCTGATAACTCTTCTTATAAATCCACCTGAAACATAACACTCCTGTCACATTTGTTAAAGCAATTACACTATCCCTGAACAATAGGCAATAATAAATGCAGCTTGTGCTTTATTAAAGCAATTGCATCATTCATAGAACAGAAGACAACAATAGATGTAACAAAAATGAAGCAAATGTGCATGAACAGACTCAAACAATTTTATTATTGAATCCAAAATAGCATTACAGTTCAGCCATGGAGACAATTATCAGCTAAAATAAACATAAAAGAATAATTCAAAACAGACACTTTCAGATTGAATGACTAACAATCATATTTCCCCCTAGCTTTACAGTCTACCCATAGCTTCTGCCTGACTTGCAGAGCTTTCAAAATTTTTTTGGAACCCCTTTACAATGAGAGAAAAAGAGAATAAAAGGAAAACAAAAGAAACCCTAAATTTAATCCGTTGATGACACATGTCAACATCCTTCTTCAAACTAGAAAATCTTCTCTCATCTCTCCTCCCTTTGCAGCAATAGATTTCTTGTCTCCAATTGGCCTTGTTATTGAGACACTAACTTTCCCATGAAAACCCCAATTTTATCTCTTTGTTTGTTGTAGTTACACTTTAATATTTTAATCTCCAACACATAATACATTTTTGTGTATAAAGTGAATATTAAATTCACTTTCACTCATATTCCTTTTACATTGCCTCTATTTACTCTCACGTGCACTTCACCTTCAGCAAAATAATACTATCCCTCAACAAATAAACTCTAGTGCATACATTATTCACTTTCTTAGATTATCCCTGCGCTTCTATTTTACTCCACTCCAAATATTTCACCTTCAACTCCCATTTAAAGTATTTTCTCCATTTACCTGTAGTTGAAAACAAATTACTCCTGGGCATTTCCCTTGCTGCACCTCATGTTTATTTCCAGTGAAGACCTATTTTTGTGGTGAATTTACTTTACCCTTAATATTTACCTTTAAAATAAAATTTCATCTCCACATATCTGGCAAATATTTTAGCTTCCCCTAAAATCAAATTTTAAACAATGTATTAAAATACATTGGGCCCACATCTCCATTTTGTCAGGCCACTTTACTTGTGCATTGAAGTATTTTATTTAAAATGGAAACATTTTAAATAAGAAATACTATTGGCCCATTTTATAAAACTATATCCGTGTATTTATTTTACAGGCTCACACTCCATGGAAAGAAATCTCGCGCACCTCATATGAATTTTGATGACGTCCTCCATTCTCCTACGAGGTCTGTGAGATGCGGTGGAGATTGATCCATGCTACCTCATGCTCCACTAGTCTTTGATTACCTCTCCTGCCCTAATTCCTATGCTCAGCATTTTGCAGCTTCACTGTGCTTTGCAACTCTCCACCTGCGCACAATCCTCCATTCATTGCATCCTTCATCATTGCTCTAGGGCACCATATACAAGAGTCCTATATCCTTTATTCTTTGATGGAAACACATATCCTCCTCTAGGGCCTGCGTCATAGTTGCCTCTCTCTATTTATTTGGCTTATACCATTGGTACTTCCAATCGAGTTCCTCCATCTTGGAAAGATGGCTCTCTATACCCTACTAGAAATCATGCCCCTTCAAACAACACACAGGCCCCTCAACAACTCCATTTTAAGTTAACAAATCCTCCCAAGTATTTGGCGCATGATGGCATGGGCCTCCCTATGCTCTGATGGATGTTCATACTTTTTTGGTTCATTATTCCACAACAAGTAATCCTCTACAAGCTGTGCCAATACTTCATAGTCATCATGGCTTCTCAACAAGTGTTAAGTCCTCCTATTTTCATACTTTGATGGATGTATATAACCTATTCCAAAGCTCCCCTACATCCATTTGATACCTCCACACACTGCAAATCACATTTGCTTGGAAATTTCACCTGAACGATTTACATGCCATGTGTAAGTGTTGCCGCACCCTCTCCAACATAGCACGGTTCCTCAGAATAGCTCGAGCCCTCCTTTCCAAAGCTCCCATGTACTCAATGCATGATGGCGGCTCAACCAATCTTCATTTGCTTTGAAGTTTCTAAGGCCTTTTCAATAAATCCATTTTGTGCATCGGTTGCTACCTTCAACTGGGAGTCATCAGCAAATCCATTCAAAGAAAATTAATTTCATAGGAATTTTCAACAAAGCCACATTGTGCGTAGCCTACAATAGTGACGTCCATGTTTAGCGTGTGCAGTGGTAACTCCATGTTGCAGCAAGAACGTCTCCCTCATTTTGAATTCTTCCTCTTATAGCTAACGCAGAGCTTTGACAAGATTTCTCCATCATTTCGAAGAGATTTCAAAAAAAAATCTGTTACCCTTTATGCTTTGACAGATGTCCATACCCTACAAATTTTATTCATTATTACCGCCTACACATATTATGCTTAATGCAAAGTAAACATGTGCCAAACTGGCATCGGTCTTCAAGCCTTGAGCAAAGGTATTTCATGAAACAGACTATTACAACTGTGTAAAATATCCATTACAATATTGGGTCGCCCTTCTAGTGTTAGCACGATGGATGCTCCATCATCTCCCTTTATTCAACATGGGGTCTAGATACAATTCTCTATCTTATCTTGACTGAAGATGTTTGTTTTTCTCTAGAAACCGTGACTATACTCAGTCATATACCACCAAACTCACATAAGATACTCGAAGTATTATCTACACTGTCCCCAACAATTCCAAGCTTATACAACCACATCTTAGGCAAACTTAACAATAATCAATTTATATGAGAGAATTACTCCTTTTTTTAATTTTAACATCATGTTGTTGTTATCAACATTTTCACCCTTATAAAATATCCCTATTGTTTTCTATTCATCTTCAATAGAGTACATGCTTTTATAACAAGTAAACATTTTTATTTCTACCTTGTGGTTATGCTCAATATAAGGGAATGAGTCAACAAACTCATCATCTATACACACTTTTCTATTCTCAGATAAGTGAGTATCTCGTTAGTGCAAGACCCAAACTTCCCTTTCTACTTCATCTGTGGATACAATGCCTAATGCATGTTTAGCTATGTCATATTCATCTATAGCTTCAAAAGACTTCTTCCTATGTATAATCAATCTTCCATGCATCTTTCCTCTCAGAGAAAAGAAAATCTAAGGTATAGCTCATCATGTTGCCTTACATGATCCAGTCGGTTAACACAGTCCTGAAATTGTGTTATTCATGTTGGGTCTCCTCGTGAGCTTGACTAATTTTATTTTTCGTTTTCAAATAACTTTTATCCTCAAATTGTTTCGAGACAGCTTCAGAATGCTTCAAAAGTGAAAACGCGAAATGGGTTTTCATTAAAACTCACTTTCAGGCACTTTTGCACAGTAGTCAAAATTGGCCAAGTTGGCTCTGGAATTAGCCTAGGAAACTGATCAAACAACTTCCTAGAGTCATAAAAACTTGTAGACATGTAGACATTTGATCTGAGAATGCAGTGCAACAAACGTCTCAGAAAAATGTATCACGAGGTGGAAGATATCCTCAAAGTTGCTCAGTTGAACTTTATGCAACAATAGCTCATTCTGAACCAATTGAAGCTGACCCAATTGTCACTTTGCAAAAAAAAACAAAATCAACACCCGGTGAGCTACCACTGGATATGGTAGATCATTTAGGTACCCTGAGCATGTGTGGAAAAGGAATTTTCTTGAATCATCACCAGTCAAAAGATATTGACAGTTGAAGTTGGCCTCTCTGAAATGTTGTCAGGAATGCAGATGCAAAACTGAAAAAACTGCATTCGGTTTTGATCTGTTAAAAATAGAAAATCAGATCATAAGGCTCTAAAACTGGACATGTGAGCACATCTTGGTATGGAGAATGTAAAACAACATTCGTTTTGACTTGACAGTCATTTGGTTGCAAAATGCAAGCTCAAACGGGAGGCTACTTTACAAAATTAAACATTTGTAAACAACAAAAAAATGTCAAAACCCTTCAGCTTCGCTTTTCAAAACTTTATCAAAAATCATCGTGGGAAGCTGAAAACTGACATGCATATTCACATATGTCAATTGAATATGTCTACAAATTGGTTTTGATCAAAAATCAACAGGCTTTAAATTAAAAGCCTCCAAATTAGGTCACCTAAGCAGATTCTTCAAGTGCACTTCTAAAAGTGCAAAGGCAAAATTTTGAAATGGGCATCTCAAATTTTTCAAATTTTGAGGGTTCCATCAGTGGCTCCAACTCGGGATGTATGCCCCCTGTGGGCATAGCAAGATTCCAAATCTCTAGGGAGTAGACCAAAAGCCGAGTCCATCAAGTGCCCTCAAGCTGCTCCTTTATTCATTCTTTCTTTTGCAACTTCACTTGGTGACCCCGGATCACCAAATGAAAAATGGGAATCAACTTCTACCTCTATCAAAGACAGTTTTGCAGAAAGAGTTGATTCCTCTCAATCTATGTTTGCCTTTGTCATACCACAATAACATAGGTGACCTTCTTCTTACAAGCAGAAAAATGTGGTGACCACTGAAATTTGCCTAATTACAAACACTGCCATTGACATTTCTCACAACTTTTATGAGCATACCACTGTCAGTATAATCTCTATCATTCTTCATTGTATAATCATTCATAAACTGCAAGCCTTCATCATCACATGACACATATGTGTTATATTCATTATATGAAATATGTTCATATTGGAAATAACATTTCCTATTATTCATCTCATTGTCATGTTCTATAAAAATACCTTCCAGCTAAATTGGAAACTGAAAAAGTTCAAACTTCTCCAAGTAGTTGGCATCAGGATATTCAACCTTACCTACAACACCTATTTCAAATGTAAAACAGTCATAGGAAATGCCCTCAAGGAGATCATCAAATTGTTCCTTTTCTTGCTCATGACTACATTCCAACCATGTGTGAAATGCATCATTGGAACTCTCCATAAAGAGTGGATTATCTCTGCACCAATAAGTGACATTATTTCTCATCTCTAGGGAAGATGGGGGCTCATCAAATAATGGATTTTCCATTATATTTATTTTTGACACAAGAGCCTCAACCTCATCAACATGAAGGTCCAAATCCTTCAAGTCATCATTGTACTCAAACTCACTGAAATCACTAGAAGAGTAGATAGACACATTTTCAATATCATTCCCATCCTCAGATTGTTCGATACACACATCTAACATTTCTACCATATCCACATAATTTGAGATATCATTGTCAGAAAAATATTCAAGCTCCATAGAAATATCACCCAAAAATGGTGGCATCCTATTACTCAAATTTTCATCATAATGCATAATCTGATCAGTTGAGAGTGAAACCATGCCATCCACATCTTGCATGCTAATGTTATCCTCATCTGATATAAAAATTTCCAAGTCTACTTCATTCAAGCTAGTATGACCAACATAATAACAATCAACATGATCAACCTTATGAGTTGAATGTGCATGAACATGCCCCATGATACTAAGCTCAGTATTCACAAAGCTTTCAATCTTGGTAATATTGTAATCAGGACTACACGGTTCTATCACACTGAATGATGAATACATTATCTCACTATCACTTTTATCTTCAAACAAATTACCAAATTCATCTAAACCATAGGACTGCAGATGGACCCTCTCTATGATCTCATAACTAGAACAACTAGTAGCTCCATTACATCGTGTGATATGCAAAGCATCTGAAACTATTTCCATCTCTTTATTAGCTTCGTTTTGTAGTGCATTTGAAGCTTCATGAATGCAATCCTTAGGTGCATGCATCACATTATTTGGATGCTCACTAAACTATTTCCCATCAACATAAGGAGTAGTCACAGCTTGGGATGAGTCTTCTTCGCTCACATCATCATTTGAGTCATATGGTTGCACTACACATTCATCAAAAGGCTTTGTAATGTCAAGAAAATCTGAAATTCCATCAAACTGTTTCACATTACTAATGGGTAATAATGTTGATTCTAGATCCATGTGTTTGTCATAATTCAAAACTTGACCATCCAATAATGAACTCCTTCCTTCATTAATGTACACATCATCCTTTTCATGTGTAACTAAACTTTCAAACTTTGCTTCACAAAAGCAATCATGGGCAGCAAAAATAGAAACAGGTTCATCACCTCCAGCAATACTATGTAAATGATCATCAAATTGAACACACGTATGTTTGTGTTCAAAGTCTTCATCATTGAAAGAATCAACATACTCAATCAATGAAAAATCTGAATTACATTCCAAGTTTGCATCAAATGCAATTGTATCATTTACTTGTGGACATGTGACTTCATGAGCAATCATGTCTTTGCATTCTTGAGGTGAAGAAAGTTCCTCCATATTGTCATCATAAGAGCATTCATAATCAGTGGAAGAGTAATCAATTTGACTGTCATCAGCATCCTCATCACAAGAAGACTTATCACTGCATAAACCATGCTCATATTTCTCAGAATAAGTGCTTGAACTTCTATCTTCAATGTCTCGATCACAAATTTGTGAGAAGTTGTTTACAACATTTGCATTATCTTCATGAACCAAAACATGACATGGAAAGATGTCTTGTATCTCTTTCATTTCTTCATCACACAAGATATTGCAAGAAAAAATTTCATGCATATATATTTCTTCATCATACCATGTTTCTTCATCTTTATTGTTGTTGCAAGGATCTGTACATGTGTTGATTGTAAGTTGATTACAATTAATGTCCTCATCCATACAATATGAATCTTCATTTTTTGATACACTCTTTTCATTCTTGTGTATCATGTTCTGATTTTCTTGAATAAAACAACTACTACCTTTATTTTGAGACACCACAATTTGTGCAGATTGTGATGATAGAGGAATCAAAGGAGCATCATTACCACCTTGACAAGTACTTCTATTATTTGATCCATGAGTTCTATTTGCATGATATGTGTTAGGATGACCAACACTCACAACCTTATGTCCTTTCATCATTGAAAAACCTCAAATTTTTCTCAATATCAAAAGCCATTTGACATGCTTGGTGCAGGGTTGTAGGCTCTTTATCCCTCAATAGATAACTTATTTTTTTGTCAAATTCTCCTAAGTATACAACCAAACATTCAGCATCATTTGGCCTTATGTGTTCAGGTATCTCTCTTATGATATTGAAAACCCAAGATTAAAAGATGGGACTAACTCTTCTTTCCCTTTCTCCATGTTCATGAACCTTTTCCTTATCAAAACAGGGTTAATCATTTCACCAAACTGCTCCAGGAACACTATTTTGAACTCTTCCCATGAATGAATGGAAGATGATAGTAAATAAGAGAACCACTCTCTTGCATCTCACTAACTCATTTGATTGCAAAATCCAACGAAACCTTCCGACGAAAGCTATATAATCAGATGTATCGTCGGGCACTTGTGCTAATTTTCATTTTTTTAAAATTTTATCCCCGACATTCATCGAAATTTCGGCGAACCATTTTTTTCGTCTACGTTTCGACGAAGATCTTTCATGGAAATTTCGATGGACCTGCAAAGTTAAATTGTGGCGGGCATAAATAAAAATGAGCTCGACTATTTATTGCGACAGTGTTTTGCTCGATGGTTTTCTTGCGGAAAATTAGAAGAAACTCAAGAAGATATCGCTAGGTTGAGGGTAGTCATTGTCTTTTTCCAAAATTCATTTGTGAAGTCAGATTTGTACTTCCAGGTTTGAAAATCATATTTTAAATCAACATCTCATCAGATTTCATTTTTAGTCTTGTGCATTTTTAGAGTTTCATTTCCAGATTTTAGACCTGACTTCACAAATTCTTTATAAGGGAATTGTTTATAACTGATGGAAAATTCTTGATGGATTTGGACAAAGATTATATTTGCAAGGTTTCAATTTTAACTCTAATGATCAATTTTCAATAGATTTGGGAGCCATAGCTAGATAATATCAAAGGTGTTGGCTTTTTTTTACAGTAACCAAGTTTATCTTCTAGACACATAGCATATAAAATCTCAGATAATACTGCCTTACAATACCATCAATCTATATTCTAACCCAATACTACTTATCAAATCCTTATATGAACATAGTCACCTATAACCTCACTCAAGCATTAATATTAATTCCTTGAATTAAAGCCAAAATGAGAATTACACACACCATAATAGTGAGATGAATAGAATAACCCTTCATCATTTTATTCAAGATAATAATATATTCATACAATGGAGATACATGACCTTGAAATGAGTAATTTTCATTCAGATGCTAGTACTGTCTTGAAAATTAAGTACCCATGAAACTAGAACCTACAACAGAATGACACCAAACCTAAGAATAGTATCTTCACTATAATATCAGGCTCTTTACAAATTTGCTCTGCAAATTCACTTAGAATCGACCTAAAGATATCTAATTTTCTAATCCATATTTTTGGTCCTGAAATCCTTTTTATAGGGAGAATGAAGGAGCAACAAGCATCAGACTAGAAATACACCTATCACTGGTCACTTGGACTGCCTTATGACATTTAAAAAATTGTTTACAACAGTTGAGTCTCTAGAGAATCTTCTTGTTCATCCTTTCCACTGGAGAATAACTATTGCATTTGCCAAACTTTGAAAACTGCCACCAAGATATTGCCAA
This sequence comes from Sequoiadendron giganteum, assembly GCA_007115665.2. NCBI lineage: Eukaryota > Viridiplantae > Streptophyta > Pinopsida > Cupressales > Cupressaceae > Sequoiadendron > Sequoiadendron giganteum. Next base: position 418,414,223 of record CM021106.1, read on the forward strand.
AATTTGTTATAACCATAACCGCTGAGCTGTTAACTACTGGTTGTAGAATCTATCCTATTCTTATTCAGTTAAGTACTTTTCTATCCATCCTTGATATTCCTCATCCATTAGCCAATTAAAATTTACCATCTCATTTACCTTGGCACTATAAGGTGTATACTTTACTGCTACTTGATTCGCCTAACTTTCAAAAGATTCCAAAAATGTGCTAGTGTTAATGATTTTATCCATGCTACTCATCAGCATGTCATAATCTGAGTCATCACAAATCAATTTGATTTGTTCATTGATGATTTCATCTACCCTGTCCTGCCACTGCTATAGTGATCTAACATTTCCTTGGGCATCTATAATATCTTGTAAAGATGTGTCACTCCAGTCATCAAAACTCTTTACCAACTCTTTAATCCTCCTGCTGAAATCATCAAGTAAGGCCTGGAAACCTCGCAGTGACTTCACAAAGTCTTGAGTAGGCCTTTATTTTTGAGGCCTATTAGCTGCATTTTGAGAATTTCATTTCCATATTTTGTTGTGCAAGTTCAATATTCTAATTTTAGGAGTCTAACAGTTGGAAATCATAGTAAAATTAGAATTTAATAATTTCTGGAATTAGCATTTGAAAGTATTTTTTGGGGTCATTAACTTCAGACTATCTTCTCTTTTGCAAGGGTGGTTGCATGCCAAATTTTTTTGGTGTAAAATATCATAATTATTATATTTTGTTACCTGTGTATGATTAAAAATTATTGGAGTGTGATTTTGATATTTTTTGAAGATCTAAATATTCAAGCTTGGTAAAGAAAAATCATATCAGATAATATTAGTCCATAACAAAATGAAGAGTCACTTGATAGATTGTGGGCTAGATTCAAAAGAAAGGGTGATGGGAAATGTTATTGTCCTTGCAATAATTGCAAGAGTTTAAAGACGAGAAGACTTTTAATCACAACAGCTGAGAAACATTGTAGGCAGCATGGTTATCGTCATTGGTAAGTTGTTTATTATATGTGTTTATATTGATTGAATTTGTAAATGTTTATATTTTTTTAACATTTGATATATATAAAAAATCACTTGATCATGATCATGGTTTATTTGTTTTTGTCATTATTATAAAGGTAGGGCACCCTAGGGCACATGATATGGATTATCATGGCCCAGAGAATGTGGTTTTGCAAGTGGAGGAACATGGAGTTGTGAATATCGAAGATGAAGTTAATGATCCTATGGAAGAAGATGATCATGTGCCAAAAAACACAATTGAAGATGATGGTACAAATACATTGATCCATGACACATATAGTGGCACATCTGATCATGTTGATCGAGATGACTTTGATGATGTTCATGATTTACCTGTACTTGAAAAGGCATACGAGCCCCTTTATGAAGGCTCCCAAACAACTCTTCTCTCTGTTGTATTGTTGCTGGTGAACTTGAAGGTTATGAATGGTTTATCCAACATACCAATCTCACGGATGTTAAGGCATGTCATATATGTCATCTTTTTTCATCTATTTTAATTGTTGTTAGTTCATCGCTAGTAAATAAAGGATGAAGTATGTACCATTAATATTCTTTATATTAAGAAATTATTTTTTATTGTAGATTGATTGGTAAATTTTTGTTACCACCATCAAATATTTTACCTCACTCATACCGAGATTTATCCGGCATTATGAAAGATATTGGAATGGAGTATCAAGCAATAGATGCATGTCCTAATGATCATATTATATATCATAAACAACATGAATTTGCAATAGAATGCCCGAGATGTCATATCGGTAGATATCGAACAAATAAACTAACAAAAAAGGTGCCTCACAAGGTTCTTTGTTATATTCCCATTATTCCATGTATGCAACAATTATTTAGGTGCGAAAGCTTAGCGCAATTTATGGATTACCACGCATGAAATTGAAGTGGAGATGAGATTCTTCAAATTCCTGTGGATGGTTCTGCATTTAGGGACATGGAGGAAAAATGGCCACACTTTAAAGAAGAACCTCGTAATCTCAGACTTTCATTGGCAGCGGATGGTGTCAATCCATTTGGAGAGCTGAGATCTATTTACTTGGTGTGGCCTGTTTTTGTTATCAACAATAACATTCCTCCATGGATATCAATAAAGAGGGAGCACATAGTGTTGGCAATGATTGTTCTAGGTATTTGTTTACATCAATTTTCTTTAACGTAGTAGCATCTCATTTATCTTATTTGTTGCATAATGACATATATTTTTCATTTAATAGTCATGTACATGAATTTATATATATTGCAGTAAAATGGTTATAATAATTATGTAATGTTTATATTCATTCAACTAGGTAAGTACCAAGTTAAAGATATGAATGTATATATTGAGCCTCTTATCGACAAGTTACTAAATTTATGGAATGGCGTGACTATGTATGACGTATATAGACCAATAGGACAAAGACAATTTCAATTTCATGCAATGCTTGTATGGACAATTCATGATGCCCCAGGGCTAACACATTTTTCTGGTATGTTATAACGTTCGACTGCATGACTTTAACGATATTTAATTTTATGAAGTAGATATCATGCATGTTTTTTAAATAATCTATTCATTATATATAATTATAAAAATTGACATATTTAATCCAATTATATATGATTTGCAGGTCTTCAAACAAAGGGAAAATTTGCATGTCCAATTTGTGGTCCAAAGATGAAATCGTGTTGTTCAACAAGTTTAGGAAAGCAGGTGTTTGATGAGTATAGGCACTTCCTCCACAGAAATCATAAGTATCGAACTACTGAAAAACATCTTTTGAATGGGAAAGAAGAGACTACATCAAAACCACGAAGAATGACACCTCATCTATGGAAGTTGGAATACAATAGAATTAATCGTCAAGGTTATACATCAGATCAAATTGTTTATCCATCATTTATGATATTTTTTGAATTTATATTTTTATATTGTGTTGTGTTTACTCATGCCCTAATTGACAATGGTCGTCGTTGTTAATTTGTTTAACTTACATGCTTCATGAAGGTCGTCAAGGCATTAATGGTCAACTTCCACAGGGACTGAAAAGTTATCCCAGACAATTTAGTAGGTTTCCCTACTATGAGCAGCTACAAATTGTGCATTTTTTTGATACAATGCATATCGAAAAGAATATGACAAAAACGTTATGGAAAATATTGGATGGAAGGCATGACAAAGAAAAAATCATCAAAATTTGTAGTGACATTCAAGAAGCCAGCCATGCAATGAAAAATGTCATTCAATTAAATAGCGATGGAGACCAAATTAATATAAGTTCCCTTCCTTGGTTATTAACGGAGCAACAACGCAATTCTATAAAACAAGTCATACGAAAAATTTGATTTCCCACAAAATTTGCTGCAAACATAAACAATATTATAATAAAGAAAGGTGAATTTGGGTCAGGAATGAAAACGCATGATTGGCATACCTTCATTAAGGTAATTATTCTAGTATATTATATATATATATATATTTGTATACTGCATGTACTTTTCAGTATATTATGTTTACTACTTTTGGAAAAATATTAATGAAAAGATCATTTTATAATTGTTGCAGTACGTTCTAACTCTATCTCTCCCAGAAAACTTCAACAACAATGTCAAGCAAGTTATATATGATCTTGGAAAATACATGAGGTAAGTAGCGATATTTGTTCAATTCGTTGTATATTTTTGTTAGATCTCGTTAATATATTTGTGCCTTGAATCACTTGTAGATGGCTGTCATCTAAAGCAATCCATAAAGAATATATAAATTATTGGAAGAGAAGAATTCCTCGTCTAATGTGTGAAATGAAAAAGTGTCTACCTTCGACATTTTTCAATGCACAAAAACACTACCTCATACACCAAGTTGAGGAGATTGAATTGTGTGGACCTGTACACACAAGGTCAATGTGGATGGTTGAGAGGCACTTGAAATTTTTGAAGGCTTTGGTTAGACAAAGAGCACATCCCGAGGGTTCTATGGTGGAGGGATACATGTTATACCAGACTATGGTGTACAATACTAAATATCTTCCTAAGTTTGCAGCAAAGATCCATGTAGATCGCATTCGGGATCCCAACTCCATTAACAAATTCGAAGGGGAGTACCTGATAGGGAAAGGTAGATTGAGGAAAGTGACAGGTAATTATAAGATGGTCATGGAGATTAATTAGAATACATTTTATATTTGGTTTTTATTGATATTGTACTTATTTAATTATTAATCTTCAATATTCATCAATTATAAATTAAGGTCGTATACCATGGTAATTAACTAATTATACGTCGTTTGTGAATTTCATTTTTTTTAATACAGTTGGTCGAGAGTGGGATGCACCACATTTGTACGTCGCAAACAATCTTGACTGGATGATGGTATGGATTGAACGATGTCAACAATTTATTCACACATTAACATGGGAAGGTGTGGCTTCATTGGTTAAAGAAGCTCATCGTAATGGAGATTCCAGTGTTACACCAAGGGAAATTGATTTAGCATATGGTTTAAGAGATAAACAGGTATGTATAAATATATTAATCACCCATATTATTTAATTATTTTCAATTATATTGATGTATATATATGTTGAGATTTTTTTCTTTGCATACATTCATCCAAGAATAAATTTGTTTATCAACTGATGATATTGCAATAAGTTTTACATGTTTGACATATTGCAGGTGAAACACCACAAGTCTATGTGGTGAAATGGTCATAGATTTTGCATCAAAAAGTTGGATGAAATGAAGAAAACTTGTGATTCTGGGATAACTGCAGTCTTCTAGGTGACTAATGTTTCATCTAGAAGCGGCATACATCCAGAAGTCTCAGAAAATCAATACTATGGGATTTTGGATGATATACTTGAGTGTGACTTTAAGTCCTTCAAATTAGTTTTGTTTGTTGTGCTATGGTACAGGCTATGATTGAATGAAAATGATCCTGAGAGAACTATTATTGAACATGATAATGGATTTACCATGGTTAATACAAGGTATTTTGAGCGAGCTGGAAATGAGCCCTATGTTCTTCCAAGCCAATGTGAGCAGGTATTTTACTCAGAGGTTCTAGGTAAAGCGGGTTGATCATATGTTGTTAGACATGATCCAAGAAGAAGTCCGGTAAAGTATAATGTGGTGGAAGAAGAAGATACTGAAGAAATAGAAGATGATGTAGATGATGATCAGGATCAACAGTTAGTTGATGATGTGCCTGATGAAGATGTCGAAGAGGAGGAACTAGATCATGATGATGTAAGAGTTAATGTTCATGAAGATGATATCTGTGTGGAGGATGAAATTATCGAAACTGATATCAATGACGATGATGATGATATGACCAATCCTTACAATGTTGAATCTGGATTAGATGATATAGACAAAGAGTTGGATGAAGAAGAAGATCAATGAAATTGAAATGTATGAGTTATGTGATTGTATTATCTATTATGTGGTTACATAATTAATTTATGATGTTTTTAATTTTAATTATATTTGAATTATATTAGAATATGTTCAATTAACAGATGTAAAAAATAAAATGGATAAACCAAAAGATGAAAGCGTGAGACCACTACCTTGTTGGCTGTATGGTGTCTAATGAAGATCTATAAAAGTATAATCTATGATGGCAATAATTCAAAGTGTTTGGCACACAGATGTAGTTTATAACTTGTATAAATGTGCAAGTAAATGACTAACAAACTCTACTTGAGATAGAATGACAATCCTAGTTATGTGATTCTTCTTATTGATCCAATTAATACTCTTCAGTTATTGTGATTGACTAGAAGGGTTTAATCTTTACTTGAAAGAACCAAATAATCACATCACACAAATACAAAAAATGTGTATCGGTAAACTGAATATATATATATGCTTGATATATCAATTTAATTAATAGAAAAGCATCAAAATGGAGACAACCAAATAACTATATAATTCCACAAACAACTGATACCAAGATTAAGCCACAAGTTCATACATCTTCATTAACTTCATCAAAATTCATACATGCATCTGAGTCTTTTAAAGGAAAGTTTCATATCTACTGTATCTTTCTCCTATCCGCCTATATCTATTTTACATTATGAAAGAGATATAAATATATCAAAATTGTGAAAGGGTGTGTCCTTTGAGAAATTTCTTTTGCTTAACAATAATAACAAACTAAAAATTATGCTCTATTAAACCATAAATAGATGTTTGACAAATAATCTCGGTAAGCTGGCCGCTTGTGTGTATCAGCATCCTCTAGTGCATTTCTTATGGCTATCTCCATTTCAAACATCTTTTCATTCTTTTCACATGCCCTATCCATTGTTAAATCATTTCATGTGGTTGTCTCCAAAATTGTTTGCATCATCGTCTTGCATTCCTTCATCCATCCTGTGGTAATAGACATTGTTTTACTCCTCTTCGGTTAAGTACTTGTTCACCCATCTCTGATACTCTTCATCCATTGGCCAGCCAAAATTCACCACCTCATTCACTTTAGTATTGTAAAGTGTGTACTTCATTGCAACCTGATTGGCTGCCCTTTCAAAAAACTCTAAGAATGTGTTGGTGTTAATTATCTTATCCATACTATTTACCAACAAATCATAGTTTGAATCATCACAAATCAATTTGATTTGTGCATTGATAACTTCTTCTGCCCCATCCTACCACTATAACATTTCCTTGTGCATCAATAATGTCTAGCAAAAATGTATTATTCTAGTCATCAAAGCTCTTTATCAGCTCCCTAATTCTTCTACTCAAATCATCAGGTAGGGCTTGGAATCCATTCAATGATTGGGGCCTATTGTCTGCATCAAACCTAGAAGCTTTGTAGATAATATCTAGATCATTGGCCCTAGGGATCCATTTCTCAGCCAAAGGTAAAACTATTTCCCGATCCCTATTGATATTTATTATTCCATCCAAGAATAAAGAATACAAAGAATGTACAGATGGTAATTTACCATGAACCTTTTCATTAAGATGCCTCAAAACTTGTCAACCACCTCACTTTGTTTGGAAATTGCATCATCCTCACTTGCCTTTAAGGAAGCCTACAATTCTATGATCCTATTCAACATTTGCTTCTTGGTGGGATCCACAGAATATTCAACTTCTTCTTCAAATGACCCTGGTGTAGGACTAAGAGCAGATGCCTAGATGGGGGACCCCGGAGTTGAAACAATTGGAGTAGTAGGGGAGACCGATCCTGCAATAGAAGATAATGCTCTGATAGCAGGAGCAATGGAGGATTCTCCCACCTGCCCATATTTCAACCTATCTACTTCAGATTGCAGCTCAACATTCCTTTGTTGCATCCTACTATATTCTATAATTATCATATTGTATTTCTCTATCAGACTCTTCTTTTCAGCCTTTTCTCTCTCAGCTTTCTTTTGGGCCAATTTAGCCACATTTACTGTGAGGCTTGTAGATTCTATTGTTGAAGTTTCAAAAGCTCTCTTGATGATTAGCCCTCCCCTTAGGTGTGGGCTAATATCAGTTACATTTGGCTTTCTACCTTGGGGTGCCAACGCCCATATGGCCAAAGTTTCATACTCCTCACTGAAGGCAGAGTCCTACAGAGCTACCTTAACCTCTTCTTCACTATTTTGTATAGGGTGCTTGGACTGTAAGATAGCATTGAATGCAACCACATCAGCTATGTCCCATTCAAGAAAAAATAAGACGCCAACCTAAGTCACAAGTCTTTTTCCCTCCTCAAGAGTGATACCTTTGAATTCTTCCTTTAATTCAGCCTTGACCTCGTCATCATTCTTCTACTCAAACTTATCAGGTCTCGATTCTCTCCTACTCTTGCATTTGTTCTGGTACTCTTCGAGTTTCATCCTCCAAACTAGTTACAAGAATACAGGAGTCTTTACAAATGCATCATCATCAAAGAATTACTTGTAGGCCTCCATCCTAGCATCTTGTACACATTGGCCCTTTACATCCATGTTAGAAAGCACCAATTGTGTTAATCTAGGAGGGGAAGGGATACCAACCTGCATATCTTGATTGGTCACAATTATCTCATCCATTAGAGTTTCCTGTGTTTCCTCAACTCTCTGCCTCTTAGGGCTTGGCTCTGATGGTAACACTGTAGGATCACCTCTTGGTGGTGAATCTAGATCCACAATCCTTATCCCTCTAGGTGCTCTGATCCTTGGACCCAGCTGTGATGATGCTTGCATGACTTGTTTTCCCTTCTTATCCCCTTCATTTTCATCACTACTTGCATTCCTCTTTCTCTTGTATAGAGGCTTGTCAACTAGTGGCTGATAAGCTAGCCTTGTTTCTTCAGGCCTCGCATCCGGTCTTTCTATACCAAAATCTAATTCCAAACTGACCCTCTTGGTCATCAAGGTGCTCATGATATTTTTGAAATTGGCCATTAAGAAGTATATTCTCTTGTGAAATGCAGTGAACTCTATTAATGGATCATATTTTGGATCCATTTTATGTATTATAGCCAACAGCTTTTCATATGCAATCCATTTTTCTTTATTCAAATCCTGCTTATTCAAATCAAACTCATTTCTGATTAGGTCCTCGGGAAAGTTGAATTCATGTGCAAATTTTCCACCTTTAATTAATTTTATGAACAATGCAAAGAATCCCTCAGGGTCATGTTGTCTCCTAGGACCATTCCTCAAATCGAAGTCATCAAAAAACCTTCTGAAGTGGACCCATCCTCCCTTGGAACAGACAAAATTAGAAACAACAGTGTAGTCAGGGAACAAAGTCCCCTTTCCTTCTTTGTTAGGTTGTCCTCATGAGTACAACCTAGTTGCCACATAACTTTGGCAAACCCGATCCTTGATGGTACATTAAAGGGGAGGATATGAGGGGTTCCCTGGAAACCATACACCCTCAAGACAGTGCTTACAGGGTACAAGATGATATCACCCTAATTGTGACACACTTTTAAATTAGGCTTCCTCACCTTCGGTCGAAGGAAGTCATGCAAATCTTCAGGGACTCTTGGCACATTTACCACCAACTGAGCCTTGATTCTAGGGGCAAAGCAGTTATCAAACTGCACAAAGCTAGCACCTCCCCTGTTGTAAGGCAAATTTGCACTCCACACCTGTACTGGTAACCTTTCTCCATTCACCTCCTGCCTCAACTCCATTTTTTCTAAGAAGAAAACAACATTCTTGTACAAGAACATATGCATCAATAGGGAGTACCAAAAAAAAGGAGTGTCAGTATCCCCCACATGCAGCTTCATCAAACCCTCATGCATCTTCTCTGATAGGAATGATGCAAAGTCATATACCACAGAGAAGTTGGGGTGTTGAATCCGGACTCCCATAAACATGTACCGAACTGTCATCATAGTATTAGGGTTGAACCCTAAAATATGGCACAATGAATAAAATGTTGTCAGGAAGTGACTAGAAAAATAGCTCAGCCTGAAAGGCTCCTGGTCATTTGGGCTGATAAGAATTGTTGAACTACTCACCTTGGCCAGATGAGGAGGAAGCAACCTTGATCTGAAAAGAGGCTTTGACCTTTTGTACTCCTCCTTCATCTCCTCAAAATCTATTTGGACTAAGAAAGGGGTATACTCAGTCAAATCAAAAATCTATCGAATGTCATCTGCATTTATGCTTAGCAGAATTCCACCATCATTATCCCTTATGACCCTTGTCACAAGATCATACCGTGCTACCATTGCTTTGAGCAAGTCAACATCAAGGAACACATTTGGCACTATTAGTTTCCCCATGTTGTATCTCCAAGCATTAGAGAAGGGGTGAGGTAAGTTTCGCTATCCATACCACAGCCTAAACATTTCAAGACCAGTCGTAGGAATCTTGGCATCTGTAATGTTATAATTTCTGCACACTAGACCTTCGCCTAGGGTCTTTCCATTCATTAAAACCAAACCACTCTTCCTATCATTTGTTGACAATGGGAGTTGATCCAGGAAGTCATCATACAAATTCCTCTTCAAATAATCAACATGGCCAGAGTGTTGCTTCGGTGGTGCCATCTTAAACAACTAGGGATTCTTTTAAAAAAACAAATCCTCGAAGAAACTAGGGGTACCCAGAACACAAAAATACAACACAACTATGCAATTCCAATAATTCAAATGAACCAGTAACCCTATGACAATAATTAACAAAACCCTTTGACCAGCAAAATAGAACCCTTCGCAAAGACACAGTCAAATTAACCCAAAATTTTAGAAAATAACTCACAGGATTTCGCGTCTTGCAGAGAACCAAACTTCACGGTGATCGCTCTAAAAACTTTATCTCTAGTTCTAAACTGCTTGGAAAATGCTTGAATGCTTTTGTGATGAAGATAGAAAAAGAGCAAATACTTTATGTTGATTGAATTGAGCCAGTAGACATCTTGTCCGCCATTAAAGCTCATTCCCATGCCGCGCCAATGGCTCCAATCGCATTTGATGTGAATTTAAACTTTAGCCGTTGATCTTTTATTTTTGTCAGATCATCGAACGACCATCTTCAAAAGGGCTGACAAAATCTCCATGTTAGCATCGAGGGCCCACCATAGAAGGTAGCACCAAAGGAATACACGTGGTGCCTACCCATGATATCACGATCACTAAACATCTTGCATCTTTGGATCATGCGATGGCAGGAAACCGTTGATTCCTACCATTGGTGATCGTGTTCACTCACAGTAGTCAACAACACCAAACATAACCATCGAGAAACTTTTTACCAAGATTATAACATCACCGTCGATCTCGAGCATGTGCATGTCGCAGCTATTTTAGTAACCCACTTTATAACATATTTAAGTCCGACAGAAATAGTAAACGCTTTATTAATCCCTTTTCGGCATCAGCAGCTTGGGACATGTGGCACTCGCCTGTGATATCGCAATCACCAAACAACCAGTGGTGATGTCATCACGAGATCACGGGGAGCGGTCAGGATCAATTGTATGAAGATCGACGGTCATTAAAAACACAGTAGTCAGCAGCACCAAACATAAGTGTCGAGCAACTTTTTACCAAGATTATAACATCACCGTCGATCTCGACCATGTGCTTCTCGTAGTTGTTTTAGTAACCCACTTTATAATGTATTTAAGTCTGACACAAATATTAAACATTTTATTAATCCCTTTTCAGTATCGACAGCTTGGAACACATGGCGCTCGCCCGTGATATCGCAATCACCAAACAACCAATGGTGATGTCATTGCGAGATCGCGAGGAGCGGTCAGGATCAATTGTAGGAAGATCGATGGTCATTAAAAACACCCTCTACAAAATAAAACAACTATTATAAGGGAGAAGGGGACATCGCCTAGGACAATGACAAATGATGGCTCAAAGTAATTCTTAAAGCATGGGGCACGGACCAACCCAAACTTAAGAAATAATAAAGTCAGGCGAAATAACCTTTTTGCATGTGCAGATTGCGCGGTCATCAGATGAAGTGATTTCAATCTTGACTGTTGCTCGCAGACCTCGCAAGGTTTCTAATAACGTCACAAATATGGTGTGAGGCATGCGATATGCTACCATCTGTCACATTTGATGGTGGGGACCAATTTTGCTCGTTGATCGATGGTGAAGGCTGATGTCGGCAGCTATTTCCGTACCGACGCATCGTGGTCATTCCTCGCTAACCTCGTGCAATTAAAACTATAGTTTCAATAATGTTGTGAGGTGTGCGATTTGGTGACGCATGGACTCTAATGCTATGTATTGATAACAAAGGTGGGGCCCATTTTCGTGCTGATGTGGTTCCTGGTAGGTGAATATCCTGTCCGTTTGGTCACTTGAGGGAGAACGTGGCATTTTCAAACTATTTTGACTAAATCTGATATGTTCTCCTAGCCAACGTTGTGATTGATTAATGACTCATATTTAAAAATAAACTAGTATTGTACTATAGCCGTTTTATCTTGTGTGAGTGAATAGTAATGGCCAAGTTCGACTCTGCCTGCATAATTAAATGCTAAAATTTGTGAATTACTATTTTCGTATTGTATCTCTACATTGAGGAAGAACTGCTTGGTATCGAGTGAAGCAAGCTGTGGTTACGATTTCTCAATTTCGCTGCCCTAGATGTTCTGCGATTGAAACCGTAAGTAGCATGTATGTCATTTCTTGTAAATTCAAAAGATTTTATGGTTGCTTGCTAGGCAATTCGTCATTGTTTCTTATTTCTATTCTTAAAGAATTGATTGAATAGATTCGTTTTTAGAGCTTGTCTAGATAATTACTAGGGATTTTTGAATATTAAAGAATTTTCTATAAAGACTAAAGGAGAAAATTGTAATTATTTGCTATCTAAAAATAAGCAAACCCTAGTTTGAATTATCATTAGTCTAGTATAAATGGCACCCAAGGCCCGAAGTTCTAGTTCTGAAACCACTACCAGGTATTTATCCCAAGATATTATTGATTTGTTACAACCCTCTACTAGTGAGAAGCACGAGGGAAAGGTTTTGTTCTATGGGCCTCGAATCTTGGAAGGATTGATAGACAAGCAATGTGCAATGTAAGATGTTGAGTTACAATACACCGGGTGGCAATTGTTCTCCAAATAGTTTGGAAATAGGAATTTGTTAGTTCCTTTGTGTAACCCTTGGAGGTTAAACCTAGGTAAATTGTTGGTTCCTAATGTTTATATGGATGTAGATCTTTTAAAGGACATTGCTGCTAGATATGACCCTATGGCCCGAATTGTCAGAACACATGCTGGTGTGCAGATGATTAAGATAACCAAAGAAGAAATTGTAGAGTTTTTCAAATTGCACAAATGGAGTATGTGTAATGCCTCGCCAAATAACCTTAAAGGAAGTTGCAATTAACATCATAAGCGAACCAATTTTTTTTTATAAAGTGCATTTAACATACACATTCACTTACTAATTAACAACAACCTCTAGGGCTACAAGGTTAGGATTACTTAAACCCACACATACATATTACATATAACCATAGCATTATGAACTTTATGATATAAACATCATACATTATAAGAATACCACATAACCTAATAATATAATCAACCAAGATACAATCTCATAATCATTATCTTAATCCAATAGTTACATCACTCATTCCCAGAATGAGGCAATAGTACATAAGGTTACAATTACAAAATTCCACCTCATAAACATAAGAGAGATAAAATAACTTATACAAGTTAAAATATTACAATGCAAGTAATTACAACAAGAATCGCGAGTTGTCTATCTGGATGTCTCACCACCAAGTACTAAAGATTGATGGGGATCCAATGGTTTTGGTGCACGTTCCATCCTACCAATGTGGTACCCGAAGGCCGACCCCCCATGCTAGGAGATAGTAACAAAGTAACATGGACTAAGATCTACAACCACTAACCAAAGGCAGACTCATACTAACTCATACTGTTATAGCCAACCAAATATATGTCATCAATAAGTACAAATCCAGTTCAACTCAAGTACAACACAAGTACAAATCAAACATCACCGACATAGGTCACATTGTTTCTAGACATAAAGTAGATCAAGTATGTTTACAGAACCAAATATATAAAACAATTAACAATAGTTGTCCTAGATAGAGTGTCATCGCAAAGTTTGTCATGAGATCTCTTCTGGGCATTCTTCATAGGCTCCGGGACAAGTAATCCTGGTGGCCTCAACCGAATCCCGGTACTCATACTCACTCATCCGGAATCAACTATCTCTCGTACGGACAAGATAGTTGATCTTGCCATTCTAGGCCTTCTCACTCATCCCAAGTCTAAACAAGCCCTTGTGTCTATGAGTGAAGATTAAATTATCTTGATTAATGTGAATGCATCCTAATCATCTAAGTACATTAATTTAATTATCACTTGATTAACTCACTTTTGAAGGTTACCCGGTTTACCACTTTGGGCTCCGGCCCCTATCAAAAGCCACTCTTCTAATGGACAATGCACTCACAACCAATCACCAAGGGAAACACAAGTGCATACCAACTAGGTATTATAATCAACTCCAACACAAGAAGGAAACAAATAAAAGAACTCACTCCAAACATCTTGGAGGCAACAACACATAGTCCACTCCTTTCACAGGAGGAAACAAATAAAAGAACTGACTCCAAACATCTTGGAGGCAACAACACATAGCCCACTTTTTTCACAGGAGGCACAAAATATCCCCGTTCATGGAAACCAGGTAAAATTGAAAAGACACCATGCACTACCCAAGGGAAAACAACTAGATGGCATAAAGATTCAACAACCCTTATCCTCTGAGATCTTCTGGAAGACTTTTAATTTAGGACTAACACTAAATCTCAAAACCAACAATGCAACTTGACGACATTGCAACAAAAGCATTCAAGTCATCAATCAAATCTAATATTTTTATTTCTTAAACCATACTCATTCAATAGGTAGTGTTAACAAATTCAAAAACACGATAACTAGATCATCTAAAATAATCATAACCCCTATTTCCCTTTTCATTATTGGAAATCTAAAACAATTCAACTTACTTCCCTTTACTGAATACAGAGAATTAAATCATTTAAGATAATCATGAGGAAGATACTACTTTTGGATATACTAAATCCATAACTCTTTCATAATCCAATCACAATGATTCAATTAATCTAAACAGAAATTAATATGTAAAATAATTGATTGCCTCATCAATAAAACAACTTCTTAATTTACTTTTAAATCGACACAAATCCATGCAAGTAAACTCTTTCCATTTTCTAACCAAATCTTACATCTCATTCAATTTTCTATTTAAAACATTCAATCACTTTAATATAATAACATATTGTTTATTTATCCATTTTCCATACACTAATCAACCTATTTTTAAATCTCTATTCAATAATATATTGCATACATCTCATTAAAATAAAATACGATAATGAATTTTACACTTAATATATATATATGTTCCATATTATATACACACCAAATATATATATTAATAAATTTAATTACATATATTCTTTAGTATTCCATTCACAATGACTAGATTACTCTATAGAACTAAATAAAACATAATAACTATTTGCCTTTTTCAATAGTTAGTTCCTAAATTTACTTTTAGTGCAACCTAGCACTATTGCAAACAATCTTTTCAATTTTCTATCTGGAGTTTATGTCTCATCAACTATCCATTTAAAAACATGCAATTTCATCAATGTATAAAAATATCTTTTGGCTTATCTATTTGACCACGCATTCATATTATTTCTAATTAAATCTCATTAATTAAAACAACTATTTAAATATGAATATTTCTATAATTCTTCAATATATTTAAATATATCTTTTTCCTTATCAATTTTGACCATACATTCAAAACTTATCTTTTAAATTCTTAATGCAAAGCTAAATTACACGCACTTAAATAAAACAAGGTAAATACTGATCGAAAATAATCATGGATATATATATATACATTTCAATATATTTTCTTCAATCATATTAACAAAATAAATATTTCCTTTTAAATCAAGTAATTACTTCTATTAAAAAATATCTTTCTCTATACATTTTTTACACATGCTAATCATTTCTTTTAGAACACTAATAATACCCAATTTGCAAACAACAGAATAAAATAATATAAAATATTATTTATTCTCTCAAATGGATATATACCTTCAATATATATATACTAAATATAAATTAATATATTTAAATATATTTAATCATTAACATATCTTCTATTCTTTACAGAATATCAAATTGTTTAATTCAAAATAAAATATCCCTTATCATTAATATTCCAAAATATATATATATTTTTCCAATTAAATCAAATTAATAATTGGACCTTTTACATATGAATTTAAATTCCACAATTAAATTTTAAATTATGCATTATTTAAATCAAATATTTAACTCCTTCAATTAAACTTTAACATGTCATTTTAAAATAAACAATAATTTCTCCATACGTTTATAATTTTAATTCCACTAATCTAATATACAAATTTTATTTAAAATAATATAAATAAATATAATACTTTAATATTATAAATTATAATATAAAATATTATTAAATAATATTTTAATATTATAATAACAATACATAAAATATTAATATTTATAAATATCAATTTATTATTATTTTATTTTCAGAACAGCCATGAGAAAATAACTTAACAGTAGTCTCATGTTTCAAGCATAACTCAAAAACTACGATCTGGGTATTTTCGATTTTTTGACAGGGATAATAAAATTTCAAAATGCAAAAACCCTTTAAATTTCCTGACAACCCAGTTTGTGAAAATGGAGTTATAATCGATGCAACCAGACCATTTTACGATGAAAAATATAACTATACTGCAGATTTTAAAATCTATTTTTTAATAATAAACAGAAGGTTTCATTTTCTAAAACATTCTAAATGCATTGTTCAATCTTCATGTTTGATTTCAATAACAACAAAATCGATTTCCCCAAATAATTTAAATTCAACTAAATTTTTCACAATTTTCACTCAAGAATTTTCACAAGCAAAGGCTGTAAATTTGTTTAGTTTTTTTCTTTTAATATCAAATTTATTTTCTAAAACAAATTTAACAAACAAATCTTTAATCATTACTATTTTAAAGTAAAAAATCAAGAACAATAAAACACAAAGAGGAAAACCAGGTACAAGAAGCTACAGGAAGAGATGAATTTCTGATGCAAGCCTCCTCCAAGGATTTCTTAAATTTTCTTCAATCCTCCAATGAATCCAATCCAAAATCCCACAAATGCAAACAATCTTTCCTTCAATCAATTCTACAATCAAACTTTCTTCAAACCTTTATGCAAATTTTCCAAAATTTCTTCCCTGCTGTAAAAATGTATTTTTTTTCTAAATCTCTTTCTGCTGCCCTAAAATTAAAACATGTATTCTTTATAAATCAAAAATACATAATACAACCCTAATTCACATTACATGCAAATTAGATATTTCAATTTCAATTTTTACAACCCTAATTCACATTACATACAAATTAGATATTAATTTCAATTTCAATTCCAATTCCAATTTAAAATGCAATTTCAAATAATAAATTAATTTCCAAAGTTGAAACTCATTTTCCAAGTAAACATTTAATTACAATTTCTAATTTAATTCCCACACGTTGAAATTGAATTCCAAAATTAATTTTAATTCTTTTATTTCCTTTCATTCTCTTGTATCACGTTTAATTAATTAATTTAATTATTTAATAACTAAATTCAACCCCCTTGGATTAAATTTAATTAATTAAATAAACTAAATATAATTAATTAATTTAAATATAAACTTTTATCCACATTGCATTATTTAAATTAAATAACCATCAACATGATTTAAATGCAATTATTCTAAATATCTATATCCAAATCAAGAATCTTTCAGAATTAAATAGCATTAAAGCAAGACAGACATTGACTCGACACACATGACTGACGACACACTAAGGCTAGGGCATAGACTTGACACATGTTACCTAGCTACTATCTCCCGTTCAATTTAACCGTTGGATCGACACGCTCAAACCTGTGAAACCAGGTGGAGTCGATGTCATGTACCTGCAATCCTGCAACCAAGTAAACAACATCATACAATATATCCAGCATATAATACACACCATGAAGAAGGAATTACGGATTCGCAGGGCGCTCGCAAGCAAGTGATGCAAACCCGTCTTCTTCACCAATACACTCATCGAAACTGACACTTCCATCATAATTCCAATAATCTCATAATAACATCTCATGTTAACTCTACAACATCATTAATCCATAATGCATGTGAAATAATAATCAAATAACTACATCCCACAATAATAATTGTCGCTCAATAGTAGCGATCAAAACATCATAACAAAATGTATCTA
Source organism: Sequoiadendron giganteum (assembly GCA_007115665.2). Classification (NCBI taxonomy): domain Eukaryota; kingdom Viridiplantae; phylum Streptophyta; class Pinopsida; order Cupressales; family Cupressaceae; genus Sequoiadendron; species Sequoiadendron giganteum. Next base: position 418,432,084 of record CM021106.1, read on the forward strand.
GTATCAAAGTAATTGCAACCAAACATAGCATAAAGCAACTTGAATAAGAATCAAAACGGAGGGGTATTACAGTAAGGATATGGTTCCTGTCGACTTGGAGGTTTTCAGACAAGAATATAGAAATACTAGGGGTTTGTTCAGAACATCCTTTTTAATACCTCATTTGACAGTCTCAAGAAGAGGAAAAAATCAGAAGAAGGTAGTAATTGCAAGGAATGAGCGTGAACCTTTTCTTGTGGACTATTTCTCCAGTTATTTCAAGAAGACTGTTTGTGCTTTATGTCAAGTTATGGGAGTCGGCTTAAAGAAAAACCTTGCCTACCGATATTATGTATATGGTAGTAAATCTCCAGCACCCACGTTTTAATGTAATATATGATTTTTTCACTTATTTGGCAGAGAAGATGCACACGGGTATGGTATCCCTAAAGGAGGAGAATAATTGGATTGGATTCAGATGGTATTCTTTGTTAATCCACATGTTTTTGTATAGGGGTCAAGCTGTGTCCGAAAAAGGTATGAAATTAAAGAAGAAGGAAGAAAACATTGAAATTCCTGTCCAATATTGGACTAGGATTCTCGACATGCATAATCATAAGTTTGATTATGGAACTTTCCATAATGTCTTTGGATCTAAATTAAGAGAGGCTCTGGTTCGTGACCCCCCAAGGATCCCAGAAAAAATTCATGACTTCTTGAGGTCGATGGAGAGAAGGCCTGAATTGAACATAATGCACAATTGGGGAGACATTATCCCCTATTATAATACCAAAGTTTTTAGGGTTTTTGGCACTAATGTCAATCCAAAGGTTCTGCCAAGGGAGGTGCCCCTTAGAATTGGATTTTTGGAAATCATGAGGTAGTTGGGGGGCTGGTGCAAGAGTACCTAAAGGTCTTTGGAGAGATCTTTGCAAATTTTGGCTTGTAGGTGGTTCTATCCAACCAAAAAGGTAATAAGGACTAGGTTATCAAGTCCCAAGGTTGAATTGATATGTGTGTTGTGGAAAAGTTAGGTTAGTTTAGAGCCTTAAGGTTTGGGGAAGTCTTAATGAGGAGATTAGGCAAATCTTGACAGTGTTGTCTTGGTAATTTGTTCTAAAAGTTTGAAAAATGGAATTAATGTTCTTCTAAGTCCAACCTAAAGGTCCCAACATGTGGGAATGGGATATATAAGGTTAGAAAAACCCTAACCTGATAGGTGGGAATATTTGGAAGAGTTGGAAGTACGATTGTGACTTGGAAAGAACAAGATTTCTTGATTTCTTGACTGTGTTTTTGAAACAGGGCCTTAATCTAGTCAATTAATGGATTGAAAGGACTGAAATAATACATTGAAGCTTTAATTTGTGACATGTTACTACCTTGTGTGGCATTGGTTTAGTTGTTTGGCATGACTGGTTAATAGTTTTGCAAATTCTTTTGGTTCTTGATTTCACTGCCCGGTTTAGGGACAGTTTTGTAAACAATGATCCCCACTTGACTTCCCATGGCAAAGCTTCCATGGCCACTTGGAATCAAGTAGGGGACTATGTACATAGTGTAAATATAGATTTAGGAGTCTTTGTGTGCAGGGGATTTGATGGAACCATCAAGCTCTAGGTGAGTGCAGAGGCATTTTGGCTAGTTGCTTGGACAGAACATCAGCAAGAAGACTTGCTAAATGGATTGGTTTGTGCCAATCTGTGGTGTAGAAGTGTAGGGGTATGTGACCTGGATAGGTGTATGCAAGGAGAAGTGCAGAGGAGGCCATTAGAGCACTCAATTAAGCTAAAGAAACTAGACTATGTTACATACCCTAAAAACCCTTGAAAGTAGGGGTTTGGTGACAAACCTATGTACGGACACCAAGGAGGTTTAAAACCTAGGAAATCCTAGAGCCTAGGAGGTCTATAGAGAGAATCCCTAAAGAGTTTGGGAGGTTGTTAAGGGAGTCTTGGAGTTTACACTGGTTTTAGGAAGCTAAATTGACCAAAAAGGCTACAAGGCCTAAAACCTAAGTTTCTTGAATTCGATAGCCAAAGGAAAAAGGGATCCACCAAGATGGATCAGAATGGAGAAAAACCAAACATGGAGTAGTAGGAAGACCTATTCCTAGTCCCAAGAATGGTTTAGCAACTTTGTAGCAAAATTGAGCCCATGGGAGCTCATGGTGATTTGAGAGCAAAGGTGAATGTTTGAAATTGGTGGAGAGTTCTATAAGGAGATAGGGGTGTTAGGACTGACCTCTGCGTAGGGTAGAGAAGAATACCCTAGCAAGGCCAAAGAGTAGGTCTTAGGAAGAGAAAATTTTCTCTTGAGAGATAGCACTCCCCGCCAGGGGTGTTAAGGAACTACACTTGCTAGTTTAACAGAAGAAAGGTTCTTTCTTCCCTGAATATACAACATTTGCTAATTTTGTTATGGCAAAGGGAGGATGGAAGGAGTTGCATAAATTACTTGGGCCTTATAGGCTAAGGACTGTGTGCCCCAGGAATCATGATCCTGAGGGTTTTATCTCTCAAATGAAGGAAAAATATCAGACAGGAGCTTTTGTCCACAACTTCTACTTTCCTGAGGATACCATCAGGAATATTTTTGATTTGGAATTACAAGATGAGAGAAAGGCACTATACATTGCCTACTCTAAAATGGTAAAAATTAAGCAAGATAAAATACCTGGTTTCAATCCCATACCTAATGCTAAAGATGAGTTTATTAGGGCAATGTATGTTATTGATAATTTTGAGAGCTTGGTTGGGGTTTTGAAAGATGAAAGGGTTGTGGAAGAAAGGGGAAAATCACAAACCATCGAGGAGTACCCTGAGGTAAAGGAAGAGGAGAGGCATACTTATCAGCCCCAAAAGAAGATAAGGTTTTTTTCTAGAAGGAAGGGAAGTAGGGCTGAAGATGTTGCTAAAAATATTGCACCATCTTCTTCAAGGTAGTCAATACCAAATGTTGTTGATTTGGATTCTCCTCCAAGTTTTTGAGAACAGGCTTGCCCACCATCACCAAAGAGGCAGAGGGTTGAAAGAGTAAAGATTTTTTATTGTGATGGTGATGAGGATGATGAAATTATTGTCACTCCAGATGAAATGCATCCTGAGATGCCATTGGACCCAGTTGACATTGCAACAGGTTTAGGTACAGTTTCTTTGAGGTTAGGAAAAGATGAAATCAAAGGAATAACAAGCAATGATGACTTGAGAATAGAAGCTTGCAGAGAGTTCATGATGGATGACTCTTTTATTCAAACTGGTGCTTTTAAAGATTTTGTGTGGAGAGGAAATTCTACATTATATGCTAAGAAGGTGGCACATGAGAGAAGTCTGCATCCAAAGCTCCCAAAGAAGGTAATTCAAGCTAAGGTCAGGGAATAGATGAGAGACAAATTCAAAGCAATAACACTAGAGCAGGGCTAAGAATTGGTACAAAAAAGTGGAGTATTGCTACTCCCTAAATGGGATATCACTGATGCTGTGGCATTTGACACAATAAGAAGGGCTAATAAGCCACTTCTTGCTACTAAAGAGGAGGCTACATTGGCACTCAAGGGATCAGCCTTTAGTGAGGAATGGGATGCATTGGCAATCTGGTCCCTATACACTGGCTCTAAAAAGTCAATTGTTGCAGAACCTTCTAACTTCAGTGGTCACTTGGTTGTGAGGAGAGTTGCTGACACCCCAGCATTGGAAGCTGCTGATATGGTCATGAATATTTCCAAATTCACCAAAGCAACTGTTGAAGATTTGACCAAGGACCGGGATACTCTGAGAGGCCAATATAATGACATTATTATTGAATATAATAAGAGTCAACAAAAGGTAGCAAAGTTAGAAATTGAATTGGCTTTATTGAGGCAACAAATGGATACCATGAGATCTCAAAAGCAAGCTAGTTCTAGCCACACTATTCCTGACTCGCCAGTAGAGTAGTCTCAACCTCTTGCACAAGCACAGTCTTTGGCTATTGTTCCATATAATATGGGACAAGTGCTTATCGCTATTGAGATGGCTACTAGCCCTGGAGGGGGACTTTCTAGGGAGAAACTGATTCATCAGGTTGAAGAATATAAGGACATGGTAAAGCAAATCCGGGATGCAGCAGGGAGAAGCAATGCAATGATAGTGGACACTATTTTGAAAAATTTAAACAGAAGGGTCTAGAGTAAGCTAAACAGTGTTCATGCAAATTATGTCCTAATGTTGCAAGCACTAATTTTTTTTCCAAGGGATAAAGAATTGGCCATCCCATTACTAAAAAAATGGAGCCCTAGAATGGAGAAGTTGAAATTTATGTCAGTAGGGGAAAAACAACATGGTGATAAATATCCTACTGTTATTGCAACATATCAATTGGTCAAGGGAATTGTTGAGCAGAAGTTTCAGGGATTTTTCGCCCCAATAGAATCCAAGATTAAATTGCTGAAAGATGTGTTAGATGGAAAGGACCTGTCCCCATTGCCTCATATTTTACATAGTCAGGATGAAGTCAAACCCCTGCAGGTTTGGAAGGAGAAAATGAACAGTATAATGATGTCTCAAACACATGAGATATGCAAAAATCCCGACATCCGCATGCTAGAGAATACATTGGAAAATTTGTCTTTTGTTATAAGTTTCTTAGAGAACTTTGATAAAAAGGCCACATCGATAATGGTAAAGTATGCTCCCTATCGAAACAAGGTTGATTAGGTTGTGGCTTTCCAGTGGCCTTCTGAGGAGGAGTTTGAATTATGGAAAAAGGTGTTCACTGATGAACTGGAATTATGAGTGTTATAGTCGAGAATTGCAACTTGGTCATGTATAATATAGGTCTGGCCTTAGATATTATATTCTAAAATTGCATTCTCCTTTTGACTCCAAGTATAGGGTGCTTAGGTGGAGTTAATACTATAAAAACTAAGCATGCCTTTGATGTATGGGGAGCGGCCTTTGGAGTGATGTTTTCTTTCCTCCTTATCAACTAATGATGATCTTTGTCTTATGCTCTCCACTCGCATAATAGAATTGTAACTGAATTAGGAGTTAGTGGTCCAATTACAAATGGACATGTGTACTCTCTGACCTGAAGCTTGTTGGCTCCCTTGTTTTATAAAAGGGAATTCTAGGCTAGAAATAAGAGTCTAGTAATATAGAGAGTATGAATTGTAAGTCCAGGTTTTAAAAAGTTTTGAGTCAGATTGGAGAACTTTTTTAATCATGGGGTTTTTGAGCATGTTTGTATCAAACTCGTGAATATTTGGAGTTTATTTTTTCTCCTATTGTGTTATGTTACATGGATTATTAATGAAATATCGATCAAAGATGGTTTTCATTGATTTTCATTTGTTCATTACTGTGAATTATGTTTAACTACAGCTCTGGTTCAAAGGATTGGTTAAATGCTTCACTTAACTAATAAATTCATGCAATATAACAAATAGGATTCATAAAGGAGTAATAAACTCAGGTATACATATATGGGTTGTAATGCAATTCATAATAGATCATAAGTGTTCAAAATGAAATTTACCTTGTAGTTTAGTTTTCTCTTTTGACTCCGTGCATTGGGATATGGCACTGGAATTTTGATTACATTTTATTCTCGTATGTTTTGTGTTATGGCATCAGGATATTTTACTCAGACATTTCCTATCAATTTACTTTATGTGAAGTTTGCGATTCTCTGTTAAATGGACATGAGTCTTTTTTAAGGAATAGCCAATTTCTTGAAGGATTTCATCCTTTAACATTAATTGGGGATCTATCTATTGCTTACCTGTGTGCAAATGAATTGTTTAAATGTTGTATGTTAAGAGCACATGTTAGGGAATACCCTTTTGGATTTTACAGAGTCTGGAGTGTAGGAGAATTAGCCTTATTGCTATTCTCGTTAAGTTGGCCATACTGTTCCTAGTCTTTTATTATTGAATGTGGCGAGTTCATAGGGGCTTCTAGGAAACACGTGTGGGTTGCAGTAAAAAAATTTCAATAGGTTCAATTGACAACATGATCTATTGAGTAATTACAAAGAATTCATAATTTGAAATTCTAGATTTTGACAACATGATCTATTGACAAGTAGGAAGTATTTTTCACATTGTGTCAAATATTGATATTGTTATCAGGATTCAATTATGTAGTTTTACAAGTCAAACTCATTGACCCATGTTTCATGAGTAGTGTTTCACAAGAACCCATCTCTCATGATAATGAATGGTCCACTTAGCACTCATTGCATCTAAATGATTCTCAAAGCGATGAAGCACTAGGCCTTCCTAGGAGGTCACCCATCCCAATATTACATTATCCATGATTTTATTAATAATTGATCATTTTGGATTTTGACAAACTTGACACACAAATGACAATTTGACAATGAACTTAATGTATCACAATTAAGTTTCAAATTGAGTAACACAATAGAAACTAAAACAAATTGAGAGATTGTTATGAGGGTAGTGATGCAACTTTTCTAATTAGAGTGTATTCCATGAGATTACAATTCTTTGAGATATTTTGTCAAATAGTTCACAAGATTTGTCTATCCTCCCAAATTTTACATAGATTTGAAAATGGAGTCTACAACCACAACATTTGAGAAAATTCATCTTCATATTATGCTTTGATGGATGTCCATACCTTGTTCTAAATCTCCCATATTAAGGAAATCGACAAGAATTTTGGTGAAGGTTGTGAAATTTGTCTATGCATCTACCAATTGCATTTGATTGAAAGTTTCTAAAACCTTTTAAAAAAATCCATTATGTATATTCTACAATCATTATAGTCCACAATTTCACATTTGTTTGGTTTTGCATCTACCAATTGTATTTGCTTCAATTTTCCTACCGAATTTTGAATGTAGATCCATTTTGTGTATATCTTACAATATGTTGGTGTTTTTTCCCACATAGGATTTGCAATTCTCTAAGAGGTAGCCAACCTCTATTATAAATAACTGTAAAGGCTAGTGGCCAACTAACAAGAGTCAGTCAAAGACTGACATCTCCTACACTTTTGGCTCTGTAAAACCAAGGTGGGTAAACCCAAGTGTGTTCATAAGAATGTTTCATGATTGGTAAGAACACTGCTTCTTACAGATGCAGTCCCCACTAACACTAATAGACAATCATTACCCTAGTTGTGGAAAAACCAAAGAATAATAATAGATATCCCAAAGCAAGGAGACTGAAAATTATCATAAGATCTATATCCCAAAAAGAGATAGCAGTTGATATTTGTTAAAATGTTCGAGTATTGAATCACCGTGCTTAGAGTCACAATCCTATACCTGAAAGGAATTTACCAATACTATCCAGTGTCTCATCCATTGGGTGGGAGTCATATAAAACGTAATTTAGATGAAAATGAACTTATCACCATAGTGCTTTGCTACCGTGAGATTTGTTAATATATTAAAACAATACTCCTTAGTGAATCCTGAGCATATACCATAAACATGCAATTTGTGTTCAAGCATTTGATTAAGTCATTAAGTTAAAGCAAGAGAACAAATTACACTTTCAACTACACCATTGAAACTGAATGAACAACCCCTTCATAAATCCATTCATAATTCATGGCCCATACACAGGAGAGCAAAATGTCTTAATTTTTTTAGATTTCTTTCGATATCAGTAATTACAAAAGCATAGTATACTTATTTCATACTATTCCCAACCCAGGATGATTTCCTACATAATACCTTCAAAATCCTGCATTACCACTAATTGTACCTATTCTAAGCCTTCGGACCCAAAAAAAAAATAACCCTTAACAATGAGCCGTCAAATCTCCTTTATAGGATAGGAGAGCAACAAAGCAATAGGCTACATTGTTCATTCCAAAATTGAATTTCATTTAGAATGAAATTCAAATTCACATTCCTCATCATTAGAAAAAACCATAATCAGTTCAAGGAATCAAAATAGTTATACCATTGTAACCAACCGGAGCTAAAGACAAAAGAGCATGGCAGGCACGTGTAAGTCCACATCAACACACCACCCAAAAGTAACACACCCGGCAACTACAACTACTTGTAAGACACACAGCCCCGGTAGAGGCGACCGCTCCTGGTCCTCACTTCAATAAGAAGCGAGACCAGCTTCCTTTTATCCGCTTTAACACATGATCTGGTAGCATGGCACGACACCATCGCAGTTATTGGGGCAACTGCGAGGGGTTCTTCATTGACCCCCAATAGCTCAGTCATGGACACCAAGTAACGTTGGTAGTCCAAGTCAGTTTCGGACCCATCACCATCAGAACCAGAAGACAACACCAGTGGGGACTTGGAGCTCCCTGTCCCTTTATAATTAGCATCATGGACAACCTCGAGCTTGCTAAGGATAGGTTGTACCCTATCAAGCTGCAAATTTCTCACCCCAAGTCTGGTCCTTTTGCGCACAGCCGAATGGTCCATTGCAAAGAACACCTCACAAAATACAGGAGAGACTCGACCACCTGCAAACAAGACAACTCAAAATGTGATGATAATACTAGATAACACAATGAGCATTTATAGAGTTAATTTGTGCGAGAATATTAATTGCTTGAATGCAGCACGAGCATTCGAGCATTTTAGTGGTTGACGTAGCCACCACAAATTATTCCTGGCTTGTGAAGGCATGTCGTAAGACCCATAATTGCATTTATCAGGAGAACACTGTTTGCACGCAGGAAAATCAGGTGAGGATCCACTGAAAAAGCCCACACCATTAATGAGAACAACTTGCAGAGAGCAGGAACTCCCAACGCGGATGAACAGGAACCCAACGAAAATCAAACCGTTAATGTGGATCAAACATGGCAAGTCGGATGACTCATATTGAGTCAAAAATTATTTGAAAATCCACATCAGCGCCCTAGGAGAACCGTTCCCAATCACAACCCAAGAAAACAAGAGGTTGCAACTAGACAGCGGGTCTCACCTAGCCCTATCGCTTCAAGAACCAGGCCACATGTTGCCTCTTCATAGACCTTGTAGTACCCTTAGGGGCCTTTAATCTGATCATGCAAGATTCATGAGGAAGGATTATCATTTATCTCCCTCGTTAATACCCCACGGGTAGAAAACACCCACCTTAAACCCCAAAACCCTAGCCTCCATCCATGTAAATTTTAAGTCCCACCACAATCCTTGTACGGTCCACATAATTTTTTTATCCTTTGTTGAAGAAACTATTAGAATATATTTCTTATTTATGTACTTATTTTCCATACATGTTTATAAAAGTTTGAAATTATTAATAATATTAATTTTGGAAAGACATTAAAAGAGTGTTGATTGTAAAAAATATGCATCCTAATGTGAAAATGAAAACAATGGAAGCAATGACTATAACACATAATTTTTTATGTAGTATCCAATTCAAAGAATCATGTTACCCTCTACCTTGAATTTTTTAGTATAAAAAGCTAAGGAGATGCTATAAATAAGATAATAAGTTGACTATTAGCATATACCAATTTTCATAGAGATGTAGATTGTTGGATGTTGTGGTTGTGTTTCTCATGATATGTGGTTGTCATTGATGTCAACACTATTAGCATTAATGTCTTAAAGGTTGTATATGTCGAGGATATTGAGAAAATTAGAATAAATATGTTGCAGATAGTCTATCAAGTTGTGGAGATCAGAGTGGTGGAAATTTTTGTACGTTGGTATTCTAAAGTCGTGTATTAAAGGGTTTGTTGTTGAGCCTATCTAGTATATCCTCTGGAAGTTTCAGATGTGTGCATCAAGATTGGAGCAAGTTATGAGTTTTTGTGTTCCTACAGTTATTTTGTTGCTATAGTTGGTGTTTTTGAAAGAAGAGAATGTAATTCTAGTGACTTGAATTGTTGTGTATGCTCTTGAGATGTTCATTGATGTTTCTTGATTTCATACTCTATCATAGTGGTATGTCCACGTTGATCAGTGTGCTCGTGATCAAATATTTTTCCTTTGCATGTTCAAGTTTTCATGTTCTTGGTTGACATAATGGTGGTAGCGTGTTGTAGATCCTTGTGGATTAATTTTTGAATGCTTGGCATGTTCGAGGATGTTGATTTAGGTCTTCATTATGTTCTGACTGATTTAGGTTGGTGCACATTGAGATTTGTTCATGACTTGGGCCGACAGTTTGTATTCATATATTATTTATTTTTCGCCGATAGAGTTGTTAATGTAAATTCATGAAATGGATATATAAGAGCGATTGTTTTATTCATTTAGAGAGAATTTATGTGAAGTGTATGCGAGCTATGTGTGAATAAAGATTAGATCATTTGAATGTAGAGTAGAGTGCGAAGAAGTTTAAGCAAAGTATGAAGAAGTATTTATGTGCCTAACTGAAACTATCATCAGGCTTTTGAAGAAGCTAATCTACTCTTGTCAAAACACAAACAAAACTCAGATTTATTATAAGAGTCAACCAATCATAAGGAAAACATAATATGAAGATGAATTTTCTCAAATCTTGTGGTTGTAGATGCCCTTTTGAAATCTATGCAAAATGTGGGAGGATAGACAAAGCTCATGAACTATTTGACACAATGCCTCGAATAATTGTAATCTCATGGAATACACTCTAATTAGAAAAGTCTCATCATTTCCCTCATAACAATCTATCAATTTTTTTTAGTGTCTATTGTGTTATACCCAATTTGGGACATGGGGTATAACAAAATAGACACTAAAATAAATTGAGAGATTACAATTCTTTGAGACATTTTGTCAAATAGTTCACAAGATTTTTCTATCCTTCCACATTTTGTATAAATTTTAAAAGGGCATCTACAACCACAACATTTGAAAATATTCATCTTCATATTATGCTTTGATGGATGCCTATACCTTGTTCCGAATCTCCCATATTAAGGAAACCAATAAGGATTTTGGTGAAGGTTGTGGAATTTTTCTTTGCATCTAACAATTGCATTTGTTTGAAAGTTTCTAAAACATTTTCAACAAATCCATTATGTGTATATTCTAAAATCATTATAGTACACAATTTCACATTTATTTGGCTTTGCATCTACCAATTGTATTTTCTTGAATTTCCCTACAATATTTTCAATGTAGATCTCTTTTGTGGATATCTTATAGTCCTTGTAGTCCACATCACTTTGTTTTTTGAAGAAACTATTACCATATATTTCTTATTTATGTTCTTATTTTTCATACATGTTTATAAGTTTGATATTACAATTAATAATATTAATTTTGGCAAGAAATTGAAAGATTTTGTTGATTTTAAAAATATATGCATCCCGATGTAAAAATGCCAACAATGGAAGCAATTATTGTAACACATAAATTTTTATGTAGTATCCAATTCAAAGGATCATGTTATAATTTAGGGTTATGATTGGGTATTTAATTAGGGTTAGGATTTAGTGTTTGGGTTAGTGTTAGGTTTAGAGTTAGGGTTAGGGTTAGGAAAAATAATGTTAGGATTAGGGTTAGATTAGGGTTTATGTTTTATGGTTAGGGTTAGATTTAGAGTTTTGGTTATGGTTGGGATTAGATATGAAATTAGGGTTAGGGTTTAGGATTACAATTAGGGATTATAGTATTAGGGTTATATTTAGAATTAAGTTTTAGGGTTATTGTTATGATTAAGGGTTGTTTTTATATTTGGCTTAGAGTTGGGGTTAGGATTAGGGCTAGGGATAGGGCTAGGGTTAGGTTTAGAGATAGGTTTAGGGTTATTAGAGTGAATGCAACTAATTAATAAAAGAAAAAATATTTAGGGTTAGGTAGTTAGGGTTAGTGTTGGGGTTAGAGTTTTGGTTTTGGTTAGGGTTATAAAGATAGGATAAAGGTGAGGGTTAGGGTCAAGGTTAAGGTTTCGAGAAAAAGGGTTAGGTTATGATTAGGGTTAGGGATAGGTTTAAGATTTGGATTATAGTTTAGGGTGTAGCATTTATCTTTAGTTTAGGGTTACAATTAGGGTTAAGGTTAGGGTGTAAGTTAAGGTTAGTGTTAGGGTTAGATTAGAATTAGGATCATGGTTTAGGGTTTAGGGTTAGGGTTGTGTTTATGTTTAGGGTTACAATTAAGATCATGGTTTAGGGTTTAGGGTTAGAGTTATGTTTATGTTTAGGGTTGTGATAAAAAGGATTTGGGTTATGGTTAAGATTATGGTTTTGAGAAATAGTGTTAGGGTTAAAGTTATGGCCAGGGTTACATTAATGAGAAAATGATGGTTTACTTTCCAAGTAAGGGTTAGGATTAGGCTTATTGTCAGGGCTAGGGTTAAGGTTAGGGTATGAGTCAATCTAATGATTAGGGTTAGGGTTATGGTTAGATTAGGGATATGATGTTAGGTTTCAAGAAAACGTCTAAATTTAAGATTAAGCCATAATTGGCTATAATGAACATGAGAAAAAATGGATCTAATTTCCTTTTGTGGGAAAATAATCAACTACGACTTAAACTTAAATTTAGAGATTACCCTAAACTCTAACCATAACCATAAACCTAATCCCAAGCCTAACCCTAAAGAAAACACATAACCTAACCCTAATTTTAGTGTTTGAGGCTAGGCTCAAACACTATATAACCTAACCCCATATAACCTAACACATAACCTAGCACTAGAAAAAAATTCTTCTCCCAAACAATCTCCTCTACTTCTATTCACGCCTACTAGAGTTGCAACATTCAACATTGGTGTTTCAACCATTCATTCAAAGCTAAGAATTCCAATAAGAGATTTCAATGAACTAGAAGGGACAAGACTTACAACTTTCCAAGAAGAAATATCACATTTCAGATACATATTGATAGATGAAATGAGTTTCATTGGGGAGAGGTTGCTTGAAAACATAGATTCCAGGCTTCGACAAGCATTCCCAAAAAATAGTAACCAAAGTTTTGGAGGTGAGTTCTGGATTGAAATTGCTAACTTTGATAACTTTACATTACAATATTTTTTATTCAATTCTATTATAGTTTCTTCTATGCAAATTCATACTTATCAATTTAATTAAATATTTTATATTCAGGCATATCTACATGATTTTAGTTGGAGACTTGGCACAATTACCTCCAGTAAATGACATGGCTCCATATGAAAGCAAAAGGTGAGAAAAGCTACTATGGGAAGAATTCAAAATGGTCATTACATTAAGTTGTGTTTTTTGACAAGATGGACAAAATGAAGAACAACAAATATTTCTTCAAATTCTAACAAACATTAAGGATGTGAATCCCACAATCGACGATTGGATGTTGCTTTCATAACTTTATAGCCCAACTATTCAATGGTCGTTTTTCTAATGACTCCTTTCTCACTCTCTTGGAGGACAAACGTGACATTATTTAGGATATTCAATGCCTAGATATTTTCTGGAAAGCTTTAAGGTCAAATATATAGTGGCATAAAACTCAATGTTATAGGAAATCATTCTTAGCAAAGCCCAATTGGTTCAATTCCTATGGATAGAAGGGGGTTGATAATAAGGAAGTGTTGAGATTCCTAAGCATCTCTTTTACCTTTTAGGTTTCTCCTTCCTCTTTAAGGAAACATATCATTTCTAGAGCTGAGAAAAATTATCATATTAAATTATGAAGCCCCTTTCTTTGGCAAGGAGATTCCATGTGTGTTCAAAAATTCTTGTTGCACACATTTCCATTACTCATGTTGCTAAGAACCTTGCAAATCCTCATATTTGAATATTGAAAAAATCCAAAGGTATATTTTATGGCCTCCCTTTAACCAAGGAAAATGGTTTCACAAAGTATGGACTAGGAGTTTTATTATTTCCCTCATGACTATATTAGGCTTGGCTTACTTTATATTCACTACTCTAAATGGCACCATAATAGGCTTTGTTTGCTTTATATTCACTACTCTAAATTGCACCATAATTTTAAATTTAATTAACATACTCTAAAACCTAACTAAACTAGGTTGTAGCTTGTCAAATTAGACAAGTGAAAGGGCAATACCAGCGCTGAGGAAGAGTTTGGAGGAGTGAAAACAAGGTCAATACCAGCGGCGATGAAGAGTTTGGAGCTAAAACAAGGTCAATACCAGTGCCGAAGACGAGGTTGAGGACACTCAGGGAAAATCAACGACCAAGGGACAATGAGTACTGTAAGTTTGGCACCCCCATTCTCTTTAACCTGCAATTTTCATGCCTAGTTTCCAAAGATCTTCTCGTACATTGGCCCCCCCATTCTCATAAAATGGTGTAAGATAAGATAGAAAAAATAAAATAGCTTACTCTTTAACATTTTTATAGTGATTACTAGAGGCACATAGACCAATTCTTCATAATAGAAGAATTTGATCATACTTTTCCAATGATGGCATTATGAGAAAACCTTAGGTTAGATGAATAATTCCTAGCTAAGTTCTTGAAATCATGTCCAACCGTATAAGAGAAAACCGTTTCTATGTGTACTTGGATAACATGGAGAAAGGCTCTTTGGGATCTTTCATCAATCTGTGTATTGTTAAATTTTAACACCTAAAAGTGAGAATGAATAATATTTCCTAGGATGGTGGCCAATTATGCTTCTCAACACCTAGATTACAAAATCCTTGTCAATATCATTGCCATCACAATTAAACCTATTTCTTGAGATATAGTCATAGAGGTAAAAAAATTGGCTTTCTTGATAGTAGATACATTCTAGACAATTCAATCCTTGCATCGAAGATTGTTGAATGGGCCCAAAAAACTACTCATGATGCCCTTACTATTAAGTTAAAAGTTTGACAAGGCATATGATTGCATCAAATGGATTTATTTTCAACCCTAAATTATTATCACATTCAAAATTACAAAATACCAGTTAATGAAGAACCTTCATTTGAAGGTGATGTCGTCATGACCTTTGAATGAAGAACCTTCATTCAAAAATGATGCCATGTCAAGACTTTCAAATGAAGGTATTTTTTATTTTAAATATTTCATGTCCACAATGCTTTATAAAATGAACCTTGGCATGAAGGACCTTCAAATGAAGACCTTAATTCAAAGGTTCCTCATATGAAGGTTCCTTTAATTCCATCCCATTATAGCTCTTAGAGTTGTTAGAGAGATTTTTTTTTCGAAGTAGAGATTGGACCATCAAACAGTGTCACCATGACTTTACCAAGATATCCATCAAATTGATAAACCCTGACTTAACAACCACAAAATCACAAGAAAATTGCCCTTGTTAGCCCTAGGGCATAAATTCAATGCCAAGTTTTTTTCTTTAAAAGACCACTAAATGCAATGAACCTCTATCATACCATGATGCACACCAATCCACCGAGTTACAGTTCCAAGACAATGGGTAATTTGGTGGATGTCATTTCTATTTAGCCCTCAAACCCTTACACAGGCACAACAGAGCAGTCCCTGTATTTGATTGTTTAATCCCACAAAATAGTGATTGAGAACTTCAAAACAAATTAAAATGAAAGGGAACACATATATTTATCTACACAAATAATCTCAGAGCATTTCAAGCTTGTATGGATCCATACAACACAAAAGAACTTCAGAAAAATTGTAAAAACACAAAAAATTGCTTCAAGAACATGGTATTTGATATGAAATGTTGGTATCAACTCCTCCAACAATTTCAATGGGATGGGAATACAATATGATAGAAGTGGGATAAAAAATGCATCATTTGAATCATCAAACCAATATTCAAAGATGAAAGAAAGTGCTAACCCCTTAAACTGAAAAAGTTTCTTTTAACTTTAAGTTTGTTGGGTAGCCAATTCTTTTAAGTTATCAAATCCTACCATCATACATAATCAAAATGTTGTTGTTTCAAATGACTATGAGCACTAACTTTCACTATTTGAAGATGTTGAAACCTTGTCATAGAGAATTAGAACATTGATGCAACCACTCATCCTACCTTAAAACATACCAAAAGTCTCCTAGCAATTAGACATAGGAATATTTAAGATGACTTAAATATTTTTTATTACCAAAGCATAAACTTATGATGACTTTACCAGGCCTAGTAAACACTCCCTCCCCATTAAACACTTAGACATATGGAAATCAAATGTAAATTTTATGCTATTTTTAGTCATGTAGGTATCCAATAAACCACTTGGTGGTGTTTCCCTTCAATTTTATTTACTTGAATGAAGAGAAAAAGTCCTTTGATTACAATTAGAGAATATATTTGACGCCTTGGTTGTGTAATTGGAGGACCATAGTCACATTTAACACTTGTTACAAAATTTGGGAGTTAAAACGTTAAGTAGATTTGATTTGTGATGGACACATTTGGACGGTAGTAACAATAACTTGCAATCTATCAAGACTTGATTACCTTATAACCTGTCAAATTCTAGCGATGAAATGATAGATTAATCGTAATGTCACCTTTAGATCACATTACCATGAAAGAACTTCGTCCAACATCCTTATGAGTGCAGGTGCCACCAAATAGGTATTTGTTAGATTTTTCTTCCTTGAGCGAGGGAAATTCAGGAAGAGAAGAGGAAAGCGAGACATGTAATAGGTCTAAAAGAAGGAGATCAACTAGAGGTCCAAATATTAGAATAAAATTCCGTAAACGCATGGAATTTTTTCTTGCTGAAGGGGGGTCATGTTCTTATGATGATGAGAGAATAGGCGACATCAAGGTGCCCTTGAGGTACAAACATCTACGAAAAAAATGGGTACCCAAGGAACTTCCTCCAATAAACACTGATCTTTGTGTCAACGAGAGGATATATCGCATAGCACCATCGTCATTAAATGGATGGCATAAAGGTCTGTTATGACAAAGTTACTGAGTTGATGGAGTATGTTAGACCCTGTTATAGTTACAAATATTGGATGCAGCTGGTTCGATATACATGAAGTATGCGTAGGTATGCACTATCAGTAAATTATATACAACTAAAAGATAAGGATCAAAATAAAGGAGTGGCTAGGTACATTGATGGGAGGCCAAAAGCATCAGGGAATATTGCAGGGTTTATAAATAGTACACGACCTGGGTCAACAAATAAGCAACCCAATTGTATATTCGAGGCACGAAAGGGAAACTGTGTATTCATATGTGTGATTAAATCAATAACTGCAGGGGAAGAGTTGCTAATCGATTACAATTTGAATCGCTTAGATACAAACACAATTACTATGTGGGTGGTATGTACTATATACCATTTTACCCAACCTCTAATTAATGACTCTAGTATAGCATTTTATTATTATATTTTTTTTCGTAAGTCTATTGGTTTCATTTCGGTAATGTTTTTTATATTTAATTTTTGGCACAATAGGACATTGATCATAGGAGGAAGGCTTCAGCCCAAAGCACAGATCGTGATCCATTTTCAGGTGCCTATATCTGATAGGTTTACCTCATTGTAATTATACAAATTAGATACAAGCAAAATGTTTTATTATTATATTTTTTTCATGAGTTTATTGGGTTAATTTCGATAATGTTTTTAATATACTTGTTTTAGTCAGCTGATCGGGGAAAGGCACCAGTAGTACAGGAGAGCATCCATATGGAGGTGTAGTCACTATTATGCAATGATGGCATCGCATTTTTTGCAAACCCTATGGATATGATGAAAAAGGCCCAAAAAAAATGCAATGAAGAAATCCTTAAGTTGGTGTTCATAGTGCCTCAAACAGATGAGATAAGAGAAAGGGTTAAAATATTATCTGAGAGAGCACAAAACTTGCAAGTAAGCTATCATGAGATCTTTAATTATAACATAAGTTCATTCATGGTTTTATATTTTGTACTCTTTTATGTCATGAACTAAAATATGTGTTGTTTTTACAAGATTATTTGATTCCTCATCATGCTGCTAGCCATGATCAAGGTACTGCAAGTGTTGCCCGGGAGGGGTCAATACAAGTGTCAATCTTGATCTTCCTGCACATACAACACATCATCTGACCCCGTCATCCATCCCTATATTGTCGACTGAAATTTCGGAAACACATACCTTGCAAGCATTCGACAGTGCACCATCTGGTAGCGAACACATACCACTACATGTGTCAGTACCTATGGATATAGAGGTCGCTAGTACTAGTGATGTTTTAGCAGCATTTCCTGGATCTTCCCATATTACTAGTACGGGAACATTGTCGGTCACATTTGTGGTGATCGAGGATTTCCTTCCCATAAAGATAGAGAAGGTCCCAGGTACTTTAAAATGTTTGAATTATAATTATATATAATCCAATTGAAATTTACTTATTGATCACTCTTTATAGACTAATGATCCCATGATCATTTTGCAGGAAATGATATTTTTTATAAACATCTAAGTGATCTTACATTGGAGCTCTTTGGGACCACTATACGTACACAGTGGAATGCCCAAAATCAAGATTTAAAAGATAAGCTCATTAAATGTTTAGTTGTGTTGTTCGGTGATAAAACATTCAACCAAACCAAGGTCCTTAAAAGAATTGGTACCTATCTAAAGTATGTGAGGGACCATTATAGGTCACATTTACAGAAGAACAAAAAGTATGAGCATCCCCCCATGATTCCGGAGAGGGAGTGGAAGGACTTGGTGTCGGATGGAAAGGAGAAGGCTGAAAAGAAAAAAGGAAAGACACCACTGAGCCAAGGAAGGTATGTGATACTATCAACAATTTAATTATATACTGATTACTCTTTCTTTTTACATAATCTAACATATTTCAAATTTTTCATAGGCTGCCCAACACATCGAAGGCAACAAAGGCAAGACTAGAAAAACATGGGAAACACAAACTTGGCTCTGGTGGTTATATGAAAATAGCCGCAAGATTTGTAAGTATCAATAAATGAAATATTGCATCCAAATAATAAATTGCAAACAATTTTGGTTTTATCACACCATAGAAGCAAAATTCATGATCGCATGCAAAAATGCAGGGCTATGATTTCAACAGAGTGCTCACAGAAGAGGACCTGAAGATTGCCTTCCACCAAGGCTATGGAGCCCTGACTGAATAGCTAAGAGTCTCGACTAGGCAAACACAATCTTCCATTGCATCCAACACGTAGGTAAATAAACTCAATAAAGTTTATTTCAAATTGAATACTTGTGCAATCTATTCAATATTAATTTCCACCATAATAATGTGCCTATTTGTTTTACATAGATAAGCAATGATAATACTGCACATGACATTGGAATGCAGCTTGGTGAGGGTGGAGCACAACCTACAGATGAAGGCCATGGTGTGCATCCCAGTACTAGATGTATTCATGTGCTATACAAAACACAGTATGGATTAATACAATTAAACATATTTAATTGCATTTGGTGTATTAATCAATGTAACCTTTCGTGTTTCAACATTAGAGCATGTAGAGCGTGATCAACATGTTGAGCATGATCAGGCTAGACAAGATCAGGAACATGATGTGGCTCAATCAGGTAAAGAGGACGACTCTAATGTTCTTTTAAACATATTTAATTGCAATTGGTGTATTAATTAATGTAATATTTCATGTTTCAACTCCAGATCAAGGTTTAGAGGGTGTTCAACATGTTGAGCATGAGGCTATAAGACAATATCAGGAACATGATGCGGCCCAATCAGGTAAAGAGTACCACTCTGATGTTCTTTTAATTAATGAAATACGTGTAACAATAATAATAAAGCATATCAATTTAACATTTCTTTGCTATTGCAGCAGACCCCCCCTTGCAGTCACATCCACGTTGTGAGTACATGACTAGGCATACATTAAGATCACAAGCAGAGCTCGGAACAACTCGAGGGGGGACAGATGATTTTGAAAATGATACTCCAGTTCAGCTTTTTATAGCTCCAGAAAAGAAACAAAAAAAAAAAGTGATTGTAATCATATTATGACAGCCATATTTTTGATAATATGTAAAAACTGAAAAAATGAAATATGTTAATGAATGAATGTGAATATGTTAATGAATAAATGTTATATGTTAATGAATGAATGTTATATGTTATTAATGGATGAATGAATGAATGCTATATGTTATTAATGGATGAATGAATAAATGTGAATATGTTAATGAATGAATTTTATATGTTATTAATGGATTAATTAATGATTAATGTTATATGATCGGGTATGGGGAATTGAGAGTGATGTGAGGGGGGGGGGAGGGGCCAAATGAGCTTCCACCTTCACGTGGTTGGCCCTGTTAAGTAGAGAATATTAAACTATTCTCAAAACAAAGAGAAGCTCAATAAGGTAAGTAATGCACTTTTCAATATAAGAAATGCATCGTTTGAAGCATCAAACCAATATGCAAAGATGAAAGAAAGTGCTAACTTTTCACTATGAACATTGTGTTATGTGTGGATTTAATTTCAAAGCTCTATTTTTTTATTTTTTTTTAGTGGTTTCTAAAATTTGACTTTTGTGCATAACAGGTTAGTGGAAAATTTGACAACTCTGAAGGGTTTAGAGGCTCGATTGAGATAGATACACGGATATTTGGATCTTATTGTTGATGGGAGGCTTCCACTTAACCATGAAATTTTGTACCATTTGTAGGTGTGCTAAAATATCTCTACTTACATTCATTCAACTTACTGTAATATAATATCTGACAAAAATCTCCTTTTCATTATACTTAGATGGATTTTCATGCCATGTTCCAAAGCACATGTTTTAAAATAGGCAAGAAGGATGCTGGCAAGGGTTAAGGAATTTGGCTTTACACCTGCCAATTGCATAGTTTACTTCATTCATATAGCATATTGCCAATGCATTTCACAATTGTTGGAATCATATCCTATAATTACAGAACTAGTAAAATTAAAATATGTAAGTTTCAAATATGGCATTACATATTTTTCTATGAATTTTTGAAAGAAAATATCAAAATGGGGAAGAATTAAAAAAATAATCTGCATAATTTCAAATATGGCATTATATATCTTTCTGCAGAAGGCATCAAAGTAACCTTCAAGATTGACAATGGCAATGAGTACAAGGTTAGTATAACTTAATGCTAATTGGGTATGATTTTATTTGCTCAAGACCAATTTCGATTCATTTTCTGCTCACACTACTTTTATTTAAATTTATGTTTTGCTAATATCCATTTTCCTTTACATTCATATTCTTCTATACATATTGTGTTTACAATAATGTTTTCCTTAATTTAATCTAGGGGAGAGGACCCTGTACCTGAGCAACTTTCAATGTCATGCTATTAGGATTTACTATGAAGCTAATCCAAAGTTTTCCATTGTTGCTCGAGGCCATATTGCAATGTTTTCTCTAGGAAGCCCACATGATGTCCATCGGGTATCTTCTTTTTGTAGTCTCTAAATTTCTTAGAAGAAATCAACAACCAGTTTGTCTAAATGTTGCTCCTTGTTTACAGATTAATATCTCTTTTGGTAGCAATGGATCATAGTGGATTCATGGGGTCTTAAAGAGAAGGCTCTCAAACATGGAGATCAAGAGTGGGACTAGGTAAAACCATTCATAATCATGCTCATATTGTTTTATTGAATGTCTAAGAGCTAAGTATCCAGGATAACATTCTATATTTTTCTATTGAATTTCCACAGTGAGAATAATTTTTGGTTTGCAATCCTATTTTTTAGTACACTAGCTAAGTATCCAAGATGCACTACAGGTACTTTTTCTCACCAAATTGCTCATTTTCCATCAATTTTAGATTCTAGTGTGTAGTTTAATATTCACTAGTTTGATTTTTTCTTTTTTAGCAAAATTAGAATCCAATTCGTAGGTTGTGCTTGTTGTCCATGACAGTCCCCTTGATCTCATGACTCATCATAGGTTTATATTTTGCTCCAATTGTTGATCAACATCAAATGTGGCCATCATAATATCATTCATAGCCTCCATATTCTACAATTATTCATTGCTCATTTCTCATACATAGTAACCAAATAATGCAGGCCTAGAGCTTGGACTGCGGATGTATGCAAAAAATGATAAATCCCTGTCTCTGTAAGCCTAATTAAACACAACAATTGACATGTTGTTTGATTGCTGTAATAGTCTTGATCTTTCACCAATATGCCTACATTTCAACGATTAGTTTTTTTTTTTTTTTAAATTGCATTGTTTCGTCGAAATTGCGACGAACCGCAAAAAGCGTCCAACGAATCTGCAATGTATCTGACGAACTTTCGCCGTAATGACTTGCCTATTTCATCGTGCGTTTGATGAACTTATGTTGTTAATCTGATGGTTTGGCAAAGGTATGCTTCCCATGCTCCACATACTATTTGTCGCTAGAGCGACGAACTGTCATCTCGATTCCAACGAATCTATGTTGCTTCTCTGATGCTTCATCGACGGTATGCCGCCAATGCTCTGGGTACTGTTCATCGCTAGAGTGATGCAACTGTCGTCTTAGTTATGATGAATGTATTTCGTTGCTCCGACGCTTCATAACCTGTGCTCCGGGTACTATTTGTCGCTAGAGCAACGCAACTATCATCTCAATTCCGACGAATGTATGTCGTTGCTCCGATGCTTCATCGATGGTATGTCGCCAATGCTCCAGGTACTATTCATCACTAGAGTGATGAAACTATCATCTCGATTCCGATGAATGTATGTCACTTATCCAATGCTTTAGTGATGGTATGTCGCCCGTGGTCCAGCCACTATTCATCGCTAGAGCGATGAAACTGTCATCTCGGTTCCAACGAATGTATGTCACTAATCTGACACTTCAGTGACAGTATGCCACCCATGGTCCAACCACTGGTCATCATGCGATCGACGAAGGTGGCATCACGATTCCGACGATCTTGCATCGTGAGTTTGACATTTTACATTCCATCGAGATATAGACGAAAAGTGAGCGACAGCGTTGATTTCTGCAATTCGTCAGTCGGCCGACAATAGATCGTCAAAAGTCCGACGAACATCCATCATAAATTGGGGTCAAATTCATTAGTGTCTCCTCTCAAGGACTGAAAAAATAACCTCATGATCACATCTTCGTGATAAATCTCATAATCATCCATCACATTACTGAACTCTTGGAGATGCTTATTTGTTGATTCAGCCCTATCACCAATGAACCTTGGTAACTTATTTTTGACTTTAGCTGGAATGTCATTTGGGTAACCACTAAGGCCACTGAAATTGATAGCTTTTTACCTTCCAGTGTTGCAGCTTCTTTGACAATCTAGTTGGGACTGATCACAAACCATAGTTCCATCTAGAACCATATTAGGATGCATATGTTGAAACATTTTGATATGCCTCTTTCAAATTTCACATATCAACTCTACAATTGATCATTCATTTCCCTATTTCTATCTTTCATCATGATCTTAGAATACTATAATTATGCATAATTCAAATGAATTTACACATAAGATCTATTTAGTGGGTAAATTTAGAATAAACATACTTCTCCAACAGAGCACATAGGCTGCAAATTACTATTCAGAAGTATGCAAACAAAATATTACTGCCATTTCCCTCTCTTAGTGCTAATCACTTAATAGGGAACCAAATATTTTCCTAAGATTTTAAATATGGTTTTCATATGCAATTTTTTTGTGAAAACCAAGAATGAGGAATACCTGAAAACATTGCAGCTGCTACAAATTATCTTCCTGACTGGAAATATTTGTAGATCTGGAAATTTCTTCAAATTTTCAACAGGTTCTATTAATAGAGTCACCAACTAATTTCTCAGAGGACTGAACTTCAAATATTATGAAGCTCTTTCATATTTAAACTTCTTTCTGAGTTCCTTCCACCAACAGAGCACCACAGATCATGGAATCTTTAGGTTCATTGCAACAAATCTACCTCCAGGTTTGAAATCCTTCAATATTTGAGCCAAATTCAGAATGGCAAATCAATTGATATGACTCTATAACTATTTGCAAATGGAGATTCATAATTTTCCCCAGCGGAGTCGCCATTTTGTTGGTGTTTTAATTTTTCAGCTAGGCTTTGAAACTCTCTAAGAGGTATCCCACCTCTATATTAAAGAACCACAAAGGCTAGTGGCCAACTGACAGGAAATTGAATGGACACACATTTCCCCTACACTTCAGGCTCTATAAGACCTAGGGGGGTAACCCTTTAGCAACATCTAAAAATCTAGACACGCAAGTAACAAGATATTGCTTAACATCTAATGCTCTCACAGAATTGCTGAGAAACCTAGAATATCACTCAAAATTGGCTAAAACCTTGAGTGAATTTCACTAACCAACATGGAGAACATGACAAACACAACTCAACAAAACAGATTTGAAGTGGTTTTTGATTCAAAGAGTTGGGACCAAATTGAAAACAATAGAAACATGATAATGGACCAGTGCCATAAAAATGGGCTATGGAGTCATATAACTAGCATTCATCTTTCAGTGTTGAACATGTTCTAAAGGTCTTGCAAATTTTTTTCACATTATGACAACCAGACCACTTAAGCTTTTGCTGATAACTCTTCTTATAAATCCACCTGAAACATAACACTCCTGTCACATTTGTTAAAGCAATTACACTATCCCTGAACAATAGGCAATAATAAATTTAGCTTGTGCTTTATTAAAGAAATTACATCATTCATAGAACATAAGGCAACAACAGACGTAACTCAAATGCAGCAAATGTGAATGAACAGACTCAGACAATTTTATTATTGAATCCAAAATAGCATTACAGTTCAGCCATGGAGACAATTATCAGCTAAAATAAACATAAAAGAATAATTCAGAACACACGCTTTCAAATTGAATGAGTAATAGTCATATTTTCCCCTAGCTTTACAGTCTACCCATAGCTTCTACCTGACTTGCAGAGCTTTCAGAATTTTTTTGGAACCCCTTTACAATGAGAGAAAAAGAGAATAAAAGGAAAACAAAAGCAACCCTAAATTTAATCTGTTGATGACACATGTCAACATCCTTCTTCAAACTGGAAAATATTCTCTCATCTCTCCTCCCTTTGCAGCAACAAATTTCTTGTCTCCAATTTGCCTTGTTATTGAGACACTAACTTGCCCGTGAAAACCCCAATTTTATCTCTTTGTTCGCTGTAGTTACACTTTAATATTTTAATCTCCAGCACACAATATATTTTTGTTTATAAAGTGAATATTAAATTCACTTTCACTCATATTCCTTTTACATTGCCTCTGTTTACTCTCACGTGCACTTCACCTTCAGCAAAATAATACTATCCCTCAACAAATAAACTTTGGTGAATGCATTATTCACTTTCTTAGATTATCCTTGTGCTTGTTTTTTACTCCACTCCACATATTTCACCTTCAACTCCCATTTAAATTATTTGCTCCATTTACCTATAGTTGAAAACAAATTACTCTCGGGCATTTCCCTTGCTGCACCTCATGTTTATTTCCAGTGAAGACCTATTTTTGTGGTGAATTTACTTTACCCTTAATATTTTCCATTAAAATAAAATTTCATCTCCACATATCCGGCAAATATTTTAGCTTCCCTTAAAATCAAATTTTAAACAATGTATTAAAATACATTGGGCCCACATCTCCATTTTGTCAGGCCACTTTACTCGTGCATTGAAGTATTTTATTTAAAATGGAAACATTTTAAATACGAAATATTATCGGCCCATTTTATAAAACTATATCCGTGTATTTATTTTTTACGGGCCCACACTCCATGGAAAGAAATCTCGCGCACCTCGACTGACTTTTGATGATGTCCTCCATTCTGCTGTGAGGTTCGCGAGCTGTGGTGAAGATTGATCCATGTTGCCTCATGCTCCATTGGTCATTGATTACCTCTCCTACCCTAATTCCTATGCTCGACATTTTGCAGCTTCACAGTGCTTTGCAACTCTCCACCTGCGCACAATCCTCCATTCATTGCATCCTTCACCACTGCTCTAGGGAACCATATACAAGAGTCCTATATCCTTTATGATTTGATGGCAACACATATCCTCCTCTAGGTCATGTGCCATAACTACCTATCTCTATTTGTTTGGCTTATATCATTGGTACTTCCAATCAAGTTCCTCCAGCTTGGAAAGATGGCTCTCTATACCCTACTGGAAATTGCACCCCTTCAAACAGCACACAGGCCCCTCAATATCTCCATTTTAAGTTAACAAATCCTCTCAAGTCTTTGGCGCATGATGGCGTGGGCCTCCCTATGCTCTGATGGATGTTCATACTTTGTTCGTTCATTATTCCGCAGCAAGTAATCCTCTACAAGCCATGCCAATACTTCACAGTCATCATGGCTTCTCAAGAAGTGTTGAGTCCTCATATTTTCATACTTTGATGGATGTAAATAACCTATTCCAAAGCTTGCCTACATCCATTCAAGACCTCCACACACTACAAATCACATTTTCTTGGAAATTTCACTTGAACGATTTACATGCCATGTGTAAGTGTTGTCGTTCCCTCTCCAACATAGCACGATTCCTCATAATAGCTCAAGCCCTCCTTTCCAGAGCTCCCATGTATTGAATGCATGATGGCACCTCAGCCAGTCTTCATTTGCTTTGAAGTTTCTAAGGCCTTTTCAATAAATCCATTTTGTGCATTGGCTTCTACCTTTAGCTGGGTGTCATCAACAAATGCATTCAAAGCAAATGAATTTCAAAGGAATTTCAACAAAGCCACATTGTGTGTAGCCTACAATAGTGGAGCTCCGTGTGCAGTGATAACTCCATGTTGCAGTAGGAATGCCTCCCTCATTTGAATTCTTCCTCTTACAGCTAGCGCAGAGCTTTGACAAGATTTCTCCATCATTTCGAAGAGATTTCAAGCATAAATCCATTACCCTTTATGCTTTGACGGATGTCCATACCCTACAGATTTTATTTATTATTACTACCTGCACATACTATGCTTAATGCAAAGTAAACATGTGCCAAACTGGCATCGGTCTTCAAGCCTTGAGCAAAGGTATTTCATGAAATATACTATTACAACTATGTAAAATATCCATTGCAATATTGGGTCGGCCTTGTAGTGTTAGCACAATGGATGCTCCATCATCTCCCTGCATTCAACATGGGGTCTATACACAAGTCTCTATCTTATCTTGATTGAAGATGTTTGTTCTGATCTAGAAACTGTGACTATAATCAGTCATATGCCACCAAACTCACATAAGATACTCAAAGTATTGTCTACATTGTCCCCAACAATTCCAATCTTATACAACCACTTCTTAGGAAAACTTAACAATAATCAATTTATATGAGATAATTACACCTTTTTTAATTTTAGAATCATGTGGTTGTTATCAACATTTTCACCCTTATAAAATAGCCCTATTGTCTTCTATTCATCTTCAATAAAGTACATGCTTTTATAAGTAAACATTTGTATTTCTACCTTGTGGTTATGCTCAATATAAGGGAATGAGTCAACAAACTCATCATCTATACACACTTTTCTATTCTCAAAATAAATGAGTATCTCGTTAGTGTAAGACCCAAACTTCCCTTTCTACTTCATATGTGGATACAACGCCTAATGCATGTTTAGCTATTTCATATTCATCTATAGCTTCAAAAGACTTCTTCCTATGTATAATCAATCTTCCATGCATCTTTCCTCTGGGAGAAAAGAAAATCTAAGGTATAGCTCATCATGTTGCCTTACATGATCCAACCAATTAACACATTCCTGAAATTATGTTATTCATGTCGGGTCTCCTCGTGAGCCTGACTAAAAAAAAAATTGTTTTCAAACAAATTTTATCCTCAAATTATTCTGAGACAGCTTCAGACTGCTCCAGAAGTGAAAATGCGAAATGGGTTTTCATTAAAACTCACTTTCAGGCACTTTTGAACAGTAGTCAAAACTGGCCAAGTTGGCTCTGGAATCAGCCTAGGAAACTGGTCAAACGACCTCTTGGAGTCATAAAAACTTGTAGACATGTAGACATTTGATCTGAGAATGCAGTGCAACAAACGGCTTGGAAAAATGTATCATGATGTGGAAGATATCAATCCTCAAAGTTTCTCAGTTGAACTTTCTGCAACAACAGCTCATTCTGAACCAATTGAAACTGACCCAATTGTCACGTTGCAAAAAATAACAAATCAACACCTGGTGAGCAACCACTAGATACGGTAGATCATTTAGGTACCCTGAGCATGTGTGAAAATGGATTTTTCTTGAATCATCACAAGTCAAAAGATATTGATGATCGAAGTTGGCCTCTCTGAAATGTTGTCAGGAATGTAGATGCAAAACTGAACAAACTACATTAAGTTTTGATCTGTTAAAAATAGCAAATCAAATCATAAGGCTCTGAAACCGGACATGTGAGCACATATTGGTATGGAGAATCCAGAACAACATTCATTTTGACTTGACAGTCATCTGGTTGCAAAATGCAAGCTCAAACGGGAGGCTACTTTTCAAAACTGTGTTTGTAAACAATAGAAAAATGTCAAAACCCTTCAACTTCGCTTTTCAAAACTTTTGTAAAACTCATCGTGGGAAGTTGAAAACTGACATGCATATTCACATATGTCAATTGAATATGTCTGCAAATGGGTTTTGCACGAAAATCAATAGGCTTTAAATTACACGCCTCCAAAGTAGGTCACCTAAGCAGATTCTTCAGGTGCACTTCTGAAAGTGCAAAGGCAAAATGTTGAAATGGGCATCACAAATTTTTCAAATTTTGAGAGTGCCATGAGCTGGCATTGCTTCTTTTTTTCTTCCATGTTCTTTCTACATTGTGATCTTGTAATTGTCATAAACTACTAGCAAGCTTTTGTTAATGTTTTGTTATTCCTAACTATGGAAAAGAATGCTTTTGTTTTTGGATTTTTTGTTTTAAGGAAAATGAAATTGTGTTTATTTTTCGGATTTTCTATTTTAAAAGTTGGTGTTTATTGCAACGTGGGATGTGGAAATATAGGCTCAAATTGGATATACCAGTCTGGTTTGCTCCTTAAGGAGCGAGCATAACAATTTCTTACCAAGGTGTCCTGGTTACAGTAAATCTTCAAGGCGTGTCTCTTGATATACTTTAACTATGGTGCCTCTTTAAAAGGTGGAATATGTATTTTCATTTAAGGATTTTATTCTTGCTAGAGATCATGAAGGATGGATACTTAATGTCATGCAGGAGGTGGTAAAATGGGCCTTCTAGCCACAAAATTTTCTCTCTTCTTCTTCTTTATCTAGGATTATAGTTGTGTTACTTCACTAGTTTTGTGTTTCTTTTGTCTTGAATATGAAGCTTTTCAGACTACTAATTATGTCTATTTTTTCTACTTCAATCAGCTCAAAGCTTGGTTGTATGATAGCCGATGTAAGGTTCAGTTGGTTAACTGGAGCAATTGGATGCCAAATGGTCATAAGGTGAAAGTGTTGGTGTTTTGATATGGTTGTTGTGATTCTCAAGACCCTAATTTTTGAGCGATGTTTTGGGATGACACTAATCTTGGAACTCAAAATGTTGAAAGGCTTGGATTGATATTTCACTTCTTCTAGAGGATATGCTGCAGAAAAGCTTACTTAAACTAGCCTTGAGGTTCAAGCAACTGTTGATATCTTAGAAGTATGGGTGAGGTAATAATCCAAGTTTGTTTGTTTTGATTTCAATTTCCAAAAGTAGGATGGAGTGTTTGAAATGGATGAAGGACTATATGACGTATCTTGGGATTTTAATTTTTTTGTTTCAACAAGGATCTTGTAACTAGTTTTGTATTGTTTTCCTAATTTTTAGCAAAACATAGAGCAACAACGATGGTTTTTGATAAAAAGTGGCAAATTGTGAGAAAAAAGTGACAAGTTTTATCAATTGTGATTTGATTTTTGTCAAGTGCATTGAGTTTTGAGAAGAAAGTGCGGCTAGTTTTTGCAAGTGTGACCTCTATATCAATTTCCTCTCAAATGGATGAACTACACAAGAGAAAGTGAGATTTTTTGGAAAAAGCAGCTAGTTTTTAGGCATGTGCATTTGAATAATTTTGTCAAATGCGGCACAAAAAGAGAAAGTGTGGCCAGTTTGTAGTCAAGTGCACTCAGATTGTCAGAAGCTGTAGATTTTTACCAGTGAGTTTTAGAAAAAGCAATAAATTTTTTGCAAGTGCAACCAATTTTCGGTCAAGTGCAGTAGAAACAATAGCAAAAGTGGTATTCTATGTAAAAAAAATTCCCAGTTTCAATATTTGGTAGCAACATTGATGTTTTTATAGTTTTGGGTGATTTGGTATCTATTTCAATATTTATCAAGTGATATCATGCAGCACCATAATCAAAACTTGTGTAACCTAAAATTTCTATACCTTAAGCATGTTTCCCTCCACGAAAGCTCAAAGTTCATAGAGGTAGAAATGCTAAAAGCTATAGTTTCCAAGGTTTACCTCGTTTCTTAATGCGACTTGAAATATGAGCTTAAACATTTGGAAACCTTTAAAGATATCTGTTTAGGATACCTTTTAGGCAGTGCAAACAAAGGGCTCTTTTCAAAGTATTCACACTAGATCCAAGGGGTTTGATGTTTGAGAACCATGTTGAATGCTTGCTATGATGTTTTTATTTTAATTCAAGAACAATGTTTGATATTTCAAAGTAACTAAAAATCTTGGAAATTTTGTGAAGACAAAGTACACCCTAGGGATAGACACTTCCTCCTAGATGGGCTTACCTCATGCCCCGAAGGATGATTTTACATGCAATGAATGGAGAGTTTTTTAAGCTCAACCATAAGTTTAACTTGGTAAGTAACTTCTCAGAATCAAGGTTTCAATGCACCACTTCAGAGAATGTTTTGGTAAAAAGGGGTAGCTTATACAAACATTGGTTTTTAGTCATGTTTTGAGATAACTGGTGTCTATACATGCAACAATTCACTCAATTAAGAGGCCTCCCATCCCTTGTGGGTTTTTGTATCTCACATGGATACTAGGGGAGACTTTCTTCAATATAGAACATATGCACCAAGTGGGTGATAAATTTCCTCAAACCCATAAATATTTATATAGTGGACCAAAACAAAGTACTGCTTGGGTTGTTCCCTCTCACAAGTTGGGAGGAAAGCCCTCTAAAGGTATGCTTTGAAGTAAAACAATGTGTGAAACTCAAGATAATTTTCATCACCAAATATTTTTGAAAAGGAACGACGGGAGAGGATAGTCACCTAGTTTTCCAAACAAGGAATGCATTTCATCACAATGTTCTTTCAGCTCAAAAAGTGAAAAAAAAGTAAAAAGAAAAAAAGAAAAGTAAAGTGAAATTTAGAAGTGTGTATAAGATAGCAATGGTTCTTTTTATGTTCACCAAATCGAAATGTTATGGATTTTAGACAAGAATATCACAGTGTGCAAAACATGAATTTGATTTATTCATTTTTAAGCACCAACCAAAGTGTTCTTTCTAAACCTTGTCTTAATGGTCAAAAAAATAAATCATGTGTTAGTCAACAAAATAAAAGAGTTTTGGTTAACAAAAATTAAACATGTTTTTAGAGCACCGAAAGGAATCATTTGTTCTAAGCTAAAAAAGCTTTGGAAAATCCCTTTTTAAAGCACAAAAATGAAATATTTGTTTATGGGGTTCTTTTTATGCACCAATTGAAAGAATTTTCTATCCTAGAAAGCTTTGAGAGATTTATTTTAGAGCACCAATTGAAATGTTCATTTATTTATGGGGTTCTTTTTATACACCAAATCTAAAAATTTATAACTGTGAAAGCTTTGAAAACTTAAAATCTTCGATCATTCACCTTCTCTGCAATAAATGTTTTATTGTTCTTGTCATACCTCTACAAATCCTATATAAATAAAATCAGCACCTCTCAAAAAAAATCAAGTACCCGTTAGTGTTAGAAAATCATCAATTAACTTTCATCTTTTCGAACAAAACTTAACAGGGAAAAAGCGAAAGAAAAAAGTCAAAAGCGGCCTTTGTTAGAAAGCAAAAGTGCTAGAAAAATTCAAAAGCGCCCTATGTCAAAAAGAAGAAGTGCAAGAAAAAGTCAAAAGCGCCTCTGTGTTTTTGCAAAAGTGCCACAAAAAGTTAGAAGCACTAAAAACAATGTCAAGTACGCTAAAACCATAAAGTAAAGTGCAAATTTTTTTTTTGAACCTATGCGTGAAGATTTATCCAGTACACTTCTGGAACCTTCAACTTCAAATTTAACTTAGAAAATGGTTAGTGCTAAGGACCGTGGTCCCAGCAGGCACGCCAAAATGTGTAAGGGAGAAATCGATGGTGTTAAAATAAGATAAATGTATTGAATCAAACCTAATCTAATTCAAAACAAGAATCAAGATCTATTCCCATTACTCATGAAATGAAGCTTTCTAATCTATTGAAAACAAACAATAAAATCCTAAGATATCATAACGAATTCAAAAATAAAATAAACTTTACCATCCCATGTTGGACTGTGTTTGTGAAGATGTTGGGTTGTTCGTATCAATGCAAAGCCTCCCTTGTGTGTGTGAAATTTTGAAGAACGTGTGTGTGTTGAATGAAGATATGTGTTGAATATTTTTCAAAAATATCGATTAAGATCTTGGCATTACTTCATTGTGCAAATACGTTGATTCTCTTATTATTTTTAAGGAAGAAGATGGTTGTTATATAGATTTTGTATTTTTGAATGAATGATTTGGATCGTATAGTATAATATCTTGATTGGCAGTCGAAATATGTTGATAGGATTTAGATGGGCATAATTTGTGCAAATTGATAACATAATTGGTGTGATTGAAGAAATAGATTGATCTATCAGGAAATAGATTAATCAGTCAGCCAATCAAAGTGAGCAATCGGTGGTTCGTAATTTGTTCAATCATGAAAGTGGGCGAGGATAATTAATTAATCGATTTAATTAATTATTTTTTTCGGAGTTGAACGTGCAAATCAAGTTTGACTTTTGCAAACAAATTTGCATTTGTTTGATTTGATTTTTGATGATGTTTTGAATAATTAAATTTGATTATTCAAATTTGGAGGGAAAGTGATATAGTTAAATTATTATGTTTTAATCATTTAATTTACTTAGGGGAATAAAGTGAATTAGTGATATAATTAAATAATTGACATTATTTAGTTAATCAAAAGGAATTAAGTTAGATTAGGACTTTATTAAATAAATTAAATTTATTTAATTGGTTGAATTTCATGAAAAAGTGAATTAATTAAATAATGTACTATTATTCAATTAATAGCAGAAGTTGGGGTTTCAAGACTTTATTAAATAAATGAAATTTATTTAATTGGTCAAAAATGATGAAAATGTGAATTAATTAAATAATCTATTATTATTCAATTAATAACAAGAAATTAGGGTTGTTGATGCTTTTGATGTGAAATGTAGTGATATTCAATGATAATGATGCCAATGATGTGAAAATGTCATTTTTAGGTGTGCAATAAGTGTTAGGTAAATTTTACATGTCTACAATAGGTTTATCTCTATTCACATCCCTTTTTAGAATGAGATCACCCACTTAAATGTTTCATCATGGCTCTTTGGGAAAATCATTTTTTAGCTATGATCTAATACTTGCTTAATTGATCATATATGGTGGTTCTTTGTTCCTCTAGCTACAATAATTTGGCTATTACAATATTTTCATCAGCTTCAAGTTGGTAGATTATCCCTAATGTTGTAATTTTTTCAAAGTTGGGAAGTATTTTTTTCATAAACTAGTACGTAGGGATAGATTAATATAGCTTACTTGGGAGTTATTATATCTTCCCATGTGGATTTATTGAGGTGCTCATATAGCTACCTCTTAGACTAGATTAAAATTATTTTAATTATCCTAATCAAGGTCTTATTGGTGGATTCTATCTTCATGAAAAAACGAGTGATTAATATCCCCACAAATTTGTTAACATTATCTATCATGATGGTCTTTAAAATATCCAAATATTATAATGATCTCTTTCAATAAGTCAATGATCATTATATCTATAGTATTCTTCATTTTTATGGCTTAAGTCCATCTGGTGAAGAATTTAAATGATATCAAAATGAGCTTGTGAAATTTTTTGGATGTTGTATTGATTATATCTATGAAATCTAGTCCATTAGTTTTGATAATTTATTATCAACATGTGAGTATCTATAAATATTTGAGGCTAATAATACCTGCTTGAATAATTTTTATAGTTGTTGTATAAGAAGAATAATATCTTCCTAAGAAAACCTAGTGGAATTCCTTGAGGATGATCAAGATCCTTTCTTCTTTTATGTAACTTAATATGACTTCATCAAAATTTCTCCTGAAGAGGATTTTATCAATCAATTTATAGAGTTTTGTAGCCTATATGCTTTTCCCTTTGTTGAGTTCAAGTTTTTAGGTTATCACCATATCCTTTATTCAATCCAAAGAAATTAGTAATTTTCTTCATCAATGACTCAACATTATTCTAGTTATTTCTTTTATTTTTTTGATTCTCTAAGGACTAGGGCATATTCAACCAAGTGTTGGCATAGATCTTATGATATAGACTTAGTTGGCTTGACATTAATGTAATAATATAGGATATTTTTTATCTATAGGTAAGTGCATGGATCTGTGACATAATTTTGAAGCCAAATTGGAAAAAATGAGAAAAAACCCCAAAAAAGAGCATTTGGTGCATGCCAAATTTGGTGCACACCAAATGGATAAATCATTTGGCATAGGATAAATTTGGCATGCGCCAAATGACTTACCCATTTGGCGTGCACCAAATTTGGTGCTCACCAAATGTGAAAAGTGAATTAAAATACAACTAATGCATTTCAACCTCCATTTTTGTTGAACCTACGGCTTGGCTTGGAGTTTTCTTCTTTGCAACTTTCCATCACCAAATCTCTTCCATTTTTTGCACTCTTAGCTTGTAATTCTTCATGAGGATTCCAGGAACACGTCAGAGAGATCAAATATTGTGAAGAGATATGTATTTTTAATCTATTTATTTTGAATGTAGATTGAAATAATTTTTTTTAATAAAACTTTGTTCTAATTCTCAAGGAATGAATCTCCACCTCCAAACATTGAGAATTCACAATCACCCCCTCACGAAGAGCCTCCTATACAAGAACAACTTGAAACCCCTCCATGAGTCCATAGGAATCCTCAAGGAACACAAGAAAATATCCTAAATCAAATTGAAAACAATAAAAAAGATATTGAAGAATAAATTGGAAGATTAACCAAGCATGTTGAAACCCACCCTTATAGGAGAGGGATTGCCGAATCGTTGAAGTCAATTTTAACTCATGTAGGAGAAATGAGCAAGAATATAAATTTTTGGTCAAATAAGAGGCATGAGTTGAGACAATTTTATTCTAGTGGTTTGTCATATGCAGCTGTGAAAAAACAAAAATTAACAAAGCCGACTTGTGTGCCCTATTTACAGACCCGAGAACCAACACACCTTTGTCTCATGCATGCAGGAGGTTCCCCATCTATTGGTGCCACCATGAATTAATTAAAAATAAATTTTGGGAGTGGTGGTGGACGGTATTTGACCAACCTCCATGAAATAACCATGAGGTACCACAATACTTTTTCAGGAAACTCTATTGTGAGTTTGTCCTCAATAAGATGCCAAATTATTTTGACATCTTAGACTTTTATGGTAGAGGTGAGGGATCCACACATGATAGACCTGGTGCACGACATAATCCATAGTTGGTATCAAGACCCTTGGCCAAACCCATGGTGGAGCATGTTGTTGTTCATTCCATTATTAAGGACAGTGTAGAGGTGGACATGTTAGAGTCAATTATCTGGCTCACCTAAACCATTATAGAGTGTGTGAGGCCTCTAGTAGAGCTTGATGTGGAGGAGATGTGTAGGCCTTGAGCTCCACCACACCATTATGGCACTTGCGGTGTTGTTTGCATGTACAATTATCAGAGTGCTTGAGATGCAGCTATAGAGCCTACATCAGTTGCAGAGGCGATGGTTATGACAAATGAATTGTTGAATAATACACATGGAATTGATATTCGGGTAAAATTCAGCAAGTTCATTTAATTTTGATTATAAAATTTATTTTGAAATTTAAGAATAACTAAATTAGTAGAATCAATATGATGAATTTTTAGGGTCGAAGTGTTCATGAGACATGCTCCATTCTTGTAGACCCTTATTCATTCTCGACGTTGAGTCCACAAGTATGCAACTAGTATTAAAGATATTATTATTACATTTGAACAATTGAATGTTATATTTGAATATTTGTCTCATAACATGCTTTGTATGTCAAACAGTTTCTTGGTGGACCTTCAACCTCCACACCTCGCAATTCATTTCCTCAAACAACTTTCACTCAGGTAACCTTTATTCATTAATGGTGTTGTAAAACAATGTTAGCTAGTTCTCATAATTTTGTGTATACAAATCTAAAAATCTGATGAGAAACACAAACATTGGTTAGTCTTGTGAGATCCTAAATATATTTACCATTCAATGACCATCTCATTCTTCTATTCACTCCATCACGCATATTTTATCCATTTCATATCACATATTCCAATCTTTAACACCTTATATATTATACCACCTTCCTCCATATTTCATCTTATACACATATCGTTACAAGAAACCTTTACTTCTACTCATTATTGACTAAATCTCTTATAAATAATTACTACACACCTCAAGTTCCCACTTCATGTCCTATATTCAAACCTTAGACACCACCTAATTCACTTTATGGTCTAATATTCCCTCCTAATTACTTCCAATTAACCTCTAGTATAGTTCACCTTAAAAATGTTTTATTATCCCATCCTAGCTCATCCAATTAATCTCTACCAGTCCATTCTATGTTCCATCATCCCCTCTTTATTGTGTCACATTATCTTCTCCTAATTCACTTTTTGTTCCTTTATTCCTTCCTAATCCCATCCCATTAACATTTAATAGTTCATCCTATTTTCCATGATCCCCTCCTAGCCCATCCCAATAATATCTACTAGTCCATCCTATGTTTCATTATTCCCTGCTACTCCCATCTTATTGTACCCTTTATTATTTCACCCTGTGTTCCATAATCCCCTATGTTCCTTTACCCATTCTATGTTATACCATATTTATCCACATTTCATCCTATAGCTCTTCTCTATTATTACTACACATAGGTCAAGTTCCCACTTCATGTACTATATTCGAACCCTAGACACCTCCTAATTCACCCTATGTTCCGTTATTCCCTACAAATCCCATCCCATGAACCTCTAATTGTTAACCCTCTATTTTGTTATCCCATCCTAGCCTATCCCATCAATCTATACTATTCCATCCTATGTTCCATTAACCCCAGGTTCTATTCCCATCCCATTACCCTCTCTTATTTCACCATAAGTTCCATTATCCCCTCTTGGTCTTTTCCCATTATCTTCCCCTAGTTCACCCTATGTTACTTTATTCCTTAATAATCCCATCCCAACCTCTAATAGTTCGCCCTATGTTCTACGATCCACTCTTGGATGATCCCACTAATCTCTACTAGTCCATTCTATGTTCCATTATCGCATTCGACTCCCATCCCATTGTACCCTCTATTATTTCACCATATGTTCCATTATCCCCTCTTGGTATTATCTCTTTATCCCTTCTATGCTATAGCACCTCCATCCAATATTTATCCTATACACATGTACCGTTACAAGAAATCTTTCCTTCCACTCATTATTGACCAAATTTGTCTTCTCCATTACTACTGCACACCTCAACAACCAAGTTCACATGCTATTGTAAAACCCTAGACATGTCCTAATTCATCATATGTTCCATTATCCCTTTGAAAGCTGCTAGTAACATAGTAATTCTCACTTCATTCATGTGAACTTCATTGTGGCATTGTCACTATGTTGACAACATGCCCTCATTAGCATTAATTCATCAACATATGCAATTTGAATCTCAATGAACACTTAACTTGGGAATTTTCAAGAGTTTGGACTATCCTAGTGGACTTAGTACTTTCACCATTTTTTGATCTATAAGCACTATATTGTAGTCTCAACTGAGACCAACCATTTACTCTTTCATGCAAGCTCACTACCACCAATAGGGATAATATTTTTCCATAGACTTCCATCACTTCCCAAATTTTTCTTAACATTGTGTTTCAATTTCTTTCAACTATCATTGACCTTTACCTTATATTAAATTTTTTTATTAGTATCACCATTCTTGACTACCTTCCTTCAAAATTTGTTGCACTCATGATGCATGAATTTTCTACATTTTATCTATAAATTTTTTGTACTTTTACATTTTTTATTCCTTCTCATTTATGATATTCATATTGTTTCTCTTTTCATTTTCATTTGTTGCTCATATATGATAGTTATAAAGGGACTACTTGAACTTATTTATATGACTGTTAGATATGTTTCATTTTTACTTGTTGACATCAGACAACCCTGGTGATTTTGGTAGCATGATGGACCATGGATTTGTTGCAGCAATAGCCAGTTATGATCCTTTGAGAGAGGTATGCAACATATTAATCGATTTGACATTATATTTTCTCTTTTATAGTCTATTATTAAAAAAATTCATGATACTTGTACATGTAGTTTAATTTCTATCTTGATGGTTGCTACAAGTGGATATCACTCCAGATCGTGGATGTGGTAATGTTGTAAATGTGCATGATGACTATTTGTATGTGGTAAGTTACTATATTTTGTTATATGTCATTCCATAATTCAATTTATATGTATTAACATCTATACTTTTTAGTGTATTAGGTGCAGCTCCAGATGAGTCTAGAGAGAAGGTCTAGTGAGCATGTTTGAAAGATGAGAGAACCAACAAGCACTCCATCCAACAGAATTTTGAAGGCATCATGGGATATTTTTCCTTCCCTTGGAGGGAAATGACTATGTATTAGGGTCGTTTTTTGTATTCCTATGTGTCATTTTGAAACATATGTTTTGTACTATCAATATATATGTAACATTTTATGTCCACATGGCTCTTTTGTAGTAAGCCTATATGGATTTTTTGGATATATTGTATATACTTTTATCAATATATCATTGTATAACCGTACAAATTTTTTATTAAAGAAAATATTATTTTCCTACTGTCATTCTTGAATGATGTCATCATGCATATTGTGTAAATTGTATGCTTGAATATTGTAGACATGGATTTTTTTTACATCTAATGCTTAAATATTTTTTTTCAAATGCTCAATAAGCTCCATCTAATGCATATTATGTAAATAATCTTCATTCCTGGTGGTTTGTATCCTTTGTAATGCTTCAATTACTTGTGCTTCACTTATTCACATGTATGCTTCACTTATTCACTTGTATACTTCATGTATATTGCATGTATTCACATGTATGCTTCATGCTTCCAATGTATAATTCATGTGTCCATCTGTATTCTTCATGATTCATGTGTATACTTCATGTATTTGCGCATATGCTTCATGCTTCTTGAGTTATATTGCTATCTAGTGGCAATGATTTTAACACCAAAAGGTTTCAAGTGAATTATAAGAGCTCCTTCCCATAAACAAGATCATATCAAAATGTATTGCTTTTAAATCATGGTTGAGGTTGGCATCCAACAACTAATGGTTTTGATTCTAAAGCATATGAATCATTACATTTACATCTATAGAACAAGTGGATTTTTCAAACCTCACAAGCATATATATACCTCTATGAACTTGTATGAACATGCATATAAACACATGATAGTTGTTGATCCAACCAACAAAATTTATTTGCATCTACTAATATCACAACACTTGACATCTCATTAAATGAAATCAATGCACAGGTCATTTTTAATTATATTCTAAAGATATTAGATATGTATGAACAATAATATCAGCTTGATTTCTAGATGCATCACCCATGTGCGGTTATCACGTTTCTCCCATATTCATCATTAAAATAAGTTAAAAAACCTCCTTCCATTTTCCATGCATGAAATAAAATGATAGATAATTGGGAAAAATAGTCCTATAACTACTACCACATCATGTTTTATAACTCTAGAGCACAAAAATCCATAGGTTCAGACGAGAAGTTTCTAAGCATCATGGTGTTTGAGTAACAACTCGTCAAAGATTACAACCATTTTGCACTTTGGACTCATAAGGAATTATGTCGATTGAACATAGCTTTGAGAGATTCAGTGTGTTTGGGTGTGAAAGAGAACCATGCATAGCATAAATGTATCCACCTCGATGTGTTGGAATAGTTTGTTTGGTCACTCAAGTTGCAGAATGAAAGTTGCACCACTTTGCAACTTTACACTACTAGCATTTGAGAACTTTTTCCCCAAGTGAAAAGTCGCTACCATGAGAAAACTCCTCTGAGATATCAAAAATAGAGAGATTTTATTGTATAGGGGTCCAAAATTATCCCATAGGCTTAGACGAGAAGTTTCTAAACATCATGGTGTCTGAGTAACAACCCATCAAAGATTGCAGCCATTTTGCAGTTTGGACTCATAAGGGATTATGTCGATTGAACATAGCTTGGAGCAACTCAGTGGGTTTGAGTGTGAAAAAGGACCATACCTAGTGTAAACATTACCCACTCAAATGCATTGGAATAGTTCATTTGGTCACTCGAGTTGCAAAATAAAAGTTGTACCACTTTGCAACTTTATACTACTTGCATTTGAGAACTTTTTCTCCAAGTGAAAAGTCGCCAACATAGGAAAACACCTTTGAAATAGAAAAAACTAAGAAATTTTATTGTAAAGGGGCCCAAAATGATCCCATAGGATTAGATGAGAATTTTCTAAGCCTCACGGTATCTGAGTAATAGTCCGTCGAAGATTGCAACCATTTTGCAATTTGGACTCATAAGGGATTTTGTCAGTTGAGCGTAGCTCAGAGCAATTTGGTGTGTTTGGGTGTGAAAGAGGACCATGCCTAGCATAAATGTACCCACCCAGACATGTTGGAATAGTTTTTTTGGTCACTCAAGTTGTAGAACGAAAGTTGCTCCACTTTGCAACTTTAAACTATTTGCATTTGACAACTTTTTCCCCAAGTGAAAAGTCACCACCACGGAAAAATGCCTCTATGATAGTGAAAACTGAGAGAGGTTATTGTAGAGGGGCCCAAAATTATCCCATAGGCTTGGATGAGAACTTTCTAAGCCTCATGATATTTGAGTAATATCTCATCAAAGATTGCGGCCATTTTGCACTTTGGACTCATAAGGGATTATGTCGATTGAACATAGCTCGAAGTGATTTGGCGTATTTGGGTGCGAAAGAGAATCATTACAAGAATATGTAGGAGTTGAGAAAATACAACACCACAAACCCCGAAGATCACCTGCATGCAAATAACCTGTCACAAAAGAAGAGATGGAGACAAACAAGTAAGGGTTCTCTGAAAACTGAAAATGTATATATCAGAGAGAATGAGAGAATGAATTGATATGGAATACAATGGGATCAATCCTTATAAAAAGGAGATCATGCAAACCCTAATAAAACCCTAATAGGAAAAACCCTAATAGAAGCCCTAATAGGATAACATTTAATAATTAATATAATTATTAAATGTCACTTTATGCAAACTAACGTGAAATCTTAAGAAGGGAATAAAGGTAACTTAATCAACATAATTAAGTTAAGACCTTTACTCTAACACCCCCCCTTAAGATGAGCAACAGTGCAGCTACAAACAAATGCAGAAAAGCAAAAGTAACTATAATGCAAGAAGGCAAACATGGGTCCCAGCAACTAGGCCAGATCAGGTACCCAAATACAACCAAATCTCTGTAAAATGGAGAAATAGAGAAAACCTCATGGGAAAAAGCTCTACTCCAAAAAGAGAAGAAGAAAGCCAAGAAGAGACATCACTAAAGCAGAAGAAGCTACAAACAACTGTCGAAAGATGACTGCAATGGTGCTGAAGAACCTTCACTGAAGATAGGATGATCAGGAACAAGAAGACAATAATCTGCATAAGTGTCCATACGACACTACTCGAATCATATGGAAAACAAAGGCAAACACCTGGAACGAAGATACAGATGGCACAAGAACCAATAGTCTGAAACACTGATCAACTGATAATGGAAGATTCATCCAAGGCGAAACCAAGGAAGCATTAGCACGAACAGTATAATACCCCCCCATAATGGTGAACTGGGAGCCTGACAGATTAACTGAAATGGTGTGCAACACCCTGTAGTGCATGAAGAAAAAGATACAACATTTGAAAGTGCACAAAAAAGCACCTGCAACTGAAAAAGTGGTGTGCAAAACAAAGCACACATGCATGAGGTTGGAATCATATGATCCATTGTCGTTGTGGAGGGACACTCACCGGACAAGGATGTGATGGAAAAACAAAGGCAAACTACACAACCCCTCATCGCACTTTATAATATCAGTGCGAGTACAAAATATGACACAAACTTATGTGCAAAAATCCTCAAAAGATGCATGTACAATAGTGTGGCACTTTATCTCAGTGCGTTTACATAAAAGATTGCTTACAAATGATACTCAAAATATCCTTAAAGGACAAAATGCTGGAAATACATGAAGAACAGCCAAAAACGAAGCATCCCACGCAAACAAAATGTTTCCAAGAGCAAATATGTCCAAGTAATCCACCAAAATGTGAAAACACAAATAACTAAATAAAAGATACCTAAAGTGAAATCTGGAAAAATGGCATGGATGAAATTGAAGAGCTCTGAAATACGGTTCTAATGCCGCTGAGATTGCGAAAAACAGAGAAACTAATCAAAAGTTATGAGTTGGAGACTGAAAGAAGCCCCTTTGTCTTCAACTGGCTGTAGAATGTACCAATAGAAAAAAAAAGTTATGAGACCTACACCACTAGAAAGATGAGAAAACCAGCTTTCCGACGATATCTCGTTTGCCAAAAAATGATATCGTATGCCCAAGTTACGGCCTCTGGAATAAATTAGCTCCAAAGAGGAAAAAATCAGTGTTGAGTTAAATTTGACGGTCATACGGCCGTCGCAGCAAAAAACACTGTGTTAAATTTGACGGCCAAACGGCCATCACCGTAAAAGTGTGATTAGGTTATTACTGAAAAAAATTGTTTTTTATACAAAAAAAAACAATAAAAAAAGGTTTTGATTTTTTAAAAAAAATTCATTAAAAAACATACAGATATTTTGTAAAAAAAAAAATTTTTTAAAAGTATGGGCGGGTCCCGCATGGGCCGCCACCTGCCAATGTGGCAGGGCGGTACCCATGTGGTACCATCTGCTGCAGGTGGGGGTGGCGCCCAAGGGCCACCGCTTGCCGTAAGGACAGGCGGCGGTACCCTTGGGTACCGTCCCTGCCTGCGCAGGGAGCCCGTAGGCCTAAGCAAGCCTTTAAAAGGCTTAAAAATTTCGGCCAAAATAAACTTTTTTTCTTGATTTTTAAAAAAA
Source organism: Sequoiadendron giganteum (assembly GCA_007115665.2). Lineage (NCBI taxonomy): Eukaryota > Viridiplantae > Streptophyta > Pinopsida > Cupressales > Cupressaceae > Sequoiadendron > Sequoiadendron giganteum. Next base: position 418,475,331 of record CM021106.1, read on the forward strand.
AAAATCTAAAAAATATACATTAATTTTTCGAAAATAAAATGACGGAAAAAAAGGAAAAATTTTTACCAGCAAATGGACGGCCATACAGCCGAAATGTAAAAAAAATTTTGCCTCAAATTTTGACTTTGTCCAAAAAGAACGAATGGACAATCGATTTAGGGGTTTTGGACCGCTGCGGACGCAATGGCAATGTCCGTTTGAGCTGAAAATGCTTCAAAATTGCAGGTGTGTCCTAGATCAAAAAAACAAGCCCCAAACCCTTGAAGCTCCAAGAATCTTCACAACAAGAATAGGAAGCAGCAAGTGTGGAGCTCTGATACCATGTAGGAGTTGAGAAAATACAACACCACAAACCTCAAAGATCACCTACATGCAAATAACCTGTCACAAAAGAAGAGATGGAGACAAACAAGCAAGGGTTCTCTGAAAACTGAAAATGTATATATCAGAGAGAATGAGAGAATGAATTGATATAGAATACAATGGGATCAATCCTTATAAAAAGGAGATCATGCAAACCCTAGGAAAAACCCTAATAGAAGCCCTAATAGGATAACATTTAATAATTAATATAATTATTAAATGTCACTTTATGCAAACTAACGTGAAATCTTAAGAAGGGAATAAAGGTAACTTAATCAACATAATTAACTTAAAACCTTTACTCTAACAGAATAAACATACCCACTCATATGCTTTGAATTTTTTTTTTTTGGTCACTCAAGTTACAAAATGAAAGTTGCGCCACTTTGCAACTTTACACTACTTGCATTTGACAAAGTCACCACCACAAGAAAAAACCTTCGATATAGCAAAAAAAAAGAGAGGTTATTGTAGATGGATCCAACATGATCCCATAGGCTTAGACGAGAAGTTTCTAAGCCTCGCAGTAATTGAGTAACAACCTATCAAAGATTGTAGCCATTTTGTACTATGGACTCATAAGGGATTTTGTCAGTTAAACGTAGCTTAGAGCGATTTGACATGTTTGGGTACAAAAGAGAACCATCCCTACCATGAATGTACCCACTTAGACACATTGGAACAATTCATTTGGTCACTCGAGTTGCAGAATGAAAGTTGCACCACTTTGCAACTTTACAGTACTTGCATTTGACAACTTATTCCCCAAGTGAAAATTCACCACCATAAGAAAATTCCTTCGAGAGAGTGAAAATCGAGAAAAATTATTTTAGAGGAGTCCAACACAATACCATAAGCTTATATGATAAGTTTTTAAGCATCATGGTGTCTGAATAACAAACTGTCAAAGATTGCAGCCATTTTGCACTTTGGACTCATAAGGGATTATGTCGATTGAACGTAGCTCAGAGCAATTCAGTGTGTTTGGGTGAAAAGGAGGACCATTCCTAATGTAAAAATACCCACCCAGATGTGTTGGAATAGTTCATTTGGTCACTCAAGTTGTAGAACGAATGTTGCACCATTTTGCAACTTTACACTACTTGTATTTGACAACTTTTTTCCCAACTGAAAAGTCAACACCACGGGAAAACACCTACGAGATAGAGAAAACTAAGAGAGGTTATTGTAGAGGGGCCCAATACAATCCTATAAGATAAGAGGATAATTTTATAAGCCTCAAGATATCCGAGTAATAGCCTGTCGAAGATTACAACCATTTTCCACTTTGGACTCATAAGGGATTTATGTCAGATAAACATAGCTCAGAGTGATTCGACGTGTTTTAGTGCAAAAGAGGACCATGCCTAGCATAATTTTACCCATCTAGATGTGTTAGAATAGTTTTTTGGTCACTCGAGCTGTAGAACGAAAGTTGTACCACTTTGCAACTTTACACTACTTGCATTTGATAACTTTTTCCCCAAGTGAAAAGTCGACACCACAGGAAAATGCCTCTGAGATAGCGAAAATTGAGAGATTTTTTTTTTGAGAGGTCCAACATGATCCCATAGGCTTAGATGATAATTTTCTAAGCCTCACAATATCCATGTAGCAGTTCGTCGAAGATTGCATCCATTTTGCACTTTGGACTCATAAGGGATTATGCTGGTTGAACATAGCTCGGAGTGATTTGGCATGTTTGGGTGTGACAGAGGAAAATTCCTAGAATAAATTTACCCACCTGGATGCATAGGAACAATTCATTTAGTCACTCGAGTTGCAGAATGAAATTTGAACCACTTTGCAACTTTACACTACTTGCATTTGACAACTTTATCTCCAAGTGAAAACTTGCCACCACGGGAAATTGCCTCCAATATAGAGAAAACCAAGAGAGGTTATTGTAGAGGGGTCTAGCACAATCCCACAAGCTCAAATGATAAGTTTCGAAACCTCTTAGTATTTGAGTAACAACCCGTTGAAGATTGCAGCCATTTTGCACTTTGGACTCATAAGGGATTTTGTTGGTTGAGCGTAGCTCGGATCGATTCAACGTGTTTGGGTGAAAAAGAGGACCATTCCCAGCATAAACATACCCACCTGGATGCATTGGACTAGTTATTTTGGTCACTCAAGTTGTAGAACAAAAGTTGCACCACATTGCAACTTTACACTACTTGCATTTGACAACTTTTTCTCCAAGAGAAAACGCCTCTAAGATAGAAAAAACCAAGAGATATTATTGTAGAGGGGTCCAACACGATCCTATAGGCTTAGACAAAAATTTTATAAGTGTCATAGTATCTGTGTAACACCCCATCGAAAATTGCAAGCATTTTGCACTTTGGAGTCTTAAGGGATTCTACCAGTTGAACATAGCTCGAAGCGATTCGGCATAGCTCAGAGTGATTCAGCGTAACTCAGAGTGATTTCAAACTTTTAATGACTCTACCACTTTTCCATCACTTAAGTTTTTTGTTTCAACTTCACTTTAACAAACACATTTTTGTGGAGAGAAATAAAAGGCAATAAATAGACAACCGTCATAAATAGACAACCACCATAAGTTAACTTTTCCATCACTTAAGTTTTTTTGTTTGAAGTTTGTTGTTTAAACTTCAATTTTAATGATAATAAATAAAAAACCACCATAAATTATGTAAGGATCATCAAATTATACACAAAGGAAAAGGTAATACTCAGAGAACAACCATAAAGTATTTAAGTTGAAGGTCTTCTATTTTATGACAAAAGCATTGAAAATACATTTTAATTATTTCATAGGGCTTATTTTCATGATATTCACATGCACGAGTGAAAAGGGATTAAGTTTCATCTTTGATTTTTTAGTTTGGATCAGTAATAGTGCATCATTTATGCATTGTGTCAATAAACCATAATGTTGATTTGTTCCTTGGAACGTTATATCATTAAATTATGAGTCCAAAAAGGGTTGAGAATCATCATGATATTTTTTTAATAACCTGAGACAACCCAAGGTATGTGCTCATGTTGTTCCATCCTTTGTTTGTGCTATTGGCTATGTGACTATGTTGCCAAAGTTGACAAGAGCACCAAATTCCAAGTGATTGTTTGGAGATATTGGTTGGTTAAATAGTGTTTGGGAGTTGTTAAAGGTGTTGGAGGGTATTGAAACATTGCTTCCCCCGTTGTTCATGTTGTCCTGCCCTTGTTGGTTCCTTGGATTCCCACTAGGCTAGGTTGTCAATGGTGGAAAGGTGTACTAAGATGTCTTGTGCATTGCTTTTCAATGAATCCCTTGAAGGGTGACTAAGATTATGTAAAGAGATAGATCATGATGACGGTGACTCTAAAAATCATCCAAGATTAGAGTAGATTTTGGAAATCCAAACACAGAAAAACCTAAGAGTAGATAAGCTTGATAATGATGGATTCCCTTTTATTGGTTTAGACTTATATATAGTGTGGACATATTAATTGGAAAGGTGAGTTCATAGCCTTCTAATGTAAACTTTAGCCTCGAGATGAAGCATACTAAATGAGGAAGGGTTGATCAAGTTTTAATGTCAAATAATGTTGACGAAAGGAGTTCTAAGGTTTATAGAAGAGAAATAAAATATGTCTTTGTACCATAGAAGGCATTGTTTTGGATTTTATCATAAATCCACATGATTTTCCTTCAAGAAAACTTTAAATGTAAACCATAAACCATTACAACTAAATTTAAATGTAATATACATATTTAATTGAGGCATATATTAAGGAATATACACATTTGCATGTATTCATTTCTCATAATTTTTGTATATCAAAAAGTACATTAAGTCAATAAAAAATATTACAATAGTGATGGAAGAACATCTTGAAAATCCTCCCATTTGCAGCCCAGATCATGAAATATATTGTACAAGAAGAAACAAAAGGATTTTTTGCCCAGTTTGTTTTCTCTAATCCACCTCAAGTGGCCCACTTATTTGCATTCCAAAATGTTGCAAAACATGTGCATCCCGTGCTCCCTTGGAAACACATGGGTAGTAGCCTCTCCATGGTTGTGTACTCTCATTGGAATTTGGTCCACAAAAAATCCTAAAAAAGCCTAACAGTTTCAAACATAGACTCGCATAAAAATCATTAAAAAAGCAATAATTGAATAATGTCAAACATACACCTTTTGTCCAGATCTATTATCACCTTCATGCATGCTATAATTAGATCGATTGAAGGTCCTACAATGGTGATGTGGCCCATCTTTCAATACTTTCTCATCTCTCGATGATCCTATGTATAAATTTGAAATATATATAAATATAACTAACATAAAACATGTAGCATATAAGAATCCAAGAAAATCTACAAAATGGAAAAGAAAGAGAAGATTAAAAACCAGAAAATACACCAAAAACCGATGTTCTTTTCTTAAGTTGATAATCTTTAATTAAAGCCTTTCCCTTTTTTCTCTTTCATGAGTCTTGCATATCTCTTCACTAAAGAAAAAATATAATTAATAAATGGGTTAAAAGATAGTCACAAATGCATCAATGACAATCCTAAATGCATATGACATCAAACACTAATAGAGAATACCAACTTAAAGGTAGTCAATAGAAAGCAACATATAATTATCATTTTACAAATTAACGATATTGCAATTTTGAAAACCCTTCTACAATCAAACTTAAACGCTTGAAAGAAAGCAATGATCAATAAAATGACTTTACAAATTCAATGTGCATACTTACAAATAAATCTAGGGAACCATCCAAGTCTGCTCTACTCTTTATTGTGTCAAGTATTGCCTCGTGGTCAGACTCATGCACTTTCCACAAGCTCTTGTTCACAGACTGCCCTTATATTTGATCAAATGAATGTTGGATATGACGACAAGGTTTGAGTAGTGAATAATCTTATAATGTGTGTTGAAGCTCTCAAACAACCAAATTGTAGCATTCTTAACTGGGTACCTTCTAAGCCATGTTCCAGTAACAACCACCGAACCTGTAGGATATTCTATTTTTTCTCCATCTATAATTGGGGCCTCCAATTTCTTTTTGGCCTCGATATAATGACACAAGTAATAATTTTTACCCTCTTCATTGTCTTCATCTACAATCACCACATAAACATGCCCTACATTGATATGGTCATCTTGTTAGATGTATTTAATGAACATCAAAATAAAACCTGAAAGTAAGATATATTACCTAGTTCTAGTAGGTCTGATACATGATCAAATTCAATGAATGATTGCATCTTTGTGATTTGTAGAGCCATTGGGAGATGATAAGTGTCAAGTGGGATTAGACTTCTTATAGACCATTTATCAACCCAATTTGTTGACTCGCAATCATTCCATGCTTGAAGTGTACATGCAAAACAAAAGCAAGCCATCTTCCATGTATAGATAGTCCATGTACCTACATTGGGGCTTCTAAAAGAGTGTAGCTCACTTGATCCTATTAGTGTACAACAATCCTCATATTTTGCAATGTTAGTATCATCTACTAAATAAAAAAATCTACGAACTAAATAATTACCTTCACTACCTAGACCCATTGCATGATTGCACCACTCGACAATTGATCTTGCATCTGTCAACTTTACACTTTCTTTGTACTTTAACTCTTCTCATGCTAAGGCTCTTTTGATACATGTGCCTACTCCATCATGCTCCCCCTTTCCATGCTCAACCTCTAAGAAGTTCCACATATGGAGAACACCATTGATCCTATGCATCTTGCTCAACCAGTAAAACATTTTGAAGTTCTTGGATTATGATATATTGGTATTTGACCATGTATGATATGTTGATTGAATGATATTCCCTTTCTAGCTAGATCAACATAGAACAGTTGAAATCAACCTTGCATAAACTATGTAGAATGTTTGCAATCATCACTGATGTAAAAGTGATACTCACTCAATACTTTCCTGTTATTCTCTGTACTATCATTTGCATGAATGAATGCTATATGCACAAATATAGAAACCTGCATGGAGTTGTAGTACTATGATTGCACCTTGTTATGTGGATGTAGTGTGTAGTTCTCTATGAAGTTGATAACTGAAATGATGCTATGAAGTGCAAATGTGTCCTTGCATAACTTAAACTGCGAGTCCAACCATTGAGCTCTATGTGTATTCCTTGCATACTCATAGACCACCTGATCACGGAAAATACCCATAAACTAATACACTGGAATCTTATCATTGACCAATTCACACTTCTTTGCTTCTTTCCCATCTTTTAGACTATAGGCCACTATCTTGTATTTTCCAAATTCCATAATTTCGTCTCCAATTGTGTATGTACTATCCATGTGTTGGAAAATTGGAAAATGTTGCATGCCATCAAAATGATCACATGTGCCATCCAAACATGACTTCTTGTAAAATAATTTACGATCCACTCTTTCACATAAAATGGAAGATAAGAATTCCCTCGAGGATTTAGATGGAGGCCTTATGTTACAATTCTACAAAACATTATTACTATTCATATCTACACATATACATCGATAAACATCGTAATGGTTAGAAAACTTAATATGTACTCTACAAAATAGGTAGTATGTGTGTGATTTATTTTTACATAAAAAGGCTTTAGCATTTCAAAATACCTTTGACATATTTTAATTTGAGGAAACTTTTGTACAAAATCAGCAAAAAATTGGGTTTGAGTGGTATCCAAATAATGTTTTGGATATGGCTCACGGATTTGACTACCAATTCTCCTTCTTACAACATCTATTTGATTGGGAGAGGTCCTTGTGTTATCCTTCCAATAATCTACTATTATAGATCTCAAGGCTTGAGCAATTCTTTTATCTTTTCGTGGCACTCTACCCAAGAATGCCCATAACTCATTGCTATTTGGATCCTCCACTCTTTCATGCCTTCCTTTGGCTCTCATTAGAGATGATCTACTTATTTTTAAAGACTTACTTGTCTTTGTAAGGTTCACGTTGTTCCTTATTCAACTGCTTAATAGTGTTGTTGCCATCACATGCATGTGGTACAACTATCCTTCATGCGTGAGGTAGAACCCATGCTCTCATATGCACTCATCAAGTTCTTTACAATGGAATTTTCACTCGAGTCATTCAAAACTCTTAGCCCAAGAGCCTTCATGGTGGGCTTAAACTTGAGTTGCCTCATCATTTCAACAAATAGTTGGCATCTTCCACCCTCACTTAGCTTCTCAAAAAATAAATTCCATTTCCTCTCTGCATATCTTTGACATGTACATTTTGGAATCTTATTAGGCATCCATTTCAAAACATTGGAATCAATATCAATCAAAAATTTAGGTTTTCTATGCAAAACTCTAGGAGGAGTTCTCAAATTTAAATTTGTTTCAACATTAGGAATGTCAACAACATTGAGGATAGATTGTGTACCTTCAATCGAAGGAGCAATTGATGACATACCTTGGGATTGACATGTAAATGATGTTGTACCTCCAACTTGAGATGCCATTTTTGGAGTGCCTTCAAATAGAGATGTGTTTGTTGATGTACTTTCAAAACCCAATGTTTTTGATGGCGTGTCTTCAATTGTAGATGTGATTTCTGATGTACTTGGAAAACAACATGTTTTTGTTGGTGTGTCTTCAACTGGAGATGTGCATTGAACTTCACCTATGGTTGATAACGTTCCCCCAACTTCGGGATCCATTTGTGTCCTTCCAAAAAAAATTTCGTTTATGCCCTTTGTGCTACCAATTGGACATCTCTCTTATATTGCACATGAATTTCTTGTTGTATGGGTGCAATTCATTTGCATCACAAGCTACAAGTTTTGATTCTCTTCTCCTTGAATTTTTAACTTTAAACTTTTTGGTGTTAGAGGCTTTGGTCATTTCCTCAGCATGACGTTGAATGCTACATGTTTAGAAACACACATAGAACAAAATTAAGTAATGCATTTTACGAAACATATTGATATCATTGATTACCTTGCATTTTATCAAACATGTCTATGCTACAACATTTTTCACACATGTCTACTAAATCATCTTATCAAACATGTCTATGCTACAAAAATTTGCATACATGTCTACCTTAGCCTTTTTCATATATGTCTACCAAAGCATTATATGAAAGAAGGTGGTGATTTGTTTGGAAAAATGCCTCCAAGAAATGTGGTCTCATGGTGATGGATGTCAACATGAGACCACATTTCTTTGAGGCATTCTTTCAAATATCCCACTACCTTATTCTATGCTATCACATTTTCTGAAAATTTCTACCAATGTATCTTATCAAACGTGTATATGCTACAACATTATTCATACATTTCTACCTCCATATCGCAAGAAAAGTGAGTAATGCACTTTTTCAAACATATGCATACCGCTGATTACATTGAATTTTATGAAACACACCAAGAATTTTATGAAACATATTCATATCACTGATTACATTGCATTGCATATCTTTAAAACTCAAAGCATTAATTTACATTACATAACTAATGTAACTTATCAAACAATGCATATCTTATCAAACATTGTTGTCCCAAACCTAGGGTTTATAGCGAGTTTCAAAAAAACCCATAACTTTTGATGCTTTTGGTGAAAATATATGAAACTTGGTACTAATTTTTTTTAGGAATATATGCATGTGCTGACAAAATGAGGGTTGCTAAATCATCAAAATTATGTGAGTTATTGAGTACAATTTGTTTCTTTTTGCAACTATATTGTGTAAAAATCAGGGTATAAGTTGTTGCCACCTTTGGAAACTAGAGAATCTTGTGCTTATTGTTATCAAAACCACATTGTGATTTTCAACCAAGCCATGAAGAACATGAATTCAAAGAAGGGTTTGTTATGATATATCTTGGAATTATTCACTATTTCTTTGGCAATGAGATAACATAGAAAGACAAAAGGCATTTTCAATTGCACGATTTTTTTTCTTTTTTTATTTCTTAAAAAGGTAAATGGTATGAATGAATGGAAACTTGCATTAACAAGTATGTCAAGTCACTTGAATTTATCTAAGTACATGATGAAGGTCAATTTTTTATGGCACAAAAAAATTAATGGAAACTTGCAATAACATTGATGAAGCTCTTAGGTTTTCCAAATTAGTTGAAAATAAAAGTTTTCACAAAACCATCACTAATAAATAATTTGAATCTATTATGTCATGTTTTCCATTTGTTATATTCAAGCTCCTAAAAATTAAACTTTTACATGAAACATCCATCTAATTTAATGTTGAATTCTATGTGTAACAATGAAGATTAATAAAATCATCAAATGAATGGTCTATAAATTATCAAAACAAAACAAAAAAACTCAATATAACATCTACCTAAAATGAAATAGAGTGAATTCCACTAGCCATGTTGGAAATGGACTACTATAAGCAATGAAAATAGAATTCATAAGTAAATTTGGGTTAAGTTGGTGTCATTTATATAATTTTAAACATAAATTCATCTAAATTATATCATGTTTTTCATTTTTTATTCAAACTCATAAAAATTAAACTCCCTTCTAATTCAATGTTGAATTCTATGTCCAATTGTTATGATTAATAAAATTATGAAAGGAATTTAGTTTATATTGTTAAAAACAAATACATATAGTAAATATAAACATTTCAATATTACCAAAATGAATATATTACCTGATATAACGTAAAATGATGTAGAAACTTCAAAATGTCATCTTCTACATTGTCTAGCATGCAAATTTTTCGTAAAAGGGTAATGGATCAAACATAGATTGGTACAATAGGGAGTCAATTGCATAAAAAAGGTGTTTCTGAGTTGGATAAAGTGCTAAACCAAAAAACTATAGAAGCATGTGGGCCTAAATCATGGGGTCAACCCCTATTTTACCGTGTTAAGGTAAAAACACATTTGGTGCTCACAAAATTTGGAGAGCGCCAAATTTGGCACTTGCCAAATGTGTTGCTTTGAAATTTTTTCCAAATATAGAGAGGAAGGGAGTAAGACTTTAGATATAGAGAGATGGGATAGTAGTGAGAGAGATTAGTCTAGGTAGCATGGTAGGGAGTGAGACCTGAGAGTGATAGAGACTTGAGAGGGATAGAGAGTTATCCAATTAGGGTGGGGGGAAAGACCTAACAATGGGAGAGGGGTTGGGAGTGATGATACTTGAGAGATACAAAAATACCAAAGGGGGAGAGAGAGAGGGAGTGTGGGAGAGGGGGTTGGAGTTACATACATTTATCTAGGTGGGGTGGGAGGTACATGAGACCTGACAAAGTGGGAGTGTGAGAGAGGGGATTGGAGTGAGACAAATCAGTCTAGGTAGTGTGGGAGGGAGTGAGACCTGAGAGAGAGAGACTTGAGAGGGAGAGAGAGTTACTCAATTAGGGTGGGGGAAGACCTAAGAGAGGGAGTGGTAGATAGAGGGATGGTAGACCTAAACCCTCAACCCTAAACCCTTAAAACCAAACCCTTAAACCCTCTACCCTCAACACAATACCCTCTACCCTCTACCCTCAACACAATACCCTCAACTGAATACCCTCTACCCTCAACCTTATATCCTCAACCATTAAACCCTTAAGACCAACTAAAATCTCTACCCTAATCCCTCAACCCTATACCATCAACCCTTAAACACTTCAACCCTCAACCCTAAACCCTAAACCATCAACCCTCAACCCTTAAACCCTCTACCCTCATCCCAATACCATCTACCCTAAACCCTATCCCTCTCTTTCTATCCTAAACCATCAAACCTATAGGTCCTCAACCCTATGCCCTCAATTATCAACCCTCTAACCTAAACATTGGATCCTCAACCCTCGTCTATATTTTTCCCTCCCTCCTCTTCTCTCCTTCTCTATATCTCACTTCTTAGCATACACCATAAAATACTAAAAGTAGGTTATCAACATAAAATATTAGGTTCATTACCATGCCAAGGAAAAATATTAAAACTTATTAATTTTTTTTTTAAAAGTATGATGCACTAGCTCATAAAAGAATCTATTTCAAGATGGTATGATTTTTTTCCATTTTAGATAAATATTTAATATGAAAGTTGGCGTCCCATGGAAAGAACTATTTTTTGATTAACACACATTTTAATATTTATTTAAAATATATATCTATCAAAATTGGAAAAACATATATATCCATGCACTAAATTTTCAAGTTATAAATACACACAAAAAATTTGAAAGAAAAAAAAATTACTATAAAATTTTTGACATCTCATGCAACTTCATTTTTTAAGCATTTTATCAGCAACTAAATTATAGTGTTAATTTATTAAAAACTAGTTTAAAATAATTTTTTAATTTTTTTTAAAATAAAAACATAAAATATACTAAAAAGTACATATTTTACTAGTTTACATCATTTCAAAATTCAAAATATATATGCCACTTTTTAGTGATTCAAGTTTAAAAGTCGAATCAGTGTTGGTTGTTTCCTTTATAAAGTGTGACACAACTTTTTGCTTTTACCCAGGAGTGGGAGAGAGAGGGATGAGATACCTAAACCCTTAACCATAAACCCTTAAAACCAAACCCTTAAATCCTCTACCTTCTACCCTCAACATAATACCCTCTACCCTAATCCCTCAACCCTATACCGTCAACCCTTAAACCCTTAAACCCTCAACCCTAAACCCTAAACCATCAACCTTAAACCCTCTACCCTCAACCCAATACCCTCTACCCTCTACCCTAAACCCTCTCCCTCTCTCTCTCTCTATCTTAAACTATCAACCCTATAGGTCCTCAACCCTATGCCCTCAATTATCAACCCTCTAACCTAAGCATTGGATCCTCAACCCTCATCTTTGTCCCTCCCTCCTCTTCTCTCCTCTCTATCTCACTTCTCTTTCCATCTCTCCCTCCATCCATTCATCCCTCTCTACCCTAATACCTCAACCCTATATCATCAACCCTTAAACACTCAGCCTTAAACCCTCAAACCTCAACCCTCAAACCCAAACCCTTAAACCATCTACCATCTACCCTCAACCCAAAACCCTCTATCCTCAACCCTAATCCATCAACCCTATACCCTCAACCCTTAAACCCTTAAACCCTCAACCCTAAACCCTAAACCATCAACCCTCAACCCTTAAAACCTCTACCCTCAACCTAACACCCTCTACCCTCTACCCTTAAACCCTTTTAAACTCAACTAAACTCTCTACCCTAATCCCTCAACCCTCAACCCTTAATCCCTCAACCCTTAAACCCTAAACCCTCTACCCTCAACCCTCAACCCTCTACCCTCAACCCTCAACCCTCAACCCTTAAACCCTAAACTATAAACCCTAAATCATCTACCCTCTACCCTCTACCCTTAACCCTTAACCCTTAAACCCTAGACCTTAAACCCTCAACCCTTAACTCTCTCTCTCTCTCTCTCTCTCTCTACCCTTAAACCATAAATTGTGATCCCTAAACCCTAAACCCTTAACCCTCTACCATTAACCTTCAAACCCTAAAACCTTAAACTATCTACCCTCTACCCTTAACCCTCTACCCTCAACCCTAAACCCTCAACCCTCAACTCTCAACCCTCTCTCTCTACCCTCTACCCTCTACCCTCAACCCTCTATCCTTAACCCTTAAACCCTCTACCCTTAAACCATAAACTATAAACCCTAAACCCTTAAACCTTATACCCTCTACCCTCAACCATAAACCCTCAACCCTCTCTCTCTCTCTCAACCCTACACCCTCTACCCTTAAACCATAAATTGTAATCCCTAAACCCTAAACCCTCTACCCTTAACCCTTAAATCATCTACCCTCTACCCTCTACCCTCTACCCTCAACCCACAACCCTTAAACCCTAAAACCATCAACCCTCTACCCTTAACCCTTAAACCCTAAACCCTTAAACCCTCTACCCTTAAACCATAAACCATAAACCCTAAACCCTTAAATCCTCTACCATCTACCCTTAACCCTCTACCTTCTACCCTCAACCCTAAACCCTAAACCCTAAACCCTAAACCCTCTCTCTCTATCTCAACCCTACACCCTCTACTCTTAAATCATAAATTGTAATCCCTAAACCATAAACCCTCTACCCTTAACCCTTAAACCCTAAACCCTTAAACCATCTACCCTCTACCCTCAAACCTCAAACCTCAACCCAATACCCTCTACCCTCAAACCTAATTCCTCAACCCTATGCCCTAAACCCTTAAACACTCAACACTCAATACTGAACCCTCAACCCTCAACCCTCTTTCTCTCTCTCTCACTCTCTCTATCTCTCTCTCACTCCCTCTCACTCTCTTTCAATTCTCTCCCTCCTACCTGAGAGAGGGGGAGAGAGAGAGGGAGAGAGAGAGGGGTAGGGGGGAGAGGGAGTAGGAGATAGAGGTATGGGAGAGAGATAGAGGGAGTGGGAGAGACAAATGGAGAGATAGATGAAGTGAGAGAGAGAGGTAGTGGGAGAGAGATAGAGGGAGTCAGTGAGAGAGATCGAGAGAGAGACTTGAGAGAGGGAGAGGGGGTAGGAGGGAGAGACTTGAGAGAGAGAGGGAGGGAGAGGGGGTGGGAGGGAGAGAGGGAGAGAGAGGAGGGAGGTGGGAGGGAGATACCGAGAGAGAGGAGAGAGACAAAGAGACAGAGAGAGATTGAGGGAGTGAGAGAGAGGGAGGGAGAGGGAGGGAGGGAGAGGGAGGTAGGAGAGATACTTGAGAGAGAGAGAGAGGGAGGGAGAGGGGTGGGAGGAGAAACCAAGAGAGAGGGAGAGGGAGGGAGGGAGGGAGGGAGATACCTAAGAGAGAGGGGGTGGGAAGGAGAGACCTAAGAGAGTAGGAGAGAGAGGGAGTGGGCAATAGAGGGATGGGAGAGAGATACAGGGAATGAGAGAGATACTTGAGAGAGGGAAAAGTGGTGGGAGGGAGAGGGAGTGCCCAAGATAGAGGGATGGGAGAGAGATGGAGGGAGTGAGAGAGAGATAGAGAGAGACAAATAGAGGGGGAGGGGGTGGGAGGGAGAGAGATGGAAAGAGAGAGAGGGTGAGAGAGAGAGAGAGGGTGTGGGAGAGAGATAGAGGGAGTGAGTGAGAGAGATAGAGAGTTATAAGAGAGGATAGGGGGTAGGAGGGAGAGACTTGAGAGAGAGAGGGAGGAGAGGGGTGGAGGGAGAGAACCAAGAGATAGGGAGAGAGAGAGAGAGAGAGAGATAGAGGGTGAGAGTGACCTTGAGAGAGAGGGAGAGGTGGGAGGGAGATACTTGAGAGAGAGGAGAGATAGAGTGAGAGAGATAGAGGAGGAGAGAGGAGGAGTGACTATGAGAGGAGAGGGCAGGAGGGAGACTGACAAAGAGAGAGAGGAAGGGGGTAGGAGATACTTGAGAGAGAGAGAGGGAGAGGGGTGGAGGGAGAGACCCCAGAGAGAGGAGAGAGAGTGAGAGAGAGGGCAGAGAGAGAGAGGAGTGGGAGAGAGAGAGGGAGAGGGGTTGGGAGGGAGATACTTGAGAGAGAGATAGAGAGAGAGAGGGAGGGAGGGAGGGAGAGACCTGAGAAAGGGGGAGGGGGTAAGAGGGAGAGACTTGAGAGAGAGGGAGAGGGGGTGGGATGGAGAGACCTAAGAGAGAGGGAGAGAGAGTGGGAGAGAGATAGAGGGAGTGATATAGAGATGGAGTGTGTGTGTCAGAGAGAGGTGAGGGAGAGAGGGAGAGGGAGTGAGATAGAGGGAGGAAGAGAGAGAGGGAGTGGGAGAGACATAGAGGGAGTAAGTGAGAGACCTGAGAGAGGGAAAGGGGATAGTAGGGAGAGACTTGAGAGAGAGAGAGACGAAGAGAGAAAGATAATGACCCAAGAGAGGGAGATGGAGTGAGAGAGACAAAAATACCAAAGGGGGAGAGAGAGGGAGTGTGAGAAAGGGGGTTGGAGTGAGATAGATTTATCTAGGTAGGGTGGGAGGGAACAAAACCTGAGAGAGGGGATTGGAGTGAGAGAGTAGTCTAGGTAGCATGGGAGGGAGTGAGACCTGAGAGAGAGACTTTAGAGGGATAGAGAGTTATCTAGTTAAGGTAAGGAGATAGACAGCGTATGAAAGGAAAAACCTCAACTATCTATCTATGATCATAAACTATGCACTCTCAACATTATCAAAGTGGTCGACCAAAGAGAGGGTAAAGTTAGATTTTTTTGAAAGAAGGTCATTTGGCAAGTGCCAAATTTGGTGCTCACTAAATGACACATCACATTTGGCACATGCCAAATTTTGCACTCGCCAAAGTTGGCGCTCACCAAATTTGGCGCTCGCAATATGTGATGTGCCTTTTGGAACATGCCAAATTTGGTGCTCACCAGATTTGTTGCTTTCCAAATGTGATGTGCCATTTGGTGAGTTCCAAATTTGTCACTCGCCAAATGACCTTCTTTGGACAAGTGAATTGACAAGATTTTCCAAATTTCCTCATATTTTCATTGTGCTCGCATCATGTTTGCACGTATTTCAATGCAAGTTTATAAAAAACCATGATGGTGTTAACCTCTCTCTTAACTATCTAAATATATAATTATTTTTCATTTTGATTCAGTTAAGGTTTTGATCCATAATTTCTATTGTAAATGCCTTCATTTTTGGTCAAAAACCAACGTGTGCTAGTTTTAGGATAGATTTTTACTCATTCATTAAAATGTGAAACAAATTACATTTTTTAAACTATACTCCATTCTACACATGATGAAAGAAAATCAATTTTTGATTATTTTTCAAAACATTTAGGGGGGAGCATGCTCAAATTTCAGATTTTCAAGATGTGTCCACTTTCAAAATTCATAAATATTATATACTCATTAAAAAAAATATTCAAAAGAATGAGGATAAACTACATGGTGTTAGCTAATTTTTCATCATTCGAATTTTTAAAATTCTAAAAAAAAGTTAATCAAAAAGGGGGGCCCCTCAGGTGCTATGCTATTTTTTTTGATAAAAACAAGACCTGTTTTGCCCCTCCACCCTCCCCCCCTTTTTGATACCCTTAATCTTCATTAATTTAAAAAATAATTAGTAGCTTAGAAACTAGACTCGAAGCACTTCAACTCTTGTTCTTGCTACATCTTGGAATTTTGAGTGTAACTATCTTCTTTTTCTCGTGCAAATATGATTTTGCTGATTTCAGAAAAAAAGAAAAAAGAAAAAAGTGGCATCTTAAGAGCCAAAATTGTGTCACAAATCTATGCACTTACCCCTATATATCTCTTTTCTAACTAATATCATCACCCAATATGTGCCATATTATGCTTGGATGTATGACAATAATAGCAATCTTGTTTGAGGATAAAGGTGTGTACATTTATTTAACCCTTTTGTCAAATCATAAGTATGTTTATCTACAAATTCATATCTCTCCTTAGTGTCCTTTAACATCTAGATAAAGAAAGAAATTAGGTTCTCATTTGTGTTGTATTCTCTATTAATTTGAGTTAGAACCATAGTAATCCGTACTTCCCTTCATAAACATATAAAATAAGGTCCTTGGAGAAGTTTGGATTGATCAACACTTGTGATTTTGAAATGACCTATTTGGTTTGTTCAAATTCTTTCTTTCCTTCTTCAAACCATCTAGTTTTAATTCCTTTTAGCTTCAAGATTTTAAAGTGTAGTTCACTTTCAAAGCTCATGTAGTACACTATCCTTAGAGACAACATGTCTTAGAAGCTTCCCATCATTTACACAAAAAATGCATTTCTTTGGGTTCAAGGAAATTTCAAACTACTAGAAGATTTGAAAGGCATCTTAATGATGATAAAACTGATCCTCCTTATTCTAAGAGAATACTATCAGATCATCAATGTTTTTTAATATTATTTCATTAATTAGGACCTAAAAAGTAATATCTATTTCTCTTTAAAATCTTTCTCCAATATTAGATAGTACAAGTGGTATCTTATGATAGGTAAATATAGCCAACTTAGTGAACTTAATTTTATTATAGAACTTAATTCTATGATAGTCTTCCTCCTTTACCAATATTTATTTGAAGCCTAATAATTAAATACAAGAATATGGGTCATTGGGTAAAGGAATGACTACTTAGAGATTAAGAGTGGGGTGTTTGTAGATGGAAAGAAAGTGATAGAAGTTAAAATGATGACATTGAGTGGGTTAAAAATAATATCCTATTTGATTTAATAGACAATCCATTTAGAATGATAGTGTTTATTTTTTTTATTGCATCCAATTAGAAACCATCCATGTCCAATTCATAAGTCACTTGTTTTGTTTTAATATTATCTTTTGTAAAAACTGGTGTCTATCTTATATTTGTAATTAGTTGGGAAATGAGCCTTATTCATGCAAAAGTTGGGAGATTTCTAACTTAAATAAACTTTATTTCATTTCTCTCAAAATAAAAAGGTATTTTCCTGGTTAGTTATAAATTAGTTAAGAATTAGTTATCGAGGAAAGCCTATATAGACAAGGCTTGTGTTATTATAAAGGGACTTTTTGGATTCTCACAAATTTGCATAGGGGATTTTGGAATTGTATAATTCTACAAAGTAATGGAAAGAATTTTTGAAGGCGCATTCATGGTTTTTTCTATATGTCATTGTTAATATTCTCGTACATTAAGTTGATGATGACCTTTGTTACCCTAAATCTTGTTTGTGAAAGTGAATAGTCAATCTTCAATGAGTTACATTTGAAAAAAATAGTTCTTGTTATTTCAATTTGAATGTGATATCATTTGAAATATACAATCATTATAAATTTTTTATGCATGGTCTTTGACCTTTATAATGCATTCGGTTAAATTTTAAGCAAGTACGTTGAACCCATAATAACACTTGTAAATTTATTTTTTGTGGTTTCTTTTCTTTTCAGCTATGTTAAGTTTTTTTATTGCTTTTAAGTATTTTTTGGGTAAATTTTTTGCAAGTATGAGTAGTTGGTATTGTCATTGATGAAAACAATTTAGTGTTGTCATTAATGTCTATTGAGTTTGTTACAAGAGTGTAAGTAATTGATGCTTTTATTATTTGCATTATGTTGTCATTAGTAAAGCTACTATGTCAACCTCTAGTTTTGCTTTGATAATTTGTTGTATATGGATAAGGAAGTACTAAAGGTGATGAGGATGTGTCTCTAGTGCTCGGTTTCCAAGTGATTTTGAGAAAATTTGATAAAAGGAGGTAACAATGTGTTGCAGATGTGTTCTAGGTAATAGAGTTTTGTTGTGGTTTTGCTCCACATTTCTTCTCGGTTAAAGATATGCTTGTGCAATTCAGATATGTTGGTAAGAGGTGTTATATTCAAGGGCTGTGCTAGATCATTGTCCAAAAAAAATTGTGTTTCACCAGTGTGTGACTATGCATTGTAGAGGTGTTTAGGAGAAATATTTCTACTCCAAATTTCTCTGCAATTGTGTTTCAGCTCTTGCGATTCTGAAGGTGTGTTGATGGTGTTGGTAGTTTACCTCATTCAAGAGGGTTTGAGGTTTGGTTCTTTGGAATAGAAATTTTCATATAAAAGTGTATGGTAGAGTGGTCTGAGTGTATTGGGTGTGTACATTCTTCAGGTGGAATTTGTTGCAAAGGAGTTTATTGGATTTTAGGGCATTTGAGTAATATTCTAGATTATGTTTGAGAATTGAATTTGGTTCGCAAGTTATCCTTTGGTTTGAGGAAGCACATACTTGAAATTTGAATGGTGTTTGCATGGGTAACGATCGACCTAGTGTTTACACTACATGCAAAGGATAAATATTTTTTAAGCATGTGGTTAAGTGATGTTTTTGATTTGGGTCCCAGTTAAGTCTTGATGTGGTTTGCTTTCACTTCTATCTACCACAGAAGTGTTTTGGCATCGACCTAATTTGAATTTGCACATTTGAGGTGCATAGCCAACCTTGGAGAAGGTTTTATGGTTGAATACGATATAATTATGAGTTGAGTTGTTGAAGAATGTTAAGATAGATGTGTGAGATGTGAATGATGTGAAGAGCAGAGTTTTAGAATGAAAAATTGAAAAGTGAAATGTGAGCTTTCATGTGTTAGTTTATTTGATGCAATGAGTAGAATGTGGCTACAATTCTTTAATCAGACTACGAAGGTGTTGATGTAATTATTGTGGATTCTTTATTGCATTGAGATTATTTTTTATGTAACATGCCTTCTCTATCTTCTTTTCTCTTTTGGTTGTGAGCCTTTCTTCTTTGTGGTAGTGAGCCCTCCAGAAGTGAGTCCTATTGTATTCGGTATCAATATTACTTATATTGTGAGCTAATCCTCATCTTGTTTTTTCCTTTCTTAGGTTTTCCACATAAATATGGTGTTCTCTTGTGTATGGTGTTAAGTTATTTTAGTTTTTTTTAATTTTCTTTTCATGCTAATTCATCATAACAAAATTAAGGGTTTAATGAATGAATGTGGATCTAAATGTTAATGAAGGTTTTGAAGTTTTAAGGTACAACTAATTCAAACCCCTCTCAATTGTCTTGTACATTCAACAATTGGAATTAGAGTGAGGTTCCTTGGAAGAAATATTAACTACTTAAGGTAGATCTTGGATGGTGCACAAGAAAGAGATCCATTTGTTTAATGGAACAAACTATGTATGCTAGAAGACAAGGATGGAAGGCTTTCTAGAATATATGGGATATGATATCTAGGAAATATGATATCTAGGAAATCAGTTAAGGATAGATACACTATTCCTAGAAAATGGTTTGAGCACTGAAACTAAACTCAAAGCCTATGAAACCAATAGTAAATCAAGGTATTCTCTCTTAAGTAGTCTTACAAATTCTAAATTAGTAAAATTTATGAATCTGAAAACTAGAAAAACAATTTGGGATAAGTTGTAAAGTATTTATGAAGGATATGATAGGGTCAAACAAGCTAATATGTAGAATCTAAAGACCGCATTTGAGAACTTGTAGATCTATGGAGATGAAAACATTACTAGATACGTGCAGAGGGTAGATAAAGTGGTCAACTCCATCAGAGGTCTTGGAGGTAAATTCAAGGAATCAAAAGTGGTAACAAAATTATTAGAACCCTACCTAAAGCTTACAGTCACAAAGTTTCTACTATTGAGCAGTTTGTAAATTTAGATGAGTATTCTAGAGATCAATTGTAAGGTTCTTTTACTACATTTGAAATGAGGGAATTTGGTCCAAATAAAGGTGTAAAAGTTGATATTACTTTTAAGGCTACAAAAATAAAGAAGACTGAATATTCAAATCAGTTTGATCTTGATGATGTGGAGCTAACTTTGCAAGAAGGATGAGAAGGGGTGTTGATAAGTACAGAGGTAAGTCATCTTTCAAATGTTTCAATTGTGGAAAGTTAGGTCATTATTCTTCAATATGTCCAAACAGAGTTGTGAATGACAAAAACAAGAAGAAAAAGGTAGGATGATTAAGAAAAGCTATTATGTTAGAGAAGATGCACATATTTCTAATGATGAATTTAATTATGGAGATGATGATGATGATGAATTCTTGTTCATGGTTTTAAGAGATGAATTTGGTTTTTCTAACTCTGAAAGGTGTGAAGGAATTCCCTATAGAAAGAAAGGATAGGATTGAAGGTACCTTGGTATTTGTTTTCATGCTAGATAGGATACAAACTATTGGATCATTGATAGTGGTTGCTTTAGTCATTTTTTGGAGACAAGAGTGAGTTTATTAAACTTGAAAAGTATGATGGAGGACTTGTTAGATTTGGTGATTATTTAGGTGCTAAGATATGTGGAATAGGTTCAATCAATTTTGATGGAAATCATAATACTGAAGGTGTTTACTATGTTAAGGGCTCAAGGTATAACCTTTTGAGTGTTGGATAAATGTGTAGCAAAGGATACAATCTTATATTTTAGGATGATGTATGTGAGATCAAAAAAGGGTCCAAAACTATTATTGCTACTGAAGGCTAAATGGAAATGTTTATCAGCTCAAGGGTGTTGATGGTCACTATTTTATGACTCAGATCAATGAAATTTAGTTATGGAACAAGAGGATGTGTCACATTAATTTTGATAACCTAGTTAGAATCAGTCTAGTTCAAGCAGTGAGAGATTTTCCAAAGATTACAAAGCCTATCAATTCTATTTGCAAGGAATGTCAAATTGGAAAGCAAACAAGAAGAAGTTTCAAAGGAGAAGAACAATCTTATACCAGATTACTAGAATTGGTACATATATATCTTTGTGGTCCTACAAGAACAAGAAGTCTTCAAGGTGATAGGTATCTCATGCTCTTTATTGATGATTATTCAAGAATGACATGGGTTACTTTTCTTAAAGAAAAAATTGAAGCCCTAGATAGATTCAAAGCATTTAAAGTTATGGTTGAGAATGAAATGAATATGAAAATCAAGTGTTTGAGGTCTGATAGAGGTGGAGAGTTCACCTCCATTGAATTTAACATGTTTTGTGAGAATCATGGCATAAAGAGGCACTTGTCTAACCCTAGAACTCCTTGACAAAATGGAGTAATTGAAAAGAAAAACAAGATTTTTCAAGAAGCTACAAGGACTATGATGAAAGAAGCTAACCTACCATAAGTCTAATGGAGAGAAGCAATTCGTACTGCTATTTACATACTTAGTAGAGTTCAAGCAAAATAAAACAGCATAAAGACTCCTTATGAGTTACGGTATGGAAGGATACCTACTATTAAATACTTCAAAGTGTTTGGAAGAAAATGTTATATTAGAAGAGATGAAGATAACTTGAGAAAGTTTGATGCAAGGTCTGATGAAGGAATATTCCTTGGATATTCTACTAAAAGTATAGCTTATCAGTGCTACAAGAGACTAAGAAAGATTGTTGAGATTGATGAAAAAATTTGGAACTCAGTGGTGATAGATGGATATGAATCAGATGAACTTGATTGTAGAGAAAAAGAAAATTATAAGGAAAAGGAAGTATAGTTTTAAGAAGAAGATGAAGCTCTAGAAAAGACCCCAAGAACCCCTACGTATGTGTAGAGATATCATTCTGAATAATAGATCATTGGAGACAAGAGCAAAGTTGTATTGACAAGAAGGAAAGCTACTAAAGAATTTTGTTTACTTTTTGAACTTGAACCTAAAATTGTGATTGAGGCATGCAAGGATGAACATTGGATTAATGATATGGATGAATAAATACTACAAATTGAGAAGAATTAGACTTGGGAACTTGTCCTAAGGCCAGCAAACAAAAATATAATTAGATCTAAGTGGGTGTTCAAAAACAAACTGAATGAGAATGGAGAATTGGTAAGAAACAAGGCAAGACTTGTGTGTAAAGGCTATTCAAAATTTGAAGTGATAGATTTTGAGGAGACTTTTCTTTAGTGGCAAGAATGAAATCTATCAAGATGTTTTTGGATTTTTCAGCACATAAGGATTTAAAATTTTATCACATGGATATGAAATTTTCTTTCTTGAATGGAGAATTGGAAGAAGAAGCATGCATGGAACAACCAAAAGGATTCCAATTATCAAATAAACCTAGCATGGTTTGCAGATTGAAGAAGGAATTATATGGATTTAATAAATCCCCTAGAGCTTGGTATGCAAGGTTGGATAAGTATTTGGTACAAGGATTCAATAAAGGTACTGTTGATAGTAATCTCTACTTTAAATTTAGAAAATATCAAATTTTGATTGTTGTTGTGTATGTTGATGACATAATTTTTGGAGGAAATGAAGCTATGTGTAAGAAGTTTGTAGAAGAGATGCAAAAAGAGTTTGAGATGTCTATGTTTGGAGAGATTGATTTCATCCTTGGGCTACAAATCTTTCTAACAAATAAAGGTATATTCATTTCGAAATAAAAGTATGTCAAAGAGATGTTGAAGAAGTTTGGAATGGAAGACTCCAAACTGGAATGTACTTCTATGGTTACTGGTTGAAAACTAAGCAAGAATGATGAATCCCCTAAGGTTGATCAAAGAAAGTATATATCAATGATTGGTGGTGTTAGAACCCAAAATTTCATCTAAAATCATAAGAGTTTCTCTCATTTAAACCCCATTTTTGCCTATCCTTTCATAAAAAAATCTTCATTTTATTCCCCGTCCATTTTATCATGCATTTCAAATCCTTACCGCTCCCTTGGAAATCATTTCATATGTTCTTCACCGCTTTACCGCGGCCTCCCACAGTGGGCTCACAGTATAGTGGTGACGGTTTGATGCGGTCAAGGAAACCATTATCGCTATATCGCGGATGGTAGTTATCAAGAGGTTGGAGACATAGTTGAAGATATGGAAGCAGAGACCTTTTCACTCAGCAATGAGCAAGTTTTAGATTTACTGACTCTTGAGTACCAGAAGTATGCACATAAAGATGATTCTAGATTTTTTGTTGCAGCCTACATATGCTTTGATAGTGAAGATACCGTGTGCAACAATTCATATCACTCCACGTACATTTCTCATAGTGATGAAATTTTTTAAGATGATCATGAATCTATTTGTGTCCAAGGGGAGGTATGTGATTTAAATTATTTTTTCCTACAAGTGAAAGATGTTGGTTTGCATGATGATGACTGTTCAACATTTGTTGATTCAAGTATGTGTGAGGATGACTATCTACATCAGAGGTATGTGTCAATGCCAACTGGTGATAGAAAAGAAATAGAAAATAATTTTGATTTGATTGTTTCAAAAGATGTTGATGAGACAAAATTTTTTGGTTGCCATAAGGAGTATTCAGATTTTCAGGTCCCAGTACAGCTACTAGATCATTCAGCAACATATGACAGTGAGCATTCCTATGAATGTTTTATTGAATTTGGGTATACTTTGTATGCTAAAGATGACAAAGATTTTTCATATGATAGTAAGAATAATGAAATGCAGACTGATGAGATGAATATGAATCATATTGAATACAATGATTTCCTAAAGGTTTTCAATGACAGTGCATATTGTAGGGTAGGTGGAATTGATAGTTTCAAAAGAAATCTGATGAGCTCTATTCAGAACAAAGTTTATGATAGAGGAAAGTGCAGGTTTTTCTTTTTGAGGTGGCCTAGGGCCATCCCTAATGGTTTAATTTTTTAAACCAAAGCAGGTACAAAGGATTAAGGATTGCTAGTGCATGGACAATTCTTAGCAATGCCTCTTTAAAAAATTCTTTTCCATGCACAGTAATTTTAAGGAATCTTTGAATGGTCTGGGTTTGCCAGTACATGGACTTTCCCAGAAGTTCCCTTTTTGAAAACGTGGGTTTTCTTTCCATGTACAGTAGTGTAGGGTTTTCATTCTCCATGCTCCATTTTCCATCTCCTTCATGCTCTTATTCATTCCCTCCTTTTTCCATTGCCTTCATTTTCATTTCCTATCCTTTACTCGGTCTACTCTCCCAAAGATATTCTGGATTCTTGCAGTGATTTGCAAAATCACTCATCCCCAAGAGGAGCCACTTTTAGAACCCAAAATTTCATCTAAAATCCTAAGGGTTTCTCTCATTTAAACCTCATTTTTGCCTATCTTTTCATAAAAAATTCTTCATTTTATTCCCCGTCCATTTTGTCATGCATTTCAAATCCTTGCCGCTCCCTTGGAAATCATTTCATATGTTCTTCACCGCTTAACCGGCCTCCCACAGTGCGCTCATGGCATAGCGGTGGCGGTTTGATGCAGTCAAGGAAACCCTTACCGCTATAACGCGGAGGGTAGTCTCAGGGCCCGCGGTGCTGCGGTAAAGGGTAGCAAGCGGTGGAGGTAGCAGTCAATGGGTTTGACAAAAATGAGGTGACGGTGAATAGTTAGCGACTACCGCGGTACTGCTGGCGGTCAAGCCAGAGACCGTGGTAGCGTAGTAGAATGGAGGTAAGTGGTGAGCCACCGGTCATAACGGTTTACCGCAATACCGCAGGGAGTCATTTAACAGACCACGATAGCGCGGTGGCGGTGAAGTCGACGACAAATATGAAGACCATGATACCGCTAGGAGTCTAAGCAATGACCGCGATGATAGCGGTAAATGGTTAGCGGTTAGCGAGTAAGCAAAAGATGTTCACCGTGCAACCGCCAGGGGTCTAAACATAGACCGCGGTAGCACAGTAAGGTGTGAAGACTAAGCGAGGAAAATATTGAAGGAAAATCAACAGTTGAACTATATCAAAATATTTAAATTGCCAACATGGCAACTTATTTAAATATTTCATTTTTATCAGAATGTCAAATGGTTATGGCAGGTAAAATGAAAAATCGTGACTGTTGAGTTGTGCTATATAAATATTTGTGAAAAAATTAGTCACAAGGGTTTGAGAAGTGGGGGATTTTTTCCACTGTAATAATAGAACTGTGGTAAAAGAAATGAACAGTACTTCTTGAAACTGGTGTAATGGAGTAGACATTTTCAAACTGGTGCAATTTTTTATGAGTTCGTTTGTTGAGATGACATAATTTGTGAATTTCTTATCTGGTTGTTTCCAATTAAAATTTCTTAAATCATTTAAATCAGAATAACAAGTATGTATCTAGTTTATCATGGTGCAATTTTCACTTTGTGTGGTTTGATTTATAGGTGTCTGCAAGGTCAGAATTAAATTCTTTAAATCAAGTCATAGTGATTTTGGAATTTAGGTTGGTTGTTTAAAGAAGAACCTGGTAGGAAAATATTCAAGAGTAATTTATGCAAGCCATAAATTGGGTGAAATAATATGCCAGTCATAGAATTTCATATTTTAAATATGCTCAGCAATTTGAATTAAGATTGGATAGGGAAACACCCTGGATCCTTGTTATTTTTGACTCCATTGTACAACAGATAGGAGGCACTGATCAACAATATCCCAGAGGATAAAATTCCTAACAATTAATATATTCAAAACTTTTCTTTTATGTAGTGGGATTAGTTGTAGTATTGTTGTCTATTCACTACCTTTTTCCATTGTGGGTAGACTGTTTTGCAGGAAATTCATTTTAAATCTGCATGTTTCACATAGGTTCACCCACCTAGGTCTTGCAGAACCTAAAGAGTGGAAGGTTTAATTGTATAATTGGCCTTGTATGTTGTCCAAGAATGTTGTAAGGGTCTGGCAAACTCTTATGGTTAAAACCCACATTTTTTAGAACCAACAGTTTGGTGACTCTGCTGGGGAGAACTTAAGAAAAAGCTAGTGGCAAGCAACCTTTCCATTTACAGAGTCATATAGTTTCAAAATTGGTCTTCAATCAGAGAATCATGCTTGTGTAGTTTGCAGCTCCCTATCCAAGTCACACACACAACAGTTTGGTGACTCTACTAGGGACACATTCTAGAAAGTTTTTAGCCTTTTCATTTATAGAGTCAGCAAAGTTTTACATTTTTGGAGATTCCGCTAGGGCAAACCAAAACAATCTTTTTCATTTTCCTACTTTTGGAAAAGTAGGTGGCGACTCTGTTTTATTTGATAAATAATGCATGGGTGTTGTGAAGCAGTAACATTTTATAAAGATGGTAGAAGTGGAAAGAGGACAACAGTTAATAAGAGAGTTGAAGGAATTGAGGCAACAAAGGCTTCAATTGGACCAACAGATGCTACAAGTGAACCAACAATTGCTGCAATTAGGAGTCAAAGGTGCTCAAAATACATCACCAAACAAGCCATCATATAGTGAGAATGAAGACACAAGTGCCAAGAGATCTTGGAAACCACAAATACCACGTGATGCAATTGAGAATTTTGGTGATAAAGGTAATGTACTCTATTCACATCAGAACACTTTTGATGAGTATTTTCAAATTCAAGAAAGAAACAAAAGTCTTGTGGATGCCTTTTTTGACATAAGGACATATAAGGAAGAATCTGTGAGTTCTTTATACAATAGGATGGTAGACATTTGTATGCAATTACCTCCTCATCATAGGCCTATAAGATCCACATTTGTTGCACAACTTCTAAGAGCATCAGAGCCTGAATCAATTTATTGGCCAGAATCATCAAAGTAGTATGCCTTGGATGTAGCAAATAAATTTATTGATTCCATGCTTGGGACAATGTACATGGATACTGATTTGGAAGATGATAGGGACACACCATCTGGAGAGTACTTCAATAATGTTTCAGGAGCTGAAATTGAAGAAGATATCATGCCTTCCAACAATGAAGACAAGGAGAATATCTCTTGCATAACAGATTGTGATAGTGTATGTTATGAGGGATCCATTGAATACTCAAATTACAAGGATGAAGTTATGGATGTTGATCTACAATAGGGTGATTATCAAGAGGTTGGAGACATAGTTGAAGATATGGAAGCAAAGACATGTTCGCTCAGCAGTGAGCAAGTTTCAGATTTACTGACTCTTCAGTACCAGAAGTATACACATAAAGATGATTCTAGAGTTTTTTTTCCAGCCTACATATGCTTTGATAGTGAAGATACTGTGTGCAACAATTCATATGACTCCATGAGCATTTCTCACAGTGATGGAATTTTTGAAGATGATCATGAATCTATTTGTGTCCAAGGGGAGGTATGTGATTTAAATTATTTTTGCCTACAAGTGAAAGATGTTGGTTTGCATGATGATGACTGTTCAACATTTGTTGATTCAAGTATGTGTGAGGATGACTATCTGCATCAGAGGTATGTGTCAATGCCAACTGGTGATAGAAAAGAAATAGAAAATAATTTTGATTTGATTGTTTCAAAAGATGTTGATGAGACATAATTTTTTGGCTGCCATAAGGAGTATTCAAATTTTCATGTCCCAATACAGCTATTGGATCATTCAGCAACATATGACAGTGAGCATGCCTATGAATGTTTTGTTGAATTTGGGTACACTTTGTATGCTGAAGATGACAAAGATTTTTCATATGATAGTAAGAATAATGAAATGCAGACTGATGAGATGAATATGAATCAGATTGAATACAATGATTTCCTAAAGGTTTTCAATGACAATGCATATTGCAAGGTAGGTGGAATGGATAGATTCAAAAGAAATATGATGAGCTCTATTCAGAACAAAGTTTATGACAGAGGAAAGTGCAGGTTTTTCTTTTTGAGGTGGCCTGGGGTCATCCTTAATGGTTTAATTTTTTAAACCAAAGCAGGTACAGAGGATTAAGGATTTCTAGTGCATGGATTATTCTTAGTAAAGCCTCTTTAAAATATTCTTTTCCATGCATAGTAATTTTAAGGAATCTTTGAAGGGTCTGGGTTTGCCAGTACATGGACATTCCCAGAAGTTCCCTTTTTGAAAACGTGGGTTTTCTTTCCATGTATAGTAGTGTATGGTTTCCATTCTCCATGCTTCATTTTCCATCTCCTTCATGCTCTGATTCATTCCCTCCTTTTTCCATTGCCTTCATTTTCATTTCATGTCCTTTACTCGGTCTACTCTCCCAAAGATATTCTGGATTCTTGCAGTGATTTGTAAAATCACTCATCCCCAATAGGATACTAATTTCACTTTAAGTGCTTACATAGATTTAGATTGGGTTGGTTGTGTTGATGAAAAAAATTTACAAGTGGTGGTGCATTATTTCTTCGATGTAGATTGGTATCATGGCTAAGTAAGAAACAATGTTCAGTATCTTTATCTACTATAGAGGTTGAGTACATTGCAGCAACATTTGTTGCACATAGGTGTTATGGATAAGGCAAACATTGAAGGATATCAGAGTGGCGTAGGATGATCATGTTTCTATCTTCTATGACAATATGAGTGCAATGAATATTTCAAATAATCTAGTGACGCGTTCAAGTACAACAAATATTTCAATTAGATATCACTTTTTGAGAGAGAAGGTTGTGGAGAATGAAGTGAAGCTTGAATATGTGCCTACAAAGGATGAGATTGTTGATATATTCACTAAGTCTCTTCCTAAGGATACTTTTGAGTATCTCTAGGAGAAGTTGGGGGTTACTGCCCCTCCTTTCTTGAACTAGATGCATAAGGAGATGCATTAGTCCAGTGGATTTCAAGATTCATTCTTTGTTCTAGACTGATGTTAGTGGATACCTCTTAAGGGGAGTAGGTAGTGGAATTGTTGATTGTTGTAGTCAAAAGGGAGTGTGTTGTCAATATTTTGTAGTGGTTGATGATTTGGTGTAATTTGGTTTTTTCTCCTAAGGGGGGAGTATTCAGAGCAATAAAAGAAAGAAGTTGTAGTAGCGAGCAGGTTTTTTGATGTCAAAGGAAAAAAATAAAATAGTACAAACATTATGTCCTTTACCATTGATGTCAAAGGGGAAGAGAGAAACATATGAAAAGGAATAAGTAATAAGAGGGAGAGAAATTCATAAGTCATTTAGGGAGAAAGAAACAAGTAAAGAAGACAAGCTACAAAGGTGGAGAAAGGAGAAAAGGAAATTGGTATGGTACAAAGTTTTTGTTTCTTTGATGGTTTTTCACATCATGTGTTTCCATCAATTAAAAAGGGGTAGATTTTTGCAAGTATGAGTAGTTGGTGTTGTCATTAATTTCTATTGGGTTTGTTGTGAAAGTGTGAGCATTTGATGCTTTAATTAGTTGCATCATGTTGTCATTAGTAAATCTACCCAGTGTCAACCTCTAGTGTTGATTTGATAAGCTTTTATCTATGGATAATGAAGTAATGAAGATGATGAGTATATGTCTCTAGTGCTTGGTTTCCAAGTGCTTTTGAGAAAATTTGATAAAAAGAGGAAACAATGTGTTGTAGAGGTGTTTTGGGTTACAGAGTTGTGTTCTAGTTTTTCTCCGCATTTCTTCTACATCGAAGATCTACCTATGTGATTCATATAGGTGTTATATTCAAGATTTGGTGTGTTGGATCATTGTACAAAAGAAGTTATGTTCACTCTAGTGTGGTTGTGCATTGTAGAGGTGTCTAGGAGAAATTTTTATGCTCCACGTTTCATCGTAGTTGTGTTTTAGGTCTTATGATTCTAAAGGTGTGTTGATGGTGTTGGTAGTTTAACTCATTCAAGAGGGTTTGAGGTTTGGTTCTTTGGAAGACATTTTTTTATATTGTAGTGTATGGTAGATAAGTTTGAGTGCATTAGGTGTGTACATTCTTCAAGTGGAAGTTGTTGTAAAGGATTTTGTTGGATTTTAGGTGTTTGAGGAATATTCTAGATGATGTTTCAGCATGGAGTTTGGTTCACAATTCATCATTGGGTTTGAGGAAGTGTGTACTTAAAATTTTAATTGTGTTTATATGGGTAACGACTGACCTAGTGTTTACACTACATGAGAAGGATAAATATTGTTTAAGGAAGCATGTAGTTAAGTGATGTTGTTGATTTGAGTCCCAATTAAGTTTTGATGTGGTCTGATTTCACTTATATCCACCACATAAGTGTTTTAGAGCTGACCTAATTTGAATTTACATATTTGAGGTGCATAGTCAACCTTGGAGAATGTTTCAAGGTTGAAGACGGTATAAGTATGAGTTGATTGTTGAAGAATGATAAGATAGATGTATGATATGCAAATGATGCGGAGAGTAGAGTTGTAGAATGTGAAATTGAAAAGTGCAATGCAAGCTTTCATGTGTTAGTTTACTAGATGCAGTGAGCATAAGGTGGCTAAAATTATTTAATCAAACTGCAAAGTTGTTGATTTCATTGTGGTGGATTTTTGGTTACATTGAGATGATTTTATTTGTGTAACATTCCTTCTCTATCTTCTTTTCTCTTTTGGCAGTGATCCTTTCTTCTTTGTGGTAGTGAGCCCTCTGATAGTGAGCCCTACTATATTCGGTATTGATATTATTACTTATATTGTGAGCTAATCCTCACTATGTTTCTTCCCTTCTTGGGTTTTCCATGTAAATCTAGTGCTCTCTTATGTATGGTGTTAAGTTATTTTAGTTTTTATTATTTTCTTTTCATGCTAATTCATTATAATATAATTAAAAGGCTTAATGAATGAATGTGGATCTAAATGTTAATGAGATTTTCAAAGTTTTAAGGTACAATTGATTCACCCCCCTCTCAGTTATTTTGTGCATTCAATAAAATTACTTTCAAAAGTTCAAAATAAGATCATATGAGGGTGTCTCCCCTCTCAAACGTAGAGGAAGATTGAAATTTCATAATCAATCTCTCCAATTGTTGGAACATTTTTCCACTTTCCATTGGGAAATTCATATAACATTTCAAAGTGATAAATCCATTACCAACATGTAGGGATGATGATATCCTAGTTATGGATAATATGGAGCTCTTGGAAGTGAATATGATATCTTATTTGATTTGATAGACTAGTCCCTTTAGAATAGTGGGGATGAGGATATATTGGTTATGGATACTCTAGAGCCTAGAAATGAAATCCAACCTTGATATTCCCTCATGGAAGATGTCATAAATGGAGAATTTGATCTCTCGGAAGGTGAAGGGTGTAGACAATGTCTTCAACCATGGAATATTCTAAAAAGGAAATAATGGTAATAAAATAGGCTTCCTCCCAAGTTTGGAAGGACTTGGAGGAAAATAATGGTCTTACAAATTTCTCCTTTTAAGTTATGGTTGTTCATTCCATAGATTTGAGAGCCTATATGTTGCTAAATTGATGAAAGAATGGAGTATGGCTTCTCATTTTGAGATAAGGAAAATACATTAGACTCTCAATCTAGGGTGATTACCAAAAAAAAGTAGATAGTGGTTTTGATTTGAATAAAGTTGGAAGAATTAATGGAAGGGTATTAGGGAAAGAGAAGATATGAAGAATGTTGCAAATGTGAACCACTAGACCCCTACGACAATGTTCTCTAAGGGTACCCCCAAATAAAACAAAATTTTATCTTGGAACATTGTGAGTTAAAAAAATTACATAAGCATGAACTTTTGGTAAATATTGCTAAGTAGAATAAGTTTGATATTATGCTAATTCAAGAAATAGAGGTACCTATTAACAAAATTATTAAATTTAAAAATATATTTTTAAGGACAATTGTTGCCATGGATCAAATGCAGTTGGTGCCTCTATAGGGGTTGTGAGTCTTTGCAAGTTGGGGACTCATATGGGCTCACTTTGGTTGTTGATCCTAACCATTTGGCTATTAATTTTACCCATAAAAAAATATAATACTTTGTGGATTATTTTAAACATCTATGCTCCCAACACTTGAAATCCAATGATTTTTTTTGGGAGTAGTCTCAATGATTTTAGACATAGTCACCAAGATTAGAATGACTAGTTATAGGGGATTTTAAATCCCCTTTAAAGGAAAATGAAAAAAAGGAGGATCCTTAATTTTCATGGGTAATAAGAAATATTTTTGGATGATTTTATCAATGATAATGCTCTACTAGACTTACATAAATAAAGCTCAAATTATAGTTGTAAAACTATAGAGTTGGTGATTGCCTTATTTAGGTGAGCTAGATCATGCTTTTATTTCTTCAAATTGTATTTCTATATTTTCCTACTCTCTCTACCCTTTATAGGATCAAACCAAACCATTCTCTTATTGTTGAACATGGTAAAAATTGAGTAAAATTAAATAATTTTGTTTTAGATATGAGAAGATGTGGACTCAAAACCCTAATTCAAATTAAAAAAATCTAAGTGGTAGAATATTATTTTGAATAGATATATGATCTTTAAAATATCCAAGGAACTTAATAATGTTAAATTTAACATAAAAAAGTAGAGCAAAAAATATTTTAGTAATATCTTTAAAAAAAGTTTGAAGTGAAGGCTAAGTTGGGTATGATTTAGAACTAAATTTAGAGGGTAAAGTTGAATTAGGGAAAAATGGTTTATGATATTAAGCGAGTTCAAAATATAATATGTAGACCAAAATACAATCAAGGGAAAAGTCCTTGCAGATTAGCTAGCAAAAGCACCTTTACATGATGATAATCCTCTCATATTAGACTTTTTAGATGAATTAGTTTTTTCTATCACCCCTACAAATCAAAGGAAATGGTACTTCAATGGGTCCCACACACAACATGGTTCAAGTGCAGGGGTCCTATTTATCACTCCTCAAGGTGATGGTTTTCTAAAAGCATATCGGTTAGCACTTCCATTTACTAACAATATTGCCAAATATGAAGCACTTATTATAGGACTTAGAATAAAAATCAATTGTAACATAAAAGAGTTACAAGTCTACAGTGATTCACAACTGGTTATTAGACAAGTTAACGATGAGTACTAGAAAAAGGATGATAATTTACTACCATATAAGAGAATGGTTGATAGTTTCAAGCAATATTTTTCTACTATCTCCTTTGAAAAAATAAAAAGATTGAAAATTAAAGAAGTCGATGCTATGGAAACTACTGAAACTCTTCTATATATACCTCGCAATAGTCAAAGATGTGAATTTTCGGTAGAACAACTTTGGGTTCCTATTTTACATGTCCCTGAGTCAAAATTTGTGTGCAAAATTTTTGGTCTCAATTCCACATGGTACCACGATATGTACACCTACCTTAAACATATTACCATCCCACTCAACCTAACCACTAAAAAAAATATGTATCCACCACTCATCCTAATTCACCATACTTAGTGATCCACGCTTTATTGAAAGAGTTTTGATGGTACATTACTTAGATGTTTAAAATGAAAAGAAGTTAAAACTACCCTACATGAGGTTCACAAAGGTGTTTCTAGGTCACATTATAGTGGTCCTACCCTTTCTAAGAGGTAAATCAAATTCCAAAAAAATCCTTCAATTTCAACAACATGGAGATCTAATTCATGCATCAACCCAAGGTTTGCAACTAATTAACACTCCACCTTTTTCACAATATGGACTCAACCTCATAGGAAAAATTACCCAAACCTAAATTAATAGCCACAAGTTCCTTATCACTGCCACTAAGTACTTTACGAAGTGGATAGATACCATCCCATTAACCTACATCACCAGTAAATAAATAGTGTTTTATCCTTAACTACCTAATTTTTTGGCATGGTGTTCCCCATGCCATTATCACAAAAAATGATACACCTTTCAAAAACCAATATATTTGTATTCTTTGCTCAGAATTCCATATACAACATTGCTTTTCCACTCCATATTATCCATATAGAAAAAGTAAGCTAAGACATTTAACAAAACCATACTTAAAATCCTAAATAAGAGAATCAATGATGTTGGTTGTGATTGGAACCTTCAAATCAAACCTACCTTATGGGCTTACCATACTAGAATCCAAACACCTATGGGTGCTACACCATATTCACTAGTCTTTGGAACCGAAGCAAATTTTCCTATTGAGGTCAAACTCCCTTCTTTATGAGTATCCTTGCAACATATTTTCGACAATGAAGAGTATCAAGTATTCAGGTTACATGAGTTAGAGTTTCTAGACAAAAAATATCTCAGTACATTGAATCATTTACAAGCCTATTAAAATAATCTTCATAATTACAACAAAAGGATCAAGACTCAAAGTTTTGAAGTAGGCGATCTAGTACTCAAAGAAAATAAAAAATCAACAAGACCAAGACAACAAAGGCGAATTTGAACATAACTAGTTGGGACCATTTATTCTCACAACAAGCTATGATTCAAGAACTTACCAACTTGCAACACCTAAGGGTGAGCCTCTACAAGAGCCCATCAACAACAATCACCTTAAGAAATTTCATGCTTATAACTGTCGAGGTATCCCAAGGTAAAAATAAAAAAGTAAAGATAAATAATTTTTCCAGTTGTAAAAACCACTTCCATGGAACTTTGAACAAGTGCCATGGTGAAAAATTGTTTATAGGTGTCATGTGTAACAAAATCAAAAAAAAGGAAAAAAAGGTAAAGATAAAAATTATCCTCTAGTGAAAACCACTTCGGTAGGGCTTTGGACAAGTATCATGGGTGAAAACTTGTTTATAGGTGCCATGTATAGTAAGCACCATCTACCATATATCATATTCTTATCCATTTCATTCATAATAAATTTGTTACTCCATCCATAATCCACCTACCTACCATATTTTCACTTATTCACGTAACATTGCTTGATAATTTACTAGTGTCTAGTGTTATTCATCCCACCTAATATCATAATAAAATAAATCCACTTAGTACATAATAAATGATCCTACACCTAATTGGGGGCATTCTTCTTAAACCTAGTCATCAGATTGGATCCTTGTTATTGCCTTAAATTAAAATATTCAAAAAATATCAAATAAATTGAAAAATCCAAAAACATCAAATAAACCAAAAATTAAAAAACATCAAATAAACCAAAAATCCAAACACATTAAATATTTCGAAAAGTTTCGAAAACATTAAATATTCCAAAAAAAAAGAAGACAAATGAACACCTACAAAAATTCACCCATCCATAATAAAATCATCACCATATGGTTCATCTTTGACAAAGAAAGAAAACACAAATATGCATTAATTGAAACCTAGAGCATTCATGACAAATTGCAAGCTAGGATCACTACTAAAATAACCCACTACATATACACTTATTGTCTAAATAATTTGATTCATCATCTCAATCAATCCCTTAATGGATACATATTTCCTACAATAGGCACAATCTAGGATAATATTTACACTCTTGGCAAGAGATACGATGGTTGTGATATGTTTTGTTAGTTACTCTTTTATTTTTATATATATTTTTGTCTCCTTCCAATGCTTACTTGAAGCCACCTTAATATTTCAATGTCTTGGTGTGTCTGGAGGAGCATGGAATGGGGCCTGGTCATTACTTTCAGATGTTTTGTTTTGTGGAATGTTCTTATAATACAACAATGAAAATACTTGTCTTGTGTGTCTTGAGGTAGCTTCTTGCATAAAATATATCCTTTGCATATCATGTTCTTCATACCTTTATTGCACTAAGACTATCATGATCTAAGTCTTACTCTCACACATTTATATTAGGTTATGTATGTTTGGTATGAATAAGGATAATCCTATTTTTTGTAGAGTCAAATTCCATACAATAGATATAATTTCATCCTAGTTCTTCATACCTTGGTGCATAATTTCCATTTGCTATATCAAAATAAGGATTTCTCTTTATATTTTTTAGCATAACCAAAAGCAAAAAAAAAAATTACTTTTTCTATCCTATTATCCAATATCAACGTAACTATAGCTTTTACCATTTGATATTTGATCAACATGATTCATTTATTCATCATCATCCTACATCACTTCTTCTATATTAATCCAACTAACCATTCTATCCATGTATCATGACACAAAAATAAAACATGTCTCGTTGCATCCATGTAATCCCTGCATACACAATCATCAAATAGGTCATCATAGCATCAAAATAAAAATCATAGTGCCACATTATATATCATCATATCATCATCATCATCATCATAATCCATCACATCATAATGTATGAATGACATTAATCATACACATATCGATCATATAACAACATCAAATAAGAATCATCATACATATATCCATCATATAGAAACATCGAATACAAATCATCATTAAATGCATACGTCAATCATATAGATATCCATCACATGCATATAGAAAGTCATTACATCATGAACATCATAAGATAGACAACAAAATCTCATCTCATATATATATAAAATTATGTCTTGATACAAAAAAAATATAGAATGTGTATAAAGGGCTACGTGAGCCATGAATATACAAATATACAAAAGCCCACGGGAATTAAAAAAATATATATTATATAATACAATATACAAAATATCCTCTAGACTAAGGTCCCATCCTCTAAATTCCCAGGTGAGAGTGAACAAGGAGGAAGACCTAGCTTTGGTTTTACTATGGGCTATGACACTAGTTGCACTATTGCATATCATACTAGACCCTTTCCTAGTTGTGCCAGTATTGATGGTGGTAGTCCTGAGGGTGCCCCCATAATTGACCTCCCCTTTGATCTAGCCAATCAAGAGGCCCCTAACTAAATCTAAGTTGAAAAACTAGGAGCCCTCTGATATGTCGGTATCTCCTTCTTGTAGAGGGTCTTGTAGTATGTAGCCTCTTTTGTTAGCCTTTGCACCTCCCCACTGATGCAAGAGCATCCAGGGGTACCAAGTAATCCTGCACAACCAAAAATATTTTAAAATTGTATGCTTGTGTTTTGTTTTGATTTTGGTTGTAGGCACAAATTATTGAAAATATCAATCTCCAACATAGCATAATTTGGTCATGGATTGTGAGAAAAACAAATTGTATAATTGATTCATTTTTAAAATTGTTGAAAGATGTTAATTTTCTAAAAAGGAAAATCCCACACCCAAGCTTGGAGTGGGCATTTAATATGCTATGTAACTCCACTTTTAAATTTGAATTTGTATTTAATTGCAAGATTAGAATGTAGGGTGTTGAGGGAGAGTGTAGAGAGTGGGCTGGAGAGTGGGAAGAAAATTTTGAATTGAACATTGAATGCACATGCCAGGAAGAGGAGACCCACACCTAGAAGGAGTAATGAGCATTTTGGAGGTTTGAATGACATTTATTTTTGGGGAAGAGGAAGATTTTCTAGGTCGTATTGTGAGACCCAGTCTCAATAAATGGGGCATAACTTTCTCATATTGAAAAAAAATTAAAACTTAAAAAATGTTCTAGAAAGCTAGGAAGGATGTGCACAAAACCTAGAAACTATTTTAGAAGATTCAAATAAATGATGGAGCAGTGATAGGCATAAAGTGATAAGTTTTGGACGATTAAAAAATCAGCAATGAAGAGAGGAGAAAGAATGGGGTAAAAGTGTAGAGTGCAACATGGAGTTCAAGGAAGAGGCATATAAAACTTGGTGGGGCTGTATAAAGAGGTTTGAAGTAGCAAGAAGATGAAACTAGAGGAGGAGTTTGAGAAGAAATAATAATCTACAAGGAGAGTAGTTTATGTAGATTTGAATCCATAATGTATTGAAAAATTTATGTAATTGTCTCAAGTTGATTGAATGCAATAAAAACTTGAATGTGTTTGCATTTATTTTGGTTTTATGAGTTGTTCTTATTTGCAGCAGAGATTATGTTGCATTGTGAGTTTGTGAGCAGCAGTTGTGTCTTGCATCAAAGGGTATTAGAGCCAGAGGTTTTGAGTGCATAAGAAGATCATTGAATGTGAGGTAGCTTATGCTAGGAATGGTGGGTGGATAGAGGAAGCACAATAAAATTGTCTGAGAAGCTTGAGAGAATTGTTGCAAGTTTGTGAGGAGTCCTGAACAATTGAGATCCGATAGGGACAAGCCATGGAAATACAGAGCATGTGAGTCGAGGTGAGATTATAGCAGACAAGATGGGGTGGGTCATGAGGAGACCCGTGAGAATATTGTTCTAGGAACAATATTGGGAGAAGGTAGAAAATGAAAAGTTTGAGAAGATGGAACAAATGGTGCATGAGGAAGTGAAAAACATCAAGATGAGCATAGATAAATTGAAGAAGAATATTGGTAAATGAGAGGATATTGGTGAAGAAAAGTGAGAAGAAAAAAGATGATAGTGAGAAGAAGAGTGGAAGAAAAGAGTATTGCAGCCTAGGAGAGAAGGAAAATGAAGTGAGAGAAACCCCTATAAAGGATGAAGATGTAATTGTGATTGTAGCAGTAGAACATGAAGAAATGAAACTATTAATGAAATTGCAGCAGTAGAGGATGTAGTTGCAGTGATGGAATGTCAGGAAGCTGCAATGCAAGATGAAGAAAAAGATAATGGGACAGCGAAAGAGAAAGAGGTAAAGTTGATTTTTTTTTAATTTAGTGAAGTGGAGGTTGAGTTGAAATTTCATATTGTTAAGGTGATAAGGAGCTAGTGCAAGTAAATAGTAAGAGAGATTATAAAGTTTCAGATTGGTGTATGGATAAATATTTGTATATAGACATTGTAGAGGATGATGCAGGTGAAGCTTGGAGGAGGTGGTTAGCCTATGGTGGGGTTGAATTCACGAATGAGAAGAGGAGAGTAGAGTGTATTTGGTGGAGGAGGGAAATACATGGTGGATGTAAATAGGTGAGAGGAGATAAGAATGGTGCTTATGTCAGTGAAGCGTTGGAAGAAGAGGAAGAAGAAATCATTTCATGTGCACTTTGGACAGTGATAAAGTTTGCTACAAATTGCTTGAAATCTGAAAAAATGGTTCTACCATTCAACTCCACTTTTGTGAGCCCATGCTCACAAAATTTCTACCCCAAGTGTTTGATGTAAGAGCATCCAGGGGTACCAAGCAATCCTACACAACCAAAAATATTTTAAAATTTCATGCTTGTGTTTTGTTTTGATTTTTGGTTGTAGGCACAAATTATTGAAAATCTCAACTCTTCCGGCATAGCAAAATTTGGTGATGGATTGTGGGAAAATCAAATTGTATAATTGATTCATTTTTTAAAATTATTTTAAAATTGTTGAAAGATGTTAATTTACCAAAAAGGAAAATCCCACACCCAAGCTTGGAGTGGGAATTTAATATGCTCTGTAACTCCACTTTGAAATTTGAATTTGTATTTTGTTGCAAGATTAGAATGCAGCCCATGTTGAGGGAGAGTTGAGAGAGTGGGTTGGAGAGCGGGAAGAAATTTTTGAATTGAACATCGAATGCACATGCCAGAAAGAGGAGACCCTCACCTAGAAGGAGTAATGAACATTTTGGAGGTTCGACTAACATATAATTTTGGGGAAGAGGAAGATTGTCTAGGTCATAACTATGAGACCCAATCTCAGTAAATGGGGCATAACTTTCTCATATCGGAACAAAAACAAAATATTAAAAATATTATGGAAATCTAAGGAGGCACACAAAACCTAGAAACTATTTTAAAATATTCAAACAAATGATGGAGGAGTGATAGATAGAAAGTGACAGGTTGTATAAGATCAGAAAATCAAGAACGAAGAGAGGAGAAAGAGTGGGGTAAAAGTGCAGAGTGCAACATGGAGTTCAAGGAAAAGGCATAGAAAACTTGGTGGGGTTTTATGTAGAAGTTTGGAGCAGCAAGAAGATGAAACTAGAGGAGGAGTTTGAGTATAAACAATAAGCTACAAGGAGAGTAGTTTATGCAGATTTGAATCCATAATGTATTGAACAATTTATGTAATTGTCTCAAGTTGATTGAATGCAATAAGAATTTGAATGTGTTTGCATTTCTTTTGGTTTTATGAGTTGTTCTTATTTGCAGCAGAGATTATGTTGCATTATGAGTTTGTGAGCAGAAGTTGTGGCTTGCATCAAACGGTATCAGAGCCAGAGGTTTTGAGTGCATAATAAGATCGTTGAATGTGAGCTAGCTTATGCTAGGAATGGTGGGTGGATAGAGGAAGCACGATAAAATTTTTTGAGAAGCTTGAGAGAATTGCTGCAGGTGTGTAAGGAGTCCTAAAAAATTGAGATCCGATAGGGACAAGCCATGGAAATACAGAGCATGTGAGTCGAGGTGAGATTATAACAGACAAGATGGGGTGGGTCATGAGGAGACCCATGAGAATATTGTTCTAGGAACAGTATTGGGAGAAGGTAGAAAATGAAAATTCTGAGAAGATGGGACAGATGGTGCATGAGGAAGTGAGAAACATCAAGATGAGCATAGATAAATTGAAGAAGAATATTGGTAAAGATGAGAGGATATTGGTGAAGAAAAGTGAGAAGAAGAAAGATGATAGTGAGAAGAAGAGTGGAAGAAAAGAGTAGTGCAGTCTAGGAGAGAAGGAAAAAGAAGTGAGAGCAACCCCTATAAAGGATGAAGATGTAATTGTGATTGTAGTGGTAGAATGTGAAGAAATTGAAACTATTAATGAAATTGCAGCAGTAGAGGATGTAGTTGCAGTGATGGAGTGTCAGGAAGTTGAAATGCAAGATGAAGAAAATGATAATGGGGCAGAGAAAGAGAAAGAGGTAAAGTTGATTTTTTTTTTAATTTAGTGAAGTGGAGGTTGAGTTGAAATTTCATATTGTTAAGGTGATAAGGAGCTAGTGCAAGTAAATAGTAAGAGAGATTATAAAGTAGCAGATTGGTGTATAGATAAATATTTGTATATAGACATTGTAGAGGATGATGCAGGTGAAGCTTGGAGGAGGTGGTTAGTCTATGGTGGGGTTGAACTCGTGAATGAAAAGAGGAGAGTAGAGTGTATTTGGTGGAGGAGGGAAATACATGGTGGATGTAAATAGATGAGAGGAGAGAAGAATGGTGAATGGAGTTGTGGAAGGAGGATGGTGCTTATGCCAATGAAGTGATGGAAAAAGAGGAAGAAGAAATCATTTCATGTGCACTTTGGACAGTGATGGAGTTTGTTGCAGGTTGCTTGAAATCTAAAAGAATGGTTCTACCATTCAACTCCACTTTTGTGAGCCCATGCTCACAAACTTTCTACCCCGGGTGTTTGATGTAAGAGCATCCAGGGGTACCAAGTAATCCTACACAACCAAAAATATTTTAAAATTTTATGCTTGTGTTTTGTTTTGATTTTTGGTTATAGGCACAAATTATTGAAAATCTCAACTCATCCAACATAGCAAAATTTGGTGATGGATTGCGGGAAAATAAAATTGTATAATTGATTCATTTTTTAAATTATTTTAAAATTGTTGAAAGATGTTAATTTACCAAAAATGAAAATCCCACACCCAAGCTTGTAGTAAGCATTTAATATGCTTTGTCACTCCACTTTGAAATTTGAATTTGTATTTTATTGCATATTAGAATGCACCCTGTGCTGAGGGAGAGTGGAGAGAGTGGGTTGGAGAGCAGGAAGAAAATTTTTAATTGAACATTGAATGCACATGCCAGAAAGAGGAGATCCACACCTAGAAGGAGTAATGAGCATTTTGGAGGTTTGACTGACATATATTTTTGGGGAAGAGGAAGATTGTCTAGGTCATAACTATGAGACCTAATCTCAATAAATAGGGCATAACTTTCTCATATCAGAACAAAAATTAAAAATTAAAAATATTCTAGAAATCTAAGGAGGCACACAAAACCTAGAAACTATTTTAAAATATTCGAACAAATGATGGAGGAATGATAGATAGAAAGTGACAAGTTGTATAAGATCAAAAAATCAACAACGAAGAGAGGAGAAAGAGTGGGGTAAAAGTGCAAAGTGCAACATGGATTTCAAGGAAGAGGCATAAAAAATTTAGTGGGGTTTAATGAAGAGGTTTGGAGCAGAAAGAAGATGAAACTAGAGGAGGAGTTTGAGTAGAAACAATAAGCTACAAGGAGAGTAGTTTATGCAAATTTGAATCCATAATGCATTGAACAATCTATGTAATTGTCTCAAGTTGATTGAATGCAATAAAAATTTGAATGTGTATGCATTTCTTTTGGTTTTATGAGTTGTTCTTATTTGCAGCAGAGATTATGTTGCATTATGAGTTTGTGAGCAACAGTTGTGTCTTGCATCACCCATCATCTACATCATAGGTATGACACCTATAATCATTTTTTTCTAATGCTAGGACATCTTAGCATCCCTCTCCATAGTCCTATGAGAAATTAAAACTGATAAGTTGTCCCTCTTTGCCTAGTATCCATCTCTCTCTTAACGAGCTTGATTTCACTCAGATAAGGCAACTATCAATCATACCCATATGTACCTATCCCCCCAATACCACCTCCCCCATATCCTCCTCCATTCCCCCATCACCACCT
This sequence comes from Sequoiadendron giganteum, assembly GCA_007115665.2. Taxonomy (NCBI): domain Eukaryota; kingdom Viridiplantae; phylum Streptophyta; class Pinopsida; order Cupressales; family Cupressaceae; genus Sequoiadendron; species Sequoiadendron giganteum. The sequence continues at coordinate 418,518,113 of CM021106.1, forward strand.
CCTCCATCTCCTCCATCTCCCCATCACCATCTCCTCCTCTTTGTCCACCCCAAACCTCTAGCATCATCTCCATCTCTCCCCAACCATCATATCCTCCCTACAATCCATGTTCCTAATCTCCATCCACTTCCTACTATCCTTGTACCTACCCTTCATCCCCATCTCCACCTTGGGCTCCATCTCCATCCTCACCTCCTCCATCTCCCACACTTGCAACAAGACCCTCCTCTACTCTTTGTCTCTACTAATGTGCCCTCATTGGATTTGTATCCCATCTCTACCTACCCACTCCTCCAACCCCTAGATGAGTCAGCCTAATCCACTAATGCATTGCTCACCATCTATCAAAATATGCACTCATCCTTGCATTCACAATAGTTGCACCCCATGTCGACTATACTAGCACTAAAGAATCAAAATCTCCTATAGTAGTATATGGGGATATCATAGGCCCCTAGTTGCTCATCTCCCTCTATGTCCATGCAAAAATGGCCCCTCACTGGGTAGATCATGTACATCTCCAAATTATCTCCTAACGCGTTGCAATAGATATATATCAATAATAGGTGCAGTATTCCCAATCAAAATATAGGATATCGATAATAAACTAAATTTGTAGCATCATCTATCCAGACCTTGCTTAGTTGCTAGGGCCTCCAAACAAGAGTATCCAACTCATCAAAAAAATTCCTCCAATATGCAACATCCTCTAGTCAATAGTGTATCAACACATTATCATATACATATATACATATGACATACCACTACCACATGCTCTCCATCCCATGGGTCATCTAATAGCCATATATTCCCATACCCAAATGTGAAGCAATGCCACTCCACACGACAAATTGGCACCATATATGTACACTAACTGGTGCATACCATGATACAAATGTGTAAGAACACAAGGAACCCAATAAAATATGATTTCATCACTAAGCATCCACTCCAACACTCTAACCCAACCAATAGAAAATCCTCTAGATCTTCGATCAAGGACTAGTACCCCTCTTATCAATCTAGCCAAAACTAATGGAAATGCATCAAATTTTCCCATCACTCTTCTAAGATCCATCTCACCATCCTTTATGCCTAGATTATCATCCAAAAACACTCTCCAATGCACCCTCCTCCAAACCATTTTTCTTCATAACCCATACCCTTGAACCCTAATTTCCCACCATCTTTATCACTAAACTTACCATGTTTACCTATTGTGAGCTCAACCCAAAATTTAATTTTTTTGGCAACTCTCTAGAGGGGGCAACCTTCATCCCTTGGTCCACTAGAACACATTGTCACCTAAAATTTTCATACCAACAACATGTCTTTGAAATAATGCAACATCGCACATTGTCTCAAAAAGGGGCAAAATGTAGATACCTAAAAATGATTAACCCATCTCGTCTAAACCATCATCACTTCTTGTCATCATCTCTTATCAACCTCTTTATCATTATTAATTAAGAAATTTTTAGCTAACACATTTTCCTCTATAATTAAATAGTTTTAATTTTTTAATTATTTCATCTTTCTCCATAATCAACATTAATTAAATAATTACAAATTATTTAATTAAATTTTAATCATTTTCCTCCAACCACCTTAGTTAAATAATTTTTAATTATTTAATTCAATTCTTAATTTCCTATATCCACATTGATTAAATAATTTTTAATTATTTAATCAAATCTTGCATTCCTCTCATCCAACATAATTAAATAATTTTAATTATTTATTTAGCTAATATTTCCTCAAAAATTAAATAAATTATTTAATTTATTTAATTTGACTTTTCTATCTTTAAATTCTTCTAAAAATAAATAAAATCAATATTTTATTTATTTCCTAAATATATCATTCTATTTATATTCTTCCATCTCTAAATTTAGTGACTGAAAAGCAACCTCAATCTGCTTTCACTCACTTCCACTTCATCCACCCACGTACAACCAGTCATATGATCCATGTAGCCACTTAACTCCACATATCAACCCTTCATCTTGACACATATCACTTGCTCATTCTTTATGACCTCTCAACCAACCTCATCCGTTCATCTCTCCAGTCATCCTACACCATTGATCAAATATCAACAAAATCTATAAAACACCCATCATTTAGCCATCCAATCTCTCCATAAATTTTGACAATCTTGAGTCCATTTTTCTATCAAGGTTATGCTAAAGTTAAGATCAATCCACACATATTTATCATAGTATTATCACACACAATGGTGCAATACTATGCATATTTTGATGGAAGTGAAATTGTTATTTCATTTACTTTGTTTGTGCACACACTTTATTGAAGTAGGTTATTTGATTATTGGATTGGGTATTTTATCGATTTATTCTCATTTCATAGTTTGAAAAAATTATTTCTTCTATAAGATGACTTGCTAGTTTTTTTAGCTTTTCATGTGGCTTTGTCTCCTTGAATTAATTGAAATTTCTTCTTGTCCTTATTGGTTGTCAAGAATTTACTAAGTTGATCAAACCATTTCCTACACCCTATGAGAGAAAAACATGAATATAAGATTACATGATTATCATAATGCAAAGATCAAAGACATATTACAATATTATGTAAGATATTCCCTAGAAAAACCCCTCAAGAAGGAAAAACCAATCTCCAAAAGCATCCACACTCAATGTATTATTTAACAATAAAACATTACAATACACTTATAGAGTCTCCATGGTTTTTTTTGAAACATCAGGCTCCTCCAATGCATCATCCACATGTCCAAGCACAATTGGTAATCATGCAATTGTGTAGCCCATGCCATGCTTCACATATGCACTCAATAAGAGAGCTCAATACAAATGATAGCCAACACCAAAGGTTATGATAGCCAACCCTAACCACTAAACATGTGTTTTCTTTTATAGATTCAAGCTCACACAAAACAACCAAGTGGTATAGGTAAAATCATGAATGCACAAGACCATTGACCCCAAATTTTACTTTTTGGTATTAAGTTTTTTAATACTAAATGTGTTTTCAATATACAACCACACATAAAATGTCTAACCAATGTTATATACAACTTTACAAGTGGACCCAAATAAATATTTATTTTACATAATTAAAATATTTTTTTCTTGTGCAAGGTGTACAACACCCTTCCTACTTTCCAATCTTGAGCATTAGTATAGGTGACTTATTGGTGTTATTAGCTTTTCACATGGCTTGTTGTCTCCATGCATTGGCTGAAATTTATTCTTGTTTGTGTTCCAATATATGTGTTTCCTCCTTTTCATCTTCAAGTCTTTTGATATGTAGGCATGGGTTGGATTGAAACAAAGTTGCCACTCTTCTCTTGGAAGATAAAATTTTCTACAATAGCTGAAAATTTCAAAGCGCCAAAGAATAATTTACATCCCTCTTGCCATTTTGTTGATGAAAGTTGGCAAGCCATTTAACTATACACTAGCAATACTCTTTGCTAAAATTTCAAGGTCTTTAATTGGAGTACAATGATTCATATGTTTGGAAATGATGCTATTTTGTTGGCTTTCAAATTCACTGCCCACACCTTTAGTGGAATCAGTCCACTTCAAAGCCAAAGAAATATTGTCTAGAAGGGAGATTGATCAACTCATCAATAGAACATGAGTGATTTAAGGCTAATTATTGATAGTGAATAATCTCTCCTTCACTTTGGGCTCAACTAGAACTAGGAGGGTTTTCCTAGAGGAATCCTTAATAGGATTAATCACAACAAAAAATATATACTAAAAGCACTATAGTAGTATTCAATTGATTCTTTGCCCCAAAAATTGTCACTAGACCAAAAACTAACCTACTACACATAAAACCTTTATTTAAGTTGATAACGACATCATTGCACAACTACTTGATGTAGGTATGCAAAGCATGATTCTTGAATATTAAAACCATTATGGTTCACTATAACTACTCCTTGGATCAAGCATTGAATCATGAACTATATGTCAATTACTACTCCTACTCCTAAACTACTAGTGAAAGATATATTTCAATTTGGGTGTATGGTGGATCATTAATTTTTAGGACCAATGTTTTGCTAATTGGGCAATAGAAACATGGTTTACTAGAAGAAACAATAGAGGTATGATATCAAACAACTGAATATTCTTAATAATCTCTCTCCAACTTCATAAATGCATATGTAACAAAGAAGAGATCAATACAAACAGTGCTTACAATGAAATAAAATGCCATGACACTTATCAAATCCTTATAACAATCATACTACAAAATGTGGTAATAGGAAACCCTTAGCTAGAAAGTTGTCACAATTCATCACTTGGAAGTTCCCTTGAATATTTACAAATGGCTAAGAAGATATTTAGTCATAGACATTAGTTACAAACTTGCTACCTTTTTGAGATTTATATAGCATGTTCTATAAGCAATTGAACTTAAAGGATTTGAAACCCTAAACAATACTGAGTGCTTACAATTGTGTGAAAATGTAAAAATGACCAACCTTTTTTTGGAAAATCAACTAATATGTATATCATTTTGTTTGGTCATCTAGTTGCTTGTGGGAATTTGATTAAGAACAAGACATCATAAATGTGGTGTGTGAGACAAGTTAAAATCCCATGAAATCTATTGAATAGGCAATCTAGAGCTTGCATGAAGATCATCACATCTAGTACTCAACCATCACATTAATTGCAAAATGGTTGCCTTTATAATCTATCATTGATTTTGCAATAAATTCCATGCATTTGGGGATGAGCATAGGTTCTTACGTGGAGAAATCCTTTTGGAGTAGTTGCAAGGTCAAATCTAGCTATAAATGGCATCTTGGGAGGATCAGGGGAGTGGTTGGAGTGAATAGGAAGTAATGTGGGTACTCAATGTAGGACAAGAGGTGACAACTAGATATAACAAAGAATATCTAGAAGCTGTCTTGAACTTCACACAAGAAGAAACAAATAGAAAAAAACTTAAGAACTTTTGTGGAAATTCAATGTGGAAGTGGACATTGGAATGGAAGTCTAGAAGTCTAATGAAAGTCTACAAGAAAATCTTGGAGGGAATGTAGGAAAATGTTGTAGGATTAGAGGTGTAGAGTTTCATTATGGAACTAGACATAGTGATGAAGTTTGGAAGTCCAATGAAGATCCACAATTGGATGAGAGGAATGCAAAATCCAAATGGAAATTCTATGAGAAAAGAATGTGGGATTGGTAGAGGGAATGGAGGGGAAAAGGAAGACATTCAAACCCACTCTAGAAGTCCGCAAAGGAGAGGAAAATGAAGATAATGGGAAACAAAGTTTGGGGCATAGGAATGGGGAAGGGAAGTTTGGATGTCACTTGAAAACCCACAAAAGGAAGAAATGAAGGAAATGAAAAGGGAGAAATATCCGAGAGACTTTGAAGGGATTTTATGCGAGAACAATGGTCAAGACAAAACATGGATGAGTTGATGTCTATTGGGAAGTCTACAACATTGTAAAAATAACAAAAATAATTTGCCAAAACAGTCCCAAATTTAGAGCTTTCTTAGATCTTTCTTACTTACAACATTAGATAAGGACATGGAGGATGTCAAGGTGTACAAAGGGGGACCCATTAATAGGTTTATTAGATTGGTCATATATGATAGATAAAAATGATACCTAATCCACAAGGGGAATGAAGCTTGGAAAATATTTAGTATTTTTGAATTGAGTCCCAATACCACATGGGGATTTATGTCACTCCTCTTTGAATTTCTTTTTTTATCCTCCTTCCTTTTGTTTATTGCCAGCATGTATATTTTATGCATACTTATTATCATATAATGTTGCATATGACAATGACACATGTAGATGAATGTTGTATAGTTGTTGGGTAGCACTTTTGTATTTCAAAAAAGAAATTACAAGAGACATTTGATAGAGTTTTGTCCATATTGAATTGTGTATTACATACTTCAAAATTATTAAACTAGATTAATGCTTCAAAAGTTTGAAAACTAAATTCAATAGTTTAACTGCTAATATAAACCCTTGGGTTCTCATTTTTAATCTTTCACATAGTAATCACACATTATCACAAATGAATCAATGAAAGGTCAAGTATAATGTTAAAAAAGTTGTCCTCCATAAAACCAAGCAAAGTATCTAGTAATTAAATTTTCAAAAATAAATACCTAGTTTTCATTTGGCAAAGTGTACAACAATGTATCTTATAGAGTGCCAAGTTTTTGTCTCTAGAGAATACATATATTAACAAAATCTTCATAGCTACCACATTATTCTATGCTTATTTGTTGTTTGTTAGGTCAAACTATACTTAAACTCATTCAAGAAGTTAACCAATCATTTTGGGCCATATTGAATGGGTAGAAGGGTAAGCATGCCAAGGATCTCTTGGTTAAATTGCACCCAGATAAAAAACAAGGGGATTGGCTATCATAGACCCTTGGGTTAAAGCTAACTACCTAATTGCCAAATGGACTGTTAGGGCATTGCAAGGAGATGCTCCATAGTAGATCCTTCTTTGCTGCTAAATTGTTGTGGCTATAGCTAAAAGACAATGAAATAAGGTTAATAGAGGAGAGGGGTCAATAGAGGTGCCCTAATTTTATTGGTTCACATGGCATTGTACATGCAATATTGGCATTGAAAATTTATATCACTAAGTAGTCAAGGATGTAAACAATTCAAATTTTTCATTTCACTTTGTCACCAGCGTTTTTTGTTGAGGTATCATAACAGACCCAAAAACCAACTCAACCAATAATTGAAAATTAGGAAGCAATGGCTGTGCATTAAGTCATGTTTTGTTGGCATGCTAATATGGCATCACATGATTTGTTGCTTTTTGGATCCAATGGGCACATTTTTTTCAATTATTAATATTGAGTGTTCAACTATTGGATCTTCTCTCACAACTAATTGTACCATACTATTCAAAATATTGGACTTTAAATGTACAAGTACTATCACAACTACTGGTACCCTCTCAACTATTGAGCCCTCTCTCCTATCCAAAATAAAACACTCTATACCAAATACTTTCAGCTGAAAGCCTCTTGCCTATTGACAAAGTCTCAACATCCCAACCAACCCTTCCAGCTCTAGTAGGTTGAATCAGTTGGTTCAACTTAACAATCAATCCTTTGCTATGTCATCCACAATACAAGGTAAATGGCATTTTAAGAGAAGTGTTAGCTCTTTTGTGAACTTGTGGCACTTCCCCACCCTCAAATGGAAACTATAGCACTCCTTAAAGTTCGCCTTTGCACTTTGCAACAGTGACAGCAAATAATGAATGGCATTATCAGCCTTATGATTGATGATCTCATTGTCAAAATATCAGCCAATCAACAGTGTAACTTCTCTAAAAATTGGTGATATAGAAATGAAGATTGCTTTGCCCACTTCCCACTAAATGTCATCAATCAAAACATCCTTCCAAAACTACCCTTACCTGTCAATTGAACTCAAAATAGACATGCAAGCTGAAAGAGCCCAAATGGGGTAGCCTCAGCATGGCAATTAGGTCTAAAACCAATGTTTCCTCAAAGTTTATAGCGTGGAAATTGTTAGAGTATGACCCCCCAGTTGGCAAACTGATTATTTTCATCAAAGATGATGATGCTGTCTGTTCTCTTTGCAAGTGCAAGAATACTGTTAAGTGCGTCTTCTGGACTTGTAAAACTGTCAAATCTACTTGAAGCCTTGATCGATCAGACTCTCACCTGGAAACATGCTCTCTTGGGTCTCAATATATCTCATAATGTGATCTCAGAATCCTTCAGGCAGACTTTAATCAGACACATTTAGAAGAATAGATGCACCACCGGCTATAATCATGATTGGTTTCCTCTGGGAATTGAAACTCAAAGACTTTTACACTGACTTCTTGTTGTAGATGTCCTTACTTTCCAGGTTACTGCAGGCTTCCTGAAGGACAACACAGAGCTTGCACAAAATATGAAGGCCTTAGAACAATAGATGATCCAACTCACTACCAATCAGAAGAATCTCTCTAAAGAGACTCAGGATCTGAACAGGTCTGATGGTGCCTTCAGTGATCTGGGTCATACTCCTTCCAAAAAAGGAAAAGTCAGCCAACATGCCTATTACTACATTCGCAGCATGTATATAACATCACGTCTGGCATAGCAGGTAAGATGGATTTCAATCACTGCACTACAATCATAGAAGAATAGTTTACTTCTTAGGGTATGGTCTATGGAGGGGGGCTTCCTAAAAAATTTCAGTGGGTGCTGCTTAGATTTTTTAGGAATATTTTACAATTCAGCTTAAAAGTTTAAGCTCCAAAATTTAAGGATCGAACTGAAGTATTTTTGGTAAAAATTAATAAATAAATAAAAAGTCTCTCATTTTTAATTTTTTTTAGGAATTTAAAATTTTGAGTGATAGACAAGTGGCAAAAAATTTTCTAAAAAATTCTTAAGCTGTATGGTCAATTTCTTGCCCCACCTCAATTTCACCGCTGAAAGATTCATTTTTAAAAGGTAGGGGTTCCTATTTTTCTGGAAAAGATTTTAATTAATCCCATAGCACAATTTTTTTTTCTTCATGAGACCGATTGATCCATGAAAATAGAAGCCCAAGCCCCTCCATGGGACCATACAGTTAGTTTGCTTGTGCTGTTCTGTTGTAATATGTGTATGGTGGTTTCCAATTGGGGGCCTACCTCTTATGTTTTTATGTTGATTTCTTTTCTTTAGAATTCTTTGGCTGTTTCCGTTTCGAGGCAAAGCTAATCTGCTACTGATATGGTTGTTGTCTCACTGTTTACTTTTCTGAACTTTTGGCATCTTAAATTAAAAGAAAACAAATCTCATATTCCTCAAATGTAAACATTCAACCTAAATATTTCAAAATGTTTTAACATATTGTTCTATATGCAGGTGGTAACCATATTTGGGCCTTATGCACTTATAATGTTATGCTTGTATATATAGAAATTCTCAAATTAAAACATATATTAAATAAAAAAATCAAAGTGGCTATGGATTTTTTAGGTAAGTTATTTGGCTCACAAAGAGACTGACAGACACCAATTAAGAGATTATGCCTGGTTAAAATTTCCAAATTATCCTGCTGTGTAAAGAGAATCTGTTGTTCTTTATACCTGATCAATAGATATTCACATGTAGTGAAAATCCAAATAAAAGTCATCTAAAATGAAATGGATATAAGCACAGAAATAATTCAACGGCAATACATTAGGCAATATAAGTAGAATGATAAAACTTAGAACATACAAGCTACCATTTTTTCCACAACTTAAAATGTTTCAGCTAGTCATTATAAAGATTACGCACTTTGACTAGCATGCACTATTATGTCATCTGACAATAGTACACATTGGTTAAGCTGTTAGGTTAGTCTACCTTATTCCTTCTCAGAGTCCAATGTAGACATGGATACAAAAACAAGGCCACCTGTCAGTGCCTTTGATGTGAATGATGTGGAGATGCAAGCTGATGTTTGGGATGAGCAGGGGAGCGATATATACTCGTATTTCCATGTCCATTGGCAGTGGCAATTCCTTCATTACCAAGTCTATCCTTTATAGCTTGTATTGCTTCCAGTTTTTGAACCACTTCGTCCATGGCAGGCCTCTGTTTTGGGTCTCCACTAAGACACTGAAGAGCAACAAGGGCTGCTTTATATGCTCCCTTTACTGGAAACTGTTTTTCCAATCTGGCATCCATAACTAGATAAAATTTTCGTTTATCACCTAAAAGAGGCATGCTCCATTCCACCAGTTTATGCTGACCAGCTGGTCGGTTTGTATCTATAGCACGTTGCCCAGATAACATTTCCAGTAACACAACTCCAAAACCATACACGTCATTTTTTGCTGTCAGATGCCCTGTTCAAATACACCAAATTCATCAAGCCAAATCAAGGTATAAACTAAAACAATTCTTGAATGAAAACAATCTTGGAATTCGCCAAACTTTTATGTTATGCATAAAATACTAGACGAAAAAGGCCCTTGTATCTAACACCACCTGCTCCAAGTTGATGCATATTTTTGTTAGGAAAAAGGAAATATGGAATCAAAGGATAATCATGCAACTTAGGAAAACGTAGTTTGAAAACCTGTTGCCATATATTCAGGAGCTGCATAACCATAAGTCCCCATTATCCTAGTGGAGACGTGTGTGTCACCTCCTGATGGCCCATCCTTGGCTAATCCAAAGTCTGAAAGCTTTGCATTATAAGCCTGCGATGATTTATAAATTTCAGGGTACCGTTCACCTTAAGGTACTTACTATCGATAAAAAACAAACAGATAAAAACAAATCATTTTTAATAGCTAAAATAACAGAAATTGAATAAAATAGGCATACCGAGTCAAGAAGTATGTTTGAGGTCTTGAAATCACGATATATAACTTGTGGTTCTGCACTGTGCAGAAATGCAAGCCCCCTAGCAGCCCCAAGGGCTATTTTGATCCTTACGGCCCAAGAAAGGGGCTGATAGTATGAGCCTCCTACAAAATAAGAAATAACTTGGCTCAATGCAAAAACTCATAACTGTAGCCCTAACAATGCGCATTCCTTCTACTTTCAGTGGATACGAGTGAAGGGTTGTCTGTGCACATTGCAAGCCCAATGTTAAACACCTATTCCATCCTCATAGCACAGTACTGTAGGGCTCCAAATATATGCAGTCATCGAGTGCACTACAAAGTAAAAACCAACACAATTAACCAGTCCAGGGAAGCACAAGTCCAAAGATTGTTTATTCTCAATGGGAAAGCATAAAAAAGTTCCTGGAACCAAACTAAAATATTTCCAGTTGGATCTCTAAGAAAACTCTGCACATAGCCATAAGAGGAAAAACAGATAAGTCCCTCTAGATTCAAAGGCCCTTGAAGGAAAATGTAGATCATTTATAAGCTTTAGCATGAAAGTTATTTTAGAAGCAAAAGCAATCTGGCAGATAATGGACATGGCGGTGTCGCTTGGCTTAATATGGCACTAAGTCTAACTACACCTCATTTTTTGATCAATAATACGTTTGAACTTGCACAAAAAATAAATGCGACATGTTTCTTTCATTTTCCCAACAATACGTTTGCTGTAAGCTGGTATGAATTTGAACAGATAATGTGTTGCAGTTTCATGGCCAATTATCATATTGTCTGGCAATTGCTTCAGGTTTCTCGTAATTCAAGAAGCTTTGTTTTGCAGTCCCCGAGCAAAGTGAAATTTAATATTCGCCCCATTGATATTGTATGGAAGTTATGCAATTTTTTATGAATATTTAAGGAGTTCTGGATGTAATACTCACGTCTGAAGAGATGATTCTCCAAACTCCCTTTTTGCATAAACTCGTAGACTAATAGGAGATGATCATCTTCAGTGCAATATCCTATGAGCTTCACAAGATTAGGATGGGAGAGCTGTCCCAGATAATTCACTTCAGCCTACCAGAGCATCAAAGAAAACAAATCAGCTTACATCTGAATTAAGAAAAAGAAAAAAAGTTAACCCAAATTCTTTTTCTGTGACACTCATTTCAAGTTAGCTAAATTCAAATTGGATAGCCAATGAACTAATGTTGTAGGATCCAGTTCAAACTGAATAGCTATTGACATAGAGCCAATTAGCCAAATACAGCAGTACCCAACTCGGATTGAATAGATATTAACGTAGAGTTGATTAGTTAAACAATTTAAATTGGATAGATGTTGATGTAGAGCCAATTAGCTAGATATATTAGTACCCAATTCAAATATGAAGCCAATAGACCCCAATTCAAATAGGATAAATATTGGTGTAGAGCCGATAAATATAATAATACCCAATTCAAATTGGCTAGATTTCGATCCAAAGCAAAATAGAATCCGTAAGTACAAGGTTTTGCACACACACACACAAAAAGAAGAAGAAGAGAGTACCAGCCACTCCTTGTGACCCTGCAGACCCTCCTGGTTTAGCTTTTTGACGGCAATAACCATGCCAGTCCCGGGTTTTGTTGCTATGAAAGCATTTTCATCGATCCATCCCTTGAAAACACACCCAAATCCTCCTTCGCCCAATACACTGTCAGGACGGAAGTTTCTAGTTGCGCTTTTGAGGTCGTTGAAGGTAAAAACCTTCAAATTTGGCGAAGGCAGGATTTGACCTTGGGGTCTGGGAGTCGATGGAATTACAACAGAGGAATCGCTCTGGGTCGTGGAAGCTACGGAAAACTGTTGCGTTAAAGGCGGAGAGAATTTCACATCTCTGCTATTGGACCCTGCAATACATGAGTGATTATGCAGGGGGATCAAATGATGTAGAGGATATGAGAAAGACAAGGGGTAAAGAACATACCAGAAGAAATGCCCGGTGTAGAATTGTGAATTTGACCATCCGATTTCCCATTTGTGCCCAAACAATTTCCCATGCCCAGAAAGCTCTTTGTTACGAAAGAGCATTTTCCTACAAACAAACAAGGATGCGAATGATTGATCTATTACATGATGCCAAATTGATTGAGTACCACCCGTATAACTGAAACCTGTACCCAATGCTTAGATGAAGTTCAGAGCATACAGACTAATACAAGGACAAGACAACTTACTCCCTGCCAGACTTTGACTTTCCAATAATCGCCTATAGCAAGTCTTCTGGTCACATGGCCTCATTCATAGCGGGTACTTTTAAAAGCATCACTCTGAATTTCGCATTCACACCTGCGCCGGCCGTCACTTGCACACACAAGCAAGACGCTTTGGACTCTACCTATTTTGATGGATTACATAAGATTGAATAATGAAAGAAAGATTTTAATAATGTTTATATGGGATCAAGAGTTGTAATATAAGAACAATTATAGTATATAAGGTTGTTTAGATATGTTATTGTATTCTAATATTTGATTTTTTATTATGATTTTTGATTAAAAAAATGTTGTTTTGATTGACTTGGTTTCTTCAAATAAGATGTTTATGTTGTCCACTCTTAACCTTACATTAATCATCATATGTTCATATGTAATAAAGGGTTATTTTATTTTTTTATTTTTTATTTTTATTTTGATGAATCACATAATGTGATTGAACGAAAAGATTTTATTAATATTTTCAAGAGTTAGTAGTGGGACTAAGAGTTGTAATATAAAAGAAATTATAGGATATAAAGTTGTTTAAATAGTTTTATAATTTTTATTTTATGTCTGATTTTTTACTATGGATTTTGATAAAAAAAAGTGTGTTGTTTTGACTAGCTTTACCTCTTTAAATAAGGCAATTAAGTTGTTTTCATACTTGATATGAATGCCATTACAAGTTGTTCACTCCATGGTGTAGTGCCATTTGTCTCCACTACTCTTTGTTGCAAAATAAGCATGTTCTCATTTCCCACTATTCCTTGGGTATTGTCCATCTACTAGTCTTGCATCTAAGATGATCTAGCCCATCCCTTAATTGAGCAATCATCTTTATCTTCCTCTTCTACTCCTATGCAATATTTTTTTGCATGCTTCTATGTCGAGTTAAACTATTTGACATAGTATGCTTTCTTCCAATCAATTTGATTTGTCCACATAGTAGTCCGGAATTCTTCTCACATACTTTTTATTTCCTCATTAGTGTTTGGGAACTCTTGCATATTAATCTCACATTTACTCATCCAATTGTTTTGTTTCATCCACATTGTATTACCCCCAAAATTGTTGGAGTACAATACCACTGAGAGGGCGTGGGGGCGGGGGGGGCGGGGGGCGAGGGGGGTGGTGAATCGGTGGTATACTAATTCAAGATGACTCTGATATAATCTTTCAAAACTTTGAAACATAACGATCATGAGAACAGGCATACTCAGAATCAAAAACTTTGGTAATCATTATTAACTCAAGACATCAACTCAAACCTTTAACAAGACTAACATGAATATCAAGACAACTTCTATTGACATGAGATAGAGCATCATATATGAACATCATGACACTTTTGCTAAATTAAGATAGGCATTATGACAACTAAAGCTAACAAATCAATATCAAAGATGCACCAACACAATATTATGAAGCAATTTATGATAAACATTAACTCATGAACATAAGACTTAAGAGCAAGGAATATCATTCTAAACAGTGATACAGGAAAAATATGTATTCATGCAGACCAAACAAACTATAGACAAAGTGTAAACAAAACACAATATTTCCTGAGTGGAAAACCCTCATGGGGTAGAAAAAATACTCATAAAATTGCCTCACTTGCTTTATCTGAAACTTTTTTTGCTTACAATGTATCACTAGCTGATTGATATGTCTCATGGACAATACTATCTCACTGATAGATTTCAAATGCCTCACTGGCTACAATGTGTCTCATTGACAATGATCAATCTGTCTCACTGACTTGATCATTTTCAACTTCAATATACATTTATGAATAAAATCATTAACTACAGAGGATCACTCTGTTTCTCTACAAATCATTTTTCCCTTTCAATCTAATACATTTTATATCCTAAAGACTCATTCACTTGGAGTCTTTAAAATATAAAATATATCAGTTTACACAATTTGTTTTGCACATTGCTTGCAAAACTTCTTTATAGAATTATGTTTAAACAATTAACATGATAACTCTATGAAAGCACCAAACACATAACAGTGATAAACCACTATTTATATAAGTATACAAAAGTTCCATATGATGCCATCTGTCTCTTATCATAACCGTCAAATATAACCTTTTAAAAACTGTCCGAAGAATGTTTCCATAACTGTTTTCATCATTCAACATGGAGTAGTCTTTGTAAGAGTTTAGACTGCTATCAAAAATGCCTCTTAACTTCTTGCTACATCGATGTATGGTAGACACACTAAACTCAAAGAAAAAACACAAGGAACCGACATATAAGACCATGCAAAACCCCTCAATATAATCACTTAAAGCAAAATAACCTTTTCAATGGTATGCCCTAGCAAAAGGGTTTGAAGAACACAAAAGAAATAACCCCATAACGTTGAGAAAATTCTTGCTAACACCATGAATTCGAAAACCACAAAGTCAACAACATTCTCAACAAAGAAACCCGACTGTCATTATCTTGCAATTAATACATCCAAAGAAGAACTCAACCATTTTCAATCGAGAACAAAAATGTAAACTCCAAATAAACTAAACAAGGGTTTCAAAGAACGAAATTACCACGATGGAGACTTGAAAAACTGCCAGACAAAGTCAAATACCACTTTGTCATATTGAAACCCAATTGTCTGTGCAACCTAGAAACCATTCTCTGAAATTTATTAGCCACAAAACCATTAAATTTCCTCAAATCCTACCAAGACCTAAGTCGGTTGCACAATGCTTTGTGTTTGCTAAACAATGATATTTAGGGCACAATGATGGTGTTGAAAACATATATTCACTTTGACCCATATAATGTGTCGTTGTTGCCCCTTCTCAAAACAAAACAATTATCATTGTGTCGGTATTAGAAATTATTGTATGACCACATTAAACCTCATAATGCCTAAAGAAATATGTCGGTTATCAAACAAAACATTATAATGCCTTGCCAAATTCAATGCATAAGACTTTTTCACCGATGTATAAAGCTTTACAAGCTTTAATTTAAATGACCATGTTGCTTAAAACAAATACAATGCCACTATAACAATGTCATAGTAAAGTTAAATTCCTTATACAAGCACTTATAATGCCTTGTTCTGGTGTAGTCACAGTAGGAGGGTCCTCAAAGAGAACAGTTTGGACCATGCAGCAAGAGTCACACAACAGAAGCAACACAAAATATGGAGGAAAATGCAAATTCAAACATTTGTATTATCAAAATTTTTGATTACATATAGCCGACAACATTCGGGTTTACAATTTCAATTCACAGGCCTGATACAACATGCTCTAAAATACAATCTTCCTACATGCTCCTTAGTGCGAGCGAGAATCTTATAGATCAAAATCTATATTCTTCTTAATTGCCATCCTAATGATCTATTACAATGATTTATATCACATCTGAGATCTGAAAACATCCACGTCAGCCAAAGATCATTATAATCTCTGATGAAGGAAATGTAACGTGTGCATGAATAGGTCAGCCTCAAATTTGAATTTCTCCTCAGTATGTGCATAAGATGAAGTGTGGACCTAAAATTAAGGTCAAGGAAACTCCATAGAACCATTTGAAACACATCATAAGGATCCACAAGCTATGGGAAAGATCCATAAGTGATCAAACTAGCCATTAGGTTTAAAATTATTCTGGGGCCAGTTCCAAAAACTGTCACTTAATCTGAAAGCGATAACTTGCCGAAAAAAGATCCAATCGTGTTGAAATCTTGGAATAAGGAAAATGAACATGTCCTCAATGAAAACATAGATCTGCAGGGTTTGGTGATTAAACATGATGAAATACCGAATCTGCCAACAAGAACTGAATAAGAACAAAATTGAATGAAAATATTTTTGGTTGATGCAAGATTGCCAAGAACCAAGGATGCTCCTGCATCAGACATCCGAGGTTATTTGAAAAGTGAGTCCCTCACTTTGCTAGGGCTAAATGGAAACCAATACGGTCTACCTTAGCCTAAGAAATCCAAGAAGAATCATCCACTAGTTTGCCCTTCCACTTCACAAGGTATTCTTTGTACTGTCTTCCACTCGTTTTCCTCCCATCTCTGATATCCAAAATCTCTTCTATCTCATCTGATTGTTGTTTAGGAAATTGTTTCCTCAATTTTTCTTTACTGCCTTCACTAAATTTTGGTTCATGGTACTGATGTAGATTTTTAATATTGAATATAGATGATATACCCATGCCATCTGGTAACTCTACTTCATATGCATTTCTTGAATCAAATTTATTCAAAATCTTACAAGGTCCATACTTTCTCATTTTGAGCTTATTGTATGTGCCAATTGGGAATCTTTCCCTCCTCAAATACACCATCACTTCATCTCCAACTTTGAACTCCTTATGTCTCCTCTTTTCATTTGCTCACTCCTTATACTTCGGTTCATATCTTCCAATTGTTGCTTTACTTGAGTATGCACTTTCTTCATATGCTCTGTGAATTCCTATGCTTTTGTACTCATTTTATCTTCCTTATTGATGTCTCGCAATTCTAATATACCTCTAGGATGAACTCTAGTAATAATCTGAAAAGGTGTCTTTCTGGTACTCCTGTTCACTGAATTATTGTAAGCAAACTCTTCTTGTGCAAGGACTAAATCCCAACTTTCGGTCTTCTCTCCAACCAAACATCTCAGCAAATTCCCCAAACTCATGTTCACTACCTCTGTCTTCCACCAGTTTGTGGGTGAAAAGTAGAACAGAACTTTAAATCTGTCTTTAACTTCTTCCAAAGTGTCCTCCAAAAGTAACCAACAAACGGTGTACCTCTGTTTGAAAAAATACTCCTAGGTAATCCATGCAATCTGACCACTTCCTTGAAAAATAAGTCTGCTACATGTACTGCATCTGTTGTCTTCTTACAAGGTATGAAATGTGCCATCTTAGAAAATCTGTCTACCACCACAAATATAGAATCATTACCTCTTTGTGTCTTCGACAAACCAAGTATGAAATCCATGCTGATATCCTCCCAAGGTCTCTTTGTAACTGTCAAGGGTTTATAGAATCCAACATTCTGACTACTCCCTTTTGCAACTTGAAAAACTCTACAACTCTACACGAATTTCCTAACATCCTTATGAATCTGTGGCCAAAATTAATTCTCACTTACCAATGCTACTATCTTATCAATTCCAAAGTGTCCTGCCAATCCTCCACTATGTTTTTATTTCACCAAATTATCCCTCATTGAACTCCAGGGTATACACAACTGATTCCCTTTGAACAACATATCCTCTTGAATGAAATAATCCAACCACTGACTTCTATCCTCCAAGATTGGTTCTTTACAAGCTCTCCAAGGTTCTACAAAATCTAGGTCTTCCTCATACAAGTTCTTCAATTCATCAAATCCTAATACTTCCACTCTCATCCCTACCAAAAAATTCCTTCTCCTACTCAAGGCATCAACAACTCTATTTGACTTTCCAATCCTATGTTTCAAAACAAAAGTATAACTCTGCAAGAATTCCACCCATCTCGTGTGTCTCTAATTCAACTTACCTTGACTGTTGAAATACTGCAAAGCCTAATGATCTGTATACAACACAAAAACCTTAGGAAACAAGTAATGTCTCCACTTCTTCAAGGCTTGAACTATGGCATAAAACTCCTGGTCATACATTAAATACCTCCTCCTAGCATCATTCAATTTCTCACTAAAATAAGTTGTTGGTCTTCCTTCTTGACTTAATGCTGCTCCAATTGCATTTCCACTTACATCATAGTCTACCTGAAATACCTTATTAAAGTCTGGTAAATCCAACACAGGTTGCTCAGTCAGCTTTTGTTTCAACAACTCAAAAATTTGGTCTACTCCAGATGTCCATCTAAAATCTTTCTTATCTCCTCTCATTTTTTTTATCATAGGATTGCAAATAGAACTGAAATTCCTAATGAACTTTCGGTAGAAACTAGCCAATCCATGAAATGATCTTACTTCTCCAATGCTTTCCGGTGTAGGCCATTCAACAATTGCTCTTACCTTCTCAGGATCCATCTCCAATCCATTAGCACATATCACAAATCCTAGATATACCAATTCTTTCTTCATGAAACTACACTTCTTAAGGTTTATCAACAACTGCTCTTCTCTTAACCTCTGCAAGACTTTTCTTATATGCAACAAATGTTCTTCTCTAGTCTTATTGAAAATCAAGATGTCATCCAAATAAATAATTACAAACTTACCCAAGAATTTCTTCAATACCTCATTCATCAACCTCATGAAAGTACTCAATGCATTTGTTAGTCCAAAAGGCATCACCAACCACTCATACAATCCTTCATTTGTCTTGAATGTTGTCTTCCACTCATCCCCTTCTCTGATTTTGATATGATGATATCAACTCTTCCAATCTATCTTTGTAAAGTGTTTAGCTCCACTCAAACAATCCATAATGTCATCCATCCAGGGCAAAGGAAATCTATACTTCACTGTGATTTTGTTTATGGCTCTATAATATATACACATTCTCCATTCTCCACCCTTCTTAGGTGCTAGCACAATAGGTACTATGCAAGGACTTAAGCTCTCTCTAATCAAACCCTTCCTCAAAAATTCTTTCACTTATCTATTAAACTCTTCATTCTCTGTTGGTGTCATCCGATGTGCTGCTTTATTAGGAAAACTAGCTCCAGGAATCAAATCCATGCAATGACTAATACTCCTCATAGGTGGAAATCCATCAGGTACATTATCTGAAATGATAGCTTCATATTCTGCCAGCAACTCCTTTATCTCCTATGGTTGTTCTTCTACATGCTTCAAGTCTTCAGCCTTTTTAGGAACTAAGGCATAGCACATGTTCTCATGTCTCAATCCATCTAGGAATCTCCTTCCATCAACTAGAAAAATTATAGCATTCGTACAAACCTCAACTTTAGGAACATCCTCCAATGGTAACAAAGTCTGCTTCATCCCATTTGCAACAATGGTATATATGTTCTTTCTATCATGAATAGCCTGTCTATCATACTGCCAAGGCCTTCCCAACAAAACATGGCATACATACATAGGCATGATATCACACAAAACTTCATCATGATAATTTCTTATCATCAATTTCACCAAACATTGTTCACTTACTAGTATCTTATGCTCATATTGAATCCAAGCTATTTGATAGGGCTTCGGGTGTTTCAATATTTCCAACTTCAATTTGGTCACCATTTCTTCAGAAACTAGGTTCTCAGAGCTTCCACTATCAATAATGAATCTGCAACATTTACCAGCTACCTTGCATCTGGTTCGAAACAAATTTTTTCTTTGCAACGGTTCCTACTCCATCTCACTTTGACACAATACTCTTTTGTTCACCAAAACTTCTCCCTCTTCTGGTTTATTAGATGATATGAAATGATCCTCCTCAACCAAGGTTGTTCTTCTACTATTCTCTATCTTTCTGCTTGTCTCTCCTTGATTACACTCAAATGCTCTATGTCCTCCACCACACTTAAAACAAGTTCCTCTGAATACTCTTCTCCTATCTTCTATCATATTTCCTATAATCCTTATTTTGGTAACCACCATATCCTCCTCTCTGGTAAGAGTTTCCATCATCTCTACGTTATGAATTATCATTCTTACTGACTTCCTTATCTTTATTCTGATTTACAAAAGATCCTCTTCCTCCACCAGTAAAAATTATTCCTCTCTGAAACCTTCCACATCTCTCTCTCTCTCTGTCTCTACTCATGTATTTTATTCAACTTCTCTTCTACTTTTAGGGCACATTGATATGCCTCCTCCACACTCAGCAACTTGATCAAACTGATCTCATCCTATACAGATGACCTCAAACCATTCACATATCTGGCTACTTGCTTGATCTCATCCTCTAAATGTTTGGATCTGATATTCAACTTGTAGAACTCCTCAGTATAGTCAGTCACACTTGACTCCTTCTACTTCAAATTCTGCAACTTTAAGAAAAAACTGATTTGATAGTCTATAGGCATGAAATTTGTCTTTAACTTATTCACCATCTGATCCCATGATTTTATCTTCTCCTTTCCTCTTCTCTGCCTATCTGTCTACAAATGTTCCCACCAAAGGGATGCATGTCCTTTAAATTTTGTACAAGAAAATTTCACCTTCTTGTCTTTTGTGGTTCCTTCAAAATCAAATTACTTCTCCATCTCCGTTATCCAATCAAGCAATTCATTTGAATCCAACTTGCCATTATAATCCAGTGGATTGAAATGTGGTTTAGTATTTACTCTGGTTAGGGCTCTTATGAACCTTTCTTCTCCCTAATCAAGGCTAGGTTGATCTTCTCTTTCCCTTTCTTCTTGTTCTTCTACCTCTTCATCACTCACATCATCAACTGGTCAACCTCTCCTCTGGGCCATTTCGACTGCTTCTAATCTGGTAGTGATTCCTCTCAACATCTCCATTATAGTTGGGTCTATATTTCCACGTGCTCCATTTCCTCTACCATTTCTTCTTCTCGCCATCTTTACACAAGTCCTCTATAGCTGTAGGTTAGATCCTTAGTCCACCACCCCACAAAAAAACTTCAACAAGACTTTGCAAACTTTGATGATCTCTCACAAAACAAATCTCGCTCTGATACCATTTGGTGTAGTCATAGTAGGAGGGTCCTCAAAGAGAACAGTCTAGACCGTGCAACAAGAGTCACATAGCAAAAGCAACACAGAATATGGAGGCAAATGCAGATTCAAACATTCATATTATTAGAAGTTTCAATTACATATAATTGACAATCTCCAAGTTTACAGATTCGGCTCATAGGCCTAATACAACATACTCTAAAATATAGTCTTCCTACATGCTCCTTAGTGCGAGAAAAAATCTTATAAATTGAAATCTATATTCTTCTTAATTTCCATCCTAATGATCTATTACAATTATTTATATCACATCCGAGATCTGGAAACATCCGCATCGGCCAAAGATCATTACAATCTCTGATGAAGGAAATGTAACGTGTGCATGAATAGGTTGGCCTCAAATTTGAATTTCTCCTCGATAGGTGCATAAGATGAAGTGTGGACCTAAAATTAAGGTCGAGGACACTCCACAGAACCATTCGAAACATACCGTAAGGATCCGCAATCTATGGGAAATATCCACAAGCGATCAAACTAGCCATTAGGTTTGAAATTATTCTGGGGCCAGTTCCAAAAACTGTCACCTAATCCGAAAGCGATAAATTGCCGAAAAAAGATCCAATTGTGCTGAAATCTTGGAATAAGGAAAATGAAAATGTCCTCAATGAAAACATAGATCTACAGGGTCTGGTGAACAAACATGATGAAATACTGAATTTTCCAACAAGAACTGAACAAGAACAAAACTGAATAAAAATATTTTTGGTTGATGCAAGATTGCCAAGAACCAAGGATGCTCCTGCATCATGTACTGATTTGATAAAACATGTGCTTAGTAATACCAAAGTAAATATAATAAGCACCACTCTTATGCCTTTTATCTTTGTAAGGATATTAACAAATGTATTGCACCAAAGCAATGCCAATTTACTAAACCAGTATATATCATTGAACAATGAATTGTTCAATAAATATGATATCAACTGAAGATATACAAACACGTTGTCCTCCAAAACTGATTTTTTTAATTCTTTATAACCTCTTAAATTAGTGCAATCAAACTTGAAACATAAGATATACCTGAGTGTGTTGAATGTAAGTCTTGACTTCATGTTCCTCCATTTAATTTCAATGACAACACAACCTTTGACATCAATGACAAACTTGCATGCCAGCAAAACTCCCCCTTTGTCATTGATAGCAAACCTCACTAACTACCAAATAATTCTACCTGCCTGCTTTCTCCCCCCCTTTGACATCACATGGAAAAAGGATACTAGATCATAAAGTAAGCACTCCCCCTATGAGAAAGCTCCATAACTGAACTGAAAAAATTATTGTCACTGTAAACAACCCTATCATTGATCATAACACCAGAATGTACCATAACACCAAAATGTACACCAAAGTGATATGTCACGGTAATATCACAATTAGAAAACAACTGTCATCATAGAATCAAATTATTGCAAAGAATCACTTTTCTCCCCTTTTTGACAATAATACCAAAGGAGAAATAACTGAAATGTTGCAAGAAATTCAAAACGCATGTGAATATACAATCATGTATCATAGTATCACTGAATCAATGCCAACAATGCCAACAAGGATAAGAATAAGCATGAAAATCCCCCCCTAAAGATGAGCTCTACACAAAGCAACAATCATCATTGTATCAACCACCAAAAAAATTCCTTATGAAGGATAGTATACAGCATGCGCCAAGTATCAATTCCAAAACTAATTTGTATCACTGTGTACCTAAAACCAATCAAGGATATTGCATGTTCATATTATATGAGAGTCATGCATCCTGTAGTCAAATGAATAAAATCATCATTCTAATCATAATCACCAAAAAATTGTACCACCTTGTACCATGTCTATATTATGATCATTGAAATATGCCAAAGATGTCACATGTAAAATGAAAGATGTATTTCCATATCAGTACAAAAAAATTGATCAAAGAATGTCAATACCAACCATATCAAAGAATACATGTAAACCATACACCAACCAAGTTACCCTGTGAATGGATACAAATCAAGTATACCAATTTGAATGTGAATTTACCTGTCCATATACCTAAATCCATTGACATTCACATCTCTTATATATATATGTGCATCAAATATGTAAGTATATGTCAAGGTCAAGAATATATCACAAATGCCACCATCAGTGTCAATATAGGAATATACCAATCAATCATTTCAACCAAATATCATTGTATTGTCAAAAATGAAACCAAAATACCAATGTCAAATCAAGAATGAAAGTATCATCCACTCAAGTTACTGTCCAAGTAAGATTTGAGATATAAAACAATAAGCAACAAACTACATTAGACTCTACCAAGACACATGATTACCACTACTTCACTTTTTTATTCACCGTATATGATGACTGTGCAGTCAAATATTCAATTTCACACTAAGACATGCATCTGTCCTTGTTCAAATACTAACAACATCATACAAGGAAAGTATTATTTAACCTGAAACCAATCACTAGATACCATTACCTTAAAACATTAAACCTTGTCATTGCTTAACATCCACCATAGATTGAGAGCAACAAAACAACCAAGAAACTTTTACTTCACTGTTGCAACTCAACCAAAATAATAAACATTTCCAATTGAAAACTCATCAAGGCACTGATTGTGCATATATTAATGTGAATCCGTTTAAGGTCAAGGCACTGTGACAAGGTACTGTCTCAAGATTTATGATAACCACTACTCCTCCTTTAAGACAAAGCAGTTACACACTATTGTACTCCTTAAGACTGAGATCATAGTGGCATAAATACTGATAAAGAACATCACTCAAGAATCATTCAATGATATAGGGCTTGTGAGTCATTTTAAAAGTACTACAACAATGTTCGAGCTTCTACCAACCAACCACAAAGATCACTGCACTTTACAACTCCTTAGCAACTAAATTAGAACACACTCACAAGTACATGGAGATCATATTTCTATAGGCTGTCAATTAGCATATGATAGTGTCTTGAGGAGAAGATGACATGCACTAATATGATTCACTACTATCAATTTGATATGATGCAAGTCAATACCATTCACTAATCAAGAACAAACATGCCAATAAATGCATTGTTCACTCAAGAAATTCATCACTTTTAAACTTGTCAATAAGCAACACATCTCTGGAAGCACATCAACACCAATTCAATATGAAGAGAATAAAATAAGTAAAGCTCTAGCTTTGAAGGCAAAGCATAAAGAACCTAGAAGCATAATGGTGTCTATGAAATATTTGACACCATTCACTATCAATAAAACTAGGTATTATCATTGTCATTTGATAAGTTTAAAGTATCTCTCACCTCAATGGAATCTTGTTGTCCGCTACTATCACAATGTTGAAACTCATTGAAACATGATGTTCCTGAATGAAGCATCTCCTTATCTTGAAGCATAGGAACCAAATCAACCACTCTTTATATCTTAACTCTGACCATGCAACATGTTGAACATCATAGGGGGTAATAGATAGGACATTGGATTACTCCCCCTAAACCCATGCTGCCTTTTTTAATCTGTTATTAATGTTTCTTGTGCAACATGCACAAGATTAAGCTCAACCTTCTCTTTCATTTGTTTCCTTCTCCAAACCTTCTTAACACCTATCCTCTTATAATGATTGATTGATTTCCTTAGATGATCATGTCTTTCATACAACCAAAAATTTCTTGCTAGGTGACCAACATTATTATAGTTATAACAAACACTATTATAGCCCTAATTTAGCAAACTATCAGAACTCTTTTCCTTATTCCATCCAAGACCATTTCTTGAGTGTTTTCTACAATCTCTAGCTCTATGACCATAAACATGACAAGAATGACAATAGCCATGAAACTGAGAGTAGTTGTACCTTATAGAGTGTTATTGCCTAACAGGTGAAGGTCTTGAGAACATTTTTTTTCTTCCTCTTCCAATATTAGAAACTTTGTCTTTTGCTTTCTTCTTGACTTCATCAAGAGCAACAAAGTGATAATTTAGGTCTATCTTCTTTCTAGGAGTATTTATGGATTTAGATCATTGTCCTTCTTCATAACCTAGACCTATAATTTCTTTTTGATGCTTTTTCTTACTCAATATGTTATTCAAGCAATTGATACTCTTTTCAAATTTAAAACTCTTGTGCAATTTAAAGGATGCTTTTTCTAACTCCTTTCTCAAAGAGACTATTTCTAACTCTAGTTTTAGGCATTCACTAGTCTTGACTTCAAGATTAAATTTTGTAAAATCAACAACCCTTTTAGCTTCTTCAATTTCAGTTTTTAGAAAAAAATCAGTTTATTAGATTCATCAACCCGATTTCTTGCTTCTTCAAACTCTAAAGACACTTTTTCAAAATATGAACATACCTTGTATTCGGAATCTTTTTCTTGTTGAAGTTGGTCTTTTAATTTCTGATTTTCTTTTTTGAGTTGCTTGATGATATCCAAAGTGCTCAATATTTCGCCTTCTAAATTGAATTCACACTCCTGTTCATCATCTTCATCCACAAAGAAATCTCTTTCTTCATCATCAATCTCAACAATAAAATCATCTTTTCTTTCATCGAGTTTTTGTTCATCTATACTTACAATAAAGTCCTTTTTGTCAAAAATCTCAACTACAAGACCATTCTTTTTTTCACACTTTATATCAACATTTAGGGGAGACTCATGTAACAACTCATCACATGACTTGACTAGGATTTTTTGTTCAACCTTTTGCTTGGCTTCTTTCTTTTATCTATTTCTTCTACACTTTCCCATGGTACTCCACTATTAGGACCTACCCAAGCCTATTAGACTTCTATAGGGAACCTATGCTCCGATACCACTTTTTGGAGTACAATACCACTGAGAGGGGGGGTGAATCAATGGTATACTAATTCAAGATGATTCTGATATAATCTTTCAAAACTTTGAAACATAACTATCATGAGAACATGCATACTCAGAATCAAGAACTTTGGTAATCATTATTAATTCAAGACACCAAATCAAACCTTTAACAATACTAACATGAATATAAAGAAAAATTCTATTAACATGAGATAGAGCATCATATGTGAACATCATGACACTTTTACTAAATTAAAATAGGCATTATGACAACTAAAGCTGACAAATCAATATCAAAGATGCACCAACACAATATTATGAAGCAATTTATGATAAACATTAACTCATGAGAATACGAATTGAGAGCAAGGAATATCATTATAAACAGTGATACATGACTAATATGTATTCATTCAGGCCAAAAAAAATATAGACAAAGTGTAAACAAAACACAACATTTCTTGAGTGGAAAACCCTCATGGGGTAGAAAAACCACTCGTAAAATTGCCTCACTAGCTTTATCTGAAACTTTTTCCGTTTACAATGCCTCACTAGCTGATTGATATGTCTCACTGATAATACTATCTCATTGATAGATTTCAAATGCCTCACTAGATACAATGTGTCTCACTGACAATGATCAATATATCTCACTGACTTGATCATTTTCAACTTCAATATACATTTATGAATAAAATCATTAACTACAGAGGATCACTCTGTTTCTCTACAAATCATTTTTCCCTTTCAATCTAATACATTTTATATCC
Organism: Sequoiadendron giganteum; assembly: GCA_007115665.2. Lineage (NCBI taxonomy): Eukaryota > Viridiplantae > Streptophyta > Pinopsida > Cupressales > Cupressaceae > Sequoiadendron > Sequoiadendron giganteum. Next base: position 418,544,917 of record CM021106.1, read on the forward strand.
TAAAGACTCATTCACTTGGAGTCTTTGAAATATAAAATATATCAGTTTACACAATTTGTTTTGCACATTGCTTGCAAAACTTCTTTACAGAATTCTACTAAAACAATCAACATGATAACTCTGTAAAAGCATCAAACACATAATAGTGATAAACCACTAATTATATAAGTATACAAAATTTCACATATGCTGCCATCTATCTCTAGTCATAACTGTCAAATATAATCTTTTACAAATTGCCCAAAGAATGTTTTCATAACTGCTTTCATCATTCAATGTGGAGTAGTCTTTGTAAGAGTTTAGGCTGCTATAAAAAATGCCTCTTAACTTCTTTCTATTTTGGTGTATGGTAGACACACTAAACTCAAAGAAAAAACACAAGGAACTGACATATAAGACCATGAAGAACTCCTCAATATAATCACTTAATGCAAAATAACCTTTTCAATGGTGTTCCCTAGCAAAAGGGTTTGAAGAACACAAAAGAAATAACCCCATAACATTGAGAAAATTCTTGCTAACATCATGAATTTGAAAACCACAAAGTTAACAAAATTCTCAACAAAGAAACCCAATTTCCATTATCTTGCAATTAAGACATCCAAAGAAGAACTCCTCTATTTAACCATTTTCAGTCAAGAACACAAATGTAAACTCCAAATAAACTAAACAAGGGTTCCAAAGAACAAAATTACCATGATGGAGACTTGAAAAACTACTAGACAAATTCGAATACCACTTTGTCATCTTGAAACCCAACTTTTTGTGCAACCTAGAAACCATTCTCTACATTTTATCAGCTGCAAAACCATTAAATTTCCTCAAATCCTACCAAGACCTAAGTCAGGTACACAATGCTTTGTGTTTTCTAAAAAATGATATTTAGGGCACAATGATGGTGTTAAAATCATATATTCAATTTGACCCATTTAATGATGTCGATGTTTCCCCTTCTCAAAACAAAACAATTATCATTGTGTCAGTATTAACAATGTCATAATAAAGTTGAATTCCTTATACAAGCACTTATAATGCTTGTATTGATTTGATATAAAATGTGCTTAGTAATACCAAAGTAAATATAATAAGAACCACTCTTATGCCTTATATCTTTGTAAGGATATTAACAAACGTATTGCACCAAAGAAATGTGAATATACTAAACCAGTATATATATCATTGAACAATTAATTTTTCAATGAATATGATATCCATTGACACATTTTCCTCCAAAATTGAAAGTTGTTATTCTTTATAACCTCTTAAAGTAGTGCAATCAAACTTGAAACATAAGATATACCTAAGTGTGCTGAATGTAAGTCTTGACTTCATGTTCCTCCTTTTAATTTCAATGACAACACAATCTTTGACATCAATGACAAACTTGTATGCCAACAAAAATCACACCCTCAATATTTTTAATGAAGTAGATACTTGAAGTTAAAGCATGTGGTGTGCCACCAAGATGAAGTTTACCTCTAATGAAATCCAAATATTCAGTACATATGCATCCACTTAAAATAGGTTTTAAATAAAATCTTACTTCCTTGGGAGCCTATGCATATCCTTGAACTTTCTTAAAACTAACCTATATTTGTGAAATGAACACATTATTGAGCCAAAAGCCTAGTTGACTAACTATTTTGCATTTAGATTTGTAATGATCCCATATAATTATCAATTATTACTTGACTTACCTATTTCTAATGCACAATCAAATGTTACTTGACCAGTCATAACACATCCCATTGTGTCAAGTGTCACTTAATAGGGTACATTAGCCAAGCATGAATCAAGAGTCACTTGACCCTCATGATCACTTGATTGTATCAAGTATTACTTGACCAACATGAAGCTCTAGCTACAAAAAGATGTGACATGCTTTCTAACTTCTTAAGTTATTTCCATTACACTATGTTAGTTGATCAATGTTTAACATCTTTTTTTAAGTTCAACTGTTACTTGATCACAATCAAATTTCCCCATGATGTAAGGACTCCTAATAAAATTAAACATCATTTTCCAATTTGCAAGAGAAATCTCATTTTCCTCTTTTGTGTCAATTTCTTCATAATATTCAACCAAAGCGTGTTTTGGTATAATTTTATTTTTGTTTAACATTCCTTTGTTTCCACTCACCTATATCTCATTAGGACAATCATTATTTTAAAAATTTATATCATAGAAACCAAATAATCTTAGTACAACTTTACTTATTGTATATAGCAATAACTATTCAAATTTCCATCATGTAAACAACCTACAATTTACTTGATCCATCCTCTACTCAATGTAAGGACAACCTCACATCATCTTAAGGTGATATATTAACTCATTACTCTAATCATAGATTTTTTTTCCTTTGAGTACCATAATTACCAAAACAATTATGTATAACATTGATTCTAAATTTACAAGAATATTTTTAAATTCCATATAAATTTTGCATTAAAAACTATACAGTTATCTTGAGTATATTTAAGCCTCAAAAGTAAGCCCAATAACTATGAATTCATCTTAGTCCCAAGCTATCAATGATTACAAAGGTATTGTTGTCAAAGAGACAATACTATGCAAGTTCATACCCAACATTTTCATTTAATTTAATTTGTTAGTTCAAGTTAAGGTTTGTTGCATGCCTAGGAGAATACCATAGTGATACTAAATTTTTATTTTCCAATCTTGATGTTAATAAAAATTTTCTAAATAATGAAGATTAAGTTACCATTTATGATAGGGTATGATAAGAATTTCTCACCATAAACAATTGACACATTGAACCATAGTTAAATATCATAGTACCAAACTAAAAAAACTCGTAATCAAGATTCCATTAATACCATTATAGGGTTCTCATATAACATGCACAACCCTCCATTTTCTAGGTAATCATAAACATCAAAAATTTCATACTAATATTTCATTGTCTAAAAACAAGATAAACCACACATATTATGCAATGACTAGCCATTCAACCACTTACACAAGTTAAACCAAACAAAAAGTTCCTTTGGCTCATAAAAATGTCTTTAGCCTATAGAATGGAGTAATGATTATTCTAAGTTCAACTACAAAGGAGTCATAGGTAAAGTATCATAATAAGTTAGTAAATTGGTTACAACTAAATATAATGATGGAGATTTGAACTAATCAATGCATGACATGATTATCACCATTGACATAAATTCATTGGAAGACTAATTTAATAGAGCCATAGTTCCCTTTTAGGTTATAGTCACATTCTACATAATTGTTAATGATTTTCCAAACATTACTACTAAAAACCCTGCTAGTGTAATATTTACTTTACCTTGGACATGTATCTATCCTAAGTGTGATATTGCACCTATTTAAAAGTTTACTTAAGATATTAGAAAAAAATAATTATTTATCCAAGTAGTTAATAGTGACATGTGTACACCTTAAATTAAGATACACAAGTATTAGGAGTACCTCATCAATCCTTGATTGATGACAATTAAATTCCACCTCTATTTGGTCAAGACCAACTTTATTTTAGCTATATTGAGTTAATTCACATCTTGATTGAGAGAGATTGAGAGTTAAAATCATATCTCGTAAACATGCCATCTCCTTGATTCATACATCCAAGAGGCTTAAATAGTCTATTTCATTTAGGCCTTATTGTTAGGAATAATCTTTTAGTGACTTACTCCCTAAGTATCGGTTAAGAGGGGGTGTTAGTGTGAATATAGTATTTATGCATCTAGTTTCCTTTTATTTAGTTCCTACACCTAGTAGCCTTATTCACACTAGCTTAAGTTCACTTAGTGGTTTAGTTATCTCACCTCATATACACTTGACACATGTCTTCATACTTGTCCCAAGTGTTCTACATGTGTCACATCACTTGAAGTGTGTGTTAGTCTTTATGCTTCACCCTCCTACCTCCTCCTTGTCCTATATAAACAAGGAGTGATCATTGTATTATACACATTTCTATGATAGTTTATTGGCTTATGTATTGTGCTTGATTGATTTTATGGTAGTTTGAATATTACATTCTTTATTTATTTTTCTAACATGGTATCAAAACGTTGAAATGCAAGTTCTTTTTCATTTTTTTGATGGATCAATCTCTCAGCCTTATCAATGTAGCATTGTGGAGCCAAATGGACATTGTCATTGCATCTAGAAGGCTTGAGAAATGAAGAAATACCATTCATTTTGTTAAATTCGATAATTTTGAGTTTTTACAATTTTTACCATTTATACAAAAAGGTAAAAATTTGAACAGAAAATAGCAAAAGGCCAATCTACCCTCTGCCCATCTATCATTTGGTCGAAATTTTGGCCATTTTGGGTAGGCTTTGTAGTAATTTTTTGTCATTTTTTAAAGTTGTTTCGTGGGCGTTCTATTGCACTTGCCTAGCATAGTTTGTAGAAGAAGGCGTTAAGGGCCAAAAGGCATCTTACAAATTGAAGCTTTGGATTTGCAAGATGTCTAAAGACTTTTGATTTGAAAGTTGACCGAAGGATTTGTGTCATTTATTTATTTTTCCCTTGCTATTGCCTATCGACCCACTATTTCCTAGTCATAATTTTGATACATTTGTTGTTCTTGCGTAAATATTTGTGCTTCTATTACTTGACCATAAATCCAAGGGAGAGGGAAAAATTTAGCATTGGCTCGGGCATTCTTCAAACATGCTAGTCTGCCATTGTAATGGTATTGAAGGTAACACTGCTATATGTAATGAGGAGGGCATAATTTTAATTTATACCTTTTCATTGATTCCATTTGACATATGTGATGTTGAGAAAACTTCAAAGAGTCAGCTTCTACTACCTGATCCAACTTTCATTTCCACATATCCCATCGAGACTTAGATATTTGTGAGTGCAAGAGCCTATCCATGTTGGCACTATATGTTTGGAGTTGAGAAAGGTCACACTTGAGAGTGTGAGAAAGGTTAGGGGTAGAGTCATCATGTGACCATCTGCTTTCTCTAGGAGATGAAATTGATTAGTGAGATTCATAACATTTTGTTAATCACTGGGTGCTGCCACAATAATGGGTTACACTTTTTGGGACATCCTGATTTTTGTCTGAAATCACATATTTTTAGAAAATATAATGATTTAAGATTTTAAAGGTTTCATTTAAATGATTTTAATTAAACAAGGTTTGATCAAACCCCCTTTGATAGAACCCTATTAGTTCTAAACCATACCTATAATGGAGTCTCCTCTACACCTATCAAAATGCTGATAAAAAATCACTTTTGATTTACCTTTTGGGTGATCAAATGAATTCATTTAAAATTTATGTTTTGTAAGTATGTATCCCTTATTATAAGCTTCCCAAAAGTATAATTTTGAATATATTTAATTTGATTATTATATTTATTTTTTTATTTCTTGTGAATGTAGGTTTTTCAATGAACATCAAGTTCTTTGTTTCAAACATATGAAAAAATAGGAAAATAGAGAAAAAAATTCTAAAAAATACATGTCCACTAGGTATTGATGTCCTTATTCCAACAAAAAAAAGAATAAGTTAATTCAAATGCATACAAAAAAAGTTATGCGGGCCAAAGTACACCTCTGTCCAAAATATAATTACTCTGACTTGGAAAATTAATTAAAAAAAAATGTAACAAAAACTTATGAAAAAATATCCATGCACTAGATATTGGTGTGAAAAATATGTATTTTAAAAATTAGAATTGTCTCCTTTCTATAAAAAAAGTTATGCGGTCTGAAGTAAACATCATTAAAAATGATGTTTAATAGAAAAAATAAGTTATTTAAAATTACATAAAAAGATTCAATTTTTTAAAATTATTTTTAAAAATATAATTAGAATCTACACACAAAATCTTACAAATCACTAGTTTGATTCATCTTCAAATTCTGAATGGTTTAGCTATTATAGGTGTAAGAAAGTGAAGATCTGGTGAAAAATACTAATTTCAATGTCAAGTTTGGCCAAAAAGTGTAACCCATTATTGTGGGATCACCTCAGTGCTCTCAATAAATCTTCATACCTATTGCCCCTACACACCACCCTTTTACCTCACCATATTCCTCTAGGTTTGTATTAAATTGACCACTTCTATAAAGGTTATACACAAAATTGGTCACCTTCTCTATTTTGGCATATCTCTCACAAACTCGTTCCAACACACTTGACACACAACACAATCTAGTTCGCACAAAAGACCTAATTAATCCCTCTACATAGTGAGAGCCATTTTTTTTGGTTTTATGAAACTTCATCCTCTCACAAGCGGCCAATAATGCTTTTGTTGTAACCGTGACATTTTTTATTGCATTTTTTGTCACATGGTAGTATTTTTTAATAACCAAGGCTTGCTCGTATGTTTGTGTAGACATGTAAAAATGACCTAACACATATCACACATCTTGAATGACATTTTTTCATTATCGACATCATTATCACCTAATATATCATTGCATTTCACATGATTTACATCAAATACCCTAATTTCCTCTATTAATTGAATAATATTACATTATTTAATTAATTTACCTTTTCATCATTGTTTGACTAATTAAATAAATTTTATTTATTTAATAAAGTCCTAATCTATCTGTATTCCTCAACATCAATTATTTAATTATGTTGCTAATTTACGCTATTCCCCTAAATTAATTAAATTATTAATACTTAATAGTTTAATTAAATCACTTTCCCCTAAACTTGAATAATTAATTTAATTATTCAAAACATCACTCAAAAAGGTCAAAACAAACAAATACAACTCTGTTTGTAAAAGTCAAACATGATTTGCACCCCTTTGAACAATTTGTATCCAATTTGCATAAATAAAAGTTTCATAAGAGCATTTTTTTATCTTTTTTGAAGCTCCTCTTTTAAGGTTTTAGAATGTGTATGTAGTGAAACACAACGTTGATTAGATTTATTTAAACAATTAGTATCAAGTTTGCATCAAAGTCATTTAAGAGCTTGGCTATATCTTTTGTGAAGGTTCTATTTTTAAGTCCTACAATTTGTAGGTAATGAAACATACTCTTGTTGGATGATAAATCCATACATTGTAAATATTTAATTATATATGTAAATTTAATAAAACAATTTTTTTAGGAGAGTAAATCTTGTTTTTTAAACTTTTCTTGATCATCAATTAATTGCCCATTTGTACATGATAAATTTGTAATTGATTAGTTTTAGTATATTTACTCTATTACAGAAGGGAATAATTAAAAAATGTATAATTAATTGTACATATCTAATCATGCTATTTAATATAATATTAAAATAGTAAATAAATAAATATAATAAAATAATAAAAATATCCAAATTTTTATTAAAAATGATCAAAATAGTATCTTTTAAGAAACCTAACCATATTCCCTGGTTTTCTTCTCTTCTGTGTCTTGGCTCAGACTCAGCATGGCTTAATAAATACATATACAGATATCCTCTCAGGCCTTTGTGCCAAACTTTTGTAGAAATAAAATAAAAATAAATAAACATAAAAGTAAAATAAAAGACTTTTATCTGGAATTCATAATATGAAGATATAAAACTCATTCGGCTTCACAATTTTATCCACTATATATAAGATGAAATAAAGGGCAGTGTATTGTTCTACAGTGCAATTAAATTGTTGTTCTCCTCTGCAACCTCTGTAAATTTGAGTATTCCCTGGCATTTATATTTTGGGGCAATAAACTACTGAGTAAACTAATTAAATATACATAAAATTTAATCATTTGAGAACAAATAAATAAGCAACTAAATTCGGTAAAAATACCATAACGAAAAAACAACAGTGAAGCTAATGCATCCATTATATGTATATGTCAGAAAAATTATAGGGTTGTCTGTGTAAGGCATTGGGCAAAGAATGTTTTATACATTGGACTGGAGAAATCTGTGGATGAAACTTTGATCTATACGGAAAATACAGCTAATTTTCAATTTGTATTTATGTGATTTTTGAATGAATTCAACCTATAGTTCATTATTATAGTGATCTTATTGGTAACCTGTCAACAAAATTGTTGAATGTAAGAAATATGTGATCAGAGTGGCAGTCGTCATTTAAACCAGTACTCAATCTTTTGAAATTTAGGCAGGCATTGATTTCATTGTAAATACAGATTTCTTAATTCTGTGGATGTCACAATCAATTGTAGATTGCAATGTCAAGGATTTAATATATATGTAGATATCAATATTACGGTTCTAGGAAAATTAATAATTCATCCAAGGAAAATTCACCGTAGCAATTCATTGTCATGAAAAATTCACCGTCAAGTAAAATTTATTCCAGCAATTCACTGCGGTTAATTTTCCACTGCAGTGAATTGCTGACGGTGAATCCGTTTGTAAATCTTCCATGGTGGTTAATTTTCCTTCAGTGAATAGAAGACGATGGATTTACCGGATGCCCAATATTACACACATATTCCTGTTTCTAAATCATTAGAAAAGAATGGAAAGAAAACATAAATTAAAAAAGCAAAAAACAATATAACAGAGACCTAAAGAAAAAAAAGAATCTAACCCATTGGATTCCTCTTTGAAATAAGTAGATTTAAACAGTTGTAAATGGATGTTTTTTTATCAGTATAGTTGGTTCCACTTTTCACAGCTCCTTCAAACCTGGAAAAGAAAAAGAATAAGGACAAAAAATAAAAGGATATAAAATAGTGAGAAAAAGAAAGATTACTCGGACATCAGGCACATTCCACTGCTTTGAGTGAATCTTGGTCGGCTAAGTATAACCATGAATTCTGGTCAAAAGGGTCGGTTATTTAATCCAGCCACTCCGCCCTTTCAAGAAAAGATGTATTGTCAGCACGTTTCCTCTGCCTATAATAAATGTTCAAGCACTGCTAGAAGGGTCATGTCTGAGAAATTAGTGTTGCAGGCGTACAAAAAAGATAGGAAATCTAGCTCTGTCTTGCTGGGCAAATTTTGGTATTAATTACTCTACACCACAGGGAAGGACAAGTTTGATGCAGAACCGTCATTGGCGAAACAATGCTTTGACGACCATAGGTGGCCGTGAAATTTAAAGTTGGTAAAGTATTGCTAGATACCAAATCCTATCTTACTATAAATTCTACCTGGCGTCAGTGATTTAGTCATCAACAGTAGTAAATGAGGCACGAACCATAACCATTAACCGACCACTCTTCGACAGTCTGTCACAATTTCTCACACAATGTCAGCAATCCAGAACCCAAATGAGAATCCTGACTCCTGCTCTATTTCTATAATTTTCTTGAGCCCTGTCAAGGCGCCCAAGTCACATGGCCCTCACTAATTCAGCCCGCTACCCGAAATTTGTTATCAGGGATACTATAGAGCTCGACTTCATTAATGTCCGATCCAAAGCAAGCTGTATTTATATGGACTTATTCATTGCAGGTTTATTCATCTTTTTGCCTTTTTCCGCCGCAAACCCAGGCGTTCCATGGCGGTCTGGAAGAGGAGACAGAAACTTTGTCAATAGAGAAATGCAGAAATCCTCCCACAGAGAAAGTAACGAAAGACCCAAAATTAGTTCTCACAATGCAATGCCACGCCGGTCCATATGCCCTGTCGAACTCCTGAACCAAAAACAGAACAATCACAGGAGTAATATTAGCTAACAGAGAATTCAGAGGACTAATGGAGCCAAATTGAAGAAAAAGATTATAACGCAGGATGAAGAACCTTTTTTATGGTAAAGGCCATATGCTTGGAGTTGAATGTGTGGTGTTTATCACATTCGGCCCTAGCACAACGAAACACATGAGGCTGTTAATGATGCTGATGAGAAAAATGGGCAGAGTTTGGACAAAAAGTATTAGGAAAACCGACCACAACAAAAATTTGTGAAAGATGAGGTGAACCAAGATCCGTCTCCATATAGCGGCTGCTTCAATCTGTTCGTAATAAACAAAAAATAGATCTAAAAGTATCATTTCAGAGCTACTTGATTCTTGAGCCTGAGACAATGAATGTTGGTCATGGTCAATCAAATCTAGTGATAACTTGCATTTACTACAAAGATAACAATCCAATCTACTAATAGCCAAAAGTTCAGCGAATTTCTGAGTGCCTGGAAGTTGCATCGGAAAATGGTTTAAAGACGATCGAAAATTTGTTTGTAGGCGTGTGAGACAGGTATGCCGTGATTTTGTGGACTGGCAAGTCCACAATAAAAAGCCTATTGGCTAAATTAATTACCTTCACCCACTTTTATGATTGAACAAATTATGATCCACCAATTTCTCATTTTGATTGGCTAACTCATTCATCCATTTTTTGACTAATTCATCTATTTCCTAATTAATCCATCTATTCTTCAATCCCACTGAAGGCTCAACTTGATTTCCTCGATCACACCGATTGTGCAATCTAAATCCACCGATTTTTCCCATCTAATTCCTCTCAACAATTTTGAACCATTGATCAGGATATTCTGCTATGTGAGCTTGATTGTTCATCTCAAAACATAAAATCTATATAACAATCCTCTTCATCCTAAAAAATGATTGAAGAATTGACATCCTTTGCACAACAAAGTAATGCTGAAATTACAATCAATTTCTCGAAGAACATTTACGCACATCTTTGATCAACACAACACACATTTGAAGCTTTTGCAATGCGTCAATGAAGGCTTCACATTGATACAAAAGAAATCCAACATAATTTTGAATACACTTCGACATAGGATGGTAACACTATTATGAATTTAATTTATGTTCTCTTCTTTGATTACATAGTTTGATTTTGTTTCTTCATAGTTTCATTTTGTGAGTAATGGGTATGAATCTTAATATTTTGTTTGAATTAGATTAGTTCAATTCATTCATACATTGATTTCCTCATGTTTATCAATTTCCCCCTTACACATTTTGGCACACTTGGAGGGGCCATGGTCCTTAACATTAATGTTTCTTGAGTTTTAATTGAGAAGTTGCAGACCTGTTTCAGAATGCAAATGCACTTTCCAAAAACACACTTGAAATTTTTTCACACAAATCTATAGGAGATTCATGCAGCCGCTCTTTTATTTCTGCCATAGTTGCCCTTTTTTCAATCGCTTTTGAATTTTCTGACCACCTTTGCTTCCAAAATAGGGCCGATTTCGAAAATTATGATTGAAATTGCACAAAGACAAGGCCACTTTTGAATTTTCTAACCGCATTTGCTAAAAATAATAGGGCCACTTTTGATAAAAATTTATGATTTTTCTTTGTCATTTTTTAATTTGAAAATATGAAAGTTATTTTTCGATTTCTAATGCTAACAAGTAGTTGTTTTGGATGTTTTGTGTTTGATAACTTTTTTTGTGCAGCTCTTGTAGGGATATGGTACACTTTACATCAAAAACAACTAACATGTTTATTGCAGAGAAGGCAAACGGTCCAAGCCCACATGTTCAAAAATCTTTCTAGTTTAGAAAATATTTTGATTTGGTGCTTAATAAATCAACCCCACAACTTGCACACTTTTGATTTGGTGCTTTAAAAAGACCATTTCAAAAAGTTTTCTAGTTTAGGAAAATATTTTGATTTGGTGCTTCTAAAAAAGAACATTTCAAAAAGCTTTCTAGTTTAAGGAAAATTTTCAATTTGGTGCTTATCAAATGAACCCCACAACTTGCACGCTTTTGATTTGGTGCTTTAAAAAGAACATTTCAAAAATATTTCTACGTTTAGAAAAATTTTCTGATTTGGTGCTTTAAAAAGAACTTTCAAAAGCTTTCATAAATTAGAACACCTTATTTTGGTGCTCTAAAATGGAAGGCTTTTTTTTATCAACTCTTTCATTATGTTGACAAAACAAATGATGTTATTTTGTTGACCACATTAAGACAAGGATTATTAGAAACACTCGTTGGTGCTTAAAAATAGACAAATACATTATGATTTGTATACTGCTATCTACTTGCTTGAAATCTAGAATACTTCATTTTGGTGCACATAAAAACAAATTGTTATCTTATACACATTTCATTTCCTTTTTTTGGATAGCACTGCTCGAGGGGCTTAAAAATAATATTGCGATGAATTTTATACTATCTTCCATGTTTGGCAAACTAAAGTTTCTATCCTCCCCCCTCACATCTTTTAGGGATCTTGGGCAATGAAAATCATTTTTGAGTTTTACACTCTTTTCATTTCAAACATTACCTTAATGAGGGTCTTGCTATGAGATACATCCCGCGATGGAGAACTCATAAGCAAGGTCTCAAATCATGTTTACTCGCGGGCTATATTAAAGGTTGCGAAATCGTAAGAAAGTAGCTTCAATCTCAAGCAACAACATACTGCACCTAATCCCACACCTTAAGTGGAACGAGAATGGTAACTAAAGAGTCTTAAGTAACTAGCGAATGGTAGTGTATGTACAGTTTTCATAGTTTATCATTAAAAGCCTTATTTTAGAAGCCATCCATGTTTTCTGAAACATTCTTTGAAAGTGGTACATCAAATTTTTTTTTTCGAGAAATTACTTACCATCTAATTTTTGGTTGAGACATAGAGCTTAAGAGTTCATTCTTAACATACCTGTACACTCCTCCATAAATTGCATGTAAAATGATCCCTTTGGGGCATGGGGTAAGCCTACCTAAAAGAGTGTACCTACCTAGGGTGACTTGACTGATGCATGCCAAGGTTACTTTATTGACATCAAACACTTTGCTTGATCTTAAAATGAACACATCAAAACAAGCATTGAATACAGTTATCAAACATCAAAACCTTTGGACTTAGTATGAATAATTTGAAAAGAGCCCTATATTTGCACTCCTTAAAATATATCTTAATATATCTCTAAAGGTTTCTGAACATTTAGGATTTCATTTCAAGTCACATTAAGAATGAAAACATTGGAAACTATAGCTTTAGTATTTTGACTTTCACAAATGTTGAGCATTTGTGGAAAGAAATTTGCTTAAGCTATAGACATTTAGGGTCAAATAGTTTTGATTTTTGTGTTGTATTATCACTTTCCAAAATTTTCAAAAATAAATCAGATCAAAACAAGACATCAAATTTGCAAATTTATCCAAACTACTGCCAAACACTGAAATTGGAAAACAAATTGGAACAGAGACCGCTATTGCTCATGTTTCTGCGACTTTTAACCTAAAACTGGTCATAGTTGACCAAAAATAGGCTATTTTTACTCTCTGGTTTTTGACAGTGACTGCCAAAAACTTGTTGCTTTTGTTGAATCTACCACAATTGTCATAGAAATTTTTTTCACTATTGACACAAATAGAATTGCTTTTGCCAAAACTTACCGCTTTTGAGCTCCCTGTTACTAGTCACAAACCAAAATGGGGATCACTACTAATAATTTTTGCATCAAAAACATCCCAAACATGCAACCATAACATCCCTAAAACATGTCAATATCAATCCATCACCCAAATCTAGTTTCACTCTATACACCCATAGGGTCATCATATACTACAAATGTTAATGATATATCAACTATGGATTCCCCTAATCAAGGTTTTAGCACATGTATATTTTAATCAATATCCTCATCCATTTCAAAATCACTCTTATCAAGGGTCACAACATCAAGGGTTTCTAAAGCACCATCAAGATCAAAATCTACAACATCAAATTCCCCTAAATGCACTTGAAAAGAAGTTGACAAACTTTATCAACAGTGCTTTGGACACCATCCAAAGAGTGAGTTGCAATATCAACAACATCAAGACACCTCATACAACAACCCCCATACAATGACCCTTCATACAATGCACAATATCAACAAGGGTTACAACAACAAAATCAAGATCCTAATGTTATGCAAAATCTATATGGATCTTCCTTCATTCAAAATCCCTAACAAAAAACAAACACACACCCTCAAACATCTCAATATCCACATCAAAAAAAATTCCATCATCATCAAAACATTGATTCATATCATAAACAAAGTATATTTCCACAAAGTTTGTTTCAACAAAATTCGTCCCAACAACAAGGTGTACTGCAAACGAACTACCAAGGTACCATCAACAATTTTTTTCCCAACAACAAGGTGTACCGCAAATGAACTACCAAGGTAACCTTAAAAAAAAAATTCCCAACAATAAGGAGTACGATCAATGCACTTCCAAGGTAACCTTCAATCCAATCAACCACAACAAGGAGCACCTTTAACACAATACAATTGTATCCCTCAAACTCAAGGAATTCAACATAATCAATGCCAAGGAGTGCCTCATAATCAATATCAAGGTGTATCACAAACTCAAAACACACAACAAGCCTCGCAATCCAACCACACTACTAAACATAAATACACTCCTTTAGGGGAGCCAATCGAGGGGGTGTTAAAAAAATTAGTCAATGCTAATATTATCACACTTCCAAAACCATCACGAAGTGGAAAACCTATCATCAAATTCCCATGGTACGATGACAAGGCCTATTGTAAATACCATGGAGTAAAAGGTCATGATGCATCAAAATGTGTTACACTCAAAAATCTCATCCAAGACCTTATTGATAAAAAAGAAATAGCTATTGAGGACACCGTTAAAATTTGAATACCAATGACAACATTGACAATATCTCAACCTAAAAAGTTGAAAACAATGATCAAGATCTATCTACCACTGATCACATTGAACATGTATTTACCTCTCCTAGTGAGCAAGAGGAGATACATCAAGACTCTTTCCCAAAGCATGATCAAAATCAATCACCAAAGTCTAACAATGATCCAATTTAAGAAATCTTATCATTTGATCTCATGGTTGAAAACATTAACACTATTTGAAAAGTTTAAAAAAATTGTCAAGAGCCATCTACCAATGATCACATTGACAATATCTCTACCTCATCCAATGAGCAAGAGGACATACATCAATAATTTAATCCCAATCATGATCAAAATCAATCACCAAAGTCTAGCAATGATCTAGTCCAAGATGTATTGACATTATCCAACCTCATGATAGTACATATTGATTATCAAGAGAATCTTAATCCAACACTTATACCCAATTCAAAAAATCTAAGCCAATAGCTATCACCCATATGTCCACATTTTGAGGAAATCCAAGGATTCTTTACAAGAAAACCCTTATTTGAAATTGATCCATGCCAAGAACATGAACCAAAGCATATCGAAGATAATACCACACAAAGTCAAGATCAAGAAAACTTACCATCAAAATATTATGACTTGGTGGATATCTTCCAAGACATCCAAGGTTTTCCAACATAAGAACAAATCCAAGAACAAATCCATATACCAAACAAACATACATCTACCCATGAGATGCCTACTCCTAATGGACATGTAGATGATATTCATCCAAGACAAGAGTCTCATACTCTTGATGTCATTACCAAGGGACAAGAGTCACTTACTCTTAACATATTTACACATGATCAAAGCATAAAAGAATCTATAAACATATCAAAAGTTGATCAAGAAGAAGAATTAAAATCAGAAACATCCTACAGGAAGATTGAATACATCGAGTATGAAAATATTGAGACAGTATTTTCAAATCAGAAAAGATAATTAACAATCTTGAGCAATAGAGTAGTGGGCATACAATAGTCAAAGAAGCGTCGATATATTTTAAAGGGCCATCAAAATCTAATATTTCACAAAAACAAGTTGAAGATATCAATCAAGAAGTTATCCCACATATGGAGGATCCTATCACTTATAAACTTAGATCACTTACCTTTGTTAGAGCAAGCTATCCTAACAATGAATAAGCTATCACCTTTGAAGATCCACAACAGAGCATAGAAGGATTAACACCTTGTTTCCAAGGTAAATTATATCCTATTGCAAACAAATTTTTTCAATGAATGTATTATCAAGGTAGAGGGTTAGGCCTACATGAATAGGGTATCCTAGAACCATTGCAGATTATTGGCAATCATAAGCATTAAAGTCTTGGTTATTCGACAATTAAGGAATCTAAACATATTAGTGATACCTCTATAATACTAGGGGCAACTTTATGTAATTGAAACACCAAATTGGGGAGCACGAAGGGTCCATATGGTGGAAACGCTACCAATACTACAACTAGTCATATCATGAATCCTCATCCACACATATTTCAACCCTCCAATTGGGACCAACAACAAGAGAAAATGTTATATCAAAGAAAGGAACAATTCATTGAAGCAAAATAATCGATAAAACCAATTGGACAAAGCAAATACAAATGGATACCAAAGAAAAAGCAAGAAAATCATTCCTATCAAACTCCATTAGTTAAAAAATTTATGGGGTAAAATAAAAAATGGAAGTTCATCCATCAAAAATGTCTAGCAATACAAAATAAAGCTTCAAGAGCGACCTACAAGGTATATCAAGAAGTTGGTCCCAATCAAATCTCCATATCCATCCATCATTACTCATCACCCCAAGTTTGGAGAGTCAAAGATTCCAAACTGTCGACCAATCCATCTAAATCTCATATCCCTCAATGCATTTCGCCATCCATGATATCCAAATCTCAAATTGATCATGTATTGGTGAAGATTCTTTATCATAAGGACTCTAAGGGTGCCCTATCACAATGTGCGCATCAAGGTAAGGTTAACTCCGATATTGACAAAGAAGACAAGAATTATCAGGGGTTACATTCAAGCACTTGTATCTTAGCAAAAAAACTCCTCTAAGTGGGATACTGTTGGAACATCATGAAGCCAACAACATCTATATTAGCACTAGAAATTTCTACATCAGTAACACCAGGTGGTTTAACATGAGCATAAACATTCAAGAAAGAGAGAGAAGCAAACAAAAAATACAAAAAATCAAGAAAATAGTCAAGTGAAAAATTATCCTGCAATGAAAACCACTATGGTGGTGCTTTGGACAAGTACCATGATGAAAACCCAATAAATAGGCGTCATGAGTAGAATCGAGCATCTAGATGTTCCATTTCAAGTTGAAGCATCTAATCCTATCCATAATAAATCCAACATTCCATCCATCTTGTCCATAATAAATCCATGAACCATTCATCCAACCCATTTTCATCCAACTCCAACTTATATCGATCTTGGCAAAGGTTTTGTGTAAACTTCACACTTTCTTATGGTAAACATCTTGACATGGATCACTATCATTGATCTTATCCTATCTGAAGGTATCTAATCCATGAGGCATTGTCCAAAGGGGCATACTCTATCCAAACATGTTATCCAATCACAAGATAATCCTTGCATTTTTTGTTACATTGCTAGACATTGGGGGAAAGTACTTACATATTTCTTCAAAATAAATCTTGATCTATGTCTTTTGGTTCACATTGTGATCTAGGCATTGTCCAAACAATTCAAATAATCCATATCAGTGACATCATGTTGACACTTCAACATGGTATCAAAACATTCATCAATATTGTTCTTAGCTTGGCTACAAAACCTTGATCAATCATTATCTGATAAATCAATTATATTCTTCGGATGTATCCTTCCCAATCATCGTGTTGTTCATATCTTGACAACACTATCCTTGAATTGTTGTGTATCCTCAACAATATTATCATTATCAGAAATTACTCAATCAGATCAATCTATTTTTAGCTTGGCTATCAACAGGATCTCAAAAGGCTATTGATATCCCTACATATTGATATATTTTATCATATCATCAATAGAATGATAAGAATGAACAAAATCAAAATAATTGAAAAACCATTGAAAATCAAAACAAAGTAAAAAACATCAAAATCCTAAAAAAAATTTATGCTTTGAGTCACCATGTCGAACTACGTGGTATTTTCATAGATAACGTAGGCAAGTCCATCATAATCGATGAGCCCCTAAGGCCCTAGGTTAGTCCCCCAAAACAAAAAGAAAACATTCAAATATCTTATAAAAGTACAAAAAAAATCATGAAATTTCCCGAAAACAACAAAAACAATATTAAAAACATTTGAAAAATCTCAAAATTCCTAGCTCCATCATCACCTATCCAAAATAAAACTTCAATCCATAATAAACAAATCATCATCCTCACCCTTTGAAAAAACAAAAAACAAGCAAAGCAACATCAAAAGCTAGAACTTTCAAGCAAACAATCACAAAGATCTGATCACAAACATACTACAACAAATGCCAAAGTGTTAACTACCTATCTATTGACAATTCACCAAAAACATCCTGAGATATGTGTTAACATATAGAACATTCCTACAATAGACATCATCAACACGAGATAACAACTTGAAACCTCAATACAGATATGGCAAGTGATACAACAACATTGTTTTATCTTTTTGTGATCTTATCTTTTCAATTTAAATTATTGACTGATTCATGGGATCTCTCGAAGATGTCCATAAGGATTTAGAGAGGAAGGAATGGGGGAAATTGAGCATCATTTCTATTTTCTCTATTTGTTGGATACTACCACGACGAATACTTTCTTTGTTATGTGTGTGGAAGTTGTTTTGAAGCATTTTGTGTAGCAGTGGCATGTTAGGTTCTTAATACCTCTTGTATTACTAGTTTGACATGTTTTAAAGATTCTCACCCATACACTCTAATAGGGTTTCCTTATGTCTGGTATGAGCAAGAATATTCTTTGTATGCCGAGTCAAAGTCCTCATAATGGATACAAAGCCACCTTGGTTATTGATACCCTGGTGCATCGTGTATGTTTGCTACATCAATAAGGATTGCTAAAAGATACAAAGCCTCCATGAAAGAAAAATAAAACTCATCAATGACTAACAAAATCAACTATTCTTCACTTCTTATTAACATTTTTTGCTTGTCACTATTTCTTCTGCGAGTCCTTGCACTTAAACGCATCACATCAACTTATCAAAAAAATTGGTTCATTATCTAGAATTTTCACCAACTTTCCTGAGGGGGCACCATGCTATCCTGTCTGGGGCATACTGGGGAAAATCTTGCACCTGGGGCATACATGGAAAACTTTTGAGTAGGAATTTTTGAGTTTTCTTTGACACAACACTCAAAATCACATTATATCAAAGAGGGGAAAAATGTAGAATGTAAAAATGACCTGCATATCGCACATCTTGAATGAAATTTTCTCATCATTGACATCATTATCACCTAATATCATAGAAATTCACATGATTTACATCAAAACCCCTTATTTCCTCTATTAATTGAATAATATTACATTATTTAATTAACACCTTTTCATCATTTTTGACAAATTAAATAAGTTTCATTTATTTAATAAATTCCTAATCTATCTTTATTTCTCTTGATTAATTAAATATCATCAATTATTTAATTATGTCCCTAACTTACCCTATTCCCCTAAATTAATTAAGTTATTAATACTTAATAGTTTAATTAAATCACTTTCTCCTAAACTTGAATAATTAATTTAATTATTCAAAACATCATTCAAAAAGGTCAAAACAAACAAATACAACTTTGTTTGTAAAAGTCAAACATGATTTGCACATTCAACTCAAAAAGGAAAAATTAATTAATTCAATTGATTAATTACCTTCACCCACTTTTATGATAGAGCAAATTACAATTCATTGATTGTGCAATCTAAATCCATTGATTATTCCCATCTGATTCCCCTCAATGGTTTTGAACCGTTGATCAGGATATTCTACTACGTGATCTTGATCATTCATCTCAAAACATAAAATTTGTATAACAATCATCTTCATCCTAAAAAATGATCGAAGAATTGACATCTTTTGCACAACAAAGTAATGCTAAAATTACAATCAATTTCTTGAAGAACTTTAACACACATCTTTGATCAACACAAGACACATTTGAATCTTTTACAACACATCAATGGAGGCTTCACATTGATACAAAAATGATCCAACATCATTGTGAATACACTTTGACACGGGATGGTAACGCTATGAGGATTTCAATTTATATTCTCTTCTTTAATTAGATAGTTTGATTTTGTTTCTTTGTAGTTTTATCTCATGAGTAATGGGTATGAATCTTAATCTTTTGTTTGAATTAGACTAGTTTAATTCATTCATACATTTACTTCCTCATGCTTATCGATTTCCCCCTTACACGGTTTGTAAGGGGGTCCCTTTCTTTCTTTTTTGCATAAATTGCAAATGGGGGTTATTTTTCAAGTGTGAATAGTCACAAAAAATTTCTTTTAGTGTCAGACAATGTAGTGTAAAGATAAGTTCAAAAGTGTATTTTTTTTTTATTAATCTATTTTTAATTTCTGAACTTAGTGTAATTTATGCAATTTTTGACGAGACGTAACTTTCACCCTATTTGTCAAAATATTTTTTTTTTGAAATTCAACAAAATTTTGCAAGGATTTTAGATTTGTAGTCATATTAAAGTTTAAGAAAGCCCATTTTTTATATTTGTAAAAATGTCCTTGAGTTATAAATGAAAAATTTGGCTTCCAAACTTGACACAAATATGTAATTTTTGTTTTGCATCTTTCTGAGGGGGTCAAAATTCAAATATAATACAATTTTGGGGGTTTTGTAAGACATAATTCAAGTGAATTATTGTGTGTGCATCATGGATCTTAAAATCGATTGTTAACTCCAAATGATTTCCACACATTGAAATTCAAAGTACAACAACTACTTCAATCTAAGGGATTATGAAAAATTGTCAGTAGACAACAAATACAATTTACTAGGGAGCTTGAGCAATTTACTTATCAAAACAAGTTAGATGAAGCAATGAGAATAACAAATTTTCTTGTTTTTGATAATTTTCAACTTCACTTTTTTAGTTGTATAAATCCTAAGCAAATGTGGGGAAAAATTGATGATCTCTTTGGTAAAGTTGATGAGTTCAAGATTCTATAATTGGATATTGAATTAACAACATTGTCTCCTAATGCCTTCTCTTCTATTGAAGATTTCTTCATTCAATTCAAGTCTTTTCTTTCTAGACTTCAAGGTTGTGGTAAAATAAAAAAACAAAGAGTGTGTCTTCTTGATATTGTCAAAGTTAAAAGGTCCTTATAAGATATTTGCTTCTTCCTTTTACTTTACAATGGAAGTATTTTGGAACAACACATGTATGCCTTATTTTGAACAATTTTGTTATAAAAATCTAAGTTAATCTTTGTGGATGTTATCAACTCTTCAAAGAGTTAGGCACTAGTTGCCCAATCATCTAAGGAAAAATGAAGGAAGTATTCTAATAAAACTAAGGAAAAATCAGCTTGAAGAAATGAACAATCATCTAAGTAGAAGAATAAAGTTGGTATGCAAGCCACATCCTCTACATAGTCATGAAGGAATACTTACAAATACAAAAAGAAAAGAAAAATCCATTATAATTTTTATGGATTAGATAATCATGATAGAAAAGTTTGTCATAAGAGGTCATGCAAAGACACAACATTGATCTTCCCAAACCTACTAAGGGGCATGCCTTTACAGCTAGAGGTTTGGATTCATCCAAGGAAAAGAGCCTCATATCACATGACTCACTTATGAGATCTTCTAGCATCTATTTTTGATACCACTACTTCTTAGATTTTAGTGGGAAACTCTTCATAGATGCCAGTTATGTGGTAATGTAGAATATAGTTAATAGAGGGTAGCATTGAGGATGTTCTCTATGTTCCTAAGATTTCAGCTATTCTTTTTTAGTTACCAAATTTTTATAATGGTAATGGAAAGATAGTCGAGTTTTCACCACATGATGTAATTATTCGACAAATACACCATCTAGAGTGGATTGTTACTTCAGGTAGAGTAGATAATGGGTATATATTATAGAGGTTTCATAGTTTTGAGTCATATTATGGAGCACCACATGTTGCCCATGCTATTTCTTTGATCTAACTTTAGAATGAGAGGTTTGGACACCTCAATTACAGGTATCTTCAACACTTGATTACTAAGAATATGCCACTTGGAATCCCTAAGGTATATTTCACAAAGGGTGTTTGTTGAGGTTGTGTACTTAGAAACATCATCATGAATAAATTCCAAAAGGTAAGGCCCATTGTGTTACTACCTTACTTGAGTTGGTTCATAGTGAACTCATGTCATTTCCAACTCCATTTTCCTAAGCCAAGTATGTACTCCCTTTCATTGTTGATTACTCTCATCGCACTTAGGTGTAATTTCTTAAGTACAAAAGTGATTTCTTCAACACTTTCAAGACCTTCAAGTTGTTTGTGGAGAATTAGTCAGGTTCTTCTATTAGGAAGATACACACAGATAATGAGGGGAATATGTGAACCAAGCCTTTATGGAGTATTCCATTGATCATGGTATTCATCATTAGTATTTGGTTCCCTAAACTCCTCAATAGAATGATGTCATTGAAAGAAAGAACAAATCATTAAAGGAGATGGAAAATTGTATGCTTCAGTCTCAATCTATGGCCCCATCATTTTTGATTGAAGCTATCAATTATGCCAACTATATTCAAAACTACACTCCCCACAAGGCAGTTTAGAATCTTAATCTAGAGGAGGCTTGATCTAGAATCAAGACTAATTTTTCCTTCTTGAGGGTATTTTGACCCATGATAATCCTAAGAAACTTATGATAGTCCTAAGAGACTTATGATAGTCTTGTTTGTTGAATGCACAAGACAACTGAGAGGGGGGTGAATCAATTGTACCTTAAAAATTCAAAACCCTCACAAACATTCAAATCCACATTAATTCAATTAATCCTTAATTTATTAGAATGACTTATCATGAAATCAGATAATAGAAACATAACTAAATCAACACCATTCATAAAGAAACACTAGATTTACATGAAAAAGCCAAGAAGGGAAAATCACGATGAGGATTAGCTCACAATATAAAGTAATATCAACACTGAATATAATAAGGCTCACTACTAGAGGGCTTATTTCCTAGATGAAAGAAGGGCTCGCTTCCAGAATATAAAATAAGATAGAGAAGAGTGTTACAATGAGAAATCCATCTCAATGCAACAAAAAAATCAACCACAACATCACCAACACTTTCACTGTCTTACTTAGAAACCTTCTGCTCATTGCATCCGGTAATCTAACACATGAAAGATTACATTGCACTTCACAAATTTACACCCTACAACTCTGCAATTCACATCATTTTCATCATACTTATTTATGTTATCATCCTTCAAGAACTCAACACTTATTTATACCATCTCCAACCTTAAAATATTCTCCAAGGTCGACTATGCACCTCAATCGTGCAAATTCAAATTAGGTTGGAATTGAAACATTACCGTGGTGGAAAGGAATGAATGTGGACCACAACACACCTTAGCTAGGACCTAAATCTACTCATGCATGCCATGCCATACTTACACAAAAACCAAAGCAACTTTGCAATTAGTGTAAACACCCAAGGTTGTTTGAACCTATGTTAACACCATAAAAAACACACTTCCTCAAAACCAAAGGTGACTCACGAACACTAAATCACACTTGAACATGATCAAGAATATTCCATAAACACCCTAGAAATAAGAAAATTCCTTCACAATAAATTTCATTTGAAGAATGTACACATCCAGTACACCCAAACAACTCTACCATACACTACAACTCAAGAAACTGACTTCCAAAGCACCAAACCTCAAAAAAATTTAATATTAAAGAAAGATGAAAAGACTATCAACACCCTTTTAGATCCACAAGACCTAAAACCATTCTATGGATAAATGTGGAGAAAAACCATTTCTCCCAAACACCTCTGCAATGCACAGTTTACACACTGGTGAACACAACTTCCTTTGCACAACGATCCAACACACCAAATTTTGGATGTAACACCACTAAACACCTCTGATCAAACTATTTGAACCACATAAGTAGATCTTCAACCCAGAAGAACTACGAAGAAAAACCAAAACACTATTCTACAACACAAAACACTATTGCAACACATTTTTCCCTCTTTTTATTCAAATTTTCTAAAAAGCACTTGAAAACCAAGCACTAGAGACACATCCTCAACATCTTCAATACTTCCTCATCACCATCAAGCCAACTACAAAATATCAACTCAACCATACACCCATAGACAAAAGCTTATCAAAGTAATACTAAAGATTGACACTAGTAGCTTACTAATGACAACATAATGAAACTAATCAAAGCATCATCAAAGACAACATCAACCCAATACCAACTGCACATCCTTGCAAAAAACTCCTTCTTATACTATTGAAACCAATGATAACACCAAATCTTGTTGACATCAATGAAAACACCAACTACACATACTTGCAACACTATTTCCTTCATTTTTCTATAATTTTGTGCACTAATAAAACCACCTCTCAATATTTTACTACCCTATAAAACTAAAAATATTTAGTTGTATAATAATTTAGTCACTTTATTCATCATTTATTATGAATTTACAATGGTTGTTACAAGTGTTTTAACATGTAACAATCTAACTATAAGTGATTGAAATTATTTTCAAAAGGTATCAAAAGTAGTTTTAAAGGCTAGAATAACATTTTTAAAACAAGGATGGTGATTCTCACTAATATGCTTCCATCTGCTACGACTCTTCCCGCCCATGGGACGATTTAAAAATATGACATTGGTACTTCTCGGCCCTCGACCTTGGATGCTTCGTCTCACCCCTGTGCCTCTGTTGTTGGTGGTCCGCAGGGTGTGCGGCTTTCTGGGAAGCTATTGAATGGTGGTGCGACTGTGTTTGTTGGGCAAAGGCGGAATGGTGAGGCACCGAGGTTACAACAAGGGATACTGCTGCATGGTGGGTTCATTCCTGTTGCAAATGCCTTTTCCATTAATTTGAAAGAAGAGACGGTAGAGAAAATTGATCATAATGCTTTTGTTCTCTCCTTACATGGGGCGATATGTCGGTTTAGGGGTTTTTAGCCTAGCCTCCCTTAGCTGCACACCTAGATCTCAAAACAGTGGGAGCCTCTAATTACTGGTAAAGTATTTTCCCCATGGTTAAGGGATTTTTTGTTCCTAAGTTTGATAATGCTCAGGATAGAAACATAATCTTATGTGATCATTTTTTTAAGCTGGGAGGACAGATTTTTGTTGATGATTAAGCCTTGGCACTCTGATTTCAACCCTTCTTCTGAAACATTTAATAAGATCCTGATTTGGGTTCGGCTTCCTAATCTCCCCCTCCATTTATGGGTTGATCCTCTTTTAGAGGAAGTGGGTGATGCCCTTGGAGATTTTTTGATGGTGGATGTTGAATCCTCTGATATTTTTCACTCCACCTTTGCTTGCATATTGGTTGAAATGCATCTTTCAAAAGGGTTTCCTGTTGAGATTTTACTTAAATCTTCTAAGGGTTCTTGGGTTCAATCTTTGGACTATGAAGGGATCCCCTTCCAATGTAGAATATGTTTTAAAATAGGTCATGCGGCTGCACAATATGGATTTGAGAAAAAAAAAATGATGACTGCATGGTGGAAAGGTGCTTCTCAACAACATTATACGGTTGAGAAGAAATTTGAGCAACATAGGAGTTTTTCTGAGGTGGTTGCGTTGGAATCACAGGGTCTAGGGTCATCCTCTTTGGATGTCACAAATGGTGGGGTTGATGATGTCATGTAAGATTATCATGTTGAAACCCCTAAAGAGAGAGAATGGGCCTCAAGCTGCCATTTTTGGTGATAGCATTCCGACTATCAATTCTGGTGGCTTTCCTAATAAGGCCATGCTTGTAGGGAGGAATACTCATGAAATCTCTGAGATAGTGGTTGTAGGCATTCATTCTCAGGATAATGGTGCGCTGGCTTGGCATGATAAGGCAGCGCAAGTGGAAGAGGGTTGGATTTCTTTTAAGGGCAAGAAAGCTAAGTTATTTAGGCCTTCTTTTGACATGACTCTCCGCTCCCATAAGAGTAGCTCTAGATGTAAATCTTGATGGTTTCTGGTTGGGGGCTAGTTTTTGGCTAGCTATAGGCTATTCTTTTTGCAGCTTTGTTTTAGGTTGTGGAATCCTATTTTAAAAAAAAACCCATGTTCTTTGGCGTTGGGTGCCTTTTTACCCATGGTTGTTTGTGCTTTCATGGTCCTCATGTTAGGACAAATTTCTGGTTGAGGGTTCCAAATCCATTCAAAATCTATTTGTAAAGGGTTTCGGGTCCCTTCAAAACCTATTTTTACCTTAATAAAAAAAAAATTAAAGGATTGGTTTGAGATTTTTTGTATGAGATTTTTTTTTCTCTATTGTAACAAGATGGAACTAATATCTATGTTTTATTCATGATACATATATAATTTGTAACCATGCTAAGAAAGTGATGAAATACTCTAACACATGATGAGCATAGGAAGAAAATGCGAAGAAAAGAGAAAGAATGAGGCTAATTCATGAAAGTATGAAACTAAATAAAATAGAAGAAGAAATAGCATTTTTTTCGATTTAAGATGAACATGAAACATCCACTCAAGATAAGAGTTAAAAGGAGTTGGTGGTACAAAGGAAACAAATAAAAAAAAATCATGCAATGATGAAATTGAATCCCAAAGTTGGAGGCATTCAATCTTTGACACCTCAAGTTGAAGGTACACCATCTTTTCAATGTCGAGTAGAAGGTGCATCATCTTTCACATCTCAAGTTGGAGGCACACAATATTTCACATCTCAAGTTGAACGTGAATAATATTTTTCATCTTAACTTGAAGGTACATAATATTTTCCATCTCAACTTGAAGGTATGCCATCTATCCCTTCTCAATTCAATATTGAATAAATTCCAAATATTGAGAAAACTTTATCATTGAGAAAACCTCCTAAATTTTTTCATAAAAACCATAAGTTTTTATTGATATTGATGATAATATTTTGGAACTAATGGTTGATAAGATTCCTAAGTGTAATTTTCAAAGATATATTAATACAATATGGAGAATTTTTTTTGAGAAGTTAAATGAAACTAGAAGATGACAACTATTTGTTGAAATGATGAAAAATATAAAATTTAATAAGTTATTATGAAGATTCTTGGCCTAAGATATTATATGCTTCAAGTAAAAAATATATTGTAAATAATCTAATGAGTTCATATTCAAGAGTTTGGATTCCACTTGACACACCAAAAATAGTAATACTACATGATGTGTCATTACATCAACAATAGTAAGCAATCAAAAAAAGAAAGCTCACCTCATTAGAAAGATAAGTCAAGAATTTAAAATAAGTAGAAAAAATCTAATGAGAGTCATCAAAATATATGAAAGAGTAGAAAACCCAAATGGAAATGAATTATGGGAATTCTCCAAGACTCCCACAAAAAGATAAACCAAATTTTTAAGACTTGAGATCCCTAATTGAAAATTTTGGAAAAATAACACAATGGTATCGCCTAATCAAAAAAGATGTTGTAAGAAGGATATTTGGCTGTCAAAACCATGAGCCACATCTAAAGAGTTTTTTAGATATGACTCAAGCATAATTTAATCTAAATTTCTATAGATGTATCCTAAAATTAAAATTAGTCAAAGGTATTTTAAAATGAAAAGGAACTTTTATGTCGAAATAAATTACACACGCACAACTTGTTGTAGAATACATATTAATTTTTCTAATCATTGTGATGTTTATTGGAATGTATGTGTAGATTTGTATACTACTGATATTTTTTAGGAGTGTAAGATACAAGCTCCATCTAGATCTTCAAGAGAATTCATATTGAACATTTTATGTCAAATATTGGATGGTCAATTATTCTACAAAAAATTATGCTTGGATGACACATGTGAACATTGTGGTGGCTTGTTATATTTTCCAATTTTCTACATATGGAGAATACACATGCAATAAAAAATGAACTAGCGATTTTCGGAAAATATTAAACAATGGCATACCATATAAAAGGTGGTAAAGAAGAAAAAAGGTGTGAATTGGTGAGTGAAAAGATACCAGTGTATATGTTTATGTCTATATGTTTATGTATGAGTATGCAATGCATACCCATAGATATCAATGGGTGGACTTGTGTAGTGTCATAAATCATCACCCTTAACAATTTCACACTAATTTTGACCCTCTATTTTGCATCTATAATTAATTATTTTCATAATGTTCATTTTGGGGCTAAATTAAGAAAATATATTAAATTTCTTGACATCTTGAATTTTTGGAGTGAAAAACACCCGAATAGGAGTGCTTGACGCCCCTATCCTAAGAATTAGCTTTTAAAAATTTATAAACTCAATTGTTAGCCTTTTGTGTCTTGAAACTTGTAACTTGTCGACTTGACTCCAAAAATTACTTAGGATAAATATATAAAAAATCCCTCTCATTTGAACAATTATCATGAACTATTATGATGAATTATGACCGCACATGCAACTTCTTTATACATGCTTGCTACAACTCTCCATTTTATAATGTATAATGACCCTTGTAGGTATTTAAGGTAGCTCATTCCATCTTCATCAATTCCTTGTGACAACTTGTGGTGTAATATCACTCCAATAAGGGTTTCACAGATAAGGTAATGGGTGATCCCACAATACTGGTTTACAATTTTTGGGCAAACTGGACACTGAACGGATTTTTTTAAACTAAATCTTCACTTTCGGGCTCCTATACCGCATGACTAAACCATGAGGAATTTGAAGATGATGCAAACTAGTGATTTGTGACATTTTTTCTATAGATTCTAAATATATATTTTTCAAAAAATTTGGAATCAAATTGCACTTCTTTTTCCATCTCCTTCGAAAACTAGCTTTTTTAAAGAACAACATTTTTAAGGAGTGACGCTCACCATATACAACATAACTTTTTTGTATGAAGGATAAAATTCTATTTTTTTCGAATTTAGATTTGTAACTATGATATCTAACTAGTTAATTTGGTTTTATGGTGTTTTATTAAATATTTTTTCCTTAATCAAGTTTTGAAGTCAAACCAATTACAATTCAGACATAGATGGTATACAACATTACTTTTTCTGTATGTATCGAAATCCAATTTTTTTAATGGATCAAGGACATCAATATCCAGCCTGAACAAATTTTTCAATTTTTTTTTTGATAATCTACTATTTTTCTACATGTGCAGAACATAGAGCTTGATTTTCAGTGAAAAACCTATGTTTAATAAAACTAAAATAACAAATACATAATAAAACCGAAACATATTAATATTATATTCGTTGGATAGCTCATTTTGAGGACTACCATCTTCCAATTGGGTCTGTGAAATATCCTCTATTTTCATCCTCAACCCAAGCTTCGAAGGGAAAAAATCTGGAGTTTTTTTGTGTCGAAGGGTGGGAAGGTGGGAAAAGGGGGGTTCGAGCGAACCTAAGGGGTTCGAGTGAACCCCCTTTCCACAATGGGAAAATGTGGGTTCCCACATTTAAGGGGTTTACTCGAACCTAGAGTTCGTTCGAGCCCCCAAAAACAATTTTTTTTGAATGGGATCATTTTTTGGAATTTTTCCTTCCTCACTCTAATTGTAAACCACTTTCACGGGTTCACCCTGATTCTATTTCATGTTATTCCATTTATTATAGTCTTTATCATTCTTTTCCACTGCCCCCCTAGAGATCACACTCTTTACCAACGTTATCATTGTTGTTGTGGGGTTGGGAACACTAACATAGGGTTTGACTAAGGAAAACTCCTATAAAATACAACTATTTTCCCTCTTTTGTGTGTGCAAATTTGAATCTAAAATTTACATTAGTAATAAGTTGCAAGAAGACAGAGAATATTGTGACAGGTTCATGGGACTTCAAACAAACTTAAAACCCGAAGACTATGGGTGTCTAGTTCCCTTGTCCCTCCCATTCAACCTTTGCTTCCAGTGGTAAGTGCCCCTATTTCTACCTTTCTGTAACATAATAACTCATACAATATAGCAATTACCTTTTTTTTATAATATAAGTAAATAAAAGCATTTCCTTAAAAATAGAAATGTAAAAAAAATATTTTCTTACATCATTTATTGCACATTTCAAATATGAAAGTACAAAACATCATTTGAAATTGAAACAATATTACATTTCAACTTGAAAATGAAATAGAAATTTCCAAATTACAAATAAGTTTCAAGGTTAGGTCTTCCATATTTGGACTATGCTTCTATTTCACAAGCCTTGACATTGTATTCTACAAGAGGGAGAGCATCACCCAAGTTCTTTTCCTCTAACCACAAATCGATGGTGCCTCACACACCTTCCAATTGGAAGTGGTCCTACCCTTTGTAAAGCGTATAGACTAAGGAACCCACAAGTATGCATCTGAGTTTCTAGTGTCGTGTCTTATATAAGCAATTGACCATTTAACTTTAGACTTATCTAAGTATGACCAATCTGACTGGCTAAGTAATCTGGATCATAGAGAACCAACTAATGCAAGCATATAATTTGGCACTACTTTGGCCAAAGTTTTGAAAAACATTTCAATCACTTCCTTAAGAAGTGGAGTCATATGTTCAAACACCTCTAACTCAACTTGGAAACCATTATGACCTAAGGTTTAACTCAAACTGACTATTTGACCAATTGGTTTAACTTTGAACACACATGTGACATTCTTGTAGCAAATTGTGACTTGGCAACAACTGTTTGCTCAAGTCCTTAAATCAACCCATGAGAGTGAACTACTCTCCTATTTTTATGCATCTTTGGTTAATAAAGATTACATAATGTCATCGACTCGAGACACTTGGTCTCATCTTTAAGGTAATGACTACATGCCAAATAAGTACAATAATCTAATAATAAACATAAACAAAAGATCACTTCTTCTTAATAATATTTCATACTTTTTAAATTTTTATCTTATAGTTTCATTCTTCAAGAATACAATAACAATTTTGGTTAATTACAATACAAATATAGGCTTATTTTATTCAAAGTAAAACTAAGTCCAAGTATTGAATATTCTTTAATAAATTATCTTATAAAGTTGTCTTAATTAGTTAGTTTGAATGAGAAAGCATTCTATGTAAACTTATATAAATGTCTATATATAAAATTGAAAATAATCTCGATCTGAGAAAATGAAATAAATTGATCATTTTAACACAATAGAAAATTATCTTTCTAATTTATTGCTCATTTTGAAATGAAAGAGAAACAAATTAAGTTCTGGTTTCAAACTAGAAAATTAAACTATTTTTCCTTTGTTTTAACTTGGTTTATTCTTCAACAAGAAAACAGATCTTCCACTTTAAAAATCTGAAAAATTTATAAAATACAAATTAAGAATTACACAAAGAAAAAACAAATAAAAAATGCTTGTGATATTCTTTCTCTTCTCTGCACTTGAACTCCAAAATCACATTCAAAGTGATTTACATAATATTTTCCAAAAAAATACAACTTTTCCTCGAGATCCCAACTAGCAATAAAGATATCTTAGTTGCTGCTAATTCAAAAGAAGTTTGCAATAATAACCAGAGGATAAACTGGCATTACTCACTGCCCAAAATAATGATCAATAGAACATGATGAGTGAATGAATTCCTATATTTTAACCTTCTTTTCTCCTTGTCATCCTTTCTTCACCATCCTCCAAAACAAAAGCATAAAATGAATAATGATCAACTGAAATACCTTCCTTGTCTCCTTCCACTATTTATTACCAACCGAGTAGTTAAAACTCAATAAATTCCATCAAACTTCATTTAAGCTTGGAAACTTACTACATATTAATTTGTAGTAAAAAGCACCACCATATATTGCGGCTTTAACATTGGTTGTTAAAAGAGTTTGTTTAAACCACCACTTAGTGGCTTCAAAATCAAGTAAATGTTTCACCTTCATAATACTTTTCATTCTAAAAATAGAATGTGTCACCCCCTAAAATGTGATACAACCCAAATAGTTACAAGCTCATGAAGCTGCCATAAGGTATTTAAATGACAGTTTGAAATTGTCACTTAGTGTCTTGCAAAACAAAAAGAGATGATGTACCACTAATGGCCTTTACCATGGCTTAAATGCCAAACAAAATGCCTTCAAATATTCCTTCGGTTCAGGCTTATATACCTCTCAAGGAGCTGGCATTTAATACTTTATTATTTTTCTTTCATAAAACATGGCAAAATTTTCCAATGAATTAATAATTACATAATATATAATATATATATTATATATATTTTACTGATAAAATTATATATATGTATATATATAACTGATTTTAAATTAAGCTTATCGTATATAAATACATACCTACATATATATATTTTAATTCATATATATATTTATATATTACATATTTATTTATTACAATTTAATAATAAACAATTTGACTTGATATATTTATCAAACTGATAAATAAAAAATGCAATATGATTTATATCATATAAATCACTTTATTTTACCTTTAATGAAAGTGCATAAACCAAGACTCGACTAGGTTAGAATTAACCTATTGACTCAACTTGACACAACTTATTTTTTTGACATAACACACAAATTGACTCAACGATAGGATTAGGGTAGACATATGTGAGTGTGTGCGAAACTCAATTGGCATAACTTGTTCTGTTCCGAAGTCTATATTCCTCTCTCTGGTGATACTCTCCCTCTCCCTCTCCCTCTGGAGGTCAAGATATTAATCCTACATTTATGTTATTAAACATGACATCAACACAATCTTGATTCAATAACAAATAATCATCAAAATTAAAATATATTGCATTACATATAATCTCATCATAATGTTAAATAACATAAATTCATCATCAAGTATCAAAATTCATTTTAATGTAAATAGTTAAAAGTAACTTGGTAAAACAAAAATGGAGTGTGACTTATCTTTCCCCATAAGGATCATCATCCCATATGATTTAGTGTATCATAACATAAACATAAATAAGTTTTTCTTTAGCAATTCTAAGAAGCATGAAAGAAATGAGTAATTTTTTGACTAATTTCATTATAGTCCTCCCATGTAGCACTTTCCTCTACATACTGGTCCCATTGGAACTTGTACTAAGTGACCTCTCTATTATGCAAGTGGAGTCTACATGTTTTCAAGGCTCGATCATTACCACCCCTAGGTCTTGTACCCATAGTGCATTCCAATCAAGTATGTGATTAATACATGTTATATACTTTTTAAGATAAGGTACATGAAACACATTATGCATCCAGACAAGCGCTGGTGGTAGAGAAATTATGTAGGCAATTGGGTTTATCACTTTGAGAACTTCGAAGGGACCTACATATCTAGGAGCTAGTTTGGATGAATTACCAAACTTTATGGAACTCTTCTAGGATTTGACTCTCAAAATAATTTTTTTTCCTACTAAGAAATGTCTTAGTGTATGCTTAGCATCAACATAGTTTTTTTTCCTATCATTCACCTCCACTAATCTCTTCTTGGTCAACTTTATCCACTCTTCCATTTTTGACAACATTTATAGATCAAGGCTAATCCTATCTTCTAGCTTATCCCATCTTATAGTATTTTGGCACTTTCTTCCATAAATGCTTCAAATGGAGCCATCTTTATCACAAAATGATAGAAATTGTTGTAAGCAAATTTTGCAAGTGGAAGATAATCCCCCACTTGTATTGCTTATCTATGCAATAAATCCTCAACAAATCTTCCAAAACTTGGTTTACCCTTTTTTTTTGGCCATCTATCTCAGGGTGATAAGCTAAGACTATATTTAGTTGAGTTCCAAGTGAAGAAAATAAGGTTTTCCAAAACCTTGATTTCATGCCCACATCCCTATCTAAGATGATCTTCTCAGGAAATCTATGCAACCTAAACACTTCCTAGATAAACTTACGAGCTATGACCGGTGATCCATCTATTAAATTCCTAGGTATGAATTGAGCTACCTTGGTGAGTCTATCCATCACTAATAGAGTAAAATTATGCATATTTATAGAATTAGGAAGACCTTGTACAAAATTGATACTAATAATTTTCCACTTTCACTCTAGAATCTCATGAGGATATAGAATCTCTATCAAGTGATGATGTTATGCTTTCACCCTTTGGTATTCTAGACATCCAACTACAAATAATGTAGCATCCCTCTTCATTTGTTTCCAGAAATATAGTGGTTTCACATCCGCTAGAATTTTTGTCACCCCAAGATGTCCTGAATATGGTGTAGAATGAACTTTCTACATGATATTCATTAACTCCTTAGAGTTCAGAACACACATTCTTCCTTTGAACCTTAGTATTCCATTTGATTCATAATAGAACTCATCATACCTTGAATCTTGAGGATTGTATGTGAGATATTTCTTAACTTCCTCATAGTACTCATCTCCCATGGAATTTTACAACACCTAATTTTTGAAATCTATGTGAATAGAGATCATTGGGGAAATGTGTCTCCTTTGAATCAGAGCATCTGCTACTTAGTTTTCCTTTCCCTTAATATAATTGATCTCAAAATTATAGTCAAATATCAACTCTAACCATCTTCTTTTTTAGCATTATGATGCGGTTGGGTGAATAAATACTTAATACCTTGATGGTATGACCTTAACTCAAAAGTTTTCCCTAGAAAATAATGTTTCCACGTTTACAATACATGCACAAATACTACCAACTCAATATCATGAGGAGCATAATTCTACTCATATGTCTGTAGCTTCCTTGACTCATAGGTGATAACTCACCCTTCTTGCATAAGTATTCTGCCCAATCCTTCTCTCGAGGCATTAGTGATAACTACAAAATGGCCTTCTGGATCAAGGACTTTTAGTATCAAATTTGAAGTTAACTTTTATTTTAGTTGATCAAATGCCTCCTGACATTTTTTTGATCAATCAAATTGCTTTCCTTTTTTTTGTAGAGAAGTGATGGGGTAGGAAATCTTAGCAAATTTAGATACAAACTTTCTATAATAGTCTACTAAACCCATGAAGCTTCAAACTTCATGCATATTTTTTGGTGTTGGCCACTCCAAAATGACTTTGATCTTCACTAGGTCTACTGCAATTCCCTTAGATAAGATTACATGACCCAGATAATAAAGTACATTTTGAGATCTCTCCATACAATTTATGCTCTCTCAAACATTGAAGAATGAATTGTAGATGTTGGAGATGTTCCTCTTCATTCTTAGAAATTAAGAATATTGTTTAGAAACACTAGAAAATACTTATCCAATAAATCTTTGAATACACTATTAATCAAATTCATGAGTTTTGTAGGAGAATTCATCATTCCAAAATGTAAGACTGTGAATTTGTAGTACCCATACCTTTTTCTAAAATTTGTTTTGTGAATATCTTGGTCCTTGAGCCATAACTGATGATATCTAGATAATCGATAAATACTAAAAATAATGTTGCCCCATACATTTGATTGAAAAGATCATCAATATGTGGCAAATGATATTTGTTCTTTAAAATTTCTTTGTTAAGTGTACAATTGTGTATACATAAGCACAATGTACCATCCTTTTTAACAAAGATCATTGGCATTCCCCAAGGTGAAACATTGGGTCTAATCAATCCTTAAGCTAACAATTCGTATAACTAAGACAATTCCTATTGTGTTCATTTAGTATGAAGCTTTGGAGATTAGTTATGAACTTGGAATATATCTATGGAGAAATGAAAATCCCTCTTAGGAGGTAATCCAAGAAGTTCATCTAGAAACACATCCTCAAAAATCTTGAAGATATGGGTAATTCTCCATATCAAGTTTTCCTTGATCCATAAGATCCCCATCTTCCATCTCTTGGATTTTTTGAGACTCACAATGTATTACATCATCTTGAAAGATAAACTCTTTGAAATCTTCAAATTTTTCCATTTTGACCACAAAGAGTTGACACCCTTTTTGCTTGGCCCTCTTTAGTTGCACAGTGGATATTTTCCTTAGCTTAACTTCTTTAGGAGTGCCTTGCAAGAAAACTTTGTTCCCTAGACCATCCAGACACTCTACTATTTTTTCAAAATATTCTACCTTATCCTTATGCCTCCACAACCAATTTATTCCTAGGATAACATCATAGGAGCCTAAGGGTGCTACAAATAGGTTCACCTCAGTTGAAAAACTCAGAAGATCAACCTTGGCTTCAAAAAAGAGTTTCTCTACCTGAGCTCTTTTCTAGTTAGCATACTCTACTGAGCAGGGTTTTTCCATGTAACCAACCCTTCTATGAAACTTATCTAATATTATTGGTGTAATGAAACTTTCAATTGCACCAATGTCTATTAAAATTGAAATAGGGACACCAAACAGTGTACCTATGGTTTCAATTGGAGCAATTTGGTACTGTGCCTGTCGGTTATCTAGTGCTACATGGATGCACTATTAAAATGTTTCATATTGAGTTGGTAAATCATTACCATGATGTTGAGCTCCTTGTGACTTATTAGGTAATTGATTTTCATAATGATCTCTTCCACATGAGAAACATCCTCCTAGAGTCCTCGCCTTTCACAACGATTCCTAGATTTGTCACCATTCTTTATGGAGTTGTTATTGTTCTTCTTCTCACTCTTGGAACCATTTTTATTATTATAGAATCTCTTATCATTTTTATTTTTAGAATCCTACTTATCATTCTTCTTGAATGACTAGGATGCTTGTGACCAATTGAACGTTTTACGATTCTTTTCACAATAAGAAGATATAGATTTCAACTTTTGTCCCTATTTTATTTCTTTCTCATAAACTTGGTCCATAATTGTGGGGCTATGGACATCTAATTCACCTCCAATTTGGGCATTCATCCCCACGATAATTTTCCTTATCCTGAACCTCTCATCTTTCTAGTATGGGGGTACATATTTTTGGAGATGAGTGAACCTTTCCCATTACCCCACTACTGACTAGTCACCTTGCCGTAAATTTTGGAAATTAGTAAGTTTTTGGTCGAAGAAAAATTGTGGTAACCATATTTTCCTAAAGATGATTATGAACTAATCCCACATTAAGCTCAATGAAATTAACCTTAATACCATTTTATTGTTTATCCACCCAAGTGGATGCTTCTCCTGACAAGTGGTATGCTCCCCCAAACTGCCTTAGTAACTTTGGAATAACTCCTTATTTTGAAGTACTTAGATCCATTTCAATGAGCTAGGCATCTACTGCATCTCCACTCAACGTTACATCAAATTTTGGTGGCATCACATTTTTCATTTCCCTAGATAACTCAAGGGATACTTGGTTTTTCTTCTCATTATCAGCTCTTGATTTAGAGTTATTTTCATTGCACCCACTCTAGGTAGTGTGCTCATGCTTGTTCTCATCTTCACCCTCATTATATGCTTCCTTTTCAAGCCTACTTTGGCCCTTGACCTCTTTCTCCGAGGCTGCAATTTTGTCTCTTGTTTTGTTTATCAATGCTAAGATTTGATCCAGTTTTGCATTAGGGTTATCAAAAGGATGAGATACCTCCTGACTTCCCTAGGGTTTGTTCTGGTTCAATTAGATCCTCTAATTTATTATTTGCATTATAAACAATAAAAAATATTCACACATTTTCTTAATCCAATAGAGAGATATTTTGCAAAATTCCAAAACTTTATTACATTTTTTAGTGGATTTATATAACACCCTTATTTAGTACAAAAATGTTTAACTATTTGTAACTATAGGTCGCTATCAAATAGAGGTATATCCTCAAGTTCTTCCTCACCCTCAAAGTCAACTAATATAAACTTGGAGGATGGATGTACATGCAAGTACTCATCCATAACCTCCTTGGTTATCATAGGTGCATTATGACCACAACCAAAATGAATCTCCCTATGAGTAGGCGGTTTCACTAGTTTGACAAAAAAGATAGTAATGAAGCAGATGTTGCACACACACACCAATAAGCAGATAAATTCTCATAGAGGACCGTGGGAACCTAACTTTACTTGAAATATCCACAAGAAAACCTAAATCTAAGGTAATCTCAGTTCAATCCCAAGGCTCAGGAATGTCAGGTCTTGATGCACTAGGTTCACTTAGTGTTCGTTGTGTAAATTTATAATAAACACAAGGGGTCTATGGTTTTCACAAGTTAGTTGGTATCCAAATGATCATAACATAATCTCAATTTGATCACTCTCATGTCACTTAACAACTTCAAGAAATTAAAGATTTGCAATAATATTTTATGAAATTCAAATAACTTGCATATATTCAAATATTAGATTTAGCATTAATCACTCTAAATTTATAGAATCAAAATATTTACAATAAAACTCCATGAATTTATCAATTTTGAAACATTTTTTGAAAATATTAAACATATAATCTAAAACAAAGCACAAAAATACTAAAATTTAAAGATTTCTCCTAGGTATTATCCACACATGCCTCAAGAAATAAACTAAATAAAAAAAAATTGATTGCTTCACAACTAGGCATAGAATAATGCAAGGGTTTAAAGACATGTGGATTATTTCCCACTAGAGTGTCAGTATGTATCCAAATTTGGTACATCACACAATCTTTTTCGATAGGAACAAACAATCAGCTACGCATGATTTCATATCAGGAAATAGCATTGAATTGGCCTTGATATTAGTTAATCTCAAATGGAACATACAAGTTTTTAGTCTGGAATGGAACAAAAATAGGAAAAAAGAATCAAACTTGAAAAAGTTTTAGTTCTTTGGAATCCACAAATTCTGAACTTAATAAAATAAACAACTCTTGGCCCTTTATAGAAATAAGGCGACCGAAGAGTTCAAATGGAACACATGAAACAAAATCAGAGGAACGAATCAAATGGTAACACATGGCTGATGTTAGTTGGAAAAGTACCTTTCTAGACTAAGTCAAATATGCTTTGACTTTCTTCAACAACAAGCTTTCAAACTTGGGTCTCTAGGTCGCGGACACTTGCATGCAAAATGCAAAACTATTAACACTTTCTCTCTAAAATCCCCAAGATTAACTATATTTATTGGGGGCCTAGGTATAACCATGCAAATGTTGAACACTCAGAATACTGAGAGGGGGTGAATCAGTATTCTATTAAACCATCCAATTTCTAAAGAATAATTAGCAATTATAAGGAATGAAAGCATGAACAACCCATAACACACACAACACATGAACACCTAAAATTTTTACGTGGAAAACCAAAGACAAGAAAAAACATGGTGAGGATTAACTCACAATATGTTATAACCAGTTATAAGATGTTGTAGAAAGGCTCACTACCATGTGGACTCACTATCCAAGTGAACTCACTATTCACAGAGAAAGAGGTGGCTTCACAACCAAAATTTGAATTCAAAGAAGTACATCTAACATATGCTGGAATCAATTCCTTTGAAGCTCATAACACACTCTAATCAAACTTAGTTTACAAGTCTCTTCTCTACTCTATATTCACACACCTTTTCTCAACACTCACAACTTATTCACACAATTCTATAAAAAAATTCATCACTTCTTGTATTTCGCTCATGTACTCATTAGATAATCCTCTTCATAAACTCAAATCAACCTTGTATATGTAATAAAATCCATCACAAACATCAATTTGGTTGACCTAATTAGATGTAGCCTCAATTTATACAAAATGTGCCTTGTCGGCACCCAATTCAAACCAAAATTTCCTTTGCACCAAAAATAAAAGCAATATAGGTTGAAATGGACCTATAACAACTCCCTTTTCCATTCACATAATATATTTAAGATACACAACACTTTGCATATGTCAAGTTGGCCAAGTATGGATCCTAAAATAAAAATACTCCAACTAATCGTCATCATAGGATATGTAGACCACCAAATGTCATGCCAACTAGAAATCACAATGTACTGACACCTGTAAAAATTCTCCCAAAACTATAAAGACTAACTCAAAACCATGGAGGAATGTAGTTGAGTTAGGTAATAGCCAGTACACAAGAAACCATGTAAATAATATATGTTGATCTTCTGCTACTTACAACTTTTGAACCACTTATCAAAAACAACTAAAATTTTGAAATAAGATGTTAGAGATGTCCATGAACACCATACTAGAACCATGGAAGTATATCTGAAAGGGTGAAAAAATGTGAACCAAATTATCAGAGGGAATTGTGTGTTGAAACTACCAGTGTCGACACTTAGCCAAAAGACCTTTTGCAAAATAACTCTTCTATAAACATCCTTCATACTATTTTGAAATCCATCATGTAGTGTTAACATAAATGAAAACTCATTATTGAAAACCTTCTTCACTATTTCAACAATATCCCCCTTTATCATTGATTTCAACATGTTCCAAAAGAAAACATCTATCCACAAGTATCTTTTCAAAAATATCTCCCCCCCTTTAACATCAAGGGAAAAATGTGATCCCCTCAAGACATATGTACAAACTGAACTAGTTCCCCCTTAAGAAGCTAACCAAAAAATCCTAATACATCCACATATGTACAAAAAATCTGAAAAAATGAAAATTTGGAAGATATATAGAAATGGTCAACCCGAAGATGTTGACCCCTAAAACTTCTGAAGAATAGCTTGCCAAGAAAAGTTTCCTTCTTTTCAGCTCTTCTTCGTTGTTCCTAGAATATTCTGTAGAGACTCAAGCTCTATCAATGTTTCTTTTCATTCTATAGTATTGGGGTTAAGATTTAACTTTGAGATTTTTTCAATACTAGAAAGGGCACTTGAGATAGGCATATGCTTTGTTTTTACCAAGTCCCTTAGCTTCATAAGTTGATAATCTCTTCCTTTTGGCTCTACAAAGTGAAGAATTTGTCATGCAAGTCCACTATAGAAATCTAGGTCTTATCATCTCTATCTAGTGCTAGATCATAGGCTTTTGATGCATTAGCTATCTAGAACTCAATTGAGTCCATTTCATCTTTTATTCCTTGTGTAGCATCTGACAACTTCATGCAATACAAAAATAATGTTTTTTGCACCATCCTCATAAGCTAGTACTTCCTTCAAACATTCTTCAACTTTTGTATGTGTGGATGCACATTTTTCTATGATATCCATTAGCTTTGTCTCTGTAATCTTTGACCCAACCTTCATTTCTTCTTGTCTTTTCAATCCAGAGGCATATTCCTTAAAGTAATCAAACAAAAAATTAAAATTTTCCACAACGGGTAAATGTGTATCAATATTAGTTCCTAGAATAATTTCATATAA
The DNA here is from genome assembly GCA_007115665.2 of Sequoiadendron giganteum. Taxonomy (NCBI): domain Eukaryota; kingdom Viridiplantae; phylum Streptophyta; class Pinopsida; order Cupressales; family Cupressaceae; genus Sequoiadendron; species Sequoiadendron giganteum. The sequence goes on from CM021106.1 coordinate 418,585,870, forward strand.
TGCCTTTACAACCTCATCTATTAATTCACTATTCTTTTGATATGTTTCAATTATTTCTTTTCTTGTTGATGCAATAAACACATCACTTAGCTGCAATTTGTGTATAAGAGATATCTTGTCTAAATCAACACTTCCCTGCTGCATGGGAAATTGCAACAATTGAGAAGAAGAAACCAGTTGAAACTTCAACTATTTAGACAACAAACCTTCTAAAGGATTGTCAGAGGAGGATTCACCGGAGGGCTTAGGAAAATCCTCAGACTTCTCTGCTACTTCATTCTTTTCAGTATTACAAAGTTCTTCTTCTACCTTTTTTTCTTCTTCACCAGAGTTCTTGTCTTTATCTTTGTCTTCATCTCCTTCATCCTTCTCCTTCTTTCCTTTCTCATTATCTACATTTTTATCTCCTCCTTCCTTCTCATTGAAATTCTCTCTTTCTTGATTATTTTCATCTTCACTCCTTTGCTTATTGACTGTATCACGCTTTTCACCTTGTCATGTGTTTTGTTCGGTATCTATCAGAGGAGCATATATCTATAGGTTGCCTTGATCTGTAGTATCCTAAGTTATCAGAGGAATAGAAGTATCATCCTTTCCAATTTCCTCTTTGATCTCAAAAACATTCTCATATTCAACATTTTGTAGCATTGGTTCATCTATGTCTAGAGGAATATTATCTAATTTTTTTTATGTATTAGTACCACCTATGTTCTCATTTTCAAGATCTTGTTCCTTGTTGGGAATCATGCCATACTTTTGTGCAATATCAGTATTCTTTTCTTTTGTTTCCTTCTACATTTTCTCAAACTGACCCTGATCTCTTCCCATTAGAAGTATGACCCTTCATTTTGTTTTGAATTCTTCGCTAAGCACTTGGGCTAGTGTGGCCTTGTCAACATCAAATAGGGATGATCTAATTTTCTCCACAACATCTGATATGAGCTTCTCTTCCCTTTCATTTTATTATTTTCTTCTCTCCAATAAGAGTTTCCACACAACATCAAGAAATTTCTTCCTAATGTTCTCCATATCTGCCTCAATTGTGACAATGAATTTGATGATTGCTTCTATTATAGTGGTTATGTTCTCATTTTATTTTTCATATAATGTAGTTGTCTCTTCTAACATCTCATGATGCAACATACCTTTGAATAATAAGTCCAACTTCATTGGATTGAGTGGTCTTTCTGAAGATGTCTTCTTTTTCTTCTCTGGTTCTGTTGTGTCTAATTTATTTTTCTTCCTTTCCTTCTCTTGCTTATGTATATGTATTCAAAAGGCTTATTTTTCCTTATCAACTTATTCTTCATTAGAAATAAAAAAAATATATATTCTTCTTTTCATTGAAATAGTGCCACTTCTTTTTAGGATCAACAGGGAATCTTCATCCTCTTCTTCTTCTTATTCAAATTGTACACTCAAGTCCTTTTCTCTCCTAGCTTTTTCTTTTAGTCTTTTTGATGTAGTGGCAGTAGAGGCTGCCAGAGTGTTTTTCTTTCTCTTTCCAGGCCTTGTGGCCTCTTTCTTTTGAGGTTCTATTATCGGAGCACCAATCTTCATTCTGATGGTTTTGCTAGAGATAGAAATTGATCTAAAGGGTTGTTCAATACTAGGGGGAATAGTGGAATTAGTTATTCCAGATCTTCTAGGTCTAGTAGTCCCACTTTTTGTGCTTGTTTCTCTCTCTACTTTTTCTTTTAAAATTTATATTTTTTAATCTTTGAGTCCTATGTCCATGTACCATTTTTATTGCCTTCCTTTTTATTTCAAGCTTTTTCAGTTTCATGTGTACTTCCATGGATTTCTCCTCATATGTTCCATGTGTTTTTTGAGTAGGATCCTTAGGACTCTTCAATAATATATGAACATAACCATCTACTTCATTTTCATTGATCTCATATCCAAGTGGTTGAATCCAAACAATTTTGGGTTCCAAAGCTTCAATGATGCATTCATTAGTTTTGACCAAAAATCTGATATCATCTCGATATTTTTCAACCACAAACTTAGGGATCCTCTCCCATTCATGCATTCTCTTCTATAATACTACAACGAAAGTAGTAAGTGCCCCATCTTGAGCTTTCATATCACCAATGTTGTGTATATGTTCAAAGATTTGATGGGATATAGGCTTGCTTCTAGTCCATATACTGTTGCTTCTTCTTGGAAGCTCCCTCAAAAAATAGAACAACAAAAAAACTACCAAAGAAACAAATTTGAAGGGGTATTTCTTATCTTTAGTTTGCTTCAAGTTGTCAAAAATCTATTGTCAGAGCAACTCACACAAATCATAGTCCTTTCCCTTTTCCACCATTTTGTAGGCTACGTGAATTGTTGTAGTAGAAACAAAATTCTATTTGTTGGTGTAGTATATCTTATATCCTATGACCATAGATGCATACCTTACTGCAAGATTTTGTATAGTATTTACAGTGAGAGCCCGCTGGTCAAATGTGGCTCCAGTTAATTCCATCACATCCTTGTTCTTTACAGATTTTAGTACAAGTACAAATATGGTGTCACAAAGTCTAGTAATCTCCCTTATGACTTCCTTAGTTATCAATCCAGGCATGTCAATCCATAAGAATTTATCATGCACTTTTCTTAATTCTATTTTCACATACTTAAGCTCATCAACATAGATGAAGCATGGAAACAACTACCAAATATTTCGTTTCTTCTTTACTAGGTTTTCATATTCAGGTTTTATGCTGAAATCATTTCCAGTCAGTTGGTCTATCCACAAGTCTATAATTTTTGTATGGTTTTACTCTTCCATTTTCCCATGGATGTATGCCCTAGTGTCCGTAGTAGAAAAAACCCTATATGGTATACTCGAAAATGCTCCAAGTGGGTCATTATCAAACACTTTCATGGGGTATTTCTTGAATTTCAGTTGGATTTTCTCACTCACATTCACTACTATAGGTTTTTCCATCTCTACTAAATTCAAATGCTTTGAAAAATAAATTCTATTTCAGCTTTGGACAATGATAAATACCTTTTTCTTGTTCAACAAGAAATAGGGTTTGGATGCTTTGCTTCTCAAATCGCCTTTGGACTCTTGAATTTTCTTCAATTCATAATAATTTCTCCAAATGCATAATAGGTGAATGGAATCAAAAAGAGATAGGTATACAATCCTTTCGATTCTACCCTAAGTCACATTTAATACACCAAATAGTAAAGCTAGTAAGAATTTCTCTATGTAATATTAAACCTTAAATCGCTTCACAAATCTCTGCATTTGTATATTTTCTTCCAGATTCTTCTCCAAAAGATCCATACTATCTATATCCACCTCATATCTTCATGCCAAGCCATGAAACCTCATATTAGTAGGGGGTTATATGATTTTTGTTATTGCTCCCCTAAGTTGGTACCTAGGTTCAATTACCAAAGGAATTATCTACACTAGAGGGTGGTACAAATACATTTGTAGTCTTTGATTCTTCCTCATTCTCAAACTCCTATTTATTTCTCCAAATCTTTCCCATTTCCTTCTTTACCTCAATTGGTTCAATCTTTTTAACTGGTTCATTTCTCTTTACCGGATTATCCTTCCTTGAATTTTTGCTTCTACAAAATCCAACAATATTTCCAGGTCTATTGCAATTGTTGCATATGACATTTCTATGAGCATTATTCATTTCATTCATTTTGAATCTGCATCGATTAGCTTTGTGTCAAAATCCATATCATGTATAGAAATAACCATTAAAAGATTGAATCATTCTACCATTGTTATATGCATTCATTATTTACTTTTGCATTCATTTTCTCTATGTCCAAATCTCTTGCATGTAAAGAATTGAACAACAAAGGATGAAAGATTTTGATTCATTTTTCTTCTACATTCCATTGTTTTATGTCCAAATTTATTACAAAAATAACAAATACCATTGAAATAAGGGTACCTTTTAGCATTTGGTTGTCTGATGGGGGGTCTTCTAGCATTGTTTCTTTGATTTCAAAACTTTCCATTGTTCTTGTCTTTAGTCTTCTCGGGTTCATTGATCTTCTTTCAATTAGATGTATGATATGATTTTGAGCTTCATCCTTTTTCAAGTCCCAAACCACCTTTGTCTTTGGATGCTTTCTAACCTACAATTAACTCATCAAGCATTGTAGAACTTGTCTTGAATTTTTCCTCATGAATTCTTTCTTTTTCTAGATTCAATCTTCAGTTTACCACTTCTTGTTCAAGTATTGTGCATGTTCATCAGTCTTGATTTTTACCATTGCATTCAAACATTCCACAATTCTTTTCTTGTCTTCCACTAGCACTTTTAGTCTAGTAATGTTCTCATTTTCTTGTTTCAATTGTTCATTGACCTCATTATGTCCTTCTCTGAACTTCTTGATTTGCTCTATCAATTTTTTGATGCAGTCATTTGCTTCTTTAATATTTTCCTTCAGATCTCTATTTTCAACTTCAATTTTGTCAAGATCTTCAAGAGAATTTTTGAGTTCTCCATCTTTTTCAAACATGCAATCTTCTTTTGTGTACATCCAATAGAAAGAACACTTCTAGAGAAATAGGAAAATTTCTATTAGCCATGTGTTCAATTTCCAAGATCCTCCCAAAGCAGTCAAGCTTCTTTCAAGGAACCAAGATCTAATACCAATTGTTGAACACTCAAAGTATTGAGAGGGGGAGTGAATCAATATTATATTAAACCATCCAATTATTAACCATCTAATTTCTAAAGCATACTTAAGAATTATAATGAATGAAATCATGAACAACCCATAACACACACAACACATGAACACCATAATTTTTTATGTGGAAAACCTAACATGGGAAAAACCAAAGTGAGGATTAACTCACAATATGTTATAACCAATTATAAGATATTACACAAAGGCTCACTACTAGGTGGACTCACTGTCCAAGTGAACTCACCATTTACAAAGAAAAGAAAGATATAAAGAGGTGGCTTCACAGCCAAAATTTGAACTAAGAGAAGTACATCTAACATATGCTAGATTTAGTTCATTTGAAGCTCATAATACACTCTAATCAAAATAATATTACAAGTCTCTGCTTTGCTCTATATTCACACACCTTTTCTCAATACTCATAACTTAATTGCATAATTTTACAAAAAAATCATCACTACTTGCATTTAGATCATGTACTCATAAGATATTATTGGGAAACCCTTGATCATTCATCTTGGGCACCTAATCAACCATCTTCTGATGAATCCGCCCTCACTATAGTCCCATAACAAAGTATACCTACCCCTAAGAAGAAGAATAAGAAGGAGTTAGTCCAAAATTTCTATGACCATGTCAACTATTCCATATTCACCTTGTCAGCAGCTACCCTTACAAACTTCGATGATGACATGCCCCTTATCTATCCTGAACTTATCGACTAGGATCAACAAGGTACACCTATCATAGATACATTCAAGAACGATGAAGCAATTGCTGAGTTCATGGGACTTAGAGAAGGTATATACCAAGGGGGGATCATAAGGCAGGTTTTACCATAGACTTGGATGATAAAGCATATTTCGGGGAGTCTATTTACACCTCTAGTCGCAAAAATAAAAATAATGAGTCCCTAGGTGAAAATCGAAAGGCGCCTTTGGACCAAGAAAAAGTCAAAATAAAGGACGTATCCAAGGGCGAAAACCTCTCTGAGGCACCCGAGGAGAGAGGTTTAAATATTCTCCCTGTTGCACAAGAAAAGTCACCTATGCTAGTGGAAGAAGCTGTTGCAGTCAACATAGGTACAAAAGAGAATCCTCGAATAGTATATTTTGTAGCTTCTTTGATAGAAACAAAACAACATGAATTCAAAGACTTCTTAAAAAAGAGACAAGTAAATTTCGTATGGTTGTATGCTGACATGCCTGGGCTAGATCCAGACCTAATATTGCATCATTTACCACTCTAGCCAGGTATCAAACTAGTCAAATAGAAACTAAGGAAGATGCATTCACAAATTGCTCTATTGGTCAAGGTAAAACTTAAGAAACTATTGGACGTGGGATTCATAAGGACAATAGACTATGCGGATTGGATATCAAATCTGGTACCAGTGACTAAGCCAACTGGGGGCATTCGAATTTGCACCGACTTTAGGGACATCAACAAGGCATGTCCTAAAGATGACTTCCCATTGCCAAATATCGACATGATAGTAGACCTTACTGCAGGATATGAGATGCTATCCCTTATGGATGGTTTCTCTGGATACGACCAGATAAAGATAGCACCTGAAGATCAACATAAGACAACTTTCACATGTCCATGGGGCACATATTGTTGGAATGTTATGCTGTTTGGCCTTAAGAATGTAGGAGCCACTTACCAATGAGTAATGACTACGATTTTTCATGATTTTGTGCATACATTCATGGAAGATTATGCTGATGATATTATAGCCAAGTCAGAAACAAGGGAAGATCATTTGAAAGTATTATACAAGATATTCCAGAGGTTAGAAAACTACAATGTCAGGCTCAATCTGAAGAAGTGTGTCTTTGGAGTGAAATCAGGGAAGTTGTTAGGGTATATCATCTCTCGTAGAGGCATTGAAGTAGATCCAGAGAAGGTACAAGCAATCATAGAAATGCCTCCTCCAACTAGCATTGGTCAACTCAGAACACTACAAGGGAGATTATAGTCCATTAGGCGTTTCATAGTATAATTGGTGGATAAAATACATCCATTTCAGCATTTACTCAAGAAAGGAGTGCCATTTGTGTGGACACCTAAATGTCAAGAGGCCTTCCAACAAATCAAGGACTATTTGCTTACTCCACCAGTTCTAATGCCACCTATAGAGGGAAAACCATTGATATTGTACATCTCAGCAACTCAGTCGACATTAGGGGCTCTTCTCGCACAACACGATGATCAAGGTCATGAGAGAGCGGTTTATTATATCAGTCGTACCTTAGTGGGTTATGAATTGAATTACAGCAACATAGAACTTGCTTGCCTTGTGGTAGTTTTTGCTACCCAAAAACTTTGGCACTATAAGCTCAATTGACAAACAATGTTGATTGCAAAAATTGATCCACTTAAATACCTCCTAAGTAAGGCAGCTTTAACAGGCCGATTGGCTAAATGGGTTATGATACTTAGTAAGTATGACATTCAATATGTCAAAAGGAATGCTATAAAAGGACAGGTGATTGCAGATCAACTAGTTGATGCACCTATAAAGGAAGACCATCCATTGGTGGTAGACTTTCCAGATGAATTCCTCTTCAACCTTGACATTAAAACTGAATGGAAACTCTACTTTGATGGGTCACATACAAATCGTGGTTCAGGAGTAGGTATCTTATTTGTCATACCTCAAGGTGATACCATTCCCAAATCATTCAGGATTGCATTCCCTTGTACAAAAAATATAGCAGAATACGAAGCCTTAGTGACAGGGTTAAAAATGGCAGCTCAGTGGAACATCAAGAGCCTACATGTCTTTGGTGACTCTCAATTGGTAATCCGACAGGTGAATGATGATTACGAGACTAAAGATGAAAAACTTGCACCTTACAAGAGGATGGCTGACAGTTTCAAACAGTATTTCAAAGATATAACCTTTCAATAGATACCACGTATCCAGAATAGAGCTACAGATGCTATGGCAACCATGGCTTCCTTGTTGGATATTCCAAGTAATGTGCCTAAGTTCGAGTTTTTGGTTGAACAACTATTGGTCCCCGCTTATGATGTCCCTGATACTGTGATGGTGTGTACCATTGTTGGTCCTACATCTCCTTGGTATAAAGACATATTCAATTACCTCACTGACCAAACCCTACCTCAAGATTTGTCCAATAACCAAAGTCAAACCTTCATCCGAAAGTTAGCCAAGTACACCATCATTGGAGAAACCCTATATAGACGTACCTTAAATAACACCCTAATGAGATGTCTTGATGTTGAGGAAGCACAAACAACTTTGTGAGTGGTACACGAGGGTATATGCGGATCTCATTCGAGTGGTCCCACTCTAGCCCATAATATTATGAGATTAGGTTACTATTGGCCTACTATGGAGAAAGATTCATATGTCTTTGTAAAGAAGTGTAGACAATGTCAAATACATGGAGACTTGATAAGAGCGCTAGCGCAGGAACTTCATCCAATTACTTCACCATGGCCCTTTGCCCAATGGGGACTTGACCTCATAGGTAAGATACACCCTCCATCCTCCAAGGGAGATAAATTCATCATCACCGCCACCAAATACTTCACCAAATGGATTGAAGCTATTCCCATGACATACATAACCGACACACAAATATCTAAGTTTATCCTAAACTATATCATTTGTCGGTATGGTGTACCTCAATCCATAATCACAGACAATGGCCACCCATTCAAGAACCAAGAAGTACGCCATTTATGTGAAGAATTCCACATCAAACACCATTTCTCCACCCCATATTACCCGCAAGGTAATGGCCAAGCTGAGGCATCTAATATGACAATTGTTAGAATCCTTAAGAAGACTGTCAATGACGCTAGTCGTGACAGGCACCTACAGCTTAATCCTGCCTTATGGGCTTACCACACAAGCATCTGTACTCCCACCGACGCCACTCCATATTCCCTCGTATTCGGGTTCGAAGCTATCTTACCTATTGAGGTTGAAATACCTTCTCTACGGGTATCCTTGAAGGGTCATGTCGATGATGAAGAATACCGTGTCTCTAGGTTACAAGAGCTAGAACTGCTGGACGAAAGAAGATAGAAAGCATTAGATCATTTGCAAGCATATCAAAATCTTCTTCGTCGTAGCTACAATAGAAAGGTCCTCAATAGACATTTTGACATTGGTGACCTGGTATTAATGGAGAATCCTAAGAACCAAGCTGAAAGAGAGAAACCAGGTAAGTTTGAGCCTAACTGGCTGGGGTCGTACATTGTCACAGAAGCCTTTGGATTAGGAGCGTACCAACTCTCTACTCCTGAAGGAGAGCTGCTTTTGTCCCCTATCAACAGTTTGCATCTAAAGAGGTTCTACGCTTAAGTCTCTGAAAATCAGTGTCTTAATCTGGAAAAATACAAAAAATAAAAAAAAATAAAAAATGGTTACCTTGATGAAAACCTGGCAAACAGGCATCTTTGTAACACCAAAAAAATTGAGAAAAAAAAAAAAGTAAAGAGAAATAAATCCGTCCACTAGTGAAAACCGCTTCGGTGGCACTATGGATAAGTACCATGGTGAAAACCTGGCAAACAGGCGCCATGTGTAGTCAAGCTCGCTCTTCCATCTACCATCATTCTAATCAGACTTTTTCATCATCACTCATAATAAATGGTTGTCTTGTCAATTCCTTGGAACGATTGACATCTATCGTCCATTCCATCACATTATCCACTCCATTTCCCAAACATCTTCCCGACTGGGGGCAATCCTTGTTCCATGCCCTAACACCTTGTACATAACGTCACACCATCAGAAATGTCCTGAAAAATCCAAAAACATTTTAAAAAAAAAAAAAACATCAAAAATCCAAACAAATCACAACAGTCAGAAAATCCCAAAAACAGAGTGAAGTCAGTCATGTCAAGTCGGTCATGTTAAGTCACTCATAGACATAGTTGAACTACGTTGCCTCTGCGACTGGGATGTAGGCAAGGCCATCAATCGATGTGCCCTCGAGGCATTAGGTCAATCAGTCTAGGTTTGTCATATATCACACACTTTAAATCATGACTCTTTGTATATTCAAAGTCATTGGTCATGTCGAATTATGAGGTCTCTGCATGTACAAATTAGGCAAGGCTAATCAATTGATGAGCTCCCGAGACCACACTAGGTCAGTCCAATAGGGTTCATTAACAATCACTATCACACAATTTGCATATCATAGTTTAAGGTATCATCTCATGTCAAACACTGCCTGCACACACACAGTTTATCAGTCAAGGAATCAAGGCAAGTCATTCAACAATAAGGCAAAACATCTCAAATAGTCATCAAGTCAATATCAAACACATTGTCAAAGTGATCAACCTATGTCTTATGCAGGATATGTCTTTCTTGTCAATAGACGTCATCAAATTGTCATAGTCTCATGTGGCTTGTCACCTCAATGTCATCAGACTCCAACGTCTCATACGACATGTGTCTTACTGAAACCAGGCTTTGTCATGCCTTATACAGAAGTCACCAAGTCGAAACCAGACTCAATGTCTTATGCGGTATGTGTCATTTTCTCACATTACGCTATGTCAAACATCAACATCAAACAATCCCACAAGATCAAGTTTTGGCGAATATATTTATTTGGCTTTATGACTTTGTATCTTACTTTGTCTTATCTTTTTATCGATTTGTGCAAGATTCTATTACTATCTTTCTCAAGGATTCCCTTGAAGGATTTAGAAAAGCAACGATGTCTGAGTACTCTTTTTCTTTGGCTGTTGTCTGTCAACTATCTTTTTAACATTGGTTTTTGAGTCATGTTACTAGTTTCCTCAAGGGTGTCCTATCAAGGATTTAGAGGAGCAATGATGTCTCATGACCCGTCTTTTATTTGTCTGCTGCAGTGGTTTGTCTTGACCAAACGACTGGGGCATCTTGTCCTTAGTTTGAGTTAAGACACTCCTTGTCTACGACTGTTTGTTTTTCACAAGTGGATAACTTTGTACACTATGGTCTATCTCATATCATAGTGTGTACTATCCATCTGTGTCATGTCCCACCCAATGATGATAACAAGCAAGTATAGCGTATTTGGCAATATATCAAAGATTATATATTTTTCTCAATCAATCAATTTTCATTCTATCATTTTCTTCGTCAATCACACTTTAATTATTTCTTATTAACATTCAGAGTTAATTTCATCCTAACATTTCTCTTCTTTGACATAAAGATAAGTTACTGTGACACAATAATAACATTAGATCATTTGCATCATCATATAAGGTAAACATTGCATGTACATATTTCCATCACATATAAATAAACATCATATAGAACATTGCATCCATTATCATAAGTAAATAGAATCATCCATAACATCATTGTAAAATGCATAACTCATAAACATGTAGAAACATTTCATTCATAACACATGTATATACATCATCTAAGAAACATAATCATGTAGAAATAAAGCATCATCCATCACATAGAATTGCATATCATGTAGAAGCCGCCAAAATCATATATATATATATCGCTCAAAAAGTGTGTCACAGTACAATGTCTGAATGTATCAATAAATAAAACATGAGCTCGCAGGCTCTCTGATCAAAATACAACTGTCTACATAAGTCCCTATCATCGTGTCCCACTACCCCTACTGTCACGAGGTGATGGTGGTGGGAAAACAGTTGAAGGTAGCCTTTGTGAGGTGGAAGGCCTATCATATGGGCCTATCCTCGGTGGTCCTACCACCCCCTTTGTACTCTGTGTCCTCTGACTCCGACTATGACCTCTGCTCTGACTGCGCACCTCTGAAAATGTAGGAGCTCATCTCTCTGCTGGCACTGCGGCCTCATACAAATCCTTGTAATAAGTGGCTCTCTCCATCGATCTGACTAACTCTCGTACCATTCCATCAGATGAGGATCCACTACAAAGGCGTCTGATCTCTGAAAATTGTTGCTCTACCTCCTGTCGTCGAGCTATCGCCTGGTCTCTCTCCATGAGAGCACTGTCCCTCTCTGTATGTGCACTGTCCCTCTCTGCATAGGCACTGTCTCTCTTTGTGAAGGCACTATCTCTCTCTAGTCTCATCGCCTCAAACTCTATGGTCATAAGTCTGAGTCTCTCCTCTAAAGCATCCCTATCACTGTCTCTAGGAGCATCCTCATCCTATCTCCTCTCCACTATCCGATCTTTGAGCTCTCTCTCCTGCTCCTCCATAGGTGCCTCCTCCTCAACATCCTCCTCAACATCATCCTTACATCATCCTCTCCATATCCTGCTAACACACCCAAAGGATCTAAGGCCATGTCTGCATCAGAATCCTCTATGACATCCTCTACTCCCACATCTACCTCTACACACTCCTCAGCCACTACCTCCGCTGCAGCATGCTCACCCTCAGCCAGTATATCCACTCTCCCTCCGATATCTATCATCGAAACATCAACTGCTACTACCTCCTGCATCGGTGCATCTCCACCTGCCTGACCCCCTCTCCATCCTCTCCATCCTCATCTCCCACCTCTACCTCCACCTCTGCTATCATCTCCACCAACTCTACCAACTCTGGCACCTCCACCTCTCCGACGTCCTCTAGGCCCTGTACCTCGTCTCTCGACTAGTGCTGGCTGATCTAGATCTGTATAAGGAATCGAGCGATGCATTGCCCACCATGCCTCATAAGCAGTCGTGGTCCCTGGATATGCTAATCCATCTCTCCATCCCCACTATATTGGCTGAAGAGCCTGCATATCTGTCTCCATTGTAGCCACTGGAATCATGGGTCCCCACCATGGAACCTCTCTCGATGACCGAGCAAACTTTGCTCTACTCTAAGGCTCATCCTGAACCTCCCTGAACTTTCTCAGAACTCTATCCAGTAGATGTCACTCAATAATATGAACACTCGAAACAATCCTCCCAATGAGATACTGTGTCTGTCTGCAGAATGGTAAATGTTCATCCTCGTCCACCCACTCCTCACAATCCATGTAAGGTCTCCATGTGAACTGATCAAGAATATCCAAGGCGTGTCGCCAATATCCTATGTCACCCACATGAGTCTGTGTAATCTGCCCTATATATCGAAACACATAAGGGTATCTCTCCTCTCGCTCTATTGTCACTGGAGGACGAAATACAACTATCCTCTCAAAACCCAATATAATTAGCAATGTCGTCCCACAACTCAATGACTGTGCATCTCTATAAGCAATATCATGTAAATGAAAATACAACATCCCAAGTAGACATGGACCCCATGCATATCTTGTCTCACTCTCTAACATACCAACCAACATAGCTCCCCATCCCACTGGAAAGCCATGACCCCATCTGTCTGAAAGCACAATACCCCCAATCAATGTACATAGGATACAATCAATCCTATCGTATCTGTCTACTAACACTAGCCATCTGATCTCATAGTGCTCGATCCCGAGCCTACTAATGTCATCAACTTGATAGAACCGTGCCAACTCAGTCAACCCTCGCTGGGTATCGTACATCACCCGCTCACCCCTAATAGGCAATCTCAATATCCTATACACATCCTCCAATGTGATAGTAGCCTCCCCAGTTAGTAAATGGAATGATGATGTCTCTGAATGCCATTGCTCGCACAAAGCCGTCAACATCCCCCTATTTGCCTGAATGGCAGGCATCGACAAACAATGACGTAGGCCTAGCTTCCATAGAAGCCGAATCTATGCAGAGCTCAAACTATCTCTAAAGGAAAATGTATCTGGCCGTGACTCCCATGTGTAGATAGGATCTATCACCACCTGCAAGTTACCCATGATGTCAATATTTTTTTTTTAAAATTCCCTTCAAATTTTTTTCAAAAATTTTACTAGCCAAATGCGGCTTACTTTCACAGATGCGGTGCATTTTTCCAAATGTGTTACACCGAGCCTCATATGCGGTGCACATTGCATATGCATCACACATTCTCCACACCCTTTCTGACTATTGCACATGCGGTTCACACAAACCACATGCGGTGCACGTTGCACTTGCGGTTCATTTATACTTTCTGTTGTCCAACTACATATGTGTTTCACTAAAGACATATGCGGTTCACGTATACAATTGCGTCTACCCGTAATGAATTTGTGTTGCACAGCTACACATGCGATGCATTTTGCTCCACATGCAGTCATTCCCTAATCAGCCGAAATCAGCCTTGGCGAGTTTTTGCAGATGCGTCGTTTCGCAGTCAAATGCGGCGAATACGACGGCATATGCATTGTTTACGATGCACCACATTTACTTATTAATTTTCTATGCCTAGAAATTTTTTCCAAAAATACATTAAAAGATCTCGTTTTCAAGTACATACCGGTGGTCCTATGTTGGCCGGCCTCCTGAAGGTCCGGATCCGATATCCTTGATGTCTGGTGTATGGAATAGGCGCGATTTCCTCCGTCAGTTAGAGCAAAATCTCTAGTTTTTCTATCTCCTCTGAGTGCAAATGAATTCATTTTAGCCCTAATTCCTATTTATAGGTGGGTTAAAAGGCATTTCTTCAGCCCTTCTCTATTGGCCACTTAGCCTTTCAACTTCCAACGACCCGTATTCGTCCGAGACATCTCCGATTTCAATTCTGTCAACTCCATAGCATTTCTGACTATCATTTTGACTTATCGAGAATTTTTCCTGATTTTTTTTGAAACATTTCAAAAAATGTCAATTTTCTCAAGGGGGCATACCTTACCCTATTTCATGTTGGGGCATGACCGGGGCATATTTTCTTTGACACAACGTCGTACCAACATTGTATCAAAGAGGGGCAAACTATAGATACCTAAAATTGGTCTAGGCCTACGAGTACATATTCGACATAATGTTCTATAGTCCATGGTCATGATTAAATAATGTCAATTATTTAATTACCCTTTCTAACACATTTCCTCTATTAATTAAATACCCCCTTTTAATTAATTCATTAATTCATCATTAATCTTTATTCAACTTGATTAATTAAATAAATCATATGTATTCAATTATGTCCCTAACTAATTAATTCTTCCTTCTTAATTAAATATGTATTATTTAATTAAACCCTCTTTTTATCATATGTTAACTATAATTAAATATCTTTATTTAATTATTCATTTAACCACCTTTTCAACTATAATTAAATATTTATTATTTAATTATTCAATTCCACCTTTTCGAAAGTCAAAATTAAATAAATTACTTTATTTATTTAATTAAATCTTCTATCTTTGAATGTTGAATTAAATTAACATTTAATTCACATTTGATTCATTTATGTCACATTCCTCTATCATTCAGTTATCTAATCATCCACTTACCTTCTGACTTGAGATCTATTTTTAGTTCTCCAGTTATCTCTGAATTCAACTACTAGTCATCTCTGCAGGAAGACTCTTCGTCACAACTAGTCGATTAACTAGTTCTAACTCATATGCATGTATGCATTTATTAATTAAATATCTTTTATTTAATTAATTAATTTAATTATGCATTCGAATTCCTCATCTTCGAGTTTTGACTTTGTCTTTGACATTCAAAGTCTATTTCTTTTATTTTCGAAGATTCTTAACTGAAGATTAAGATCTTGTTCTATTTTTAGTCTTTTCTGACTCATGTTCTAACTCACGTTCTATCTAAGATAGAACTCACATCACATGGCATTCATCAATCTCGTCCGTCGATCTCTCTTTCAATCTGAGCTGATCATTCGAAAACACAAAATCTATAAAATGGCCTGTCATTATCATTATTCCTCCTCCCGAAATCATTATACATTTTTGAGAAGAAACAATCTTCGATATTTTGTTGAGACACTCGACGAAGTTATGCTTGCATTCAAACACACAAATATATGAGGGCAAGAATAACAAGACAACAAAATGGAGAAGGGCAATTGAGATAAATCGAGGAAGTATTTGCATATTCGGTGAGATCATTCTAGTTTTATTAGTTTAGATTAATCATGCTTACTTATCGTTCTTTGTTGTTTTATTTAGATTAGAATTGATGTTTAATCTTGTGTAGCTTTAGCATCCATCCACAATTCCAAAAAATCTGAGTTACAAATATTAAGTATCTAAACATGGGAAAAAAGGGATATGCTTTCTCGTTGATGACTCCCTCTTTTGTGTGCAAAACAAACCAAATGGCTACGGGAGCTGAAGGAGTTATGAAGGAATATAATCTCCAGTACCTATTAATGAGAGCCAAATTTGATAGTAAGGGTTTTCTGAGATGGAATTTGTATGGAGGAAGTTCATATCAAAACCTCCCTTCTATAGAGAACTTTTGGGAAGATTGTATTGATGAAAATGAAGTCTTGAAAAGAGATTACATGAGGCTAACCCTGAGACAAATTCAAGTCTTTGGTCTTTCATTCTGTATTCCTGAAAATGTGGTTGAGGATTCAGTGGTCATTGATCCCAAATATGAAAATTTTCCCAATATATCTCACCCTATGGTTGATTGGAGTAAAAATGAATTCTTTGATATGACAACACATGTAGCCCCAGTAATTAAATGGACTTAGGACTAGTTGGATGGGAAATGGTGGCAAGTGGTTGGCTCTACTCATGAACCTAGGTCATCGCAGAAGAATGAACAGAGGTCCACATCAACATCCGGTGTGAGTATATCATCAGGGAAACCAGCCAATAGGTCTTCTAGTGCAAGATCACAATCAGGAGGTGATGGTGAGAATCTAGAAGAAACAACTAAGTTAAAGTCAGTTTGTGAACAAGACAGTATGCCCTCTCCAACCCCTAAGAAGAAGACTGGGCAAATGAAGTTCGTGTTTGCTGATTTTGGAACCATTTTCCAACATATTGCTGAAGATAATATTTTTCCTCCTTTGTGTGAGATACCCAATTCTTCGATTGAGAATTTTCAAATTACTCTCGGTAACCCTCACGAGATTGCTAGTGGAAAGAAAGATTCTAGTTTAGTAGTAGCTTCCCTAGAATGGTTAAAAAAGGAAGTAGAGAAGAAAAGGAAGTATACTCCCACGATGATAGTT
Organism: Sequoiadendron giganteum; assembly: GCA_007115665.2. Lineage (NCBI taxonomy): Eukaryota > Viridiplantae > Streptophyta > Pinopsida > Cupressales > Cupressaceae > Sequoiadendron > Sequoiadendron giganteum. The sequence continues at coordinate 418,602,531 of CM021106.1, forward strand.
GAAGTTGACACAATTGCAAATTTACTTCAAAGTTCGTCAAAGCCCAAGAAAGCTCGAAGAATGTCAAGAATGTTAACTAATACCACTTTTGTAAATCAAGTGTTAGAAATTATTGATATTGTAAAGGAATTAGGTGATAATGAAATAACTGAGGTAGACTACAAAATTACACATGTTGATATGGGGCCTCCAACACTTGAAGGTGATGTTTATCATGCTAATTACTCAGTTAATTCTTTAATTAAGAGAGTGAAAGAAGACAGAAAAGAGAAGGTGAAGTTACAATCTCAAGTTCTTGCTTTAGGCAACTTTATTTCTTCCATGGTTACTCCTCTGGCACCCGATGGAGCCTCAAGCTCTCAGGTAGAAGGTATTGATATCCTTACCATTCAACAAATTCAAAATAATATGAGTTATTCTAGAGTAGCAAGTGAATGGATCAACAATATATCTCATGAGTCCATTTTCCTCATCAGTAAATCCATACTCTCCTACACTCTGATTACTAATAAGAGGAAAGAACTGGTAACAAAACTTCAACAAGTCAGGAAGGAGCAGACTAGTCTCTATGTTCTTTTTCAAGAAGTGAAATAATTAAATTCAATGGATCAGATGATACTAATCGATGAGAAAATTGTTAGTGATACTAAAGAACTGGACCCTTCTTGGTCTGATTCACTGGAGTGGAAACTGCATAGGTATGATAATCTATTAGGAGAAATTAATAAAACACTTGAGCGATATTTTGAAATGTTGGTGGAGATTAAAGATAGTTGTCATAATTTGGATGTGGAAATTACTGATGAGTTTGATGAGAAAATTTTGGATATGAAGGAAGTTTCTCTAAAGTTTAGGGAGACATTCAACAAGGAAATAGTTGATCCTACTACAATAACTTGGGAATCCTTTTTGAAACTTGGTAGATTGTAGATGCACCTAAAATCTTATAAATCTGAGGAGATTAGAAGATATGAGGCATTGGTCGAATCTAATATAACTTTATCCAAGTGGAGAACCAAATTACAGATCACCACGACACCCGGGAGTAAAGATATATTTTCAATTGTCACCAAGTATCATGATTACAGGTCCAGGATGAAGATATAGGAAAAGTTGCTAGAGCAAGAAGCGGTTGAAGTTCCTAATGATGAAGGTAAGGAAGCGAAAAAGAATGATGCATAGTTATTTTTAGTATTTCATGATACTTCTTTAATTTTGGCTCTTTTAAGTTTTAAAAATATTTTATGATGGGGTATGGTTTATTTCAAGAAAATGTTACGAAAGACAATCGGTTATGCTATAAATATGGGCTTAATCGATGCAATTAGGATCTTTGGGGAAAAACTTTGATTTTCCTCATTAGAACAACTTTAATATTTTGAAGTTTTTGCAGTTATCATTCAATATAGAAAACTCATATGGTGGAATTCATACAGGTATAATATTTGAATTATGGTGTATGGGTTTATTTTGTTATTCTTAATATCTTATCATGGTTATCTATGTTGAGGATGTGGATGTTTGATTAATTATGTTGCTGCTGAATTTTTATCTTTGAATGAATGTTTGTAGCAACGGTTTGAGTTTAGTTGAAGAGTTTCATTAGTTCTGGGAATGGTTAAGTCTTTACAGTTTCAGTTCATATTTATATATTGTTATTCCTTTCAAATATTTTTGGTCAAAAGCAACACATTTCTTTTCTTTCTCGTTAAAATCAGACTGAGTTTCTATTCCTTGAATATCTTTGAAGGTAGCTACCACCTTGTAAAATAAGCAGAATTGATAGGAAATCCTATTATATCGGTTCAACTGTTGTTACATTTATCATCTTCATAGGCGATAAAATATAGAGTTAGGTGACAAACCTATTAACTAATAGATTTTTGGCGACTCCGCTGGGGAGAACTTAGAAACATTTTGCATTATGAGTTACTTTCTGATTGTTTGTCATGGTTCTTCAAAAGCGTAATGCTCTTGTTCTCCAACACAACATAGACTGGTTAGTCGATGATCAAGAGGATATAGTTATTGGTCTTCAACTTCTTTCTTGGAAGCAAAGAAGAACCAACATTTAGTATCATCAAGTTAATGAAGTATTGGAATAAGAAGAAGAACTTGGTGAGATAATAAGAGAGAACGCTTTGCATTTTGAAAATGCTCAAGAATTTTTTTTTGTAGAAAATATTGCACTTGTGGTTGAGAGGATCAGAGTTCCTACTGTGCCAGTCCCAAATGACCAACCTAGGAATCAGTTGAACAATAGAAAAAATCTTCCATGAAACCATTAGTGAGTGGAAGTTGGCGACTCTATAATCTATTTATTTGTTCAATTCTGGCACCTAAAAGGTACACAAGGGGAGATAAGAAGAAAGGGATCACTGATGAAGATTTTGAGTTACTAGAAGCAGTAGGTTTCTCAACTTTTTTGCCTAACCAGAAAGCTTAAATCTAAATCCACTAGTAGAGCATCATCTCCTACTCCTTGTCCTATTCCTACTGGGGTTCTTAGTACATCCTGTCAAGTTATCCTCTTACTCGACATAGTTCTTTAATTATAGATAAGTTTTCCTATCCCTAATCCCATTGTCATGGCCCAACCAATCCCTTGGGGAGCTGTAATAGGCCCCCTCACTTTCGAAGCCAGAGCTCAGTTGCATGATTTTCCTTAAGGGTGTAGGGAAGATTATACCGAAGTTTAGTGGAGATGGGAAAGTTTCTCCCGAGGAACACATGCAAGATTTTTTTGCCACTTGTGTTATTCTATCTATACAATATGAAGATGTTTGCATGAGGCTTTTTACAAAATCTCTAACGGATGCGGCTGTCGACTGGTTTTATTCTCTTCCAAATGGTACTATTAATAATTGGGCTACTTTTAGAACAAAGTTTGAAAATAGATTTAAGTCTGTTGAAAATGATCAAGTCCTAGTTTCCTAGTTAGAGTCTATGAAAAGGAGGTTCATGAGTCAATGTGATACTTTGTAGCCAAATTCAATAAATAGTTCAATAGAATTTTTGTAAATATGAGGCCAAGAGGTGAGTTGTTAAATGCTATGTTTATCAACACTCTGCCATCGGACGTAAGCTTCACTATCAAAAGAGAAGGAGCCGCTGATGTGGGAGTTGCCCAAAAATTGTCTATATCCATTGAATATGATTTCATTGTACCGGGAAAGTGGAAAAAGGAATTGTAGAGTGGTAGGTCTTTGCCCACAAATTCTATCGATCCAGTTATACAAAGATTAGCCAATGATATAATTACTCTTAAAAGGCAAATTCCAAAGGGTCCTTCACAAACACCTTATCAGGATGTCCCTAGAGGATATTATAATTATCATGGGGTTCCCAAAAAATCATTATCATTGGGTGCCCCTCCTCAAAGATTGGAAATTGAAGCTGCCCCTTCTTCGAGTAAGAATAACCACTGTAATTTCCACTTGACTTCTGACCATGATGGTGCAAGTTGCCTAAAGATGATCTAATTCATGCAAATGATGTCAACCAAAGAAGGTACATGGGAGCCATATGTGGAAGAGCCAATTCCATCTCAAGACTCGAGCATGAATTTATTTGAATTTGTACTAGACTCAGAAGACAAAGAGGATGTATACGTAAGAGTGGACTATCCAAATTGTGCCATCTTTACAAGTGCTCAACATGCAATTGGTGAGGCATCTAATTCATCATCAACTCCCAAATTCTTATTGACAAGACAAAATAAGTAATAGCATAATGCCTCCAAAATTACATCAACTGAGGTAACTCCTACTGATTCCTTGAATTCCTCTGTCACCAGTCCATTTGATATAATCGAGTCCTGTAAAAATAATAAAGTCCAAATTTCTCAAGCTGAGTATCTAAGACTTAATCCTACAGAATTAGACAAAATTAGTCAAATACATTAAGCAAGAGCCTTTACCCTTTCATTGTAATGTAAAAGTGTCCCCAGAGTGTGAAATCTCTGTTGAGGACCAAGTTTGTACTAATTTTGTTGTAAAGGATTCATCTCAACCTTACCCCTTTGTAAAACCAAAGCCTTTTTATGTGTCATTGTATATCGCTGGTTTTAGGTTGAGTAATTGTATTATTGATTTAGGAGCCTCAAAGAATATGATGTCAACCCAAATAGCCAATTCCTTAGGGTTTTCCTTTACATCCTCCCAAGGTAAATGTTACTCAATGGATGGTTCTCCCGTTCCTATTATAGGTCAGATTAAGGATGCTCAAGTAGCTCTAGCTGGTTTTCCTAAGAAGAGATTGAAATTAACCATACTAGTTGCTGACATTCCAGCTTGTTATGGAATGCTCTTGAGTAGAAGCTTTTGTAAAGATTTGGGTGGGGAAATATAAATGGATTGGTCACATGCTTTGATACCATTGGAAGGGAAGAAATTATGCTTAAACCTTGAACCCAAAGCCAAATTTATTTTTCTAAAGTCTGGTGATCCGAGGGCAGATATCTTATTTGTTGAGATAGGGTCGGACACTTACATGTGTGCCTCTGAAAAAGGAGACCAAAATTTTATCAATCTGGATCTAGTCAATGAGTTATGGACACTTGAGTTTGATGGGAGATGTACTAATATTGGATCAGGTGCAGGGGTAGTTTTGGTCTCTTCAAATGGCTATAAGTTCCCGTTCACCTTCAAGTTGGAGTTTGCTAACACTAATAACACGACTGAATATGAAGCTCTATTGATTGGTCTAGGTGTGGCAAAATAAATAGGTATTAAGCAGTTGAGAGTCATGGGAGATGTGGATTTGGTGGTCAGGCAGGTCAGGAAAGTTTATACTATAAAAAATAGTCGGCTTAGACATTATAGAAATAGAGTTTGGGATTGTATAGAGGATTTTGATGCCTTTTCCATATAATCAGATCTGAGAGATCAAAATACTAGGGCTGATTCTCTAGCAGTTTCATAATCATTTCTCTTGCGTCACCCTAATTTTAAAGATAAGTCATTTTAGGTTGAGATTGTGTACTGACCCAGTGTCCCTGACAATGTGAATCATTGGCAGGTATTTAATAATGACCAACAATTCATTGCATTTTTGGAGAAAGTTGAATCTTTTGCTAATATTTTCTTTAAGGAGAGTAATGACAAAAGAAATGAGGTCCTGGAAGGGGAAATTAGTGCTTCATATGGAAGAGAACCTAAGGTTATTCAATTAAAAGGGAATAAAATTCCTAAAGGTTTGGTCTCTCTTGAGGATTTGTTCAACAAGCATGACCAATATTTGAAGCAAAATAAATAAGTTTCAATTGAATCATCTGCTGAGTTTGATAAGGTCAACATTGGTACATAGGATGATCCCAAGATCATTTGTATTGGTAAATTTTATTCCGCTCAAGAGAAGGATAGGCTAATCTCTTTGCTAATTAAATACAAAGATGTTTTTGCTTGGTGTCATGCTAACTTGAAGAAGTTCAAAAATGGAGAGTTTCAACATAAAATACCATTAAAGCCTCACTCAACATCCTATAGACAAAAACATTGAACTTATAATCCCAAAGTTGCAGAGGCCATTTTCAGTGAAATTGACAAGATGTTGAAGGAAAAAATCATTAGTGGCCAATATTGTTCTTGTAAGGAATAAAAATGGAGAAATAAGGATATGCTTTGATTTCAGAAACTTGAATCAAGCATCTTTAAAAGATAATTATCCATTTTTTGTGATGGATCATATCTTGCAGATGGTTGTTGGTGCCAAAATGATGTCTATGCTAGATGGTTTTTTAGGTTATAACCAAATTGAAATTTTCCTAGAAGATCAACATAAAACTGCTTTCACTACTCCTATTGGTGTTTTTGCATATAGTAGAATTCCCTTTGGACTTATTAATGCAGGTGCAACGTTTCAAAGAGCAATGGATTTATCATTTGGGGATTTAAGGAACAAAATTATTGTGATTTAACTGGATGATCTGATAGTGTTTTCTAGGAAGAGAGTCGATCATTTACATGATTTAGAGGTGATACTACATCGTTGCAGACAGGAAGGGATCTCCTTGAATCCTAAGAAATCAATTTTTGTTGTGACAAAAGGAAAAATCTTAGGTCATATTGTTTCAAAAGATGGTATCAAAGTAGACCCTGAGAGAGTAAAAGCAATTATGCAACTAAGACTACCTAACAACAAGGATGGTACCGGGTCTTTCTTTGGCCAAGTGAATTTCCTAAGGAGGTTTGTGCCTAATTTTGCTGAGCTAACCAAGTGTATTTTTAATATGATGAACAATCACCCTAGGTTTAAGTGGAGTAGTGAAGGGAAATAGTCTTTTGAAGATATCAAAACCGCTATTGAAAACACTCCTACTTTGGTTCATCCTGACTTTACTAAATATTTCATCATATATAGCTATGCCTCTGTACATACTTTGTCAACCATCTTATTACAAGTAAATGAGAAAGGTATTGAATCTCCCATCTCTTTCATGAGTACCCCTATGAAGAAGTATGAACTCAAATATACTCCACTTGAAAAACATGCATATGTTGTTGTCAAGGCACTCAAAAGTTTTAGATTCTATATTATTCACTCTCATGCAACTATTTTTATCCTTGAAACTATTGTAAAAAGTATACTTACCCAACAGGATATTGGATGTAATAAGAGGGGGTCTTGGATAGCCAAAGTACAAGAATATGATCTAGACATTAAACCTACCAACTTGGTTAGAGGAAAGGGTTTAGCTAAGATGATTTCCGAAAATAGATTTGTTGAAGAGGAGGAGTTGTCGTTGGTTTTGTTTACTAGCACGACTGATGAATGGTTTTTTGATGTTTCTTATCTTCTGACTTATCGTGAGTGCCCATCTCATTTATCATCCAAAGAAAAGAGGAATTTAAAACTTAAAGATAGTAAATATGTTCTTTGGGAAGGAAATTTGTATAAGAAAGGTGTAGATGGAATCTTCCTAAGGTGCATTGACAAAGAACAACAAAGGAGATTGCTAGAGGTATTTCATAGTGAAGCCCGTGGTGGATATTTTTCAGTCTCTGTGAAAATTTTTAAAATCCTACGTCATAGGTTATATTGGCCAGGTATGTTTAAAGATGCTTATGAATTGGTATAAAAGTGTGAGAAATGTTTAAGGTTCATTGGTAGACCCCAACTAGCTGCCTTGCCTTTGAAACCCGTAGTGATAGAGGAGCCTTTTCAACAGTGGGGCCTTGCTTTCATCAGTCCAATTAATCCAGGTTTTAGTGTAGGACATACACATTCTTGACCACCATAGACTATTTTACTAAATGGGTCGAAGCTATTCTAGTGAAACACACCACTACAAAAGTTTTGTGATTTCCTGAAGGAAAATATCTTTGTGACATTTGGGGTAACCAAGAAAATTGTTGCCGATAATGCTAGCTCATTTTCATCTACTAAGATCACTCTTCTATTATGATTATGGTATCATCCTTGCTCATTCTTTTGAATATTACCCACAAGGCAACGGGCAGGACAAATCTAGTAATAAAAATCTGATCTCCATTATAAAAAAACTAGTGGATGAAAACCAACAAGGATGGCACAAAAAGTTATATGATGCTTTGTGGGCTGATAGAGTAACTTAAAAAAGGGCTATTGGGATGTCCCCTTTATAGTTAGTAAATGGCATTGATAGTACCTTACCAACACCCTTGGAGATCTTAGCACTCAGTTTTCAGAAGCCCATAGAAGATGGTCAATTTTAGACTACACTAGAAAAATGAATCATGTACCTGAAAAAGTTGGAGGAGCAAAGAGAAATGGTTGTTGATAAGATTGCCAAGCATCAGAATATGGTAAAGAAGGTTTTTGACAAAAGGGCTAAGCAGAGAGATTTTTCAATTTATGATTCAATTCTTCTTTGGGATAGAAGAAGGGAGCCAAAGGGAGCACACAAGAAATTTGATTCTCTTTGGAGAGGGCCTTTCAAGATCAAGCAAATGGTTGGTGATCATGCTTTTTGATTGGCTTATCCTGATGGTACTATTCTACCTCTTGCCTACAATGGGAAATGTTTGAAACTTCTTGAGTGATTAATCTCTGGGTTCATCCTTGTATATAGTCTTTTTGCTATTTTGTTTCTTTTTGTTGTGTCTGGCCTTGCTCTGTTTGCCTAATGAATAAGGCTTTGTGCCATGGTTTCTAGATTCTCTATGTCTTGTTAGTCCTTGTTCCCATTTAGAGCCACTGTTACCTCTAGGTATCATTTTACTAAGTTTTTTTAAATTGTGCCATTTGCTAAGGTATTAAGTCCTTCATCTCGTCTGGTTTGAAGTCCTTTGCCTTTGTAATGGTATTCACTGGTTTTTGAACCTCTTGTTGTAGTCTCTTTGAGTTTCGTAACTTTGGTCATTGGCATCCAACATTTCCCAACCTTTTCGCGGGGTTTGTAGGTTTTGTAACTATCCAATAGTTCATCTTAGTCCTTCCCTAACGATAAAGCGAGTTGATAGGATAGTATTTCTTGTGGGGTTGGGAAGTCGGGAGTTTCTATAACTTCACAAACCTACGATTTTGGTTCTAAAGTTTTATTTTTTCATGACTGGGTGAAATCATATTTTCCACTTCTTTCGAAGCACTGCCAATTCAATTAAAAATGCATATGGTACAGCTTGGAGACGTCTTGTCAAGAGTCTTCAAAATAAGAACAAATCTTTGGGTTTCCTTTTTCCAAAGATTGAAATAAAGTACTACATTAATGCAACACCAAATGCACGACTTATCTACGACATAGTTTGAGGTGGAAATTTTTTCTCAAAGTGTTTAGGTTCCATTTCTTTATTCTGCAACTACTTCTCCTAGCGCATGTGTGATTCTATATGTGTCATGGGCTCATGCAATCCATAATTGTTAATTGTTGGCTCGACATAAGGGATACTAAGCTTGAACCTTTTAAGTTGAATGAATTTTGGGCAGGTCTGGAGAGTGATAAAAGGTCTGAGGTAGATGTAAAACTTATTAAAAGTGGGTTAGCTCATGTTCGAGGATTTCCAAAGGTTGTGCTAAGTGTGGACCTAATTACTACACGTGCAAGAAGATACATTCCAGAAACTCATGAAATTAAATTCGCGGACGAAACAATAATTGCAAAAAATTCTCCTGAAATTGTTTCCCGCACGCTAAATATTCTGGAAAGGGAACCTGTAGAATACATGTCTATGGTCGTAGCTAGATATTTCTTTAGAATGAACGAGGACTGGTGCAAAAATACCATGGCTAAAACTTGGTTGAGGTCAGAGAAGAAAGGTAAGTCACAACTACCACCCAAACTTAAGAGTCTATTTTAAAGAGGAAATTATAGATTGTGTTGCTTTGTTGCATCATGTAGTGGGAAGCACACAAATTGAATCATTTGAGGATTGGATGTGCTGGTTTATTTTGACAATTTGTGATGATAATATTTTTATTAATTGGGCTGAAATTATTTGCTTTCATTTGAACGAGCAATTAATCAATTTCCACAAGACTGTTATGTTTTGTATGTGCTCATGCCTAATATATGTGGTAGCAAGTCAGAGGTCCTTCTAGCTTGAGTTGGAACCACAAAGGCTCTTAAATACTCACATGCATGTGTATAAGCTCTATCTGTAGTTCATGAAATAGTTTGGAATGAGAGATTTTTGTCGGGTTAATGATCTATTTTCTATAGAGGCCATAAGAAAGCTAGATGGAAACCCAAAAATGCGCTTCTCTCTCGAATCGATCTCCCTTGTGTCAAAGTTTGGGAGTTTTTATATTCAATTTGATACATTCTCTTACCTAAGAATTGGGGGTTTTGAGTAAGCCCCGCTGAGGTTACCTAGGTATCCGAAGGATTTGTTGGTTTTCCTAGAGGTTTATCAAAAGATGGCCATGGTAAATATTAAGTATCTAAACATGGAAAAAATGGATATGCTTTACCGTTGATGACTCCCTCTTTTTTTTGCAAAACAAACCAAATGGCTAGGGGAGATGAAGAAGTTCTGAAGGAATATAATCTCCAGTACTTGTCAATGAGAGCCAAATTTGTAGTGAGGGTTTTGTGAGATAAAATTTGTATGGAGGAAGTTCATATCAAAACCTCCCTTCTATAGAGGACTTTTGTGAATATTGTATTGATGAAAATGAAGTCTTGAAAAGAGATTACATGGGGATAACCCTGAGATAGATTCAAGTCTTTGGTATTTTATTATACATTCCTAAAAATGTGGTTAAGGATTCAGTGGTCATTGATCCTGAATATGAAAAATAGCCCAATAAGTCTCACCCTAAGGTTGATTGGGGTAAAAATGAAGTCTTTTATATGACAACATGTGCCACCCTAGTAATTAAATGGACTAATGACTGGTTGGATGGAAAATGACGACAAGTGGTTAGCTCTGCACAAGAATCTAGGTCATCATAGAAGAATGAACAAAGGTCCACATCAACATCCGCTGTGAGTATATCATCAGGAAAACTAGCCACCAAGTCTTATAATACAATTTCACAGTCAGGAGGTGATGGTGAGAAGCCAGAAGAAACAACTAAGTTAAAGTCAATCTCTGAACAAGATAGTATGCCCTCTCCAACCCCTAAGAACAAGACCGGTCAAATGAAGTCTATGCTTGTTGATTCTAAAGCCATTTTCCAACAGATTGCCGTAGATTATATTTTTCCTCCTTTGTGTGAGATGCCCAATTCTCTGATTGAGAATTTTCCACTTACTCCCAGTAACCCTCATGAGATTGCTAGTGGAAACAAAGATTCTGGTTTAGTAGTAGCCTCCCCAAAATGGTTGAAGAAGGTAGTAGAGAAGAAAAGGAAGCATACTCCCATGATGATAGTTGAAGCTGATATAGTTGCAAAGTTACCTCAATGTTCTTCAAAGCCCAAGAAATCTCGAAGAATGCCAAGAATGTTAACTGATACCGCTTCTAGAAATCAAGTGTTAGAAATTGTTGATCTTGCAAAGGAATTAGGTGATAATGAAATAGCTGAGGTACACTATAAAATTACACATGTTGATATGGGGCCTCCAACACTTGAAGGTGATGTTTATCATGTTGATTACTTAGTTAATGCTTTGATTAAGAAATTGAAAGAAGAGAGAAAAGAGAAGGTGAAGTTACAGTCTCATGTTCTTGCTTTAGGCAACTTTATTTCTTCCATGGTTACTCCTTTGGCACCCGATGGAGCCTTAAGCTCTCAGGTAGAAGGTAAAGATATCCTTTCCATTCAAAAAATTAAAAAGAATCTGAGTTATTTTAGAGCAGCAAGTGAATGGATCAATAATATATCTCAGGAGTCCATTTTATTCATCAGTAAATCCATACTCTCCTACACTCGGATTATTAGCAAGTGGTCGAATCTGATATTACTTTAGCCAAGTGGAGAACCATACTATAGATCACCATGACACCCGAGAGTAAAGATATATTTGCAATTGTCATGAGGTATCATGATTACAAGTCCAAGATGAAGACAAAAGAAAATATGTTGGAACAAGAAGCGGTTGAAATGCCTGATGATGAAGGAAAGGAAGCGAAAAAGAATGATGCATAGTTATTTTTAGTATTTCATGATACTTCTTTAATTTAAGTTCTTTTAAGTTTTAAAACTATTTTATGATGGGTACGGTTTATTTCATGAAACCATTACCAAAGACAGTTGGTTATGCTTTAAATATGGGCTTAATCGATGCAATTAGGATCTTTTGGGCAAAACTTTAATTTTCCTCATTAAAACAACTTTAATATTTTGAAGTTTCTACAGTTATCTTTCAATATAGAAAACTGATATGATGGAATTCATGCAGGCATAATATTTGAATTGTGGTGTATGGGTTAATTATGTTATTCTAAATATCTTATCGTGGTTATCTATGTTGAGGATGTGGATATTTGATTAATTATGTTGTTGTTGAATGTTTATCTTTGAATGAATTTTTGTAGCAATGGTTTGAGTTCAGTTGAAGAGTTTAATTAGTTCTGGGAATGGTTAAAGTCTTTGCACTTTCAGTTTATATTTAGATATTGTTATGCCTTTCAAAGCTTTCTAGTCAAAATCAACACCTTTCTTTGCTTTTTGGTTAAAAGTAGTCTGAGTTTATATTCATTGAATATCTTTTAAGGTACTTGCCACCTTGTAAAATAAGTAGAGAATCGATAGGAAATCCTATTATATCAGTTCAACTGTTGTTACATTTGTCATCTCTGTGGGAGATAGAATTTAGAGTTCAGTGACAAACCTCTTAACTAACAGCCATCAAACATGATTACAACACTATTATGCTTATCATAAGACCCTTTTATGATTGCATTGCTACCATTACCATAAATAAGCCAATTTTAGAATGTGTTGTCACCACTTGTAGAGCCAAGATAACTCTTCCAGGACCTCCTTACAATCCATAGCCAAAAAGTAAGTACAATCACCTACATCAACTAGGGAAGACTCTAGCACAAATTTCCATTCTAGAGCTCCTTCGCATATCACCAAAACATAGAGCTATCCTTGATAAAGCCTTGCAAAAAGCATCTGTATCCCACTAATCTAGATGTCAATGAATTTCAGGACATGGTTGGATACCTAGGTATGTTGCATCATGTCACCTTCTCTAAACAAGACTTTTCTACACAAAATTTTGATCATAATGATGCCATACACCCTGAAGTCTGCATTAATAAAGATAAGATCAGATGAGTCCTAGTAGACGGTGGAGCAAGTCCGAACATTTTCTTACTAAAATTGCTAAAATCATTGGGATACTCTAAGAATTGCATAGACCAAACCAAGAAAATTATGATTAAAGCTTATGATGATGTTGAGCGCTCATCTGAAGGGGTAATTTCACTTCTATTAAGATTTGGTCCCACAATACAGAACACAATGTTTCATGTCTTGGATCTGGATTTACACTACAACCTTCTCCTTGGCCACCCATGGATTCATTCCATGAGGGCTATCCCATCAACATACCACCAATGCCTTAAGTTTCCTCATAATAGAACTAAAATTACTATTCCTGGTGATCCTGATCCCTTTCAGTATTACACAAACCTAAAAGAAATCATTAAGTGTCAAGTGCCCATAAATCGAGAGGCCTCATCTTCAGGTTCATCGCACTACATTGACCCATCCTCTCTTGTCAAATAATCCACTCCATTCAAGCCACCACCCACACCCAAAATATATATACAAGACAAAGTTTATAAAGAATACAATATGAAGAGTTCATTCTGCATTGGAAAGTTACCCAAATCACCAAAGTCTTATGGAAAACTGCATCCTATGCATCCTAAGGCTATCATCCACAATCCTCCTACCATTTTCACTAAATGGGGGGAATTAGCTAAAGAATCTCTAGATGATCACATTTACACATGGTTGTATAAAGAAGAAGAGGAGATAAAACCTAAATAGTCACCAATTGAATGATATCTAAAAGGTTTGCTTTCAATGAAGCAACAAGGATATGATGGACATGATGACCTTGGTTTAAATAAAAATGGGATATTATAACCTTTATTGCCTCCTAAATTACCAAAATATGTTGGGTTAGGGTATATTCCACCAAAACTGAGTCCTCCAAGTTCTAAGTTTGTTGGCAAAACAAGGATAGACAACTGAGAGGGGGGGGTGAATCAGTTGTTACCAAAATCAAACTTATACAACATTAATCAATCCTATATCATAGATCTGATAATTAACAGTGCAAGCATTAAATCAACAACACATTAGAGACACATGAACACCAAGATTTTATATGTGGAAACCCTATTAGGGGAAAAAACCATGGTGGATGTTAGTCCACAAGATTATACCCTGTTAGAAGTATAATGAAGAATAAAAAGGGAACGCACTGCCTAGAGCACATTGCTCAAAGGGAAGGCTCACTGCCTTACATACAGTAATCAGATTAAATCCATTTGATGAAGTTGAACTGAGAAATTAGCTTCTACAAAAGCCAAATTAAAGTTCCAGTTAGGCGCAGAAAAACTTCTTCAAACTCTTCCACCCTCTGCTCAAACTCTTCCACACTCTTCTCTGAATGATCTAACCTTTATTCGCACTTGTACATCACTTTTAAACTTGAGAAATTCACACTAAATGAGGAAAACATGTCATATATATATCCGCTAAACGGATTTACAACCACTATTCATTCGGCCAAAAATAAAGAATAAATTACAACTGTCGGCCTTGATACATGAATAAATTACAATTCACACCAACACAAGTCAGTCACAACATAGTGAGGACCCAAACAAACACCCCCAAACATGCCAAACAATAAAATATTAATCCTCATGGATCCGCAACATGCTAACATCATCATGTCGTCCAAGAACATGAAAAATCGGGCACACATCAGAAGAATCTCTGATCATGAACACTTCAATCAATGCAGACATACAACAAGGATAGAGCACAATCTAGAATCATCCATGAATGTCATAGGTATATGCACAACACATGAAATTACCAAAATTTCATCCGCTTCAACCAAGAACACCATCTACATAAACTAAGTAACTGTAGGCACACAAATCTTCATAACTTCCATAAATCTTTATGCGAACCTCAAAAACTTTCAGACAACATACTAGAAAGATTCAACAACAAACCCTTTGAAGCGCACCTTCATATCTTCAACACATAGAGCTTTCCAACATTATGATCTTCTTAGCTCCATTGGCTGCCTGTACAATATTTTTTTATAATTTTCTCAATATCCTCGACATTTACAACCTTAAGAAGATTCAATGCTAATAGTGTTGACATCAATGACAAACACATATCAGCAACACAACCACAACATCCAAAAAAGTTAACCTTGACTGGGGGTGTTGATGCTTCAGATGAGATCAAGACATCTGAGGAATCTTACAACTTTGATGCCTACTCCAATGAATATGAATGGGATTCATTGTCCTCTACTACTAACCTTGAAACTTGATGAAATATTTAGAGAGCCTAGTGAGCCTACCCTTGAAGTAAGATTCAATCAAATTCTTATAACTGATTCCCCACAAAACCCGTCACATTCCTACCAAAAGATCTCCTTGCAAATGGGAGCATGGTGTTGGAACCAAAATTCAACCCCAAAATTCCATCAATTTTAGGTAGCTCAGTATGACCACTCTATTTTACACCATATGCATCCATCCTCAAAACCATCACCTCTAAGCTTAAAATATTATAACTATAGTCCCCCTAACCCGTTCCAATAAAAATCATTATTATTTAACATCACCCTGCCCATAGTTGATTGCCTTAAGTCCACTACTGGGAACTCATTTTTCCAAAACAATATCATTTCGAGGAGAGTTACATTGCAATATCCTCATCAAATAAAAAATGAAGCCAACACAAAATATCAGTGATACCACCAGGCTTCAAAGTGACATATTCAAATCTCTCTCTGACAACCCAAAAATCAACCTTTCGAAAAAGTCGTCTGGTCTCCTCGAAGTGAAAAGTCATCTGGTCTCTCTAAAAATGTATAGTATAGAGAAACATCGATATTCTAAGGATGCTAAATCATTTTGAAATTTAGGAAATAGATAAAAATCTCTCAAACATTAATGCTATGGTTGATTAGAAAGGTGGTGCAAGTATCATTTATGAACCAAAGTTGATGAAAGTGAGCCAAATCTTGCTATATATCACTCATAAGATCTTGAAATCTTAATGAATCGTAGCTGAAAATTGAGGATGTGGGGTCGAGTGATAGCAAGCAGTTCAGAAATGATGACATTGATTCAAGTAAGTATTTGAGACTCATCTGAAGATATTTTATTAGATATTTTTTGAATTACAATGAAGATAGAGTTTTAAATATGGAAAGAACACCAGAGAAACCGAAAGTGAAAAGATAGAAAATCGAGACTAGGCCATCAAATCGAGATTTAATTGAACAAAGTCCTAGTTCTGGGATGAAGTCTAAGAGGATATCCCAATTGAACCCCTCATGTGAAAAATTGGAAGATAAACATAAGAACCTGGGAGATATGTGGACTCCACAGCAAGGCTACAACCTATTTATATACCATTATAGGAAGAAATACATGCACAAACCTATATCAAACCCATGGAACATGAACTTAGAAAAGCTAGTGATGCCCAACGTATTTGTTAATGTGGAGTTGATTAAGGTGTTAGCTAAAAACTATAACCCTAAGATAAGGTCAATTCTTTCTCATGACATCTCGTAGTTTTTCCTCATAAAAAGAGATTATCTTTCTATGGTCTTTCAACTAGATACATCCAAGAAAACACAACTGAGGATAAGGGATCTTTTGGAAGAGTATTGAACCATGGAAACTAGCTACAAGAGATGGAAATTACCTCTGCATATACCTAGGGACACAAGAAACCACCTTAAAATATTTTCTAGTAATGATAAACCCCCATTTTCTATGGGTTAATTGGAGGAGTACTATCAGTATACCTATTACTCATCTAGCCAGGTCTTAGGAGTTGATACTTCTGCTGAGATGGCCATAGCTCCCATGGTTTTGTAAGAAGATATCTAGAATCAAGATTCTAGGTCATATGATAATGCAAAATACTTAGCTAAGGTAATTAATACCTCACTTACCTATATCAAAAACAATAGTGATGCTATCAATTTCAAACAATAATCCCTACTCATGCATATGATATTGTATGAGGGACAAGCAATGAGCATGTGGGGAGAAGAGTTAAGAATTAAAGACCTGGATAATGATGGAAATATGAGACCAATCCAAATGTAGACCTCTATATGGGTTAGAAGATGTGGGAGATCCCAGTACCTATATTTTAAAGAGTATTTTATGAAACATTTGTACAGATTGCTTGGCCATAATTGTGATTACAACTTGTCTCCAAAGATATAGAGATTCCTCTAACCAAAGGAGAAAAATCTTGAAGGAAAGATAAACCACAATTGGAGGGACTGGTATGTATTTGAAGATTATATTATAATAAGAGTGTATGGATTTGAGGAAAATCCATTCCTTCTACTGAAAACAATGCCTGACAGGGTTGCATACTTAGAAATTGTGAGGAAAATTGGTCTATTCAGACTATATGCATCTCAAGAGCTATGGAAATCAATCTCTTATGCCTTCTACTTTTTGTTTCAGTATTTTTACTATCATCTCTGAGAAAGGGTATGATTCAATTGGCAGTAAAATAGATTACTATGCCATGCCACTTGGGAATAAGAGGGGGAAATTTGACCCTAAACATTTTATTCAGAATGCCAATATGATTTTTATTTTGAAGAGATATGAACATGTGTTTTTTGTAGATGATGTTATTAGAAACTATGATGAGACTCAATCAATGATGAGAAAGGCTTCATATAATAGGATAGTCATGGAAGACACATGGAGGAAAGGCCATGACCCATCATACACACATGCCTTTCATGAAATATTGGATCCCATGGATAGAATTGAGTAGTTGCTTTTGCATGAAGAAGAGTTGACCAAAGATGTACTTGTAGATTTTGAGAAAAAGAGAGGTGTATGTTCAAGAAGACATGTTGAAAGCATAAAACCCTCGATTCACTCATCACCGTAGCCCACTCCAATGGTCAGATTCTCAGCTGACACTCCTATCATAATTGAAAATGACATTTGTCACAAAGATTAGTGTTCCTACCATTCCCTAGTATGAAATACCACCAGAAAGGAGTGTGATCGCCTTTGAGGCTTATGACAAACTATCTAATGATGTAAGACATCGTGTGAGCCAAGATTTAATTGTAGATGATGTATTTGTTCAAACTCCTAATTTTAAAACCTTAATTTATTAATACAATGGAATAATGGTAAGAGAAAGGATAAAAGAGATTAGCCCTAAGTAGGAGGCATATGCCTGAAAGAACTTCAAGATGAAGTTGATAAGGAAATGATCAACATTACTGATGAGCAAGGATGAGAGTTACTACAAGAAGCTGGGGTCATGCTTCTTCCAAGGTGAGACATTAGCTCAACCATATTCTTTGACAGTTTCATGAAGAGGGAAAACAAAACTTTGCAATTAACAGATGATTCTAGTGATAAGATATACATTGGATCAGGGTACAATCCTAACAATACCACTTTACATATTTGGGCCCTTTACCCACCAAGAAAGAGGCCTTCTCTTATCGATAATCCAAATCAAGCCTTTGGCCACCTTCTTCTGCAGAGAGTAGGGGATACAGACCCTATCAAGATGACTGAACTAAATGTAAATGTTTCTAGGTTCACCAAAGCTCAGGTTGAGAAACTAATCTGAGATAATAAGGGGTTGTCTACTGAAAAATGAAAGATTGAAACAAGATGTAATCAATTAAAAAGATAGATTTACTTCCTCTTCTGGTCTTTACTCACCACTAATCGAATGTCAAAGGAAAGTGCTTGAAGCATTGTTTGAAACTACGTATTGGAAGAAAAAATATGAAATAATCCAAAAAATAGGAGGAATTGAGAAAGGAATTAAAGACTACTACATTTGAGATGGCATTAGAATTGGTCTGCAAAAGATTCAATAAGATGATTTAGAATATCGATAAGGTCTAGATTATCCATAGAAAGACATTCACAGCCTTCCAAGAGCATGATAGATTAAGTAGTATAATTAAGGAAGTGGAGGCACGTTTAAAAGCCAAAGGGGATGGTGGTGAAAAAATACTTCAGGACTACCAAGAGTTGGTGAAAATGCATGATCATTTTTGCAATGTACTAATATAGGAACTAAGTGATTTCAACTAACCATTGAGTATGGCTCTTCCACAATTCTTTGATGAAGGGGAACTGAAGGATATAGATGTGTGGAAAGATGAAATCTCTCAAAATTTTCCAATGGATCTTGATGAATTTCAATGATGAAGAGAAGGTATTGGGAAAAACACTTGTATAGTTGGCACAAATCTTTGATCTTGAGTATGCAATGAAAGATATCATCAGTAGTGCAAAAAATTATGTGAAAACATGATATATTGAACACTTATCAAAGATAAGCTTGTTTATTGCACGATCCAAATGAGGAATATAGGGTGATGAAGTATCGTAGTATCTAGTACACTATCACGGAGTATGGACCTTGAATAGATCTTCAGTGATCAAGGGTGCCTATTGAAGATTAATGAATCATGGTGCATCTACCTGCGAGCTTCTAATATTTCATGTTTATGTTTAATTAGTTTTTTGACATTTTAGTTATCAATAAAATGTGACTTTTTGTAAGAGGTTTGAAGCTTGTAGCTTCCTGCATATAAAATGGGAAACCAAGGCCTAATGAAAAATATATGGAATATGATTATTATTACAGCAGTAGGATTAGAAGTATATTATTTTACAAAAAGGAAGAATTTCATATATAATTTTTATTATTTTAAAGTAATATAAGAATGGAAGAAGATGACTAATTAGTGTCCCAACATCGGTGTCGATTGTTTATTGTTATTATTTGATTATTTGACTGTCTCAAATTTACTACTTCCATTTTATTTAAGTTGATGTTTCAAGACTCAATTTATCCAAACACATTTGTTGTTCTGGTGTGGTTTCATTGATTGGTTTCTTTCAGAGAATTAAATATCCTTTTAATAAGATCATACTCTCTCCAACTTGGTTATTTCTTGTTATTCAAATTGAAAGTCCATTTTGATTTGTCAAAGCACATTTGATGTTTCTATGTGATTTTGTTGGTTGGTTCCTCTAAAGGATTAAAATACCCTATGAATTAATCATAGTAACCTGATAAGAACCACTTGGATTGATAATAAGAGTCTAATAATCACATTCTTGTGTGTTTGTATAGGGTACAAACAATCCAAAGTGCCAAATAGTCCAAAGTGTATCTAGCAAGTAAGTTACACATCGGTCACCTCTTGACTCCATTAGCCCAATAGAAGTAGGCACTGGTCATATCCATTCCATTTTCAAATCTACATTTCATATTCAAATTTCAACTTTCAAATAATAGGAGTAGGAGTAGTTAACAAGCCTTCATCTATTCCACTTTTCATGCCACTATGGGTAGACCCTTAAATCCAATTAATTCATACAACTCATAAATCTGCATTAGTCATCAAGGTTCACCTGCCTAGTTTTAGCGAAGCCTAAAGTGTAGGGAGTCATCAACCACATAGGTTAGCTCCATTCATTAGTTCAAAAATGTTGTAAGTCTAACCATAGAGCCTGGCATCCTCTTAGGATTTACAACCTGCATTTTTGAGACCTAACACATGGATCAAAACCTTTTGGGAAACTGATGACTCTACTTCAACCTTTACCTTATCTTCCTACACCATGAACCTTGACAAAATCAATGATGGCTTACCCCTCGTCTATCCTCAACTGATAGATTGGGATCAGCAAGAACCACCGAGTTTAGACACATTCCAGAATGACAAAGCAGTTGTTGAGTTCATGGGACTTCATGAAGAAATACCAAGTGGGGATCATAAGGTTTTTTTTGTAATAGAATTCAATTGTGCAACATACTTTGGTGAGGCCGTCCTTTCCTATAGTCGCAAAAGTGACAATGAAAAAAAGTAAAAATAAAAATAATAGATCTTCAGGAGAAAACTGAAAGGCACTTGTTGACTGTGAAAAAGTAAAATTAAAGGATGTATTCGAGGTGAAAACCTCTCCGAGGCACCTAAGGTTGGAGGAATAGATAGTCTCCCTATAGATCAAGAGAGATCACCATTTCTTATAGAGGAAATAGAAGAAGTGAACATTGGGACACAAGACAACTCTAGAACCATACAATTGGTTGCATCTCTGACCACCAAGGAGAAGCCTAAGTTTACAACATTCTTTTCAAAGATAGAAGTTAATTTTGCATGGTCATATGCTGATATGCCTGGATTGGATCTTGAACTTGTTTTACATCACCTACCACTATTACCAAATGCCAAACCATATAAATAGAAACTAAGGAAAATGCATCCACAGATTGCACTCGTGGTCAAAGTGGAACTAAAGAAACTATTGGATGTTGGATTCATACGCTCTATTGATTATGTGGATTGGATATCAAATCTTGTTCTTGTTACAAAACTAAATGAACAAATCAGAATATGCATGGATTTCAAAGATCTTAACAAGGCTTGTCCTAAAGATGATTTCCCTTTGCCAAATATTGACATCATTGTAGACCTTACTACTGTAATGGCGTATATTTTCTGCAAGGTCAAAACTAGATTAGTAACACATGCGAGTTAATAAAATCATCAAGCAATCGAATGCAAAGGAGAAATAACAAGAAATGAAAGAAACTAGAAAGATCTCACCCATTCCTATGCTCCATGACTGATTTCAATTTCACCTCCTTGGCTTTGCTGTGATAATGGATGCCCTCAAATTGTGTATGTGAGAAAACTCTAAATATCTAGCTTTAGACAAAGCTTTGAAGGATTTGTATGAATACTCTATGCAAACTAGAAATTTAATTCTATTATGCAAGTTATTAATAAGCCCAAAAGAAGATATGAGAGTGACAATAATGAGATTAATCAAAAATAATAAGAGATTAAGAGATCCCAAAAATGAGATCAAGATTGTCATTTTATAGAAAATGCAATCTTGAATGGACAGATGAGATGAGAGATTGAGAAATGCCCTAGAATCAATGGCCAAGATTCAAGTTGACAACTCTCAATTAGGGTTAGGGAAACAATCCCCAAATGTGTGGACAAGATTTAATTTGATAAATTAAATCAATGGTGGAGAATAAACGTGACCTTGAGATGAAATTAGTAAAAATCAAGAGATAAGAGGATGAGATTTTAGAAAATCAGTAATTTTACCAATTACTTGATTTGTAGAAGAATATTTCCATTTTGAATTAAATTAATTCAAAATATGGATTTGTGAGATAATGAGTAATTGATTTTTGAAATTAATTACTAAAAGAAGAATTAGTTAACAAACGTGAAGTCATTTTTAAATAAATTATTTTATTTAAAAAGAGGGAATTGTCACATAAGGAAATTAAATAATTAATAATTATTATTTAATTTAGAAGAGACAATTAATTAATTAAATAAATTAATGAATCTATTTAATTATGAGAGGATTTAGGAATTAGTGACATATTAAATAAATATATTAAAATATACTTTATTTAATAATCAGGAGGACATTAATGATAAGGATTAATTAAATAAATGAGACTTTATTTAATTGTAAGAAGACTTTGATAATTAGTGACACATTAAATAAATAAACAAGATTTATTTATTCAATAATCATGAAGAATGAAAGATCCCGAATTAATTAAATAGTTATAAATTATTTAATTAATAGTTGAATGTGGGTTAGAAATATAATTACAAAGTTATAATCATGTTATGACGAAAGGTGGTAAAATAGTGGTCGCAGGCCTAAGTCATTTTTAGGTGTCTACATTTGCCCCTCTTTGTCATAATGCAGCTTGTCGCATTGTGGCAAAGAAAACAAGTCCAGAATATGCCCCAGTGAAGGTACGAAGTGCCTATGCCCCCTCGTGGAATTTTTTGAATTTTGCCCCGAGGTGAGAAAACTTTGGAAAATATCCCGACTATTAAAATTAAAGACCAGACAAGTGATGGCGTGATCCAATTCAGAAATGGAGGACATTGAGTTAGCCAAAATGCCGATCAATTGTGGTCAAATGAGCCTCTAGTACAACCTACTAGGTCAAAACCCTAATTTTCAGCCTATAAATAGGTTGAAAAGGTCAATCCAAGTGTCATTTACTCATTTGTTATATAGAAAATTCAGAAATCAAAGCTCAGAGAGACGATGGTGATTCCAGTGACTACCCACTATGGATATCGCGTGCGGACATTCTGAAGACCTGAGGGCACAGAGGCACTGGTAAGTACCTAATCCCCCTTGTCAATTTTTTGAATTTAATGCATTTATTAGGGTTTTAATTTAATGCATTTATTAGGGTTTTAGAAGGGGTAAACACATGCGTTGTGATGCAAATGATGTCATGTAAACCGCAAATGCCTTCACATTCGACGCATTTTCTTGTGTCACGACGCAAGTGCGATGGGTAGGTTAGGGTTTGTTGTTTGATCGCGCATCCGCAAGAGGAAACAACACAACCGCTAGGTTGCGATGCGAGTGAGGCTTTTGTGATGCATCAGACATTTTGCAACGCAATTGCCAGGTCAAACAACGCATTTCCCAAATCACAATGCAATTGTCATGCCAAACTACGCATTTGTTGTTAGGTTGCACATTTTCTAGCTAGAACGACGCACTTGACAAATTGCGATGCAAGTGTCATGCACAAAGCCGCAATTGACTAATTGTGGTGCATTTGTAGTCAACAAGACACAATTGCAGTTGACCAGAGTTGAATTTTGTCGACCCCATTCCGAGATTAGTTTGGATGCACCCTTGACTTCTCAGTACTAGTAACCTTTCAACAATGTTTCCCAATATGTGCTAATCCTTGGCCTTTCTTGTGTAGAGTCGGCTTGTGCCCATTTACACCCGAGAGTTCCGATCGGTGACATATGCCTTTAGAGATCACCTGAGCGATAGCCAGAGACAGCGACTGATGGCACTAGGTCTGTATCATATCACCTATATGCCCATTATTTGGGCAAATAGGGGTTTGTTGAAAGCACTTTGTGAGAGGTGGCACTTAGAGACCTGCTCATTTCACCTGCCTATTGGAGAGGCGACAGTGACCTTGGAGGACATCTACCGTATTTTTCGCATTTCGATTAGCAAAGAGAGAGCTATCTATGATTCACACCGAGGCCGACAGACCATGTCAGAGATGTATAAGGATGCCGATGGTGCCCAGTTGGGCATGGATGGTTACGAGATCGATTGGGATGTTGTAGCTGACCGGTTTCCCAAGTGGGATGCTATGCTAATGACACTGATTATTTGATTACTGATTCCCAATCGTTGTGGTCATGGATTTCCCATTGGATGGGGGGATGTACTGGTTCGTATGTGAGCACAGAGGACAGTTTTCGCCTGGGGGCCCTGCTTGTTGGCCATGCTTTATCATCAGCTGCATGAGGTTGTTTATCACCAGGGCCACAATATCAGCTGCAGGACTACCTAACTCATGATCTGGGTATGGGAGTGCATTCTCATTTTTCGAGCACTGGTGCAGATTTAGCAGCTAGGTGATGGGATGTCGTATGTCTATCTTTATGCGGGGTCAATTAGTCAGACTCGTGTGGGAGATACCGGGTATTGGCGTCATTAGATTGATATGATGATCAGCTTTTTTTGGAGGCCTTATAGAGATTGTGGTTAGTGGCCCGATGAGAATGGCCATTTATCCTTTTGTAGCCAGTTCCGATATCTGATTGGCCACACGGTATAGACCCAGCGTATTATTAAGATGTACCTTCCCCAGTGGGTACTACGGTAGTTCAGAGAGTAGTAGGATGTGCCTGTAGGCACTGCAAAGTATGCACGGTCTTCTAGAGAGACCATATGGGGGCTGCCCATATCAATGATAGTGGTTGAGCAGTAGGTAGATGGCCTAGTTGCAGTTTAGTGGGTGTGGAGGGGTGGTCTAGTAGATGTAGGTACATCTATCGAGTTTGATGCCTGGTGGCAGATTCACCGGCCCATCCCGTTGATAGATCCAAATGGTCCACCACCTATTGACCACAGATCAGTTATCCCATGGGTGCAAAGGAGAGGTCGGTGTGGCAGGGATGGAGGCAGAGATGGCAGAGGCCAAGGTGGGGGAGATGATGGGGGTGGGGGGGATGGAGGTAGAGGAGTTAGAGGCTGAGGTGGGGGAGATGATGGTGGTGGTGGAGGGGGAGGGGATGAAGGAGATGGGAGGGGTGTGAGGAGGAGGAGGGATGGCGAAGGCAGCCCAAGAGAGTTAGGAGGAGAGTGGGAGGTACACCATTATCACCACTCCGAGAGGAGGGTGAGGAGAGAGAGGTGCCTACCGAGCAAGAGGCAGAGGAGGAGATCAGAGGGGGTGAGGAGGAGGTGGAGGTGAGGATTGGGGAGCAGGTCAGGGGTGGAGATGAGGAGGTAGAGGAGGATCCATTTATCGGGGGACACCCTCTTGATATAGATGTGGAGGAGGTTCGAGTCGAGGAGGAGAGAGACGAGGAGGAGGAGGAGGATGATGAGGTTGATCAGAGACTGCGGGAGCATATGATTTTTGGGGATGATGAGGGTGACAGATCACCTATTTTTCCTACTGATGCTACTATTGATTAGCGGATCATGGATTTATAGAGCAGACTTGATGCGGCCTTGTCTTAGAACAAGGCCTTGGTAGCGGAGTTAGAGGTCACCCGAGTGGAGAGAGATCAGGCTATCCTCTGATGGTAGGAGTCAGATCGATGGGTGACAAAGTTTTCCGAGTAATGCTCAGGCCCGACAAGAGACATGGCCAGGGAGTTGGCCAGGATGGTAGAGAGAAGGGGGAGGTACAGGTTACTATATGAGGAGGTAGTTCCCCTAGAGAGACGAGATCCAGTATTGTCCTGATCCTATAGTAGGATAGGTAGTGGTAGCCAGACACACAGTAGTAGCAGATCACATAGCAGTAGTCATACTAGTGCTGGGAGGTCTACTGCATCAGGTTAGTCATTGGGCCATAGGTCACATAGCTCGCAAAAGCATTCATCAGTCCACAACCATAGGTCAGAGCATGGGCATAGATCAATTTCATCAAGACACCAGACAGAGCAGAGCCAACCTCATGTTATCGAGGCCTTAGGATCTTAGAGTCAAACTCAGGACACCACTCCTATTCAGGTCACATTTCACATGGTTGATCAGGCACAACCACCTCGCAGTTCACCTCCATGGGATGGAGGAGGGCCATCCTAGGAATTTATTTTTATACACTTGTATATTTTGATATTCGAGCCTGCGAGCTCCATTTTTGGGATATCATATGACTCTATCCTGTGACATGACATTTTTTGAGATTATATATATATGTGATGTAGTTTTGATGTGGCCTATATGATGTTATGTGTTATGGTATTCTAGTGCTTTATCATATGTTTATGCAATGCTTTTATGATAATATGAGGTGTATGAACATTATGCTTATGTTTATGAATACAATTATGGATGTGGTTATGCATGCATTGTGTAATGCGATGATGATGTGATTCCTATATGTTAATGCAAATGTTATTTATGATGGTTATATGTTGATGTAGATGATGTGAGATGGATGAATGTAAATGATAGTGCTATTTAATGTGAATTATGGTATTCGATTTATGCACATGTGAATATGAAATTCTCATGCAATCATGTATGCAACTTTGTTTTTTTTGTATGTCACAGGATATCATCAGAGAATGAGAGAAAAGGAAGGCAAAGATTGATGTTAGTGCAAAGAAAGATATGCATGTTAGTGTGGAAATTAAAATCCTTCAAAGCTTTTCTATAGTAATATCCTAGTTATTGCTCTTTAATCATCATCGGGCGAAAATGTCATGATGGCTGACAAACACTATGATATGACGTAGATCAATAGTGTGCAAGGTCGAACCATCCCATAGATCAATAGTCGTAGAAAAGGATGATCATGACTCATGCAAGGAACACAATTGCCCGTAGTCACTTTGTCATGACCAACCGCCAGAAAAACCAACCCAATCATGAGACGTCGCTACTTCTCTAAATTCTGACGTTAGGACATCCTTGAGAAACTAACCACATGATAGTAAAAAATAGACAGTAAAATCATCGTACTACGTCATTGCTTCTCTAAATCCTGAAGTCAGGACATCCTAGAGAAACTAATAATAGAGTGATAAGCAGACAAGGATAATCATCATGATATGTCATGGTTCCTAGGATATAAGGAACTAATATCATGATAATCATCAAAAGACAAAAAAAAATTTCCAAGTGTTTTTCAAGTGTTTTAATGTCAAGTTTTTCCAAATGTAGAGTGATATCAAATTTAGGAAGGACACATCCTGAATGACATTGATACCTAAGAGATCGATTCTCAGAGTGAGGATAATCGATCAAAATGCCAGATGATGATGACGATGCTTAGGAAGGACACATCCACAAGCATAAATAAATGACAAGAGTTTCTTTTCAGAAGGATGTATCTGAAGAAGAATCCAAAAATTTTGCTAGGTGAAAATGTTTTGATAGGATTTTGACTACATGTCATTGGTGACATGCTGAATTGAATGAAAGTGTTGATGAAATAGATTGCTGATAGATTGATAGTTTGAGATTGACATAATATTTTCTTGATTTGAAGATAGCTTGATGTGTGTGAAAATGTTGTGCCATGAACCCTAATGGACTGACCTAGTGCGGCCTCGGGGGCTCATCAATTGATGGCCTTACCTACATCATGCACTCAGAGACCTTGTAGTTCGACATGACCAATGACCTTGTACAAAGGATAGAATTTTGAATCATGATTTTATTTCGACAAACCTAGGAAGACTGACCTAATGTCTCAGGGATTCAAAGATGAATCTTGCCTACGTAGCAAATGCGCAATGACAACATAGTTCGGACTGGGATAAAGATTGACTGACGTGATCGATTGAATTGATCAAAATGACTTTGACTCTATTTTTGGATTTTCTCAGGACATTTTAAAAAATTTAGATCTATTTTCAGGATTTTTTCAGATTTTTAGGATTTTTTTAGGACTTTTTCAAAATGCAGGATCATGTGCGACACCCACTGAAATTACATGATAAAGGTCTTTCCCCCAGATAGATCAAGGATTACCCAAGTCAAACGATATGGAGATAAGTAGACAAAGGGCAAAGGTAAGGATATGCAAGGGATGATGTCAACCAAATTCTAACCATGGCCGAAGTCGACAGGACTGAGGACAGATGCTGTGAATGTGGTAGGCCTTTGTGATTATGACAAATGGATAAAAGTCGATTTGAGTAACAGTAGATGGTGAAGCAACGATCGACTACACATGGTGCTTGTTTGCCAGGTTTCACCATGGTACCTATCCAAAGCGCCTGTTTGCCAGGTTTTCAGTATTGGATGAATTCATTTTTTATTACTATTTTTGCCATTTTCTGATTTTTTTGGTGTCACCAGGTTTTCATCAAGGGATGATTTTTTCTTTATTTTTCACTTTTTTTGTATTTTTAGGTTTTTAGCCAAGCTCTTTGATGCTATGTGTAGAACTTTCTTAGATGCAAGTTGTTGATGGGTTTTGTCAGCTATTCTCCATCAGGTGTGGCCAACTGATAAGCTCTGAAACCAAATGTGGCAGTAATGATATAAGGACTGAGCCAATTAGCCTCAAACTTTTGGGATTTTCACAGTCCACCTAGTTTCTGGGGTTCTGCATGATAACCAAGTCACTGATTTCAAACTTCCTCACCATTACTCTTTTGTTATAACTTCGGCAAAGACAATTTTGATATGCCTGCAGATGATTTAAGGCATTTTTTCATCTTTCTTGTAACATTTCTAGCTCATGTAGGCGAGTATGTCTGTATTCTTCATCATTAATCATTCCTTTCAAGGAGACTCAGGGAGAAGGAATTTCAACCTCGATGGGAAATATGGCCTCAGATCCGTAGACTAGAGAAAATGGAGTGGCTCTAGTGGGGGTACGAATGCTGGTATGATAGGCCCATAAAGCAGGATTGAGTTGTAGGTGCCAATCTCGGCCAGCATCATTAATGGTCTTCTTCAGAATGTGAAGAATTGTTTTATTTGATGCCTCAGCTTGGCCATTACCTTGTGGGTAATATGGGGTGGAGAAATGGTGTGGGATGTGGAATCGCTCACAAAGTTCACAAACGTCCTGATTTTTGAATGGACTGTCATTATCTACGATGATGGATTGTGGGACACCATACCAGAAAATGATGTAATTTAGGATAAACTTGGATATTTGCTTACTGGTGATGTAAGTGAGAGGGACGACTTCAATCCACTTGGTAAAATACTTACTGGTGGTCATTATGAATTTATGACTGTTAGAAGAGGATGGATGGATCTTACCCACGAGGTCGAGTCCCCATTGTGCAAAAGGCCATGGAGAAGTGATCGGTCTCAATTCCTATGCAAGTGCATGAATTAGGTCACTTTGCATCTGGCATTTCTGACATGTTTTGAAAAACTAAAGAGCATATTTTTCCAATGTCAGCCAGTAGTATCCAGGTCTAGTGACTTTCCTAGCTAACGTTGGACCAATCGAATGAGATCCGCATATACCCTCATGTACCTCTCGTAAAGTCGTTTGAGCTTCATCAGTGTCAAGACAGTGAAGAAGGGTATTATCAAAGCCGTGAAAGTATAAGGTGTCACTAACGATGGTGTGTCTAGCCACTTTTTGGATAAAGGATTTTTGTTGGTTGTTGGAAAGGTTAGGTGGGAGGGTTTGGGACTTAAGATAGTCATAAATGTCCTGGTACCAAGGCAAACTAGGACCAATAATCTCGCACACCATTTCTGACTCTGGAATATTGTATGCAGGCATCAACAACTATTCTACTAAGAATTCAAATTATGACACATTCTTAGGGATGTCTAGGAGAGATCCAATGGTAGCCATTGCATCGGCTTCCTTATTCTGTGTCCTTGGGATTTTTTCAAATGCAATCATTTTGAAATACATCATAAAACTATCCACCATTCGTTTGTAAGGAAGCAACTTTTCATCCTTTGTGTCATAGTCATCATTCACCTGATTGATGACTAACTGAGAATCGCCAAATACGAGCAATGTTTGAATTTTCAATTTAATTGCTATCTTGAGACCTATGACCAATGCCTCATATTCTGCAATATTATTTGTACAAGGGAAAGCAATCCAAAATGATTTAGGAATTGAATCCCCTTGTGGTGTGATAAATAATATGCCAGCTCCTGAGCCCTAACTAGTGTGGGACCCATCAAAGTATAGTTTCCATGCTAAAGTTGGTTCTATGTGAAAGATAGACTCATCAGGAAAATTAGTTATCAGTGGATGAGTGGCTTGGATTGGTGCATCTGCCAATTGATCTACTATTACTTGACCTTTTATTTCCTTGCACTCCAGATATTGTATGTCATACTCACTTAATATCATGACCCACTTCGCCAAACGACCTGTCAATGCTGTTCGACTCAGGAGATATTTTAGTGGGTCAATCTTAGCTACCAAATGTGTTTGGTGGGTTAACATATAGTGTCTTAGTTTTTGCACCTCAAAGACAACTGCAAGGCATGCCCATTCAATGGTTGTGTAGTTGAGCTCATATCCAATTAGTGTGTGATTGATGTATTATATGGCTCTTTCTTTTTCTTCATGGTCATTTTGTGCCAATAATACCCCCAGTGCATTTGTCATTGCAGAGACATACATGATCAATGGCTTGCCCTCAATAGGCAGCATCAACACTGGTGGTGTCAATAGATATTCCTTAAATTGTTCAAAGGCTATGTGGCATTTATCCGTCCATACAAAAGGAATGCTTTTGCATAACAGATATTGAAATGGTTGACACTTGTCTGCCATCTGTGCGATGAAGCAACAGATAGACTGCAATCTGCCCTGAAGTGTTCGTAATTCACTGATGCCTTTTGGTGGAGGCATGTCTAGAATTTCTTTTACTTTCTCTGGGTCAACCTCAATGCCTCATCGCAAAACTATGTATCCCAACAGCTTGCCTGAAGTGACTCCAAAGACACATTTCTTTGGGTTCAATCAAACCTTGTAATCCTCAAGCCGTCTAAAGATTTTGTCCAGGACTTTGAGATGATCTTTCCTTGTCAAATATTTTTCCAATAGGTCATCCACATAATCTTCCATTAGGATATACATCATGTCATGAAAGATTGTTGTCATAGCCCTTTGGTATGTGGCACTTGCATTCTTTAAACCAAGAGGCATGACATTCCAATAGTATGTTCCCCAAGGGCAAGTGAATGCCGTTTTGTGTTGATCCTCTATTGATATTTGGATTTGGTTATATCCCAAGAAACCATCCATGAGGGATAGCATCTCTTACCCTACTGTGAGGTCAACAATCATGTCTATGTTTGGTAAGGGGAAGTCATCCTTTGGGAAAGCCTTATTTAAATCTCTGAATCCGTGCAAATACGGATTTATCCATTTGGCTTTGTAACAAGGACAATGTTGGATATCCAATCAACATAGTCGATTGACCTTATGAACTCAACATCCAGTAACTTCTTTAGTTCATCCTTGACAAGTAGTGCAATCCATGGATGCATTTTTCGCAACTTTTGTTTGACTGGCTTGATTCCTGGGATTAAAGGAAGATGATGTAGAACCAATTCTGGATCAAGGCCCGGCATGTTAGCATATGACCATGTGAAGTTAACTTTCCTGTCTGTGAAGAATTGTTGAAATTCGGGTTTTTCTTCGTCTGACAATGATGCGGCCAAGAGAATCATTTTTGGATTCTTTGGTGTGGTTATGTTAACTTCCATTGTGTCCTCAATGAGCATAGCTGATTTTTCCCGTGTCATGGGAAGAAAGTCCAATCCTCCATCCTTAGGTGCCTCAGAGAGGTTTTCACCTTTGGATACGTTCTTTGTTTTTACTATTTTATTGTTAGAAGGTGCCTTGCGGTTTTCACCTAAAGACATTTCTTTTTCTTTTTTATTCTTTGTATTTTTGCAACTGGAGGATTACACAGTCTCCCTAAAGTAATCTGCACAATCTAGATCAATGGAGAACCCTATTTTGTGATCACCCCATGGAATACCTTCTCTTAACCCCATGAATTCTGCAATTGCCTCATCATTCTGAAATATGTCCATCATCGGTGGATCTTGTTGGTCCCAGTCGATCAGTTGTGGGTAAACAAGGGGGATTGCAATGTCAATGTTGGTAAAAGATGGGGAGGATGCAAAAAGTGTGCAAATTGATGCCTCAAGTGTAAAGGCAAAGTTGTCAATTTCAACTTATGTATCAAATGCAATGGATGGCCCATACTCCGAGTCAGATGAATCAAATTGAAAATCATAATATGGGATAAAAGTGTCAACATCGTGACTAGTGGTTGGCATTTTAGAAGTATGGATAGTGGGCTCAGATAAGTTAGGCTCATGACTGGGGTGGGCAGATTCAGGTATTATCGATGACACCTTATGTTCTTCTAGATTCCAAGGAATGCTTACACATTCCTTATTTTTGGAACGTCGGTCAATAGGGTCAATGTTATATTCCTAATGGAATTGTTCTTCAAAAGGGAGTTGAACAGGATCTAGGAATAGTTCATCAATATCTTGGTCACTTAGGGTTTTTTTAGATCCCCATTCCCATTCATTTGAGTCAGTTTCGGTAAGGGATTCTTCGCTTGTCTCAACACTTTCCATTGTTGTTACAACCTTGCTTGAAACTTCATGGGTATGTTGATCGTCAGTTCTGAATTGGTCAAACCCTAGCCCTATGTACCATGGTCTTCCAGTCATGATGATAGGTTCCCTCCTTCCATTGTCATCCTTTCCAAGATCGCTTGTGCCGTCAAAACCTAGGGCTTTGCATATATCATAGCCTTTTTCATAGAGGTGTACTAGTAGTGGATGTAACTCCTCAAGGTCTTTGTAGATCTAGTTAGCTATGTCGTTGATGACTTCATTACCCATATCGCCCCATATTGTGAAAACACTTTTTGATGGAACCTTGAAATTTGTTTTGGGCTCAACTACGAGACATGGTCTACCATAGACTTTAGGTGGCTTAGGTATTGTGGTGATACAGTAAGCCGTATTCAATTTGAACTCTCCACAACCAAGGTCCTGGATCTGAAGGTCTTTACTTGGGATGGAGGTCGAGGAAGATGGTGTTGTAGAAGTTGATGGAATGGATGATTTGGTAAGTGTCGATGGGTCAATATATTTGGATGAGGTGGAAGATGAGGCCTCTCGATTGATGGGTACCTAGTGTTCAACAATGGCTCATAGGTTGGTACAGTATTGAAATGGATCAGGATCTCCTGGGATAGTGATCTCAGTACCATCAAAAGGGAATTTTAGGCATTGGTGGTATGTGGATGGAAAGGCCTTTAGAGCATGAATCCAGGGGCGACCAAGTAAGATATTATAGTGTATGTCACGATCCAAGACCTGGCATGTTGTATCTATGATAACTGGTCCTACCCAGAGTGGAATTGTAATGATGCCTTTAGAAGCGCGTTCTTCATCATCGTATGCCTTGATGACAATGCTCTTGCTAGTATCTACACATGCATCAGAGAAACCAAGAGCTTTAACCAATTTTAAAGAGCAGATGTTCAATCCTGCTCCGCTATCTACTAGGACTCGTCTAACCTTATGCTTGTGGACAAAAACCTCGATGTGAAGGGCATCATTATGAGATGGTTTGGGAGAGGAATAGTCACTATCTAAAAAGGTGATATGATGGGGAAAATTTAGATATCTGACCATAGTCTCAAAGTGGTTGACATCAATGTTGGTTGGGACAGATGACTCTTACAAGACTTTATCCAAGATGGCCTTATTTGTGGGTGAAATATAGAGCAGTTCAAGAATGGATATTTAAGCAGGTGTTTTATTCAATTGCTCAATAATGTTGAACTCCGATTTTGTGTTTGGCTGTCTGGCAGACGAACCAGGTATGGTGATCTTAGGTTGATGTGCAAGAGGACCTGGGATAGTGACCTTGCCTTTACACATGGTGACATTGCACTTCGGGGCCTTTTTCATGGTAATGGTATTAACATATTTATCTTCATCAGTAGCGTGAAGATTGTTAATAATGGTACCACCGGGATAATTGTATGCAGGTCGAACATTATTGTAGGCCAAATGGATGTGCTTGGCTTGATTGTTAGTGTTCTTTGTGCCAGATGAGGAAGCTTTACCATGATCCTGCAGTGGGTTTTTGTGAATAGTATGGTCTGCATTAGATGTAAATGATTGACCACCTAACTCAATGGTGTGATTCTCAATGAGGTCTTGTACCAGATTTTGCAACTGATGACAAGAGGAATTTTTATGCCCTTTGGCATGGTGGTAATCACAAAATGCATTGTCATCCCACCATGACGGCTTGAACTGACCAGGGTCATACGGTTTTGGCTCTTCCAGCGTTATGACACTGTTTTGAAGAAGTTTCTTCAAGACAATTTCAATAGGTTCACCCAAAGGGGTGTATGTACGTTTTTAGAATTTTTAGGGTTGACGTAGCTACCTTTGATTAGATTGTGCATGATTGCTTTGGATAGCATTAGCAGTTGGTGTCGGTGTAGTTACAGGTGCATTTTGATTTTGTACTCCTTTGATTGTGAGTACATGACTTGTTGCATTGATGGTTTTTGCATCAACTACAATGTCGTTTGTGATATGCTTGTTCTTAACCCAGTATTTGGTTTTGTCATTTGAGCTACTTCGGTTATTATTTGTGGTGGTGTTGTTGGTTTTTCCACCATATTTTAATTCGCCTTTACCGATCAAGGCTTTCTCAAGTTGGACACCCTTTTCAACAAGGTCAACAAAGGTGGTGCAACAATGGACTTGTAAGCCATACCTTGGCGGTCCTAGGAGAGTTTGCACAAACATGGTGACTTTCTCCTTTTCAAGTATTTCTACCGGACATCTGCTTGCTAAGGTTCTCCATCTTTGAAAGAATGGAATAAAAGTATCTCTTGCATCCTCTTGGGTAAGTCTGCATAAGGAGGCAATGTCGATATCCGTGTCAATGTTATAGGCATAGTTTTCAACAAACTTGTTTGCCAATTCATCCCATGTTTTGATTCCCTTAGGCAATAGAGAGAACCATTCTAGTGCATGACCTATGAGACTTCTAGAAAAAAGTCTCAGGAGATAAGTTTGCTCATATGCAATGTCCATGCAACTAGTGGTGAATTCTCTTATGTGTTCAGTGGGGTTTGTTTTGCCTTTGTATTTGGGAAAATGAGGTACCACGTATCCATGAGGAAAGGGTGGCATATACAAGGTTGTGTCAAATGGATATGGACACAAGTCATGTGACATGTATGACTTTTTGTTGGATTGTTGTAAGGTCTCCACTTGTGTTTGAAGAGCAACGAGTTGGAGTGTGAGTGCCTCCACCATGGGATTGTTGGTAGCATCACACATGTTGGTGATAGGGACAACTTGAGTCCCCAGCTGTTGTGATGAGATGTGTTGATTTGGAATGGGTTGTTGGTGAGAAAAATGAGTTTTTTGATTAGGCAGTTGTTGGAAATGAGTGTTTTGATGAGGAATGTGCTGTTGTGTATGGAATTGAGAAGCACAAGTGGGGATGTGAGATCCTGCCATGTTGGATTGAATTTGAGGACCTTGTTGGTTTTGATTTTGTTGATGTCCATATGGAGTGAAGGATTGAGGGCCTTTTTGATTTTGAGCTTGTTGATGCCCAAATGGAGTGAAGGATTGAGCGCCTTGATTGCCTTGCCCAAATAAGAGATTGTGGCCATGAGGAATGTTGGCATTAACCTATGAGGAAGTGGGTTGCATGCCTTGTATGACAACTCTTCGTTTATTTCTCCCAAAAGGGTTGGATGAGTTGGTTGCCATAGCATTTGAAGAACCTAATAATAGGTTTGTTGATGCCCCTATGGAACTAGATGAAGTTCCAAAGATATTTGAGGTGGTCACACCCGTTGTTTGGGAAGGGATGGTGGATGTTTGTTGGGGGATGGATTGTGATGTGGTGTTGGTTTGGGAAGATGATCAACCAATAGGTGTTATGTTGGTTGTGGTGGTAGTATTACCAAGGGAGGTAGCATTGATGGTGTTGATGACATTTTGTGAAGAGGCTCCCATGGCAAGATTGTGTGATGGTGGAGTGGGAGAAGTTGCTCTAAGAGTGTTAAGATCAAATCCCTTTGGTAACTTAGCCCCTTGGTCAAGGAGCATAACTAGGTATCTAGAAGAGTCATTTAAGACTACTTCTTCCACAAAAGTAGAATCTTCTAGATGTTGGGAAGTAGCTAATAAGTTTTCTTCAAAGACTTCCCCATTTTGATCCCATCGGATAAATGGTTCAAAAATATGTGATGGAGATGGTGGGATGTTCATTTCACTGAAAGGATTGATGTTGGAATTTCCCATGTCAAAACAAGGATTATTCGTGGCATTAGGGAATGAATCCATGCCAGTTGTGAAATCAAGAAAGTTGGTGTCTTGTCTAAAGGAATCCATGAGTCTTTTCTTTTTCTGTAATCTAGTTTCAACCATAAACATTTTTCTCAACGTGGGATGACGAAGAGAATGATCTAAGTATGATACTATGTTTTTGGTTTCTTTGGATTTTTAAGGAATGCTATGGAATGCAAGTGAGACCAAAATGAGGCTAAATACTTGTGAATGCAAATGGTGTGACACTAAAATGGAGATACAAAATGATATGCAACTAAAGGAGCCTAAGATGTACTTACTATTGAGGGATTTAAAGAGGACAACTTGAGCAAACAAAGTTTTTACAGTGATTCAAGTTTGGAAGACCAATGGACCATAAAAGGACTAAAAAGAGGACAAAGTGAAGTTTCCACACTAGACTATTGAGTGGGAAATAATTCATAAAAGTTTTGACAAATGACAAAGGGTAATTGGGTCCAATGATAACCTACTATTGAATGCAAAGTTTTGACAATGAATGGTAAGAGTCAACTCCTAAAATCTACAAAAGTAAGTGTCTAAAGAGATGGTGAAGTTACCAATGCAATCTAATGGAATAGAAATGGAAATGGAGATGGACTCCTATTGTGATCCCAAGATGGTACCTAAAATGCAATGTTTGAAGGGAAGTTGAGCAATTTAGTGTCTAGTTTTTGAACTGTAATAGTGAAGGAAGAATGGATTGAATTCAAGACAAGCTGTGGACTTTCAATTTTGATAGTGAGAAGATGATTTGAAATTCTTCACAAATGCGTCACAATGAATGCGGTACGATAGAGCGAATGCGGCTCACAAAGGTGAATGCAGTTCAGAAAGTGTCGATTGTGACAGAATCTGGCGAAGGCGGGTTGATATTTCTCAAATGCAACTCAAGATACTTAATGCGGTTTGGTACTGGCAAATGTGGCACAGTATAGTGAATGCGGCTTGATACTGGAAAATGCAGCTTAGTGTGTTTCAATTGCGGCTTAGGATGTTTCAAATGCGGCCCATCAGAGCGAATGTGGCTCAAAATATGGAGATTGCGGGTTAACAGAGCACTTGCATTGCATGAAGCAAATTCTGGAAAAAAGAAAATAGTTTGGCCGATTTGATAAGTTTTGACCCAACTTGCTGATGTTCAATTTGTTGAAGTTTGTTTGAAAATAGTGGGCAAACACATAGAAACTAAAACATTGAGTGTATGTTCAAGGATCAAGCATGACCCCTTTTTGTTTTCATTGGTATTTGAACAAAAAGACACTTCAAATAGAATCACTCTTAATAGTCAAAAGGTCATCATAGCAATCATATCCCACATCTTAAAATCACATCGACTCACACAATGATGTCACCCCCTAGAGGGCGCCCATGTTTTTGTCTTTTCTAGGTGCGTACTCAAGGTGACGAAAGTGGATACCGAATCCCCTGAGCAAACAATCTGTGGTGATTATATGGTGAGTGTCTTGGGCGTAGATTCTTCCCTCCCCTTGCATCATGATTGAAATAATGTCTGGATACTAACACAGCTGGCTTCTACACTATGGTTCATAGTAAAGGTTTCTGTTTGGCATGGCAATAGATAAACTCCCTCAGGAGACCTCCCAATCTTTAGAACAAATACTTTGGGGATGGTTATCTTGCTCACTGCCGTTGAATATGGGTTTCCCCAAAATTCACTTTTGATTATAGTGGGTTGGAAAACCTGGCTTTGGTTGTTCCCACTTAGGTCATTCTCGTAGGGTGAGTACTTTTTCCCACTATGGCAGGCCTTCTAAAGGTTTTAATAAAATAATAAAATGCATAAAGATGAAATGGGTAATTTTGGTTTTTTAGTCACCTAGTAAAGGGGAGAGCATATACCTATTACCCAATCAAGCACAGTAGACAAGTTGTTCAATTTTAAACCCAAATGAAAAATTTCTACACTAAGTGAAGATGTTGCTTCACAACAAGCATGGGGTTCATTTTAACCAAACAAAGATAAAAAAATTGGTGACTATCCTAGGATTGATAAATTCCAAATTAAAATGTCTATCCTAGGATTGATAAATTTCAGATTAAAGTGCCTATCCTAGGATTGGTTCATTTTACTCCACATAAAAAAAATAACTGGCCACGATCACGTCGGATCTAGATAACAATTTAATAATCAAAAGAACCAGTCATTTGCAGCGCGAAATGGCAGATGCGGCTCGACAGAGCAGATGCAGCTCGGGGTCTATCAAATGCATTGCATCATGTCGAATGCGTCGTTCATGAGCTCGTATGCGTTGGGACCGGTCGTATGCGTCATTCACGAGCACAAATGTAGTGCGACAAAGCACTTTCGTCGCGTAAGATGGCAGTTGCGTCATTTTGTACTCCTGTACTTGCAAAACAAAATCTGAGGCCATACGAGAACCTACAAAAAATGTGTGAGTGGGTCGGGTTCACCAATGTAATGACGTATATTTTCTGCAAGGTCAAAACTAGATTAGTAACATATTGGAGTTAATAAAATCATCAAGCAATCGAATGCAAAGGAGAAATAACAAGAAATGAAAGAAACTAGAAAGATCTCACCCATTCCTATGCTCCATGACTGATTTCCATTGCACCTCCTTGGCTTTGTTGTGATAATGGATGCCCTCAGATTGTGTATGTGAGAAAACTCTAAATATCTAGCCTTAGACAAAGCTTTGAGGATTTGTAAGAAAACTCTATGCAAACTAGAAATTTAATTCTATTATGGAAGTTATTAATAAGCCCAAAAGAAGATATGAGAATGACAATAATGAGATTAATCAAAGATAATAAGAGATTAAGAGATCCCAAAAATGAGATCAAGATTGTCATTTTATAGAAAATGCAATCTTGAACAAATGGATGAGATGAGAGATTGAGAAATGCCCTAGAATCAATGGCTAAGATTCAAGTTGACAACTCTCAATTAGGGTTAGGGAAACAATCCCCAAATGTGTGGACAAGATTTAATTTGATAAATTAAATCAATGGTGGAGAATAAACGTGACGTTGAGATGAAATTAGTAAAAATCAAGAGATAAGAGGATGAGATTTTAGAAAATCATTAATTTTGCAATTACTTGATTTGTAGAAGAATATTTCCATTTTGAATTAAATTAATTCAAAATATGGATTTGTGAGATAATGAGTAATTGATTTTTGAAATTAATTACTAAAAGAAGAATTAGTTAACAAACGTGAAGTCATTTTTAAATAAATTATTTTATTTAAAAAGAGGGAATTGTCACATAAGGTAATTAAATAATTAATAATTATTATTTAATTTAGAAGAGATAGTTAATTAATTAAATAAATTAATGAATCTATTTAATTACGAGAGGATTTAGGAATTAGTGAGATATTAAATAAATATATTAAAATATACTTTATTTAATAATCAAGAGGACATTAATGATAAGGATTAATTAAATAAATGAGACTTTATTTAATTGTAAGAAGACTTTGATAATTAGTGACACATTAAATAAATAAACAAGATTTATTTATTTAATAATCATGAAGAATGAAAGATCCTGAATTAATTAAATAATTATAAATTATTTAATTAATAGTTGAATGTGGGTTAGAAACATAATTACAAAGTTATAATCATGTTACGACGAAAGGTGGTAAAATAGTGGTCACAGGCCTAAGTCATTTTTAGGTGTCTACAACTGCTGGATATGAAATGCTATCACTTATGGATGGATTCTCGAGATATAATAAGACAAGAATTTCTCATGAAGATCAACCAAAGAAAACCTTCACATGCACTTGGGGAAATTTCTATTGGAACGTTATGCCATTTGGAATTAAAAATGCTAGAGCTACATATCAGAGAGCTATGACTACTATTTTTCATGATTATATGTATGTACTTATGGAGGATTATGTTGATGACCTTCTCTCAAAATCTTTAGAATGAAATGGTCACCTAGCAGTCTTGGACAAGATTTTCACATGACTTGAAAAGTACAAACTCAAGTTAAATCCAAAGAAATGTGTTTTTGGGGTCCAATCAAGCAAACTTCTAGGCTATATTATCTCTTGCAGAGGAATAAAGGTTGATCCCACCAAATTCAAAGCTATCTTGGACATGCCACTGCCTACCAACATCAGTCAGTTAAGGAACTTACAAGGAAGATTGCAATCAATCCATAGATTCATTACTTAGCTAGTAGACAAGATTCATTTGTTTCAACATTTGTTACGAAAAGGAATTCCCTTCAATTGGATAGAGGAATTCTAAGAAGCATTTGACTAGATCAAGAATTATTTACTAACTCCACCAGTTCTTATACCTCTGATTGATGGAATACATTTGATATTGTACGTGATAGCAACTATATTAGCATTGGGGGCATTGTTAGCATAGAATGACAATGATGGAAAAGAATGAGCAATTTACTATATTATTTGCACCTTGGTTGGATGTGAGTTAAATTATAACCCTATTGAATGAGCATGTCTAGTAGTTGTATTTTCAGCCCAGAAATTGAGACATTGCATGTTGAACCACAAGACAAAATTGATCACCAAAATTGATCCTCTAAAATATCTTCTCAATAAAGCAACTCTGAATGGAAGCCTAGGCAAGTGGGTTATGATCTTAAATGAGTATGATATTGAATATGTTGACCAAAAATAAATAAAAAGGAAAATTGATAGTTGAGTAACTTGTAGATGCACTAGTGAAAGTAGATCATCCTTTGATATCCGACTTTCCAGATGAATCAATCTTTGTCATAGAAACACTGACAACATGGAAATTGTATCTTGATGGATCTTACACAAGTCATGGTTTAGGAGCTGGTATTTTTTTCATCACACCTCAAGGGGATTCCATTCCTAAGTCATTTTGAATAGAATTTCCATGCACTAGTAACATAGCTAAGTATGAAGCATTATTGGTAGGACTCTAAATGATAATAAAA
This sequence comes from Sequoiadendron giganteum, assembly GCA_007115665.2. Lineage (NCBI taxonomy): Eukaryota > Viridiplantae > Streptophyta > Pinopsida > Cupressales > Cupressaceae > Sequoiadendron > Sequoiadendron giganteum. The sequence continues at coordinate 418,643,479 of CM021106.1, forward strand.
CGAAAACTCAAGGATCTTCAAGTTTATGGTGATTCTTAGTTGGTGATGAAGCAACTCTATGATGATTACGATACCAAAGATGAGAAAATGATGCCCTACAAGTGCATGGTTGATAGTTTTAGACTGTAATTTGATGATATTACCTTTGAGAAAATATCAAGAATCCAAAACAAAGCAACTGACGCAATGGAAACAATTGGATCTCTCTTGGACATTCCCAAAAATGCATCACAATATGAGTTGTTGGTAGAACAAGGGTGATCCCACAATACTTTTACAATTTTTGGCTAAACTAGACATTGAACAAATTTTCTTTAACTAAATCTCCACTTTCGGGAAATTATAGCGACCAAATCGTGAGGAGTTTGAAGATGATGCAAACTAGTGATTTGTGAAATTTTTTCTATATATTCTAAATATATTTTTTTCAAATTTTTTGGAATCAAATTGCACTTCTTTTTCCATCTCCTTCGAAAACTAGTTTTTAACAGTAAACACCATTTTTAAAGAGTGTCGTTACTGGCTAACACAAAAATTTCTATGAAGGATAAAATTCTATTTTTTTCAAATTTAGATTTGTAACTACGATATCTAGTGCATGGAATTGGTTTCATATCATTTCATTCAATATTTTTTCTTAATTAAGTTTCAAAGTCAAATTTGTTACAATTTAGACATGATTTATTGGCTAAAACATAACTTTTTTTGTATGTATCAAAATTCAATTTTTTTTTTTGAATCAGGGACATCAATATCTAGTGCACTGATATTTTTCAATTTTTTTTGATAATCTACTATTTTTTCACATGTGTAGAACAAAGAGCTTGATTTTTCAGTGAAAAACCTACATTCACAAGAAATAAAAAAAATATAATAATCTAATTAAATTTAGTTAAAATTATACTTTTTGGAAAGCTTATAATAAGGACTACATAATTACAAGAAATAAATTTTAAATGAATTCATTTTATCCCGCAAAAGGTGAATCAAAAGTTGTTTTTTATTAGTATTTTGATAGGTGTAAAGGAGACTCTGTTATAGGTATGATTTAAAACTAGTGGGGTTCTATCCAAGGGGGTTTGATCTAAGGTGGTTTGATCAAACACTTTTCAATTGGAATCCTTTCAATGAAAATTTTAAAGGCTTAAATCATTATATTTTCTAAAAAATTGTGATTTCAGCAAAAATCAAGATCTCCCAAAAAGTGTAAACCACTATTGTGGGATCACCCACAACTGTTGATCCCTACGTTTGATGTCCCCAAATCTAAACCTATGTGTGAACTTGCTGGTTTTGAATCTCCTTGGTACAAATATATTTATAATTATTTTCATGAACATATTATCCCTCTTGACTTTTATACCAAGCAACACAAAACCTTTATCTAACAAGCCTCCAAGTATGCCATCATCGAAGATACCCTTTACCGTCGTAGTCTAGATAGCACCCTCATTCGATGTCTCAACTCAAATGAAGAAAAAATGGCCTTACAAGAGGTTCATCATGGTATATGTGGAGCTCACTTTGTTGGTCCTACCTTAGCCAAAAAGCTGATGAGGATAGGATATTATTGGCCTACAATGGAACATGATGCCTATCACTTTGTGAAGAAATGTCACCAGTGTCAGATTAATGGAGATCTTATACATGTGCTAGCTCAAGACCTACAATTTCTCACATCACCATGGCCATTTTCTCATCGGGGACTCGACCTCATAGGAAAGATCCATCCCACTTTTGCAAACAAACATAAGTTTATCCTTGTTGCTACTAAATACTTTACCAAGTGGATTGAAGACATCCCAATGACCTACATTACTGGAAAATAGATAGCCAAGTTCATCCTGAATTACATTATATGTCATTATGGTATCCTGCAATCCATCATTATAGATAATTGTTTCCCTTTTAAGAATCAAGATGTACATGAAATTTGTGAAAAATTCATATGCAATACCATTTCGCTACCGCGTATTACCCCCAGGGTAATGACCAAGCTGAGGCATCTAATAAGACTATCCTTAAAATTTTAAAGAATATTGTCAATGATGCTAGCCGTGATTGGCACCTCCAACTCAATCCTACTCTATGGGCCTACCATACCAATGTTCGCACCCCTATAGGATCCACTCCACATTCCCTTGTCTTTGGATATGAATCCATACTTCCTTTTGAGATTGAGTTACCATGCCTACAAGTATCTATGCAAGGATTAATTGATTAAGAAGAATACTGCGTATCTCGTCTACATGAGCTAGAGTTACTGGATGAAAAGAGATAGAATGTTTTTGACACACTTGCAAGAATATCATAACCAATTTTGACACAACTATAATAAGAAGGTTTGACCTAGAAGTTTTGACATTGGGTGACTCAGTCCTAAAAGAGAATTTGAAGAATTAGATAGATCGAGAAAAGCCCAAAAAGTTTGAACCTAATTGGTTGGGAACTTATATCATCATAGTAGCATATGGATCCGGTTCTTTCCAACTCTCTACTCCTGAAGGTAAATGATTGATTGATCCCATCAACAAAACGCACCTTCACAAGTACTACACTTAATTCTTAGAGTATCCCTTCAAAAAGTCAAAAATACAAAAAATTCAAAAATTAAAAAAAATAGTCACCTTGATGAAAACCTGGAAAATAGGCATCTTGGTGACAACAAAACAAATCATATAACCTTCAAAATCCAAAAAAATTATAAAACCTTCAAAATCCAAAAATATCATAAAACCTTCAAAATTCAAAAAAATCATAAAACCTTCAAAATCCAAAAAATATCATAAAAGCTTCAGAATCCAAACAAAAATAATAAAAGCTTCAAAATCCAAAAAAATCATAAAACCTTCAAAATCCAAAAAAAATATTATAATCCAAAAACATCAGAAAACTTCAAAACTTCCAAAAACAAAGTCAGAGTCCAAGTCTAAGTCAATTTGAGTTAGTAAGGTCGAACTGCATTGTCTCTGCGCATTTTCTACGTAGGCAAGGCTCATCTTCAATGGGCCCCCAAGACATTAGGTCAATCCTTTTAGGCTTTTCCAAATAAAATCATGACTTAGTCTTTTGACAAGTAAAACAAAGTCAGGTCATGTCGAACTATGAGGTCTCTATGTGTATAACATAGGAAAGGCCATCAATCGATGAGCCCCTGAGGCCCTAGGTCAGTCCTTTAGGTTTTATCAAGTTTGGTTTTGTTCTTTTTTCGTAAGCAATCATCATTCCAACCAAATCACGAATCAACAGAAAAACATAACCAACAAATATTTAATCTTCAATCAATATTTAATCAATCAATTCCCTTATCTTCAACCACTATTAGGTCATTGCTATTATATCAGAATGGGGCATTATGTCCTTTGTCTCATTCAGTCTTATCACTTGTCTTTTATCAGGATGCATCCTTCCTAAGATTAGACATTATCTTTTGTCAATCTTATCATTCACCTTAAGTAGGATATGTCTTTCTTGTAGCTAGGTTCTTTATCAAAATGGTCAATCGGTCAACTTTATCAAATGTGTTCCTTTCCTTAAACATGATATGTCTTTACTACAATCAGGCATTGTCACATCGATCAATCATATCAATCAAACTTTATCAAATCAACTCAAGTTTTCATTTGGTCAATCTTGTCATCTTTGGCCATTTAATCTTGCCTTATACATGATGTGTCTTTCCTGAAACTAGGTGCAATCAATCAAATCAATTAATCAACCTTTGTCAACTTATCAACCATCTTTGGTCAAACAATCAATCAATCAGTCATCTTGGTTATCTCGGTCAACCTAATCAACCTAATCAATCAATCTTATCACTACTATAAGCAAACACTATATCTCTAGCAAACACTTTGTTGAAAAGTGTTTGTCTTATCTTTTTATTTGTTCTGGGTCATGTTACTAGCTACCTCGAGGATGTCCTATGAAAGGATTGAGGGGAGTGATGATGGATCATGAACTCTTTTCTTTGTGTGTTTTTTGTGGTTTGTCTTGGAAAAAATATTGGGATAATTAGGTCCTTAGTATGAGCCGAGGCATTCCATATCTTTTGGCTTTGTCTTTTGACTGCTTGTCTCTCACAAATGGTCACCTTCCACACCTTCGTCTATTTCATACCATGGTGTTTGTGCTCCATTTGCAAAAATTTTAACACCTGATGATGACAATTATAAAAGAATAAAATTCTATCCTTCGTCCCTTCTCGTCTAATAGTTCATCTTCCTTGTTTATCTCCATGCTAACATCCATCTCTTTTGCACTAACATTTCTTCTGTCTACATCTTGACAAAGTCCTATGATACGCAAAAATATCCTGCATACACGATAATGTTAGGAAGTATTATAGTAAGCATTGTTGGAGTCAGGGAACACTGAGAGGGGGGGTGAATCAGTGCTCTACAAAATTTAACTATATTAATCTGATCTTTAAACCACTTACAACATTGAACCAAAAGAAAGATGCAAGCACATAAAGAAATCATCCACAACACCATAACACAAGGATTTTATGTGGAAACCTTATTAGGGGAAAAACCACGGTGGAGGTCAATCCACAATTTGATTACTCAAATATAATTGTTTACAAATGGGGAATGCACATGCATTAAGGCGCACTACCTAGAGCTCATTGCTCAGAAATCAAGACTCACTATCCTACAGAACATTCAAATTAAATCCATCTAAAGAATTGAATTGAAGGAATAGCATCTACTAATGCCTGATTACAGTTTCAGTTAATCTCATCAGTCGTATTCCTTGACCTGCTTGTTTGATTATTCTCTTTTGCTCTGTGTACTTTCATTCACATCACAAATCCCTTTTATGCACAAGTGAAATTGTGCATAATCACTTTGCTATCCTTTTGAATTTGGCATCATACTTCATACACTTGATTTGCATCCATGTCAAAATGATATAAATGATCGCTTATATATATCTGCACCAAAAGATTTAACCAACCATATGTCTACTTCAATAAAACATAGAATATTTTCCAACCGTCTGTTCAAACCACAAATGATTTTCAATGCACACCACCCAAAGTCAGCCACAACATAGTGAGGACCCAAAACAAAATCCTCAAACCCGAAAATACTTCAAACAATTTCACCTTGAACATCCGCAACATGTCACATTAACTTAATCGACCTTCTAGAAAAATCATTCAACCGGATCTCCTAACTCGTACACCAATTGATGCGATGACACAAAACTCGAGAATAAGATATACCAGATACCCAATGACTTTCCTTGAGATCGACAACCTGAATTGATAAACTAGTAATGCATATGGATTGAAAAATGCAACTTTAGTTGGATACCTTGTTCTTCACTCTGTCTCTCGGTATGGACAAATACTGAAGTGCAGACCGGATCAATGACTTAGGTTTTCATCAATGACAACACTAGAATCCATATTCCAACAATCTCCCCCTTTGGCATTGATGGCAACACTTAGTGAAAAATGACTAAGTGTCAGAACCAATATACTACAATCCTTCAAGACTTGAAAAATTCATAGCTGACACAACTCCCCCTGAATTTGATAAGGCATTTTTCACTACTCTCTCCCCTCTTTTGACATCAATAACAAACCAAAAAAAAAAAATCTTACAGTAATCCCTTTAACCAAAAACTTACTTATTCAAAAACTGGTTCAAAATTTTGAAGAAATATACCCGCTACTTGTGTTAGAAGATTATTTTGTATTTTTCCTTCATCTCCAGAAGAAACTTCTTCCATGCTTCTAATGCAATCTCGATGATTATGATCATGTTGTTGTTTTCAGATGTTTGGTTGATAATCTTGTTGAGGGATTCTGGAATGGTGATGGCTTCTTCTAATATCTCTCCTTTCCTTAGTATCTCAATCAACTATTCCAATTTGCATTATGTTATGTCCTTCACTTTCCAAAAGGTGTCAACAATCTTGTTTCTGGTGTTTTGAACATTTGTATTCACTGTTTGTAATTCTTGAATCCTTTTCTTAATTGCACCACCTTGATCCTGAAACATGTTAAAGTCTTGTCCAATACTATTCAACTCTATTTCAATTTGTTCCAACTTTTCTTTGTACTTTCTAATTGCATGATGCCATTGAAGACATTAGTTGTAGATGTTGTTTTCTATGTTTATGCATTTCCTTAGCTAATTCATGTGCTTTTTTAGCTTGGTGAGAGATAATTTATACTTGTTGTTCATGTGTAAAATTACTTCTTCTTCTTCCTTGTTCAGAGACTCAGAGTCCATTATTTCCTTGATGCATTCAATCATCACTTCTGGCAACGTATTTTATAAACTCTCTAATTTAATATGGTTGTGCACAAGATGAGCACTTAGTATGTTCAAAATCATGTTCTGCTCATATGAAGGTCTGATAGACCATATGTTTGCGATTTTTTGCATTCCATCTTTCTCATGAATAAGCTACAATAGCTCTTCTTTGGTTAAATCACCTTCTTCTTCACTTTATTTTGTCATTGCCTTTTCTTGTTCTTTTCTTTGGGTTTCTAGTTTCCTTATCAGATTCCTCATCTGGTATATCTACAATCACTTGTTCTTTCCTTTCCCTTCAACTCTTGGAGTCTTGCATGCTGGAGGAGTACAAACAACAATTTATTTTTCTCTTTTCTTCTTTGTCTCCATTTCACCGAAGGAGGAACCAACTTCAAGTGCCCTTACTGGAAGGGGAATACCAATTGAGCCAAACTTTCCTAGCAAGCCTTTAAAGAAACTTTCATATACTTGATCACAGTTTGCCAAATTGTCAGAGTGTATGTAAATTTGTTTGCAAACTAGTTCACTCTATTCCCATATTACATTGTTGTTCAATGGTAAGCAATTCAAAAAATAAATCACAAGACATATAACCAAGGTACCAAACCTGAAAGGGTAATCTGTCATTTTTGTCAATTGTGCGTTCTCCAAAAGTTGATCTTTCAGTAATCCACAAAGGTCAAAATCCTGATCTTCCATTATCATCTTGTGTGAAATGCAAACAACACATGTCAAAGTTGCATCTTCTCTATTTCTGAAAAATATTTTGTAAGATACTCCATGCATGTACCTTGTCACTGAATCTCTAATTGTTGAGATTATTAATGCCCTTTGATCTCAAATAACTCCAGTTAGGGTTTTGACTTCTTTATTTCAGATTGACTTCTTTCTTGGTACATCCCCAACTTTGCATAACCCAATTACAGTTCCAATCACTTCTTTTGAGATATGATAGGGTTTATCCAGAGTTAGAATATTGTCATTCAATTTGTCCAGAATAAACTTAACAAATTTTGCATTCTCGAAATAGGGGAATTCACTCCAAATATCCAAGCTTTTGTGTTTTGCTTCTTTTAGCCATTTCAATTCATCGAGCAATGAAATGTTTCTTACAACTCTCTAATCTTCTCACTGCTATACTCTTATAGGTTTATCATTCCTTTGATTTGTTCCATTTTACCTTTCATACTCATGTCTTGTTTCTAAAAGAAGTTCTTCAACCGCACACCAAATTAAATGGAAATTTCTCAATACAACTGAAGTACCTGATGGATTAGGGTTTTGTCACCAAATTATTCTCACGCTTTCAAAATTTTATTGCAGAGTGCTCTCCTTATTTTGTTCGATATAAAGTGGAAAATGAGGGTTCCAACTTTCTTTTTATAACTAACACACCTAACCTTTTGTTGTATTAAATTATTTTTCCCTAGGTGTTTCGAATACCTTGTTGTCTTAGTCAGCGAGAGAAAAATTCTTCTACAAACCTACAATTGTTTGAATTTATTTATGAGTGTTTTCCAATGCATATGTAAATCATTAATACAACTGTTGACAATATTTTGTGTTTCGGTACCAACTACGGATAGGGGAAAAGGATTTTTTGTGAAAAACTCCCCTTAGGCCAATGGCCTGAAATCAATTCCCAGAGGAATTACTAGAAGAAGGTTCCGGTACAAAACTATTTCCTGCATCAGACTCATTCTTCTTACCCATGTTTTCTTCATCTGATCTCTTACTTTATCCACAATCACTTTCCCTTTTCCTTTATCATCTTCTTGCGTATTTTTGCCTTTGTATGCCAAACCCCTTCTATCCATATTTTTGTTTCTAAAGAATCTTGCAATGCGACCGTATTTATTGCAATTGTAATACACAAAATTTCCTTGTCTAGACCAATCATTCCATTGATTTCTTCTTGATCAGCACTAGTTAGCAATGTGCCCAAATCTTCCATAGGTATAACATTTAACATTCCATCTACTGACGGAGTTATTTGACATATTTATGCATTCAATTGACTTATGACCAAACTTATTGCAATTGAAACACTAGTCAAAGAATGATGGATCACTCGATTTCATTTTACTTCTACATTGAGTAGCCATAAGATAAATTTTATTGCAAGAAAAATAGTATCCATTAAACTTTTGAGCATTAGGTCATCTTATCGGATGCCTTTTTGCATTGTTCATCGGATTTCCTTGTTTAAAATTCCTTTGTTCAGATCTGGAACTTCCTCCTTTCTCATATCGAAGACCTCGCTTGTCATTTCCATTCTTCTGACCTCGAGTCACCTCATCAAGCTTAGCTGAGCTAATCTTGAACTTCTCCTTGTATTCATTTGCAATAGCAAGTTCATCCCTGAGAATAACAATTTGTATTTCAAGCTCTTCTTCATTGTTTATGGATTGTTGTAGTTCAATCTCCAACTGAATGAATACCCCATTAATTTTGTTGCATTCATCAGATCTTTCTTTTAAGGATTGAGCAAGATTCTCCTCATTCTTCTTTCTCTCTTCAATCTCCTTAGTCAGCTTCATCACCATAGATTCCATCTCATGCTTTAGGGTAGCATTATCTTTGGCAAGCTTTTCACATTCTTTAGTTATTTCCTTCAAGGTTTGATTTAGGTGAACATCATCCATGATTTTTCTCTTTTTTTGCTTAATCTGATCACATAGATTCTTTCTCTTCTCCCTGGACTTAATAATCTGATGCTTCAATGTCTGAATGAATTTCTCAGCATCCTTAATACTTTCTTTCAATTCCTGGACTTCTACTTTGGACTGATCAAGATCATCAAGTGCCACCAAAAGTTGTTGTTGAAGACTACCAGAGTCCATTACATTCCAAGAACCACCTCAAGTTGTTAAACTTATTTTGAGGAACAAGGCTCTGATACCAATTGTTGGAATCAAGGAACATTGAGAGGGAGGGTGAATTAGTGTTCTGCAAAATTTAAATTTATTAATCTGATCTTTAAACCACTTACAAAATTTAGCCAAAAGAAAGATGCAAGCACATAAAGAAATCATCCACAACACCATAATGCAAGGATTTTTATGTGAAAGCCCTGTTAGGGGAAAAACCATAGTGGAGGTCAATCCACAATTTGAGTACTCAACTATAATTGTTTTACAAATGGGGAATACACATGCATTCAGGCACACTACCTAGAGCTCACTGCTTAGAAATGAAGACTCATTGTCTTACAAAACATTCAAATTAAATCCATCTAAAGAATTGAACTAAAGGAATAACATCTACTAATGCCTAATTATAGTTCCAGTTAAGCTCATTACTCGCATTCCTTGAACTGCTTATCTAATTCTGCTCTTTTGCTTTGTCTACTTTCATTCGCATCACAAATTCCTTTTATGCACAAGTGAAACTGTGCATAATCGCTCTGCTATCCTTCTGAATTTTGCATCATACTTCACACACTTGATTCACATCCATGTAAAAATGATATAAATGATCGCTTATATATATCTGCAACAAAATATTTCATCAACCATATGTCAACTTCAGTAAAACATAGAATATTTTCCAACAATCGGCTCAAACCACAAATTATTTTCAATGTGCACCATCCAAACTTGGCCACAACATAGTGAGGACCCAAAAAAAAATCCTCAAACCCGAAAATACTTCAAACAATTTCACCTCGAACATCCATAACACGCCACATTCACTTAGTCAACCTTCTAGCAAAATCAGTTAATTGGATCCCCTAACTCATACACCAATTGATGCGATGACATAAAACTCATGAATAAGATATTCCAAATACCCAATAACTTTCCCTGAGATCCACAACCCGAACTGATAAACTGGTAATGCATATGGATTGACAAACTCAACTTCAGTCGGATACCCTATTCTTCACTCTATCTCCTAGTATGGACAAATATTGAAGTGCGGACCAGATCAATGACTTAGGTTGCCATCAATGACAACACCAGAAGCCATATACCAACAAGCATCACCATCATATTAAGCCACACATATTTGCATGAGAAAAATACAAAACAATAGACTGCACCCATACAGCATTAACATAACCAATCATTCCATCGCATTATGATCATAGTTCATTTACATTGCATACATATTTTATAGACATAATATTGCATCAACATCAATTGCATTTACATATCACATTGCATCATAATATTAGGTCATCCATTCTGCATTCATAATCCATACATATCATAAAAGCATGGACATTCATAACATAATCATAAATGATAATCATCCATTATATTAAACTATCACATGATCATATAGAATGCATACATCACATGAAAACAAAAACATGCATAACATAACATAATCATAAACATAAGGCATCCTCACATAAGAACTACATATCAGAAACCGTCACCAAATATCATGTGATGTGAAGATGTGTCGTATCTAACAAAAAAGGAGCTCATAGGCTCGATAATCAAAATACAATGTTCATATAAAAATATTAAAAGATTCTCTAACCTGAGTTGCCCTGCTCTGTTGATCTTGGTGCCTTCCTATACTATCGTCGAGGTGCCTTAGAAGGCCCATGCTCTGTTGTTGATGGGCTATCATAGGGAGTGGACTCTCTTAGGGTTGATGTCTCCCCGCTCTCTGACCTATTGTGAGAGTGTCTGTTGTATGCCATGTTGTGTGTCCTGCCCTGTGAACCACTCTCAATCTATGAAAATGTGGGCTCCCTCCTCTCTAGTGGTACCACATTCTCATAAAGGTCTCTATAGTATTGCATAACCCTGCTAGACCTAGCGTACTCCTAAGAAAAATCCACTACAGACCCACTGTATGTTCTCATGAACTCTATCATCCATTGATTAGTATACTTTTAGCTGATGATAGCTAGATCCCTCTTTGCTTGGATAGTATCTCTCTCGGCCTTAAGGTTGTCTCTCTTTATGATGACTGTCCTCATCTCGGCCTCTAGGGCCTATACCCAAGCTTATAGGGTAGCTATCGTTTGCTATGTGTTTCCCTCATATACTTTGACCCTGTCCTCCTATATCCCCTCCTCCTCTCCCATCCCCATAATAATCCTCTCTCAGGGGAATCTCTCTACCTCTCCCATCTCTAACTCCTCTACATTCTCCTCCCTCGGTTATGCATGCTCCTCAATCTCCATCTCCTCTATCTCCTGAAATCCCTCTTCTAGAGCCAAAATCTCTACATGTTTCTCTCCCTCCTCCACTTCTATCTCTATTGCTTCCCTAACCTCTAAATAGTCTTCTTCCTCATCCTGGATGAGTGATATATGCCTCACCACCCACCGTCCTCCATCCCTCCTCCTCTGGCATCGGTCTCCTCCCTAACCTCCCCAACCATATCCTCCAAAATCTCCCCCTCCTCCATCTCCCCACCCTCTATCTCCTCTATCCGCTCCCCTCTATCCCTTGTCTCCTCTCTAGCCTCTCGGGCCCCTGCCTCAGTGCTCTATAGGAACTAGCTGCTCTAGATCTATATATGGTAATGGCCTATGTATTTTCCACCATGCATCATACTCAAGAGTCATCCATGCATCTGCATCTCCCCCTCTCCACCCCCACTGAATCGGTTGTAGAGTGTCAATCTCCTGCTCGACTGTGGTCACAGGTATCTATTGTCCACAAGGGTGCACCTCTCAGGATGACCATGTAAACTTTGATGTTCCTATTGGGATACCCTGTCTCTCCCCAAACTGTCTTTGAACCCTCTCTAGAAAATACATCTCATTAATTTGTTGAGATTGTACTATGCATCTAATAAGGTACCTGGGTTGTCGACACTATGACAAATGATCATTCTCCCCCACCCATAGATCACAATCTCTGAACGGTCTCCAGATGAAGCTCACTAGGGTGTTAAACCCATGCCTCCAATAATTTGTGTCACCCACATGTGTCTAAGTGATCACTCCTTGATATAGATATACATTTATGGAGCACTAGCTCCCAACTATCGTGCCACTGGTGGTCGAAACACTACTATATGCTCCCACGCCCATATCATCAATAATGTGACCTTGCAACTCAGGCTCTATCCCCCTCTATAGGAAATGTCATGAAGTGGGAAGTATAACATACCCAGTAGACATGGTCCCCATGCATACATTGTATCCTCCTAGACCATACCTGCTAGTGTCTCACCCACCCTACTAGAAAGCCATGACCACTATGATCTAGAATCATCACCCCAACAATCAACATGTATAAAACATAGTCATATCTATCACATCTCTCTACCAGGTTATCCATCTGATCTCATAACCCTATATGTCAAGCTCTGAATCATCATCACAGTCATAGTAGTCATATAGGGCCTACAATCCTCGAACAAGGTCATACTAAATCCGCTCTCTACGAATCAGTAACCGTAGAATCTTGTACACGTCCTCTAAGGTAATTATGGCCTCCCCAATTGGTAGATGGAAACTACAAGTCTCTGAGTGCCACCACTTTTCCAACCCCATCAACATGTCCCTATTTTCTCTGATAGTGGGCATATAGGTGACATAGAACAAGCTGAGATCTAACAACGCCTATTTATCCACATCATCTAGTTGTGACTCCTGCATGTAAATAGGAGGTAGAACAACCTGTTATCATCACACAATCCATAATGTCAATCTAAAATATTCAGTTGACCTATTGAACCTAAGTTGACCAAGTCTTATCCTAAACTAGGGAAAAAATTTCACCAGGCAATTGTGTCATTTTGAAAAATGCATTGCATAAATTCCTAGTGGCTCGCAGCTACAATTGCATCACTCATTTTTCACATGCATCATTTCATACAATGCTTATGTCGCCCAAACTTGATTGTGTCATTTTTAGCCGTGTGTACGACTCAGAAAGTCAGTTGTGGCACACCTTCAGATGCATCACAATGCAACTGTCCCTACCCTAACCGTAAGAAATTGTGTTTCCACATGACACTTGTGGCGAACCACTTCTCTTTTGTGTCACTCGTGAACACAATTGTGTCGCACATCGTGTGATGCAATTGCCTACTAAATTAAATCCCTAACTAAATGCAAAATAAATAAATAAATTATGAAGTGGGTTTGTAGTACTTACTGAGGCAAGCGCTCCCTTAGGACGACAGAATGTGTGGATGAAGTAGCCTTTGTGTGCAACATTTGGAAAAGGCGACATCTGAAAAATGTCAAAGAGGGGAAAAATGTAGACACTGAAAAATGTCTTAGTCTACGAGCGTCATTTTTCTTGGTCATTGATCATATTTCTCTAATTATTTAATTATTTAATTATTCTTGATCATATTTCTCTATTAATTAAATATTTTTTAATTATTTAATTAATTCACTGCTTAACCTTTATTTTTCTAATCATCAATTAAATAAAATTAATTGTGTCACTAATACCCCTTTCTTCAATAATTAGATAAATTACCATTTATTTAAGTATTTTCCTATCATCATTCATTTATAGTTAAATAATAATTATTAATTATTTACCTATTCATTGATCTTTTAATTTCTCTATAGTTAAATCATTGTCAAAATTATTTAATCATCTCCCAAAGCTTCTCCTTTATTAAATAATTAATTTTAAATTAATTATTTCATTCTCTTTTTCCATTTTCTCATATTTAATTAAGATGATTATATAAATTATTTTAATTAAATACCCACTTGCCTTCTTCCTCAAATAAATAATTTTGAAAAATTATTTATGCTCCACTTGTCTAGAGATTCCTTATCATGAATTAATTAATTTCAATTTTTAATTCTTCATTTTTCTTCCTCCACTAGCTCATTTTTTAATCTCAGTCGTTGGTTGACTCTGGGCTCTTTCTAATCTTGACCGTCCATTTTGTAACCTCCACTCTTCTGTGTTGCATGTCTTCTCATCCATTTATCTTGGAATCTTTCTAGAAGATCGATCTTGACAATCCATTCAAATGGTTTTCTATAAAATAAGCCTTCCTCCTCCATTTTTGATATAACTACCGCTTATCTCTGACTTTCTTGCTTACTATTTGGAGGTATTTGCAGATGTTAGCTTTGATCTGAGGGTATATTTGCAAAAGAAGATTTAGGAGAGACAAGAGAATTTATTCAACTTCAAATATGGGGATTTTTTTTACTTGATTGCTTTCATTTTCCTCACATTTTTTTGTTTTCTCTTGTTTGGATTGGATTATTTGCTTAGATAGTGTTGTGGTTGTCACTAGAATCTAGGCTATTTTATTTTTACCCGTCTTACAACCTTCATCAAGAATGAGTAGACTTGGGCTCTCTAAAAGAAGTTTTCCAATATGCTTAGCCTCTTTAAGAAGGATCAAATTTGTCTCATGATGAGGCTAAGCATATTGGAAAACTACTTTTGGAGAGCACTAGTCTACTCATTCTTGATGAAGGTCATCAAGCTCAAAATAGCCGATCAAAGATATGGAATTCATGTAAAAAGGTTAATTTAAAACTGTGCATTATACTCTCAAGAACTCTTTTCCAGAATAACTTCAAAGAGCTTTCCAACACATTGTATCTGGTAAGGACAATTTTTGTCAATTGTTGCTTGGGTAAAAACTTGAAGCTATCCTCGACACCTGGTAAAGTTATGGATAACAATAGGATCTACAGGCTGAGGAAGTTCTTCATGGATGAAATTGGGAATAAAATTCAAAATGGAAAAGAGAGTGGAAAGTAATTTGATGAAAATCTTGCAAAGTTTAGGTTAATGACTGATTCTTTTGTTCATTGTTATAATGGGAAGATTCTGAATAGGTTTCCCAAAATAAAGGATTTTACTGTGATTTTGAGAGCATCTTTTATACATCATGTTGTCTTAGATCAAATAAATGAAGCAAACAACTATGAAAGAGACAACAATTTTGAATTAGAAACAATGGTATATGAACAACTATCTAGCCTATATGTTATGCTACAAAAATTAACTATAGGTTAGAACATATCCATATGAGCATAAAATAGTAGGTGCAATTCACCTCAAACTCTCTTGTGGTAATTTCTTTGTAAGGAAGCTTACACTCCTCCATGAACATTCTCTATGCACATCAATATGTTGGTTATTATCTTGAAATCCTTTGTGATCAAAAGAATAGTGAAGTTCATTGCATAACTCATGACCATTTTACAGTTCTATGATCCAATGCTCTTTTACTTCTTACTCACTATGTTCTCAATCACCATGTGCAAATGACTTAGAGGATGGATCTTTGTCACCATTTGACAAAAAAAAACATTATTTTTGGACTATTTGTTATGACAATCATAGTTTGACAGTGTTCTTCCTTTCTTAGTCCTATAGGACAAAGGACAATTCACAATTTGCAACTCTCTAACAATGATATTCTTTTCAATGATCTCAATCATGTAATTCAATATATCTTCTTCATTTCTCAGTGCTAACAATTCCTACACAGTGCTTTCTCAATCACAGTTACAATGATCCTTCATTTGAAGATATTATGTTTCTTAGATAGTAATGTTTTAGTGAATTTATATTTTTTCTTGTAAATGCCTTGTTGCACTATAGTTTTGTTATGCATAATGTGTAGTCAATATGACTTCAAATGGAGCTCTTTTGTAGAGGCAATAGGATAATGGTTTCAATAAAATACCAATGTTAGTTAGAGGTATGACAGTAGATACACGGAGAATAGAAGGTATAATGTTTTGAGAGTAAAAGAATCATTTATCTACTCATATCTTGACACAAGTTTCCTCGGTACATAAGATAGCATATAAGTACTCTATTGCAACTTCTTGTAATACAAAATGCATAACCAACATCCCAACCAAAGAAACTTAGCTTTAATATGCACCATAACCAATGTTTTCCCACATGAATGGTGGAATTGAACTAACTTTTAGGGGTACCTTGAATAGAAAACATACACAGACACGAAATGTTGTGGTAGCCATCAAGGAGAAAATAAATGGACGATACATGGCTCCATGATAGCCTGACATCTTTGATACTCTCTTGGAGGCAAATCTTGCACACTCACCACATTTCTGAGGAGGCTTAAGTACCATTTGCTGAGACAAGTTTGTGTCTAAACCAACTTCTTGAATTTCACTCGCATTCAAGGAAGGTGCTTTCAAAATTGTTATTGCTAAGTAAGCACTCATGTTATCTCCTAGTTTTCTTCCAACTATTCGGTTATATGAATAATTATTTCTCATTAAGGCATGAGAATATTTGGAAGTGGATTTTTATCAGATATTGTACTTGCAAGTTCCACTTTGGATCACCAAATCCTTCCCAAAACCTTTTTCACAACCACCACATCACCATACGGTTGTTGTTGGGCGTTCACAGTGATGCAGGGAAAGCTCCTCACATCACCACAAAGGCCCAAAAACAACCGTGTGGTGTTGTGGTGGTTGTGCATAAGGATCACCGCAACACTACACAGTTGTTGGGCCTTCACAGTGATGCAAAGAAAACACCCTGCATCACTATGAAGGCCCAACAACAACTGTGTGGTGTTGTGGTGGTTGTGCAAAAGGTTTTGGGAAGGCTTTGGTGATTCAGAGTGGAACTTGCAACTACAATATCTGATAAAAATCCACTTCCAAATATTCTTTTGATGGATGTTCATATCCTCATCCAAAGCTCCAATTCACACATAGGTAGGAAGGATGATTTCAAAGGTTGAGGAGTTGGTCTTTACACCCACTAGTTGCATTTTCTTAAAATTTTCTAAGGAATTTAAAAAAAAAACCCATTTTGAACATATCCTTCAATCACAACATTCCATGATATCACATTTCTTTAAGTCATTTTTTAAAACAATTCGCTTTCCTTTTCTATGCTTCCATATTTTGATGTATGTCTAGCAGGGCACTTGTAACTACAACATATGACGAAAAATCCCTACTATTATGTTTTCATGGATGTCCCTTCATTATTACTGGATATCTGATGTAGTACACATTATTATAGTGCAATCCTATTTTTCAGATTGTTTCATTTAGCATCACCAATATCCTCTACACAAATATTTTCCCTGTTTAAAATGATGGAAATGGTTCACATCTCTTAGAATAGTTTCTCTTGCAACAATCTTGGAGATGAATTTAGATGCAGTGTGAAAATAAAAACATACTCAAAGGTTCTTAACAACTCTAATAGTTGTACTAGGGGCCATGTTTAACAAACCGAATGCAATTACTAACTTTTCACTATGCTGCTAGATAAATTATTCTTTTTTCTTCTATTCCACAACATTAAGTAAAAGCTTTGAATCTAGAAATACCCTACTTCCTTCATTTTCCAAGCCAATTTCTCCAATTTTTCATAGCTCTCCCATGTTTGTGGATGTGATCTATCTCCTACAATGTTTTAATTGATTTATCTTTCTATTGTGTTTGGACTTACTTTTGTAAACTTGCAATATACAATTTACTTTTATTCTTTCTATCAAATTGAGACTAATAGTAATTGTGTTGGTTGTATTGAGGCATAGCTTCATTCATAGTGGAAAAGGAAACACCCTATTGCTCATATCAAATGGCCTGTTGCATTTAAAGGAGGAAAGATTCTAGTATTATTATTGACTACATTGAAGGAGAGAGCTTCATATATGGGACACGATCAACACTCCTTAGATTCTACATGTTATAGCTTGCTCCAGAAAGATTTCCCACGTTGTATAATTTTTAAGAGATGAGGCATGTGCTCACATTGAAGGGCTCCAAGCATGCATTTCCATCATTGTAGAATTTTTTTGGAGAAGTTTCTTTTTGGCCATTTATGTGCATTGTAACTCAGATTTTCAATCTTGTGACTGAAAATAAAAATTGTAATACTCTATTTCTAAGCATTTTTCAAGCAAGATAGATATTTCAAACTTGTGCAAGTTGTAAGAACACCTTTCTTTTAATAAAGTTCACCGATTTTTCCTTCTCAATGGTTGTCTTATTGTGTGCAATTGATGATTGATGTGTTTTATGTTTAAATTATCAAATATCAGTCAATTAAAATGACTAAATATACTACTAATTGACGTCAATTAATAATTAAATTGACTAAATATACTACCAATGGACAAAAATTAGTGAACAGTGAATAAATATGACTAAATATACGACCAATGAAATCAGTGAATACAAATGACTAAATATACTACCAAATTGATCAAAATAATGATTAAAATTAATGACTAAATACACTACCAATGGATAAAAATTAGTAAATAAAAATGACTAAATAAGTCACCAATTAACAACAATCAATGACTAAATATATCAATGAATAAAAAATGACTAAATAAGTGACCAGATTACAACAATCAATGACTAAATATACTACCAAATCAATCAATCAAAACAACCAATAAATGACTAAAATGGTTTAGCCATCAATTTGGTCATGTTATGAATGACTGCAAATAAACTACTAATGGTCACATGATAATGTATGGTCATTTATATGAATTTTTTAGTAGTATTTTTAATCATATATTGTTGCTTTTGTACTAGTGGAGGGCTTCATATTTTGCCACATTGTTAGTACATTAAATTTCAATCTATAAGTAGCAAGAAATGACTTACCTTGGAGACTGATCAACTCAATTCCTACTCTGATCCCTTGTTTGGATTTTGATCCATAAAACCTAAGGATCCAAGCTTGTTATTTGGTGACTTTGAACTTAGAATTTTTAATAGTTGATGAATTAATATTTTCAGTCTATGTTGCATGTGTTTTATTGCTAAGCATTTCAGGCTCATAGCTATCGAGAATTGTACCTTCCAAATAGCATTGATTTTTGATTCTACAGATAATTTCCAAACACATCAAAAAAATTTCCTCTAAATGTGCAGAATTATCTAACCTACACCAACCTTGCAACAACAAATCTTTCAATGAATCTTTAGTCTTCCAGCCCTTATAGGCTTCTCTACCAATAGTCTTCTAAAAAAAATCCATGCGACTATCTTCCCCTTTTGAAGAATCATAGTCAAATTCTACTAGCACATCCATCCCCAGAGTTATCCAATCATGATTTTTTGCATTGCACATAAAAACTTCTATCTTAACTCCAAAACTTTAATACCATATACACTAGTTTCTACATCGATGTATAGCACTTCATTTTTTTGATTGAAATTTGTAATCAGGTGCTTCATACGTGTTTACCTCTCTATTATGATCTAGTTAGGAAATCCTTTCTAGGGTAACCACATATGTGAGGAATTGGTGGCCATGTATCCATTCAAATTATTTGACCAATCTCTACTTAACAACATCCCATAGGCATCTGGTATCTCAACCACTTGGATATCAATATAATACTAAATCCTAGGATCTATCGCTAATTGCATATAGATGTTATTTAACTCTTTGACTATGTTTAGCTTGATTTTTTCCAACTGAGTAACTTTCTATAAGAAGCTAGTAGGGGTTAAACCTAGTGTTTGACATATAGATAAAGGAATCACATTAGTGGATGCTCCTGAATCTACCAAACAATTATGGAGATTCTTGCCAATAATTCTCAATGTTAACAAAAATGGTGGTGACTCTATCTCCCCTTTATAAAAAGCTACATGCACATGCACCATGCGAACAGTGTTTTTGTCCGTCATTTTAATGGATTTGTCTTTCACCTATGTCTCTTTACTAAATGAACTTTATTTGGGAAGTTATTATAATGTGTTTAAGAAATCTTTCCTGATTACAAGTGTTTTAAGCAATTTTGATAAAGACAAACTGATCTTTACCTTTTTAATTTATATTGACAAATAGTTAGTCAAATTATTTTGCTCGAAATTTTTTATTTTACCACTTTGTGAAGGATTTTGAGAATTGTTATACTATGAAGTTAACTTTGGTAACCCTAGATTATTACTGGATTTATCGTCTGGTGGAGTGTTAAATTTATTAGGTAGGATTGACGTAGTCAAGGATCCTTTGAACCTACTCCCACCATTGGTGTTTCTCCTTAGGTTGTAACTATGTTCCTTCGAATATTGTTGAAAAGCATGAATTTCATCAGCTTCATCTTGAGGTTCATTTTCATCTTGATAAGGAAAAGTGTAAGTTTCCAAAGTCATGGTTGAACTATCTCCCCACTCATAGGTATTACACTTGGAAACAAAGGGTGACTCAGAACATACATAACTATCTAGTAGTAGTGTTGAATCATATCCTACTGGAAATAGTTTATTTACCTGGGGTAGGTGAGAATCACACTGATCAGTATGATATGTTGTAGCTAGGAAAATATTTGATGTAGTTTTGAATTGCAAGCAATACACTTCCATATGAGCATTTGTATTGTGAATCCTACACCAATTAATCATAAAAAATTCAACTGAATTCACTTTAGATGTGGACCTATGTTTGAAGGAGTTGGTGTTATCCAAAGGTGTAGATACTTCTTCATTGTTAGGTCGTGTATTCCAAGGTCAAGGCGGTCTGGGAGCATTATATTCTCAACCTTATGAATTTTGGTTGTTATTTTGAGAATAGAAATTTTGATTTCTCAATTGTGTAACCTCAGTCATTAACCTTTAGAGATAAGTTGTTATTTCCTTATTTCCTTCTTTATTTTTCTCTTTGACTCTCTTAATTTTTCATAAAGAAATAATTTCCATTAGTATGTACCTCAGTGATAGTCAGGTCAGGGTGTGGAACTAATGGTTGACTATTTCTAGATTAAAAGAAGTTATTTTGTGGAAAGGTTCCATTCTAGACTGTTGAAGGTAAAGATTTAAGGATCACCACATTATTTAACGAGACTCCACTCATACCTAGGATGGGATAGTTATTCAAACTATTTCTGAAATTCATGGATGATCCACTTCTAAGATGTTTTATTTCTAGATTCACACTTATGGCTTCTACATAGGCTTCAATTATGGTAGTAGAAGGATTTCCCTTTCATTTCTCAAAAATCAATTTTAATGGATTGATTGTAGTGTAGTAAACAACAATGACGAATAAATTATCCATAACATAAGGTGTTTTCAACCTACAATAAGCCTTTTGGAATCTATTCTTTAAAGTTGTTATAGGTTCATTGTCGAATCTTTTGATTTGGTAAAATTGATGATACAACAAGGTGGGATCTATTGGTGTTTTGAACCTATCCAAGAACTGGTTTTCCGTATCTTGCCATGTCTTGAAAGAATTACAAGGTAGATTGATATACCATTGATAAACTTCATCACTCAACATGTAGGGAAACAACCTGCATGTGACATCTTCATGTTGTATTTTGGCTCTAAAGCATGTATGCTTAAAGATACTTATGTGTTCTTCTACATATTTATGAAGATAATACTTCAGACACATTTTTTTTGGATTTTTTTAAAGATCATTGTATACAAAAAATTGAATAAGAGGCTCTATGTTGGAAAAATCCATCACATGAGTGGAGGAAGTGTCACAAGGGCTTGATTTTGTGAAACTGGACTAATAGACCTTAATCTTTGAGCCCTAGTTGACATTATACCACTAAGTTCTACAAGTGTCAATGAGGATTGCTATACCGAGACCTAGTAACCCTAGGAAACTCTGGCTTCCTTTATTTCTCAACAAGGAAGCACTCCTTCTGGGGCTACTTCTATTGACACAGTTGTTGCACACACACATCAATAAGTAGATAAATTATCACAGAGGATCATGGGAACCTACCTTTACTTGAAATATCCATCAAGAAAGCCTAAATCTAAGGTAATCTTAGTTTGATCCCAAGGCTCAAGAATGTCAAGTCTTGATGCACTAGGTTCAGTCAAGGTTCATTGTGTAAATATTTGTTAAACATGAGGGGTCTATGGTTGTCATGGGTTATCCAAAGGATCGTAACATAATCTCAGTTTGATCACTCACATATCACTTATCAACTTCATGAAATTAAAGATTTGCAATAATATTTCATGAAATTTAAATTACTTGCATACATTCAAGCAGATTTAGTATTAATCACTCTACACTTCATAGAATTAAAAGATTTACAATAAAAATCCATGTATTTATCAATTTTGAAACATTTTCTAAAAATATTAAATATCCAATCTAAAACAAAGCATAAAAATATTGAAATGTAAAGATTTCTCCCAAGTATTATCCATGCATACCTCAAGAAATAAACTAAATCAAAACAAACCACTCTATACTTCACCAAATTGCTTCACAACTAAGCATAGAATGATGTAAGGGTTTAAAGAAATATGGATTATTTTCCACCAGATAGTGTTAGTATGCACTAAAATCCGGCACAACAAATAGTCTTTTTTTATAGGAAAAAACAATCAGCTACATATGATTTCATATCAAGAAACAACTTTGAATTGGTCTTGATATTAGTTAATCTCAAATGAAACATACAAGTTTTTAGTTTGGGATGGAACAAAAAACAAGAAAATGAATAAAACTTGAAAAAGTTTTAGTTGTCCAGAATCCACAAATTCTAAACTTAATAAAATAAACAACTCTTGACCCTTTATAGAAATAAGCAAACCAAAGAGTTCAAACATAACACATGAAACAAAATCAGAGGAACGAATCAAATGGTAGCACGTGGAAGATGACAGTTGGCACAAGAAATTTCTAGATTAAGTCAAAGATACTTTGAATTTATTTAGCAGCAAGATTTCAAACTCCTGTCTCTAAGTCACGAATACTTTTGTGCAAAATGAAAAACTACTAAAACTTTCTCTCTAAAATCCCTAAGATTAATTGTCTTTGTTGGGTCTAGGAACAACCATCCAAAATTCAATCAAAAAAATCTAACCATGCACAAGACCCTCGGTCTTTTACTATAAGACCATATGCACTTCTTCATTGGATTCCCAGTCTAAAGAATCATCTTCTCATATCTTGGAATTTTTAGCCGACATGCATTTATGATTCCCAATAGTGATAGGGAATTTCATTGACCCGTTCTTGTGTATTTGCAAAAAAATGTTATGAGAGGGAAACACATGTCTCACAAATTCAAGTAGCAATATCTAATCTATTGGATATTTGGGCAACATGAAGGGATAATTTGTAAACCCTTCCACTTTGATATAGGTGAATGTAGGAAACTGAATAAACTAGAATCCAATAGTGTGTATAACATCTTTTGGTTCAAGAGACAATCTCTTGGATTTATCCCCTTCCATCAACCTTACCTTCATAGAAAAAACATCATTCACCCTTCAGAAGTGCTCTTAGTACTAGTAAGTAGTAATCTAGGGAAAATTATGATAAATCAAATTACTTCCTAGTTATCTTCCCAGAGTACCTAATATGTTCAAACCATGTATATTTTTCCTTAGGGAAAAATAATAGACAACATATGAGGACATTGTGAACCACTGGGTAGTTGAAAATG
Source organism: Sequoiadendron giganteum (assembly GCA_007115665.2). Lineage (NCBI taxonomy): Eukaryota > Viridiplantae > Streptophyta > Pinopsida > Cupressales > Cupressaceae > Sequoiadendron > Sequoiadendron giganteum. The sequence goes on from CM021106.1 coordinate 418,667,076, forward strand.
TTTGCATCTATTTGTGTAATCTATCACTGATAAATATTCCCCAATGATCTGCACAAGATTTTCCCTCATTTTCCTAATAATTTTGAACATCTAGGGTTTCAATTTTTTGGCATCTCTACATCCAACCATTTTGATCAATAGGGTTATCATATCCTAAATTTCTTGAATTAATCATTAATGACCTCAGGATATGCTTCACCATCCTCGTTGTCTACTCCTAGAACCATGATGATAACATGACCTTTTTATTTTTCTCTTTTGAGCTCGTATATGTTGTGGTTGCATCCTTTATCTCAAATGTATTCATTTTGTTGAAAAAGGGCAGCCCAAATGTATACACAATACCATCTATTGAGAGGTCTACATGGACTCTCCCTTCTTTCATAATAGCCCTTCTATCTAGGTCGTACCATTTCATACACTCTAGGACCAATTCAGGGGCATCCATTTCCAATGGGAACCTGTTGATGGTGAAATGGCACAAACAACGTGTAAACAAAATATTTCTACTTTATTTCTCCTGAAAAAGAAAGACAACATGTAGTAACCTAACTCCCAAGGTCTTGGTAGTTAGTTCTCAACTATCTGGTGTCACTCAATTGGTCCATGCAACTATAATATTCAAGGGGCCTATATTGGTAACAAGGAATACAAGCAATGACTTATTCATCAAACTGTTCTTAATAAAGAAAGGGGGGTTTTAAACAAAATAAAAAGATAATCAGGGTGTACATTAGTAAACATGAATAAAACTTATCTAGCATCCGAACATATATCTTCAACAATGAATTTTTTTTTTCAACAGATCAGAAAAACCATAGCATGATACAACTTACAGAATAATCCATACCATTGCATGCATCTAAGGTGCTTAATTTAACATCACAATCACACATCATAAATATTTCAAAGATTCCAAAAGAACACATTCTCATTCATCGCCAAGATCATAGATCAACATACTTCAATAAATTCAATTCACAGATAATCTAATGAATTAATCCTTAAATCTAGTTTCTTCTAATGACTTTCATCACATAAGAAACATTCATGCTTCAGCACAATCACTGGCATATAGATAGATTATAATTCATCAACCTTATCAAGTAAAACTCAATTCTAACACCATATTGTGTAAAAACCTGTAATTATATTCAACTATAAAAATCAAAGTATCTTTGTAACAACTATGAAAAATTCTATCTCCTACTCTCAAGTGGCCAATTCTATTCTCTATTAGCCGACCCTTACAATATGATACCCCATGGGTATTTATAGATGTACAAAATCTGAAGTCCCTTCTATCTTAGGTCGATCCACCTTTTCAGGAATTAAGTCTTCTTGGAAACTCAAATCAATTTGATCTCTAGTTCTCCCCTTGATCACTTAGTTAAACTAGAAGAAAATAATAGAGATGAGAAAAGAAAGCCATGCGCCCACAAACTGCCAGTTGTGCATGCAAAGAAGAAAACCCTGCATGCATAAGGCTATCAATTATGCATGTGAAGCCTACTCTGCAATGTACTCGTCATAACTGGAGAAGACTTGTTGAAGTACCTCCAAATCCGGCCCATCAACCCAACTGTCTTCAAACTTGATTCTTTCTAACTCCGCAATAGCAAACCCTCTCATGTCTTTTAGCTTGGTCAACTCTCTTTTAGCTGTCCTTATTTCCTCTTTAATATCCATTAATCGATCTACCAATAGATCCTCTCCATCATCTCCTCTTTAAACCTTTCATCCCATTTCTTCTTTATTTGGATCAAAGGTAGGCCTTCCTTTACTGGTATATTAACATTGACTATAACAACAATAACTGCTTCCAACTCCTCAAACTGCTCATTCAGATCCTTGACAGAATCTTGCACTTCATTTTTATGATTGTATAGAAAGTTTGTTCTAAACTGGAGTATGCAGGAAGTCTTTTCCAAGAAATCTTTATTATCCTCTTCAAGTATTGATTGTTCTAGGAGGGTGGATTTTGGCAATTGGTTAACCTCTTTTAGCCTCTGGCTATATCCTTTGTACTCCTCCTCCTATTCTCCCAATTCTTTGACATATTGATTCATTTCTTCTATTAGTTCCTCTGTCATTTTATGAACCTCAAAACTATTAACCAGTACCTCACGTATTTCTTTATTTAATTTATCGATCCATCTATCTAACATCTCTGCTTTACCTCTTACCTGTACCAAATCATCTACTTCTTTCTTACTCATAAAAATTGGGGTCTCAATAGTGGCAACTTGTTGTGATCTCGGAGAAGAAACACTTTTCAAAAAGGTATGCAATTGATCTAACTGAGCATTAAGCTCATCCTTTCTCTGCTTGTCTTTCATCATTCTGGATTTAGTTGATGAAGCTACCACATCTATTAAATTCATCTGCTGATCTCTAGTAGGTCTTCCCAAGTTGACAGTGCCCAATTGATAATCAGTCAATTGCATGTCTCCTACATCCTTATCCATCATTGGTATGGCACATTCAGCAACAATCTCTCCTCTATCGGTGAGCCTAGTAGAATGTAGGATTTTGTGCTTCTTCTTGGGCCTTTCTTTCTCAATTTCCTTCATCATATCCTCCCAATTGAGAGGTTGTGAAGGTGTCACCGATCTCTTCTAAAGATCCAATTTTAACCAAGTGGGAGCACCTGGAGTAGAGGTCATTATAGTTGAAGAAGAAGATACAGTAGTAGAGGGTGGTTGCACATTTACTTGAGGTTGAGAATCAACCCCCTGTACCTTTTGTTGTTCTTGTTCCACACTTGTTTTTTGCAAGATTTTCAGCTTTCTCCCTATCCTTTTGTTCTTGTATCCTCTTCTCTTCTTCTTCCTTCTTCAACCTTTCTTCTTCTAATCTTTTCTTCTCCAGCTCCTGGTTTCTCTCTTCCTCTAATGCCTGAAGTCTATCTGCATCTTCCTTTTCCTTTTGCAACTTCTTGGTCAACTCTTCGACATCCTTCTCTTTTTGCACTCTTTTGCTTCCTCTTTCTCTTTATAGGCATTCTTCAACAAGTTTCAACTTGGCCACAAGAACCTCTCTTTCCCTACATTGCTTCGCCTTTTCTTCCTCAAGATCATGAATTTTTTGTATTAACTCCAAATTATCATTCTCTTCCTTGATCTTGAGCTCCTACTCTTTTTGCCTTTGTTGCTTCTCTATTTCATCATCTTTTAGCTTAGCTTCTATGTGTTGTTGTTGAAGTAAGGCATCAGCCTATATCTTGGCATCAATTTCCTTTTGTTTCTCTATTGTTGTAGCGTGTGCTTGATCATCGACAACCTTCTTTGCCTCCTCAAATAGCGCCCACTGATCCTCCTCTATCAACACCTGTTCAGTATCCTCCTCTAGAGACATCTTCTCTTGTGTATCTTTCTCTGAAAAAGTCTCATCAGAGTCCGTTCAAATGTCATGAACCTCTACCTCTACTTCTTTTCCCTTCATGGATTCAGCAATATCATGAAGAGTCCCTTTAGGCATCTCTTCACTTTATTGCTTTTTAAGTGGGACTTGAGTAGATGACTCACCTACTACTGGTGTTGAAACCATAGGTCCTATTTGGACTTCTCCTCTTGTACCTCAGGTAAATCTTGAGCAGAAGCTTCAAGCTCAATCTCTTCAATATCTGGAGGTAAGAACTCCAGAGGCTCCTTGGGAGGCGTCTTTCTCTTGATTCTTTTATATCCTTTCCCCTTCTTTCGAGTCGGTCCCTGAGGAGTTTTGGTTCTTAGAACAACCCATTGAATGCTCCTATCCAAGACTGCTCACCCTATCTACTTGATGCCAATGGTTTCCTCACTATCCCAATCAACCAGATCCAAACTTTTAGTCCCAATGTTCAAAGCTTCATATTATGGATCCAATACAACTCCATCATCTACCAATGTGTCAGGAATGTCATTTTTGACCCCAAATTCTACCATGAGTGCCACAGGCAACCTCTCATAGTTCCTTTTCCTTAGGTCATACATCCTATAAATCTCTCCAGAAGTCCTCTAATAGGTTGAAATGCTTGTCAAAGACCGAAGCCAATAAAGCATTCATTTTCTTCTTGGTATCAAAGTGCTTCCGAGCTATGTACAAACCTAGCTTCAAATGTATTAATTCACTGCACTCTACCTTAGCTCCCACAAGATGTGGGCAGTTGTATTCACCCAATTGCATGGGAAATTTATGGCAACCTGTCTTGTACTTTAAAGAAAATCGGGGATTAACCCCTAGAGCGTGATAAACAAATTCCATCAGCACCATCCTGTTGCTACAACATCTTAGCAATAAGTGGGGATGACCCTCAAATCTAGCTAGCCTAAAGTATGTGAACTTGGGGTATTGAATGTACCAACATCCCCATTCTGTAATAAAATCCATAGCCTCTTAGCTCAATCTATATCCTGCATCTCCATTGGGTTGGTTAATGATCACATATAGGAATGCATCATTAACCCTTCTAAATTGAGTTTCAACAACCTGTAGGGATAGCTGGTCATAGTGATTCCATACCTTCTTCTGCCCATCAGCTTCTCCCAATATCCCCACCTTATTTAGACCTGGAAAGACACCTACTCTTGCTGCTGCATAAACAACATAAGAGGTCATAAAGAAGCATTTGGTTTCCCTTATCCTTGTTAACTAGTCATGAATAGCATCATAGATAACCATTGGCCAATCAAACTGTTGTTTTCCATTAAGGATGATCTGAATGAAAGGAAACATCCACTCCTTCAATTGAAATGCATCCCTCTTCCCAAATACTCTAGACAACATCATGATCAGGTCCGATACCTCTTTGTAAAAATCTACCCTCTTTGGTTGATCTGAGAGCTTGGTTAGAGAATTCTTCTCTGTTCTCAACCACTTTTTATTCAAGTGAGCCTTGTTGGCCTCCTTATGTTTTCCATATATCTCCAAACCTTTTTCCTCCTTCAATTGTACTAGACTCTTTGGATCCGAGACTTTAAACATGTGCTAGAACATTTGAGGAGTCAGATCAATGATTATATTATCTTGTGAATCCATGCATTATCTGGTAGTCGGATTGTAAGCTCCTACAGCTATCATGATTAACTCCGGGCACTGGATGGATAGAGGAAATAAGGTAATGTGAGCCAAGCCAGACTCAACTATTCTTTGAGTTCTCCCTGTTGCATCTTTAGTAAATGTTTCAGAATATAATTCCTCAAAATTGTATTGGCCCAAATTGGTGTCAGTTATATCAGACCAATCAGATTCCACTTTTCTTGCAATGGCAATAGGACTCCGATGGTTATACCTTAAAGTATAAGGTAGTTGCTCTGACTTAATCTTCTTGGGATTAGTTACTGCTTTGATGTTTCTGCAAGCTGGTTCCTTTGGGAAGCTTCTCTTGATGTTCCTAACATTCTTTAGCTTTCTTGCAACAAAACCTCTAATTAGATCCTTGAATAAACATCACAAAACATGCTTTAAAACCATACCCTTCATATATACATCGGAGGCAGAACCAAGCACAAAAACATTCTAAATAGTCTCTCTTAACACACTGCCAGCTCAGAGTTAGAACAAACATTGAGATTACAATTGGAACAAGCGGGACCGGAGTTGGGACGGGAATAGTAACTGGAACCGGAATCGAGAAAGAAACTGATTTGGTTTCATAAAGATTTTCTACTTTCATATTCAGTTTCGCTTCCGCTTCCACCTAGGTTATCATTATCTTGAGAGAATGATTGATACTATAAGCGGAGTCGGAGACGGGATGGAAAATGGAATTGACACTAATTATAAAACACGCTCAAAGTCTAAATCAATTCTGATCCCGCTTCTGCCCATAATAACCATGACATCATAAATGATTTTAACAATTTGATAAATAACTTCATGATTCAAAGACTTAGGCTATATCAACATGAAAGGGGCTTAAACATAACCTAATAAGACCATCCCCATATGACCGTGAGGCGACTATACCATTTAGGGCATCATATTAAAATTAAAAACACGAACACAGAAACGCGCCAAAACCCTAAACTAAAAGCAACCAATTCCAAATAACTAGGGCATGATTTTAACCCCATTCAAACTAACCAGACTGAATGCAAAAAATATTTCTAAGTAAAAACCACCATTTACTAAACCCTTCTCACTGTAAAAAAAAATTGAATTTAACCTATGCATTTAAAAACTAGGGCACCACGATGCGATCATGACTAAAACATGAAAATGACCGTGCTTAAAACAAAACAGTTAGGAAACAAAAATTATAAAGCAACAAAAGAAACAAGAAAACTTAAACAAAAGCAAAATAAATAAAACAAACGAACTTACAGAGAACTTCGCAAGAAACCTAAACAATCAAAGACAATCAGAAATGGAAAACGTGAAAATAAAAAGAAGAACAAGAATAGAAAACCCTACCTTGAACACAAATAAGTAGGCTAACCTCCTGAAGCAATATGTGCGCAACTGTCTCTCCTTCAATCGATTCAATCACACAAAAGCTCCACTGCAACTCTACTTCGCTCTTCGATCTCTTAACAATAATAATGATAACTATGCATTAATCCATAATTAAGGGAAAAACTCAAAGTTTCATGCATGCATGGCACCTGTAATTAATGCCATCAATGTGGTAGAGCGAAGTCAGAACTACAGAGGGAATGGGCACATTACTGCAATGCAACTTTAGTAAAAGTCAATGACAAAACCCGGCGGGAGCGGAATCAGAATGAAAACTATTTTGGAAACTTGAGTAATTTCCCAACTTGATTCCCATTCCGGTTCTAGTTCCGCCGACAAAGATAAAAGTGAAACAAAACGACAAAATAAAAAAAAAAGACCGAAACAAGAAAACTTAACATAATAAAACCTAGTTAAAAATGAAAGACCAGAAAGCGGAGGTGGAGGCGGGACTAGACATGATTTTGAAACTTTGAGTAAAAACTGACTTAACTTCCATTCTGGCTCCGGCTCCAATAAATACAAAACAACACTGGAGAGAAAGAAAACTGTCGGGATGGGAATCGGAACAAGTTTCAAAAAAGACGATTCAAAACCCGATTCGGTTCTGGTTTCGATTCCGACAAAAGAACCCAAAGAAAAACAAAGTGTTTGAAAAGAAAGACTCCAAAATTTATTTGGAAAACAAACAAGGACAAAAACATAAAGGGGGACCCATTTTGACCAAGGAAAAAGATGGCGTGGTTATGCAAGGCATAACAGAACCCTCCTACCAAATGCATTCCACTAGCGACCGTATTCCTAGTGCACTGAGTGGCATCTTCCTGATGAATCCTCCTAGCGAATTCATACTCGTTGAAGCTTCCCAGATGTGTATTTGTAATCATCTTGTAGGTTGGTATGGCTTGTGAAACAAGAAATTCAAGTTCCTGATTGGGCTTCTTCTTCCTTCAAGTACTTGTGTCTTCTTTAATTTCCTACATTATTAGCATATATGTGCTCTGTGTATGAGTCAGGGCTAATTCTAATCATGCATTCTCAATAATTCATAAAATTTCCTTACCCATAACCATTTATGGACTAAAATTAAGTAAAATTATTTATTAATAATAGTATTTTCTTCATGAATCAACCAGAGATAATGTTTTTTAATCAGAACCATGCATGCATAAAGATTAATAGAATTTGGTTCAAAGAAAAGTACTTGGTTTTGCTGATAGTATGGTTGAACAAACATAGGTTCAAACCATGATAAAAAAATCTTCTATACTTTCAAACTTACTTTTCTCTTTGTGCATGACAACCTTTGTTTTAATTCATTAATGTTCTTGCAAGTGGATGATCTTGTGCGAGGTAGTGTATTGTGGAAGCAACTGCATGCTCAAGTTTGTGCCAAGTACGTGTGTTGTTAACCACCTTTATTAATTCCTTTTATTGTGCATTAATTACCTTGAGGAAAGGTGCAATCATGGTAGATTAGGGTTCACATCATGAAATCCTTGATTCCTGCATTGGGGCCCACTTGTGAAAGGAAAGTGGCAAGGGTGGTAGACATGACATGCTTGTGTGTCACATTAGTCCTCATGGGACAATGGCATCAGGGGAAGCATCTGAATTGGATGCTAAATGGATAGTTAGCAATATGATATGAAACATCTGACACATGGTCTCAAAGAGTTACCAGGGTTGAGGTTTTTCACTTACTAGGTTTATGGGAACTGGGTGCAAAGGATACTCGGGTGTGGGTAAAAAGTAAGACCGGTATGGTTCAAAATAAACTTAGCTCCCAAAACTCCCTATTTCTAGTTCTAAAGAAAATTAAAGTCACAACCGGGCTTAACCAAAGAAGTGTTGATGCACGCACACTTGGGAAAACTTCTCCCAAGTGAAAACTCATCAAGTGCAATGACTAGTGAGGAACAATGCAAATATTTCAAAAGATGTACTGCACCTGGAGTAGCAACACCCAACACCTGAAAACTAAGGAATCTAGATAATCAATAAAACCACAAGGGAAGAGATTTACAAACACCCCAATCCAAGGAAGACATCAATTTGATCAAGAGCTGAGAATTTTGGAGAAAAACTTTCATTTTACCATTTCCTCCAAAAGAAATGCACCAACACAAGAAGAAAGAAAAGAAAGGGAAAAGAAAAAGAAAAGAGGGGATCCACATTTTTCCAAGGGAAAAATGGGGCATGTTGTGAGACCACACAATAGATAGGTACAATGGCCTTCATTTCTTCTTTCTCCCATTGCTTCTTCTCCATATTAATAGACTTGAGTGTGTCAACTAGGGTTTTAGAGTTAGTAACCCAAGCACCTCCCATGTAGTTAATGTTCTAGAGAATTTTCACCTCCAAAGACGCCTTCTTAATTCTTAGCCACTAAACTAGTAAAATTTCTAGGAACTGACTTCCTTTCAATTTTATTTGTTCTTACCATTTTGGCATAAGATCGACGATCCCTCACACACCTTCCAACTGGAAGTTGCCCTACCCTTCGCAAAGAGTATAAACAAAGTAACCCACAAGTATGTCATTTGAGTTTCTAGTGTTATGTCCTACATAACCAACCAACCATACAACTTTAGACTTCTCTAACTAAGTATGACCAATCCGACTGGCTATGTAATCTGGATCACAATGAACTAACTAATACAAGTAGAGACTTTTGCATTACTTTGGCCAAAGTTTTGAAAACATTTCAATCATTTCCTTAAAAAGTGGATTCATATGTTCAAACACCTCTAACTTGACTTGGAAACCATTATGACCTAATATTTAACTCAAACTGACTATTTGACCAACTAGTTTGACTTTCCATAAAGTTACTCAATCACAATATAATGTGACTCTCTAAGTTAGTAAAAAAATAGGTTAGTTATGCTTTTCTAACTTTCAACACCCATGTTACATTCTTGCAACAACTTGAGACTTGGCAACTGTCACTTTTCAAGTCCTTAAATCAACCCATGAGAGTGAACTACTCTCTTATTTTTATGCACCTTTGGTTATTAATGATGACATAATTTCATCGAATCGAGACACTTGATCTCATATTTAAGGTAATGACTACATGCCAAATAAGTACAATAATCTAATAATAAGAACAATTAGAAGATCACTTCTTCTTAATGATGTTTCAGACTTCTCAAAGTTCTATCTTATGGTTTTGTTATTCAAGAACACAATATCAATTTTGTTTAATTAAAATATAATATTGTTTGATTTTATTCAAAGTAAAACTATGTTCAAGCATTGAATATTCTTCAATAAATCAGGTTATAAAGTTGTCTTAATTAGTTAACTCAGTTGAGAAATCATTCTACTTATCTCACATTTTAGTAATTACATCTCATAAAATATTCATTATGTAAACTTATATAAATGTCTATATATAAAATTTAAAATATCTCGATTTGAGAAAATAAACTAAATCGATCACTTTAACACAACAAAAAATTATATTTCTAATTTGTTGCTCATTTCAAAATGAAAGAGAAATAAATTAATTTTTGGTTTCAAACTGGAAAATCAAACTATTTTTCATTTGTTTTAACTTGGTTTATTCTTCAACAAGAAAGATAATCTTCCTCTTTAAAAATATGGAAAATTTATAAAATGCAAACTAAGAATTGCACAAAGAAAAAGAAAATAAAAAATATTGTTGTGGTATTATTTCTCTACTCATCACTTGAGCTCCAAAATCATAGTTAAAGTGATTTGCATAATATTTTTCAAGAAAATACAACTTTTCCTCAAGATCCCAGCTAGGAATGTTGAGAAAAACTCAAACTTTATAATACTTTCCATTCTAAAAATAGAATACTTCACCCCCTAAAATGGGGTTTGACTCAAACAATTACAAGCTCATGAAGCCACAAATCTTAATTGCTCCCATAGGGCATTTAAATGATAGTTTGAAATTGCCACTTGGTATGGCTTTACGATGGCTAATTAATATACAATCAATATTATTTTGAACTTCCACTTAGCGTCTTGCAAAAGTAAAAGAGATGATGTGACATCAATGGCCTTTACCTTGGCTTAAATGACAAACAAGATGCCTTCAAATATACCTCTCGAGGAGATGACATTTAATGCTTTATTATTTTCTTTCATAAATATTGAAATTTTTTCTATTGAATTAATAATTACATATATAATATATATATGTATATATTATTGATAAAACTATATATGTATATATAATCGTTGTTGAATTAAACTTATCGTATATATATACCTATATACACATATATATCTATTTTAATTCATATATATATTCTTATATATTATATATGCATATTTATTTAGTACAATTTAATAATAAATGATTTGACTTGATATATTTATCAAATTGAAAAATCAAAATGCAATATGATTTACATCATATAAATCAATTTATTTTACCTTTTTTGAAAGTGCATAAACCAAGAATTGACTAGGCTAGACTTAACCTGTATACTTGACTTGACACAATTCAATTTTTTGACATAACACACAAATTGACTCAATGATAGGATTAGGATAGACCTACGTGACTGTGTGCAAAACTCAATTGGCATAACATGTTTTGTTCCGAAGTCTATATTCATCTCTCTAGTGATACTCTCCCCCTCCCTTTGGATGTTGGGATATTAGTCTTTCATTTCACTTAGAAATCATTCAAATAGTTTGTTGCACAGACGGTTACCGTTGCACCAAAAGATCAACCTGTTAATTCCTGATACAATTTCTAGAGTTAATGAATCAATGGGAGGTGTTAATTCATGTCACAAACCCAAGCACTACACTACACAAAACAATTATACCAAGGGAAAAAACCTTGCAACAATCCTCCCCCAATGCAAGTGATGGGTTCGAACCCATGACCAAGGCTTTGATACTATATGGTTGTCATAGCACCAAAAGATCAACTTGTTAATGCCTGATACAACTGCCAAAGTTAATGAATCCATGGGAGGCAGTTAAGCCATGTCATGAACCCAAGTGCTACATTGCACAACACAAGGAGACTAAGGGTGCACACCTTGCAACATAGTTATTCGTTATTAAACACTACATCATCATAATCTTGATTCAATAACATATAATCATCAAAATTAAAATACATTGCATTACATATAATCTCATCATAATATTAAATAACATAAATTAATAATTAGGTATCAAAATGCATTTTAATGCAAACAATTAAAATTAACTTGCTAAAACAAAATTGGGGTGTAACGCTTTCTCATATTTGTACCTAGGTTGTGCAATTTTATTTGTCTATGTAATTATTTGTATTTTCAAATTAGGGATTATATCAATTAGGTTAAATAAATCACAAGTTAGAAATTTTCCCTCTTTGCAACAAAGGAACATAACCCAAGAAGATTGGATCTCCTTTGAGGAAGTTAACCAATCATAACACCCTTTTTGGTTTGTGTTCCAATATTAAGCAAAGGAAAGATTGATCTAGGTTAATCTACTAGTTAAATATAGGATCTATTTTCCCCACTTAACATTTTGGTGAACTTGACTTTTCTTACACTTGCATATCTTCTAATATTATCCAAATATAATTTACATGTTTAAGTCATTAGATTTGAATATCTTATTTACATTGTAAAATATTGTATATTTACTTTAGAAAAGTAAAGTATTTAAACTCTTTGTTCTTTGCAAAAACACAAACTTAAAATACCTTTTTATATTTTCATCAACACATATGTCTTGTCATCACCTTCTTCTATCTTCCACTTCCTAGGAACATTCATGTGTGAATTTTATTTGATATAACAACACCTTTGAAGGCTTAAAAACCATGTTTCATTATTTTATGTACTCCTCATGAACAAATTAGGGCATGTTGATTACCTAAGCTCTGTCAGAATTCAGATCTTGATTTTAGAAGTCACGAACATTCAACCATTGCTAGACTTGTACAATCTTGAAAACCCTTTTTTTGTACTTTTGTACTAGGGCACCCAACACCCTTGTCTTGTAATTTTTCATCTATTTTCTTACACCATTTTATTCTTTATATTCTCTATCTATATCTTCTTTCTCTTTATGTTTTGTAATTCCCATATTCTATTGCACTTAGTCAATTTGGTCCTAATTCACCTAGTGCAATTCATATTATCATCAATCATTGCACCCCACAACACTGAGGGAAAAAAACACTAACCAATCTATTTGGATCTCCCTTGAGGACAATAACCAAACAACATCTCTTGATTAATTTTGTGTCATCACCTTCTTTTCATTCCCAAATCACCTTCTAATTTTTTTCTTCTTTTCTTACATCATTTATAAGGGTTTCTTTGGTATCCCTTCATCAAATTATGATGAGACTCATACTTTTCCTTCTCCTAAGATTTTTCCTACTCATGATTATATTTTAGTGCAATATGGTACAATCATTGATACCTTCCTTAACATCACTTTACCTAATCTTCCTTCCTTCAAGTAATGATGAAACTCATGTTTGTTCCTCTCCTATTTTTCCTACCCATGAGGATATTTTGGCACAAGAAGATGCAATCATTGATACCTTCCTTAACATCACTTCACTTGATCTTCATCCTTCAAGTAATGATAAAACCCATGTTTGTTCCTCTCCCAAGATTTTTCTTAATCATGAGGATATCTTGATGCAAGAGGATACAATAATTGATATTTTTCTTAACACCACTTCACTCACTCTTCTTTTTTATTCCAAAATCACATTAGTTCCCCCATGGATAGATGTTTGTCAACAAATAGTGAACATAATTGAACTTTTAAAATGAAATATCATTGTGCATATTCATTCTAATGTTCCTCAACCAAAAATTAAACTTGTTCTTACTAGATTCAAGGTATTCCAAACCCACCTCAACCTCATGATAACATTTTTAACTTTACAAAGTAACTTAATCAAAACAAGCATCTTATTCAAAATATGTTGCAACAACATCATTATCATGTAGTTTCTCAAACATATAATACTTTAAATATAAAAACACCAACCATTTCCACTTTTGTCTTATTTGCTCAACTTTTTCTTCCTCTAGCACCTTGTCTTCCACAACATACTGGTAAAGAGTATGATCTTGTTGAGAAACTTCATGCTACTCCTAATAAGATCTTTCTTTGGGAATTAATACAAACTTCACCTACATACCATGGGATGCTCTAGGAGGTCTTATGAAAAATATTTGTACCACCTTCTATTGGACTAAATGATGTAGCAGTCTTGTTAGATTATATGCATGTGACAAGTTTTAATATTGTATTCTACCAACATGAATTATCTCCTCTTGAAATTCAAAAATAAAATGATCTCTTCATTATTTTAGCCATGATTAATAGAAAGGGAATAAAGCATACCCTAATTGATAATATATTAGGACTTGATGTTTTTTGCATTGACCTACTACATAATATTGGTGTAGACTTATATCTCATCAAACCCAATACTATTTCTATTTGTGGCTTTTATAATGTTGATAGACAATCATTAGGTACAATAACACTACTAGTTGTGGTAGGACCTATGAATTTTCCTACCCTTATCCATGTCATGTGTAATTCTCTTTCATACAATCTACTTCTTGGTAGACCCTGGATTCATGCCATGGGGGCAGTCCCATCTACCCTCCACCATACAATGAATTTTATCTATAATAACAAGCTCTATATGGTTGAAGCAAGTCTAAATCTGAAAATTTTCTTACAAGAAAAATCCATGTATCAACCTCCTATTTCTAAATATCATTATACTTATATTCCATATTTAAAATTGAAATACTACCTTCTAATGATAATGATATCAATGATTGTAAATCAACCCTGAGTGTGTTCTTTGGTGATGATTGGGGCTCACTGTATTTTACGCCATCCTTTATTAGAGAATATAAAACTTCACAATCTAAAATTGAGATCTTGAAGATGGATTTTGTTTCATTTACACAATCTACTTCTAAACAACTCAAATCTACTATTTTGACTTCTTACACCTTGATGAAATCTTAAATACCATCATTCCATGATAATGTGCCTTCTTCTAAAACATATCTCAATGGCGGAGGGTGATTTTTAGACTTCACCCCTCATGTATTGGTTGAATCAAATATTGACCCTCCTAATCTTGACATCCCAACACTTAACAAGGATCTACATTATTGAAAAATAAAATATTATTCTTCTCATGCAAATTATGTTGCTTCTTCTTCAAAAAGTGATCATACTTCTCATTTACACAAGAGAAATAATGTGGAATTTTCTCCTATGTCTGAAATGGGCATACACTATGGGCTAGAATTTAAAATGCTTGGATATAATGGAAACATTCTAGTTTGCATGGAATAGAGGGTTAAGGCTCCCATACAACTTATACTATACTTTTCTAAATAAGGTATATGTCAAAACTCTTCTTCTTTGACTACAACCCCTCCTGCATTGTTTGATGTATCTATGTCTTCCTCTTATGAGAATTTAAACCTTTCTTCACTAGAGAGAATTGATTCCTGGTCCTCACCCTCTATCTAAGAAAGAGCATATTTTTATAGGCTTCTCAAATTCCACTTGATTACTCTTCCTCCTCCAATACGTAATAAATTTCATAAACACAATCAAGAAAATTATTCTTATTTGTATATCACCAAGTTCTTGGTCATTTCACAAGTGAATGGTGGGCCTTGGGAAATAAAATGAAACTTCTTTCTTCTTGTGCTATCGCTCTTCCATGTGTTGATGCACCTATTCCTTCTAAATGATAAACTTTCTTCTATTGTGTTTCTCCTCACTATGTGGCATTCATAGCTCTATGTGTTTGCTCATTTCCATTTATGGTGGTACAATATTATGTGCAACCATAATTTATATATTGTAGCAACACAATAGTTTCTAACATGGTTTTCCTTGCCTATAAATCAAGAGGAAAGGATAATTGGTTTTGGGAGTTGTGCTTCCATATTTAGGATCCACTCTACTCTTTACCTCCCCTTTCTTTTCCTTAAAATTTCACCATAGTATATATGCTAATATTTTAAGGGGGGTATATCACCTATATGTGCATCCACACATGCACTCTTCTTTGTTCATGCTTTTTTAATCTTTCACTTATTGATGCACCCCCTTTGTAGTGGTGTTTTTTAGAATACCCCCTAAGGTGTGGTTATTAATTTCTTCCACTAGGAATTTTATCATTTATAGACCCCTTGAGGCATGATTTTTAATTCATCCCCTACGATGTTATTTATCTGTATTCTCTCTAAGGAATTAACAATACACAATCACCTAACATGAAATAACTCTCTATCTTGTAAATTCATGTACTCTATAATCTACTTAGTATGACACAACTTGATATCCTATGTGCTTTATTTTTCGCATCCATGGTCACCTAGCATAACACAACTTACTATCTCATGATCCATGGGGGATTTGTAATGTACATGACACCTAGGGATAAAGTAAGAAACTGTTAGAGTCGTGTACCCTTCTTCATCCGTATTGATTTCTCCTTGCCTATTTGTATGTATTCTTCCTTTGAATCAATTGATCAAATCTATATACATTCTTCTCCCCTTTATAGAATTCTTCTATCTATTTTTTGTATTTGAGGGATGATGCTTGGTATTGATACAACGAGCTTCATACCAAAGTCTCCTTAGCTTGCTGACTTAGGTTTTTGTTTTAGATGTATATACTGGCATTGTTGTTAAATTACATTTTCTCTCCATGTATGCTTCATGCATTCTTTGTGCAGGCATTGTGTATGATTTGTGTATGATTCATGTTTCCTTCATGTATGCCTCATGTTTACATCATTTATGCTTCATGTAAGTTGTGTGTATACTTTGTGTATGCTTATGTGCATTCTATTTTTTTCTTAGTGTATCCCATGCACATGTTCAAATTTTGCCTCATCTTGTGTGTGATATATCTATTGTATTTGTGTTGTATGTATTGTATGTGTGATATGTTTATCTTGACATTGTGGATTGATAGGATACTAAGTCTATGGGCTAGATCGCATCTCTCATCTTGGAGTCATCATGTCTCTTTAGTGTTTTGATAAAGAGATCTTCCCTCTCCATACTTTAGTGTGAGTATGAACCTAAGCTCATACCCTCACTAAAATTGGGGCTAAATATAATGTCATAAATTATTACCCCTTACAATTTCTCACTAGGTTTGGCCCTTTATTTTGTATGTATAATTAATTGTGTTCACAATATGATAATTTTGGGCCTAGATTAAGAAAATACATTAAATTCCCCAACATCTTAAATTTTTAGAGTGAAAGACTCTTGGACAATAGTACTTAGTACCCTTGTCCTGGTAATTAGCTTAAAAATTTATAAACTCAAGTGTTGGCCTTTGGTGTCTTAAAAATTATACCTTGTCAACCTAACTCCAAAAATTACTTGGGATGCGTATACAAATAATCTTCCCCTCTCCTTTGAATAATTATCATGAACTATTATGATGAATTATGCATAATAATGAACACACATGCAACTTATTTATACATGCCTGCTACAACTCTCTATTTTGTTATGTAGATTGACCCTTGTAAGTATTCAAGGTAGTTCATTCCTTCTTCATCAACTCCTTATGGAAACTTGTGGTGTGATATCACTCCAACAAGGTTTTCACACAAATTAATTCTATTTTCATGTTATTTCATTTATTATAGTCTTCATCATTCACTTTTCCTCTGCTCCCCTAAGAACATTATTTACCAACATAGGGTTTGACTGAGGAAAGAACCTATACAAAAAAACTATTTTCCCTCTTTTGTGTGTATATTATTATTTTTGTGGAGGTGGGAACACCAACATAGGGTTTGACTGAGGAAATCACCTATACAACACAACCATTTTCCATCTTTTGTGTGTATAGATCCAAATCTAGAATTTCAATAGTGATAGGTTGTAGGAAGATAGAGAAAACTAAGGGTTGACAAGACTTAAAAGCAACTCAAAGCACTAATATTAGGGCACCAAGCACCCATGTCTCTCTAATTCAGCCTTTTCTTCCAGTGACATGTGCCTCTTTATCTCCCTTTCTTAGATATGTACCTGTTTATGTACACTTTCATTTTTGTCAATGTAATTATTCATATTCTATATTAGGTCTTATATCAATTGGGTTGTTAAATCACATCTTAGAAATTTTCCCTCTTTGCAACAAAGGAACAAAACCCAAGTAGATTGTCTCTCCTTTGACAATGTTAACCAATCATAACACCCTCGTTGGTTCATGTTCCAATGTTAAGTAAAGGAAAGATTAATCTGGGTTAATCTACTAGTTAGATCTAATCTCTTTTCACACATAAAAACTTACAATTAAATTTATGCAAGGACACATTTCCACTTGGTACCATCATTTCAATTGTTGAATTTGTGGATAGCTACACACTATAGACACATAATTAGGTCCAATTGTAGTATTGTAACTCCATGCAGGTTGTTATATTTCTATATATAATATTCAATCATGCATGTGACAATATGGAGGAAGAAATGAAGATCTTAAGGGAATATCATTCTTATATCAGTGATAATCACACACATTCTGTAAATTTTGTGTAAGGTTTCTTTCAAATTTTCTACCATGAGTTGGCTACAAGGAATAGATCATTTGGTCAACATATCATATGGTCAAATAATTGTGCATCATAATTTAAGAACTCGTGAATGTTTTATTGGTTGAGTAGAATGCATAAGATCACTAGTGTTTAGCATATGTCAAATTTCTTAAAGGTTGGGCATGGAAAGGGGGAGCATGTATGAAGAGATCCTTAGCATGAGAAAAGTTCAAGCATAAATATAATTTAAATTTATCAAATATAACATTTATGTAACATCCCGCTACACAACCTTGAAAGTTAAGAGCCAAAAGAGGACAAGATAATTTTTTTTAATAAGAAAGATTAACATACACAAAAATTAATCGCCAATTCAATAAAACAACAACAAACATGGTCAAATATGACCTAAATTACAACTTCAAGGAGAGGGCTAAACCACCCTCCAGAGAAAATCCAAACATGAGCAAATAGGATAGCTCCAAAAATTTGCTCTGGAACTTGTTGCTCTGCTCCGGAACTTGCTTCTCTGCTTCGGAACCTTGTTGCTACATACAGGGAAGCAAACAGAAGGCACTGGTGCTCCAGAACTTGTGATGCAACTCACAAGACAGCAACAGAAAGTGTTGTTGCTCCATAACTTAAGTAGATTGAAATATGAAGGAAATACACATCCAAAGATCTGATTTTTGCATGAATACTAATAAAGGAAAAGACATTAAGATCATCAAAATACAAGCGAGTCCAATACCAACACCAAAACCTGTAAGCCAAATATAAAACATCACATTTCTTCTCATTAAGTTATATGATTTCATATTATCTCAAGAGAGTACAATATACACAAAGGAATGTACATGAGTACAATATGATAAAACAAATACATGAGAGAGATCAACTCTAATCAGTACTCCAAAACATGTACGCCAGTCCCCAATGGTGGTGGAAATGCCTCCCTACCATGTGGACTCCAGAGAGGCCACCCCACTGTGCTCGGAGGTAGTCACAAGGCCCAAACAAAAATAAAAAGGCAAGGGTAACATATAGTCAACACTCACATCAAACATAGAGCAGACACAAGGTGCAATGCATAAATTTAATGTCACAACAAGGAGGTGTACATTCAATAACGTATCGGGTACTACTCAAGACTACTAAGATGGAATATACAAGACTGTAGATCGGGTGAGGAGACTCAACCATGCCCAAATCAATGCCTCGTAGACGGATAATTCAATGCCCTACAAGCGGATAGGCCTTCTCGAGTGCATCTATAGCCTTTTCAAGCACTCCAAACCATGCACAATGACTCATAAAATTATAAGCATTTTACACCATTGTTTAATTTAGTCATCACATGCTTGTTATAACTCAACTACTAGTTTTCCCTGGCAGCCACTTGCAGGCCACTCTAATGACCTTGAATTAAACTCATCTCACTTAACCAAACGAGGAAACCATAACAAACATGAAACAATGAAAAGCCACTAAAATCCATCATTTAAGCCATTTAAAACAGCCATACAAACATTGCTGCGAAATCATTTAAAACAGTTAAAGTCCATATAATGAATTAGAGGCATAAAATTTCATAAAAATACAAAGTGCTCGAATTAAAATTATAAACTTGACCCAGTTTAGATCTCGGTGTTTCAAGTTGGAATACACCTTCGATTTTTAAATTTAGAACCAAAAATAAGGTGATGTTCTAAAAAACGTCATTTTCACAAATTGGGCAAGAAAATACATGCAAAATCAAAGTGCCCAGAATTCAAATCAGACAAAGAACCAGTTGAGATATGAGAATTTCAAAACTAATTACATTATTATTTTATAAGTTTATGACCAAGAACAGGGTGTTGTTCAAAAAACGTCATTCGGCCAAGTTGGATAAAAAGACATGAAAAAATGAAAGTGCCTGGATTGAAAATCGGACAACAACCCATTTGAGATATGGGCGTATCTACCTGGAATACATTTTTATTTTCCATTTATGTCAGGTTGTGGAAGAGCAGCAAAGAAAATTTGTTTTCAGCAAACTGGGCAAAAACATCAAAATAAATAAATAAACCCAAAAATAAAAATTTTCCTTCGACCCAATTTAGATTTAATCATTTCAGGTTGAATTCCATTTTTGTCTCTAAGTTTATGGCAAGAGAATTAGATCTATTTTTTACAAAAAAAAAAAAACAAAGGCGAAGAATCAAGCTAGGAAATGTACAATCAAGTCTTCCATAAGAAAACTATAGAACAACAAACCAAATCCCACCCAAACATTCTCCAACAACCCAACATTCACAACAATTAAAAAGAGGAATAAATTTGCCATAGGAAAATACATAATTTACCATTTCTAAGCTAAATCACATTCAAGTATCACTAGAAATTCAAGGATTCAAGAATCACAAAGAAGAATACCTCAATGCTGTCCCAAAATGAAATTGAAGGAAAAATCGGTGTATATGACACAACAAGATTCCAAATTTGAACAACAAAGCAACAAAACTATGTTGCACCTCTAGAGCCATTGCCCACAAATTTCTTCTTAGAAATTCTTATCATTTTTGTTGCTCACTTTGAAGGGTTTTCTCCTCTTTCTCCCCAGCAGCAAATTGTTTCACATCCAAGATAACTCCCCCAAAAATGTTCAAAATAAAGTATAAATATCAAGGGCAAAGTTGCCCAATTTCCCTTTTTTTTTAATAAATAAATCTTCCTCCCAAACTATACTCCCCAAACAATCCCCAAAAGAAATGAGGTAAAACCTCAAGCTATTTTAAAAACACTTCATATACAACATCCTCAATTTCCACATAAAAATAAAATAGAATAATAATTTAAATCCAATCATTAAAATACACGAGCTCCCCAAATAAGATTTAAATAAGACTATGAGAGCTCACATAAAGGATTAATAATAAAATTATTAAAATAATATATTTAAAATCTCGAGGATATAACCATTCAAATCTCCCATCAATAAACGCTATAAAATACCATAACTGAAACCACATCAAAATACTGACAACCAAAATATGGCCACGTAACAAATTCACGAAAACCATAACAAAATACCTCAACAAGACATACCGGTAAACCACATATGACCGAAGGGTGTTCCAGATGTTACCATTAGGTAACCGGATGGTAATACAACACAAGAACACTACACTAATGAGGTACAGTGGGCTAGGGTAGGGGACATTTGGCTTGTATGACTACCTTCAGTTACCACCATCAGGGAATAAGAGTATGCTCAGGCTTATGAATCCAGACGAAGTCGATACTCAGTACCTGCATCACTCCAATTACACGTCAAAGTAAATGTACATGTAACACATATCATATAGCTAAAACAACATCAATGATTAGGAAGATGGTCATGATATTGTAAGCCTCTCGAATACGAGCGTTACGACATCATCCCTTCCTATCCATAATCATACAAAAACAATTATAACTAGCATGTAATCCAGCATAATACTAATCATGGTAACCTATCGCATAATCATCAATGTCTAGTCTCATTATGATAACATTTAGAATGCTAAATCAAAATTAAAATATCATCTTACCCAGGCTGGAGTTAGAGAGGTGTTACAGTTTATCATTGAATGTTGTAAGGTTATAATGGGTCTAGGTAATGAAAGTAAGTCTACAGTTCATAGATTTTTTTGGTTGGTGTAAGGCCCAACTAATTCTTAGTAAACTTGGTGATAGACACACAATTTAGAGGTGGTTCCTAACTAAATAGTCTACTAAACCTTGTTAAGACTCCATTTAATTATCAACTAAGGCTAACATTAGCTTGTGATGATGATAGAACTATGTGTGCATCTAGAGATTCTATATTGCATATATCATCTAGTATAGGTGGTTGACATAGAAATAAAGCATAAGCTATAGAACAAGAAAAAGGATTAAGTCTAGAACTATTGCTATGGGTACTTGCAACTTAAGACTATGACTAGTTCACTATTAAAACCTGAACTCTATAATTAACTTAACACTACTAACTTTGATTCACTCCGGAGGACAATACATTAAGACAACAAAACATGAAGTGCAAGACAAGATATCATTCATGATATCATTTACATAAAGGAAATGAGGAATCTAATTGAGATGACTATAATAATAAAAGAATCTAATGTAACAAAAAAAATTAAAGTGTGTGAATTTAAAGTGGAGAAAAGTTACTTTGAGTGGCCCTTGCTCAAGTTACTATATCCATTAAATAAACTCAAATCTACACTCCTTGAATGAATTGAACATAACAATAAATTGAAGTATCTTCATTACATATAACTAGATTTCACAATCTGACATGAATCTTCAGAATATATCTTATTCATGAAGTCATAATAGAAAACTAATGTACTATTTTTGTAATGGAAAAACTGTATCTATTTGAACATATCCACACACTATATCTACTCCTCAACCACCGAGCCAACTATATAGGTTTGGGGGAGGCTTATTAGAATGAGGACTCAAAATAGAAATGTAACGCCTCGCCACACAACCCTAAAGGATGTTGCAAACAACTACTTAAATAGGCTAATTTTTTTTTTGTTTAAGTACAATTAATAAACAAGTTTGCTTGCCAATGCAACCATCCCCTAAGGTTACGAGACTAAAACTACTTAACAACCCACAACAACAACATGAATAAAAACCATAACATTTATCTACTCAAGATAATAAGTATGCATACATTCCATACAAGATAAATTACATCAAAGCATAATAGATAACTTTCAAACTCATTTATCCATAATTAAATATTACAATTACATCTCTCATTCCCCGAATGAGGCAAATCCAATGAATAATGTTACAGTTACAAGATCCACCTCGATAACAAGAGGGGTAAATAATACAAATCAACTGATATGATATACAACAAGAACTGATATAGAAACCCACGAGCTCTCCAACTAGAAGTCTCGTCCACATGAACATGAAGATCGCCCAACGGATTTAGGTACACACCACCCAACCAAGTGGAACCCAAAGGCCCACCCCCCGTGCTAGGAGATAGTAACCAGGAATCCTAGTCAAGACCATCTACCTCTAGACACAGGCTACTATAAACTGAACCCAACTGAATCAACCAATCACATGCCACACAAGCGCATAACAAGTACAACTCAAGCACCACATACGCACAACATAAGTACACCAAAAGTACAACTCAAGAGCATCATGAGAAACACACAAAGAC
Source organism: Sequoiadendron giganteum (assembly GCA_007115665.2). Taxonomy (NCBI): domain Eukaryota; kingdom Viridiplantae; phylum Streptophyta; class Pinopsida; order Cupressales; family Cupressaceae; genus Sequoiadendron; species Sequoiadendron giganteum. Next base: position 418,690,313 of record CM021106.1, read on the forward strand.
AACTCTACATGGTCACATTGCTTCCAGAAATAAAGCAGAACAAGTATGTTAAGAGAACCATACACATAATAATCGAATACCAACTATGGTCACACTAGGTATGTTATGGAAACCATACCCACAAAATTGAATACCAACTATGGTCACATCAGGTATGTCAAGGAAACCATACCCACAAGAATAACAAAGGTCGACTGTTGTCCTAGATAGAGTGTCATCGCACAGCTCATCATGGGTTGTCCTCTGGGAATCTTCATAGGCTCCAGCCCCCACTAAGGGTTATCCTGGTGGCCTCAACCGAATCCCGGCCCCCATACTCACTCATGCGGAGCCAAATACCTTTCATATAGACAAGATAGATGACCTTGCCATTCCAAGCCTTCCCATCTCATCCCGAGTCTAAACAAGCCCTCGTGTCTATGAGTGAGGTAAAATTATCTTGATTAGTGAGAAGTATCACCTAATATTCTAAGTTTTATTTTAGTTATCACTTGATTAAACCACTTCCGTAAGTTATCCAGTTTACCTCTTCTAGGCTCTGGCCCCTACAGAAGCCACTCTTCTATTTGACAACACACACACACCATCCAAACAACAATGGAACCAAGGTGCAACAAACAAGACATCGCAACCTCTCCTTTCTCAGGAGGTGACACAAACTAAAACGCACTCCAACACCGGAGGCAACAACCACATAACAAGGCCACTCCCGACCGCTCCTGATAAGGAGACATACATCACAAAATTCACTCCTTTCTCAAGAGCAACAAAGATAAAACCATCTCCAAACACTGGAGGTAACAACAATAACAAAAACGTTCCTGACAGCTCCTAACAAGGAGGCACACAATACAAATTCCACTCCTTTCTCAGGAGGTAACAAAACATTCCCTTTCGTGGAAATCGGGTAGACACTGACCATACACCAAGCACTACCCAAAGAAATTAACAAATAGTCGACATCACAAGACGACAACCCCCAACCTCTAGGGTCTTCTGGAAGACTTACAGATTTAAGACACTTAACCCCATCCACAAAACATAAACTCAGAGGAAACAATCACGAAGGCAAGTTGCAAGGATTTTAACTAATTTTGGATTTACTAAACCCATTTCCTTATTAACATCAGTAATCTATTGTTCAAGCAAAACTGGTTTTAACATACGTCTCTTTCAAAACAAGATGAAATTTAAACCAATCCTTAATTCCCTAATTGCCTTAAATGATCAAATAAGCATTTCCTCCTACGATTCAAAACTTGTCATTTAAATATAGCCATTTGCCCTTTCAAAATAAATTACTTTAAAAAAAACAATTAACCTTGCTGTAAAACACTTCACAAATAAATCCAATATTTGTCATTCAAGTATAATATTTCCAAAATAGAATCCATAATTTAACTATTGCACTTTAATCTAAAATTTTCTCAATTTATCCCAAATTATACGATTAATTTAAATCAATATTTTAATATAGGCATAAATTCAAATATGCATATATTAAACCTCAACAAAAAAATGTATAAAAAAAATAAATATTAAACATATATTAATATTTTAATATTATAGAATATAATAGTAACATATTAACATATATTAATATTTTAATATTATAAAATATAATATTAAATACTAACATATATTAATATTTAATATTATAATTATAATATTAATTATTAAAATTTTATTTTATTTTAAAAAAAGACTTTAAAAAGGAGCCCGCATTTTTTTCTAGGGTCGCGCGCCATGCATTGGTGGGTGGGGCCGCGCATATTAGAGGTGGGGTGGCTAGTTTGACTACAACTGAACCCACATTAGGGTCAACTATGTTGAAACACAGTCGTACCCTTTAATGGGCGCGGTTGTGTTTCAACACAACCGTCCCACATGTTACAACGGCAGAAGGTGGAAAGGGGGGGCGCGCTGGGTGCGGCTCCCCCCACTCACCTCCCATGGGGCGTGGTGGGGGTAGAGCCCCCAGCGACCTCCCCACCATAATTTTGGCTCTTTTTTAAAAAAAAAAATTTAATTTTTAAATTTGTTTTTAAAAAAAACATAACACAGACCAAACCCTTACGGGTTTTTCTATCCGCCTCTTTAATAGGGGGGTCAATTTTATTTTATTTATTTAACAACATAATATAACTAATATGCAAAGATTAACTATTTATTAATATGTAAATATATACATATATATATCTTTATGTATATATGTACATATAAATTTCTCACAAGGAATTTGAAGATTGATTGAGCAAATAATTTTCAAAGATAATAATTTGCAGCCAAGAACTCATTTTTTTGTTTTGAATACAAATTTCATTTCTAAATACAAAATCCAAGTTTGAGAGCAGATTTAAACTGAGTTTTCTTGCAACTAAACAAAGGATTTAAATGTTTTCAAACAACAAATTCAAATTTATGAATTCTTTTCAAAATCCAAATCAATAAAAATAACATGAACCTATTTTCCAAAAGTTTTAGAAGATCCTAATGATGCACGGATCCTCGCTTTGATTCCCTCTTCAGATCAACCATTTTCACAACCTCAAACCAAAACCCACAAAATCCAACCATACTTCCTCCCTCCATTTTTCCATTTTTCCAAAAACTTCATAATCCCCAATTTTTGATGCAAAATCCAAACATAAGGATAAAACCCTAAAATTCAACAACCCCCTCATAAATTTCAGAAAACAGAATAGCAAAAGTCTTTCTTTTGAATTTTTTGAATTTTTTGAATTTCAAATTCTAATTTGACTTGTAATTCATTTTTCATATTTTTTTCAATTTCAACAAATAAAATTCATAATTTCAAAATGAACTTATCCCATTTCAACAAAATCAATTTAATTAATTAATAAATGAATCTAATCCACGATTAAATTATTTATTAATTAAATTAAATTAGTTAATAAAATAAATTGCGTTATTAACATAATAACAGTACAATTTCAATTTCACAAATTAAATGCACACAACCATATGATTTCCCTTTTAACTTGCAATTAAATAACGAAGAGAGGGCACAAAACCAAAGAAACACAACCTGACAAACAACTGACGACATATAAGGACTAGGGTGACGACTTAGCATGGAAACCTAGCTACTATCTCCCAATTGAATACCGTTGGGTATTGAACACGCTCTCACCTGTGAAATCAGGTGGAGTCGATGTCCTATACCTGTCAACTTGCAAATATAGAGTATATCCACATGCATATATATATGTTAAAATTAAAACACACCATGAAGAGGAAATCACGGAATCGCAGGGCGCTCGCAAGCGAGTGATGTGATCCATCCCCTTCACCAATACAGTATCACTGATTGACGAATCTAACATCATTAATATGATCAAAACCATAAACATCATTAATTCAATTATCCACTATGCTAATCCAAAGCATGACATAATAACAACATCAGAATCAAATACCATCACAATAAAATACAACATTTGCATCACTTACAGATAACGACCAAATAGCAACTGAGTTCAAGGTCAAAGCACCAACATAACACAAAGCATAACCAACCGAACACTGTTCGATCAAAAGAGCAAAACGGAGGGGTCTTACAAGAAAACTAAATGTAAATTACCACTCCCCTATGAAATATAGAGTAACAAATTCTGTATAATTGAAATTGTAACTGAAAAGATGGAAGAAGATGATTAGGACTAAAACTTTGTTCTTAATGTCATAGCAAAGATGTGTATTGTGGGAACAATCACATTGGATTCCTATCCAAAGCGTTATTTAGTTGTCTTATTAAATGGTCTAGTGATTCACAATCATCCTCATTAATGAGCGTGCCCATTTTTGCAACTGTCACGTTCCTATTGTTCTGGAATCTCCCCTACATCTCTATCTGAAATCCTTTAGTTGTGGGTTGTGCTTCCTAGTTGTTGCGGGTTACAATCTACTTACTCTGGCTTCTCAGCTGCAAGGAGTTAATTTATCTAACATATACACAATACTAATAACCATGAATTAAACATAGATCCATATTGCATTCCATACACACTCATGCATTTAATCATGCAATTATCAACATATCATAATTATATTTCTATACATCAAAACCTGGTTCAATTTGCATGAAGGACATAAAAAGATAGATAATTTTAGGAATGTATATGAAATGAGTATCCGGAAATGTCTAAAATCATGAACTAAAACAACATAAAATTAGCTAATACTTGGTCTCATCAATTGGTAGATGATACTAACTTTGAAAAATATGAGGATTATTGTACATTAATAGGATTGAGTGAGATACTATTTTAAAATGTCAAATGTAGGTTCATGGTGTATTCATATGATGCAAATGGTGTTCTTTTATTGTCCATGCACAAATCAATATTGGGATGAGTGTGAGTCAAAAAAGTGGGTTGATGAATGATGTATAAGAAGTTTAAGCCCAAACTCCCAGTAGCACTACAACCACATAAATGGAATCATCAATTGACTTTGAGAACATATAAGATCTAGTTCAACTAGGTAATATCAATATGCATAATTTAATAAAATTCAATATTTTTTCTTATTTTTTTGTTTTTTGTATTGTTGACTAAATTCATCTAATTGAATGCACATATCAATGCAGGACATGTTTATGGAGTTATTAAAAATTAAGGAAATAAAGAAGGAATGAATTATTATTTGAGTTATTATGTTGAGGCAAAACATAATTTAGAGGCCCCTGTTATAGATGGAGAAAACATTAAGTATCCTATAGGGTTAGTGGTTTTATTGAAACATGGCTTAGAAGGTACCAAATAAAGATGTTTAATGTGTGGTTATTTGATGAATTTGACACAGATTAGAATATTATTCATCATTCTAACATTATTGTGGCATGAAATGTACATTTGAATAAATATGGGGGTAGACCATTAAATAAGAACTTGTGGAAGGTTCATGAGTCTAACCATGAGAAAATACTGACATAATAAAAAGTAGAGCAGATCTATATGCTTCCTTGGATTGATTGAAAATAAAAAAATTTGTAAATTCAAGCTTATTTGTATAAATGTATATCTAATTTGTATATTTGTAAAAGTAAAATTGTGTTCCTTCTCTATAATCATGTCTCTTATGAGATACTTATATGAAATACTCTTGTTTATGTGTATAATATATAGAAGATGGTAACACTCATACCTACATCTCCCTTGATTGTTTATATATGCACATAGGTTCACTTCATCATAGATGATTATTATAAGTATTATAATTTTGACTATGTTGTTTACTAAGGGAAACATACATTTATAATTGTCACTAGCTTTAAAACAATCGCAATACCAACATTTTAAGTATACCATTCATGAAACAAATATAACCACACATTTCATAAAGTATATATAACACAACATATAAAAGAATCTCTAAAAGTGTAATTATTTCTATGGTTACAAAAAAAATGTTACTAGTACAACCACTAAGTCATGGACTATTTATACCTAAAAACAAACTATTTAAACAAAATATGTATTTAATTTTTTTTAATGGTGTGGTTAGAAAATGAGCTACTAAATATTTATACCATGGTCACATGGGAAATAGAGTTTAAAATAACCCTCAACACTTCTTTTTCATCATTATCACTTTGAAAATTTTGGAAAGTTATCTATCTCATGTAGGAAATAGATCTTAACCCCTCACCCATTCTTGACACAGACAAAGGTCCTTAACTTCATAGTTTCTCCACATTGTGGTATCCAAAAATAATAAAAAATTTCCTTGTGGAGGATAATTAGAAGTTTATGGGAAATCTAGGATAATTTCACACCACCTACAAGAGCATTGGGTAATAATATTGAAGGTGGTATTGGCCTAAAATGATTATGACACAAACTTTTTGTTAAGGGTTGCTTGTCTTTTATCTCAAATTCCTCATAATAGACATTCATAATTATGAAATTATCACATAATTTGGGAAGCCCAACATAAATGACTACACTCCAAGCCATACACCTTTAGAACATGATTCAATTGTGTTTTGATGCATATAATATGGCCTAATCAATTATTTAGATGTTGAGTCACTATGATTACAATTTATGGAAAGCACTTCTAAAATGAAGGTGGAAAGGATAAATGGAACACGCTTTTACTTTATGGCTCAGGAGAGGCGTTTGTTGATAATGAAAGGATGGAAAATCATGTTGGTAGTTCTCTTGGATTTCATCTTTATATTATTAGATTTGGTACATAAACATGGCATCCACAAACTCATATTACAAACATGTGACTTGCAATAAAGGTGATTGAAAAATGCCCGTGTGTCAAATACTCAAACCAAAGTAGATTTTGGAACAAAACTTGTAGATCTTAATTAGTACAACTTGGAACCATTAAAACATATCAATCTAAAAATAATGCAAATTCAAAACTCTATTGGTAACAATTAAACCAAGACATCATGCATATTCTTTTCGTGGAATAAACATTAGAACAAAAACATCCTTAGTTCAAAAATGTCTTAAGTCTAGAACTATAGGATAACTACAAGTCAATAACTAGAGATTAATAAACAAGTTTCTAACAATGATCGAAAGCATTTAGGAAAATCCAAAATTTATATCATTTAGAAAACCCTTGATAATTACAATTTAAAAAATATTTTTCCTCAAATTTATAAAAAATTACATATTTTAAATAAATAACCTACAAAATACCTTGCATGTAACATAAGCCACACACACAACTATGACAAAAATATGAATTCATTCCCACAAATATACAAAGATGAATTTTTCATTTTGAATGGTGCATTATCACAAATATGTACTATGTAGATTCAACACACTGTGAATTTACAAAATGCATCTACATGTATCTAAGAGCTCTAAGTCACCATATGACCAAATCCACTAGGTACATGCAACCAAAAGGAGTAAGGGTTTATTAGAAGCTCTAATTCACCATATAAAAAATCTATAACCTCCATTTGATCATTTATCTATAGGACATGTAGGAGCTCTAGGTTACCATATGGTAACCTCCACAACCTTCACATGACCATGTACCTAGGGTGATAAATAGGAGCTCCAAATATAATATGACTAACTCCACAACCTCCCAATAACTAATGACTTTTTATATATTACCAAATAGGGGCTCCAAGTCACTATATTACCAAGTCCAATAATGAGGATGAAATCTAAGGAAACTTACAACATGATTTGTAATCCACTCATTATAATTGAGAAAATCCCCCATATTGATCTTCCAAAGCTTAAATTTTGTTTCATTGAATCTCTCCACCTCCATTTTAGCAGTGCATTCCATAACTATATCCTAAATAATATTAAATACAACAAAATCGTATCAAAAAAAGGATTAATATTAAAATAGACCTTGATCTTCTCATATATCAAACAAGTTGGCCATGATTTGATACCAAATGAAAGAAAATATAAAATATTTTTCTTCTTAATCTCATGCCAAAAATTAGTAGTATATGATTTTGAAATAGAATTTTATTAACCAAATATGGACAATAATGGTAAAATAGATTTATATTAACCAAAATTCCATATGGGCATACAATATTGCATGTTGCTAAAAGTACAATATATGTACAAGAAATTCATATAGGCATACAATATCACGTATGCAAAAAATATATCTACAAAATTGCCATATAGGCATATAACAAAGGACCCTAATTTAATCACTTCCCTCTAGGGGAAGAGAAGAGATCATGAGCCACCTTTGACTATCAATTTGATGGAGAGGTATATGATGATGGTTTCTTTCAAATCCATTGACTCAAACTCCTCTCTAAACTATTTTGGACCTGACCCTGAAATAATAAAAAGTATACACATTAATATATAAAAAAATGAAATATAGAATGATATATAACAAAATAATCACTTACTGCATACTCATAATCACTTTGAACCCTTTTTTTTCTCTTCATCCATAATAGGGGCATGCTGATGAGATGGAGTTGTGAAGCCATGTGGAAAACATCATGTCATGACCATTTGATCCATTATTGATGTGTCTTGGCCACATGCATCCTAATCATCCTCATACCCATAACACAAAGAGACATGTATTTTTGGCATAAGTGAGGTGGATGCTGAGGCCTGGAAGACTCACCCACATCACACTATGTCAAAGTCCTAGTGTGTTGTATAATGGTCTAAGTAAAAAAGCTAATGAACTCTAGGTTCTCCACCTCAACACCCTCCTTCACAATGGAAGGGATAACAACATTCTCAAAATCATCTATAGCTAGGGTTCTTGGTGCCTAGTTTTGGGCATGTTGTGCCCCCACTCTATTTTGTGTGGAAATCCATCATGTCGAAGTAATTAGGTATCTCATTGATGAAAAATTCACAATATAGTTTCCTCCAGAATTATTGTGGGACCTCATTATTATCGTATGGAGGAAGGTCAAAAACCATCCATCACCTATCACAAAATTTATTTTGTATCCCTTGGTGGTTGTACCAATAGATAGGGAACCTCTTGCTAGCACCATGTATGGTTTGATTGGTTTGTGGATCAATTAACTATTAATTGGCCACTCTTAGATACTATGTGTGAGATAATATATTTTAGTTAACGAACGAGGATGCACCTATAGGAGTTCACTATAATCAATTCTCTCAAACTTCTAATTAATGCATCAAGTTCTCTCTTATTATTTTCTATTTTACCTAATATATTTTCTTGAGTGGAGGATGTCGAGGCATTGAAGGAGGGGTTTTTGGTGGTTGTTATTCAATAGTTTTTTGATGAGTAGATGAATCGGGTTTTTATCAAATGGTGGTGCATTATCAAATCCTACAAATTTAACAAAATCCACTCAAAAAATAATTAATTAAATCTATTTAATTGAATTTTTACACTATTTTTTTTTTTTTAAACTTACCTCTTCCACCTTGGTGATGTTGTGGTGATATTTTGATAGTGATTTGGTAGAAAAAAACAATTAAATTCCTATCTCATAATACGAGTGTGCTTGAACAAAGTTGCAGGTTGCATGTTTGGTTGAGAGGAAAGGATAAAAATGAAGTTTTGATGTGAGTTTTTTATTTTAAGTGTAAATAGAATAATATGATTGCATTATTCTCTCTAGGGAGCCAAAAAGTGGGGTGTCCACTTTTTGGTCCCTAATCTTTGTGCATTTATCCTTAAGTGGTGTGTAAAGGAAGGGTGTGATCAACTAATTAAGAAATAAATCTCCAAATTAACTAAATTTCCCCCTCAAGACTACAAAGTTAATAAATGTTCTTAAGTGGAGGCATGTTTACAATTACATCTATCTTGTGAGTATCGACTTCAATTCCATAATTAGAAACTATAGGTCCTAAAATTTTACCAGTGTCTACACCAAAAACACACTTAGAGGATTCAATCTTATTTTATAGAGTTGGAGTCATTCAAATATAAAATGAAGATTATTAACATTATCTTAGTGTATTAAACTCTTATCCAATATTTCATCAACATATCTTCTAAAATTGATGAATAAAATCATGAAAAATAAGAGTTATCACATGTTGATAAGTTTCACTAGCATTCTTCAACCCAAATAGCATGACTGCATAACAAAAATTATCCCAAGGTATAATTAAATCTATATTAAATTGATCTTCCATATTAATAAGAATATAATTGTATCTTGAGAAGCCATCCATAAAAGACAATAGTGCATGGTTGTAAGGTCCGAGAATTTCACTTACCAATTATAAACCATAATTACCAAAATAAATTAATAGTACAAGTTTATTATAAAAAGGTGTGAAATGAGAGGAATAATTAATTAATTATGTTCATCATTATTTTCAAACGAAATAACTATACATCAATGAATCAAAGTATATTAAAACAAGGTGGTGCCTTCATTAGATTCAACCATGTAGGCTTACACCTGAATTATCATCTCATCATTACATGTAAATTCAAATACTGTGTTGTGATTAAGGAATAACAAGATCATAAATGCAACCACAATAGAACCATAACACAAGAAATTCCATAAGTGGAAAACCCTCGTAGGATGAAAAACCACTCGTAAAAGTGCCTCACTGGCTTAATGAAATGCCTCACTGGCAGAGCCTTACGGCTACAAAATCTCACTTGTTACAAGATGCCTCTTTGGCAATGATCGTACAGTCTTCCGGACATGACCATTTACAAATTCAATACACATTTCTGAATAATAAGGCAAACAACTACAGAGGGTCACACGGCTCCTCTACATAATAGTTATCTTCTAATCCCTTCCACATTTCATATTCTAATATTCATAAGAATTGAAATCCTAACATATAAATAGCCCACTATCCTGGATGTTGTTACAATATACATATGATACATGCATGATGATTTGGCATGGTGGGTTGCTATTACATCAATGACGGTAAGAATACTTTATAAGAAGGTAACACTATTTAATATTTTTAATAAACAAGATTCCTAATTTTCCTTCCAAGTGATGAAAAATATAGAATAAATGCATGCTTAACAAGTTCCCTCAATTTCTCTTGAAATGATGTGATCTTAGATCTATACTTCTCTTAAAAAAATACACTCATACACATCTAAGACATTCTATGTAATCACTAGATCATCGTATTCAACATGCTAAACCCATTCAACTTACAATCTATTTCCAACATATTTCATATACTCAATCAACATGCTACACATTCCACAATTTCATTTCTTTCATCGTATTCAAAACAATTCTACTCATTTCAACTGACAACATATTCAACCTATTGATCTATTCATTTTCCTTCTATTCATCTATTAAGCAAGTCCACCCCATTCAACATATTCGTTTTGCTAGACTAATTTCCTCCATTCATCATATTCAGATCATTCTACATATTCAATCAGTTCATCTAAAGATTTATATACTACTCTCACATGGTTCCTACTATCTAACAATTAAACAATACCATATTTTAGATACCATATTCCAATATTGAGTATCATTCACTTATTTTAATATCCAAACATCATTTGGAATGAAAGAATGTTAAGATCACATTGACATGCAATTGTAGATAAGCGACTATTCAGGAACCCTAATTATAGTTTCCTAAATGCACTACTGATAATGCTCTAGAATTACAAATACTATGTTATTAAACTGTGGAACCAGGCAGCAATAGTAAAATCTATAATTATAAAGAGGATTGTCGTGTATCAACATCTAACAATTCCCAAAAGATTTAATCTTCTAGAAATACCAAATTAATATACTAAGTAGATCAAAAGCATAAACAACCGAATTCGATGGGTAGGATTAATAATCCTACGAATTGATAAACAAGAGATGACTAAGGAAGAGCAGCGACGACACACCAAGCATAACTTGTAAGGCAAAAGAATGAGGAGACTGCAAGAAGATTGGCCGTTGGGGGGCATTGGTACAGGAGACGGGCATAGCTCTTCTAAGCCATCCATTGAGATGGTTTTCCATAAAAAAACATAATACCCCCAGTTTCTAGAGAGCCCATGATTCAGATTGACACAAAAAAGGATACAGCTCTGGTAATCCTCTTGCTAACAATGGTTTGTTGATTCTCTACAAATGGTAAAAACAACTAATAAACTGTTGTTTTTTGTACTCAAAGATCTATGGCCGAAGTAATGTTGTCAATCCACAATATGGATGCATGGGACGTGTGTGTTTTAGATTAAATATCAAGGAAACACTTACAAGATTGTTGTTCGTCTCTCAGTTGTCATCCCTGCAACTATTTCATATGATCAACATAAGGGGCAAAGTTCTTGGCAACAAATGGTTTTTTTTTATGATCACTTCTCATCTAGACACTTTAGGAAATGCAAGGATGACATCTAAAGCAACAAGACTTGGTCTCTTCTCATAATAAGCAGGAAATTCTGTAATTTTGTAATGATTTTTGTATACTCTTTAATTTTGATCATTGATAAGGAATCAAGCTATGCAATAGTCAAAGATTAAAAAATAATAATGGACTGACAATAATCTCTGCAAGAACACTACAAACTTGATTAAATTAAATAGCAGAAATTCATGAAATATATTGGCATATGATATGCAAAAATTACAAAAAGTGAGAAAATATTTTCACATGAAAACCAAATTGAAAGCAGTTTACACAGATTTTAAAGTCATTTATGATCACTTACAGGTAATGAAATAAGAACTAATTTATTTAATACGTGGATTCAAGGTATAGATGTTTAATAATTAAGACCCAAATATCACAGATTGAAAAACAGATTGTGCAGCCTATTCAAGTTGCAATAAAAGAAGAGTTCAAAGACTTCTTAGAAGTTAAATAATTGGAAACAAATCCTATACAATATACCATTCGTAGTAAAATTTAAATGCAAACGAGGATGAAAAATAGAGAATACAAAACAAATTCATACCTATACAAAACCCTAGAAAACTACCACAATAACTTTTTGGGTAAATCTTACATGGATCTTTCAATTATATTCTTCTTTCTGTCCGTGCCTCCCTTCCTCTCTTCCTTGAATTCTTAAAACCATCACATGCAATTTCTTTTCCAAGTTCTTGATTTATTTTGCTTCAGGAAATCCCCTTGACGACATCCATTTTTTTTTTCAGTTATCTTTTTGCAGAACAAAACAAAAGAGTTTTTTTTTTTAAACCATTGTGTATCCGTTATTGCTTCCCCCCCCTCTTTTTAAATGATTTCTCCTCAAATTCTTCCAGTAAGAGAATCTTGAAAATAAAAGAAAAACAAGATTTATTTTTACGCATAATAATGAAGTACCCTTTAATTGCAATTAAAACTAATAATAAATAACAAATATTATTTATTAACTTTGCATCACAATTATCTTTAAAACAATAAATATTAATTCTAATTTTCAAATAAAATCAATAAATGATTTAAAACTATTTTGTTTCTTCTAAGGGAAATTAACATTAATGGACATTTAATTAAATTAGCAACTATAACGATAATCTACCTTATTAAATAAAAAATAAAAAAGATGCAATGATCATTAAAATAGTATTATTGAATTATAATTTACTTATTGAAAATAGGGGTCATGACAATGGCTTGATGTTGAGTCTATAATCATATCTATATTAGGAAGCAAAAAACCATCATTAAGAGAAGATTTGTTTAAATTGCAAAAACTAATGCATGTATAAATACGACAATCAGGTTTAGCAACAAAAATAATATTTTATATCCAAGGTGAATAGTCAACAGGACGGATAAATCTAGATTTTAAAAGATTCTCTATCTCGATCTTGACCATTGAAGGAAACTTAGGATGCATATTTTGAATTTTTAATGGTATTAGCAATAGGATATAACACAATATTATGGAACACAAAGGATTGGTCAATATTGGACATTATCCTCATATGACCAAGAAAAAATAACTGGATAAGAATGTAAAATTTTGAAATGTGATTTGTATTCTTTGGAAGAATTTTTTTTTACTAATCTAAATTATTTTGTCATATAAGAAGGATCCATATGGACATCAATAGTATCTCCAACAAGGAGTGTACAATAGTCTAAAGGATCAAAAAGTTTAATTTTTTTGTTAGTGTTAGAAAGAGTAGTTTACTATTTAAATTCCTAAAGGATTCACCAAAATAAGCTTGATAATTCAAGTAATATGGGAATTTACAATTATGATGACAAGAAGGTAGATTCAAATATACCCCTAAAAAATTAGCTAGAGATTCATGCAAAGAACAATAATCTAGAGGGGGAATAGAGGAATACTCACTATTTAAGATAAGTTGTGGATGAATAAGAGTAAGTGAAGAAAGGATTTAAAGAGATAGTAAGGATTTAAAGAGATAGTATTTATATTTAACTAAGTTTTTGATTTAGAAGTAGAAGGGTGGTATCCAAGGCCTACATTAGAGTTGTGCAAATTGATCTCTAATATAATATTGATACCTACTCTTTACGACCATGACCATTACCTTTATAACCTATTTTAGAGATAATGTTAAATCCTAATCCATAACATGATTACAAGTCCTTAAAGAAGAAGGATCAACATCAGTGACATAGTCGATATGATAAGTATAATTACATTTTTCATTTTCATCATCATGTGAAATTGATGGCATTTCATCTTCCATACAAGATAGAAATTCTATTTTTGGAATCTGAAAGTGAGCTAGATTGACATTATATTCTCCAAAAAAGCATGGTGTAAATTCAAATGAACACCAATCGGCACTAGGGCATGCAATATCATTAGAAAAAGGACTACTAGGGTCATCATTAGAATAAGGATTTGATGATGGAATTAAAAATTTAGGAGATAATGAAGGAATACAATTCTTAAAATTGGAAGGATTTGAAGATCAAAAAACTTCAACCAACTAACAGTAGTAAATGACATCAAGGTTAGCCTTTATTATAATTGTAGAGATTCCTCTAATTCCTAATTAACTGTTGCTAGTGTTGTGCACATGGCTTAGTAAACCTAAAGATCCCTAGACTAAGCAATTCATCACTCAAGAGAGGGCTTCATTAAATCATCAACCAAGGAGTCATAAACTTCAAATGGTGTTGGAAACATATGCATTAATGAATTCTAAACATCCTACATTGGTTGAGCATAGGTGGATGAAATACATATAAATGCAATAAAATATTTTAATCGGAATAAACTTCTATTTCTCAAAGTAGAGTAAATGAATACAAAATAACTACCTTTTGCTATGAGTGCTTAATGCTTATGATTGTAACTAATTAACTATTATACTAGAGTATGTCCTTACCTAATTAACCTCCTGAATACTAAACAGAGTATCAACTACATATTATAATTCATAATTTATAATGAATCATTGATCACATGAATCAAAAACTATCAATTAAACTTGCAATGTATAATATAATCTACCAATCTAAATTAAGGCGGTTCAAAAGTACCTCAAGTGGCCCTTGCTTGAGTTGTTTCATCCATAAAATCTCTTTGATCGGTCACTCATAAAAACATGTTATCAAGGTATTTATTCTTTATTACATTCTTAACCATACGTATAATTGTTGAACGAAATCTAACAAGAAATTGTATTCAATAAAACACATATATGATCTAGATCTTATCCCTAATAGGGTACGCCACTATATAGGGTTCACAAGAGAGTCAAATTATGTGTGAACTAAAAACAAACTTAAAGAAAATGTCAACTCTTCCTCAAGAATAGGAAGAGGACTGAGTTTTTAAAATAGAAAATAATAACTATCAAGGGGTATAGAAATCAAACAAAGATTTTATACTCAAACAAGATCCATTATAACAAAAAACATGCCCAAGTAGATTAGTTTCTATTATAATTCATATTACTATTTAGAATAGACCTCTTCTCATGATTCTCTTATTAAAAGATAAGATTTTTGCCCACCCATCCATAATCTAATCCTTAAATGACACCCTCCATCTTCTTTTAAAAGTGATAACACTATAGTAGATTGACTCCTTTGCATCAAAATGTAATTCTTATGCTATGGGTTAAGAAACCCATTGACTGTAAATGGTAGGATTTATTATTCAAGGAATTTCCAGTATTAACAATTATAAATGTAGACATGTAAAATTGACTTCACACCTATCACACACCCCGAACAACATCGAACAACATCAAACAGCCTCAGACAATATCAAACAATATTGAACATCATCCCATAACATCTTGGAATGAATCGAAATTGTCCCATAACATCTCGTAATGACTCAAAATCATCTTGTAACATATCAGAATGACTTGGAATTGTACTGTAACATCTTAAAATAACTTGGAATCATCTTGTAACATCTCAAAATGACTCAAAATTGTCTTGTAACGTCTCGAAATGACTCATAATCATCCTGTAACATCTTAGAACATCTCAAAACCATCTTGAAACATCTTAAAATCACCACGAAATAGCTCAAAATCATCTCATAATGTCTCAGATCATCTCAGAATCATCCCACAACGTCCCCACATCACACCACATCAAAATGACATTAAAAACCCTAAATCCTCTATTAATTGAATAATGCATTATTTAATTGATTCACTTTTTCATCATTTCAAACAAGTTAAATAAATTTCACTTATTTAATAAAGTCTTGAATACCCTATATTCCTCTATTGATTAAATAAAACAACATTATTTGATTAATTCATGTTTTATCATTTTGACCAATTAAATAAATCACATTTATCTAATAAAGTCTTAATCTCACTTTATTTCGTCTTCATTGATTAAATAATGCCAATTATTTAATTACGTCACTAAATCACCTTATTCCCCTAAGTAGATCAAATTAAATAATAATTTAATTACAACACTTTCCCTCCAAAATTTGAATAATTAAATCAAACTATTCAAATCAATTATCAAAAATAAAATCAAACTAATGCAACTTTGTTTGCAAAAGTCAAAGTTGATTTGCATGTTCAAATCCAAAAATGAATTAATTAATTAAATAAATTAATTCATATTCCTCACTCACTTTCTAATTGAGAAAATTATGATTGTTAACCTAGAAATCTAATTTGTTAACTGATCAATCTAATTTGTTAACTGATCAATCCAAATTATTAACTGAACAATCTATTTTGTTAACTGATCAATCACCATTCCTAACTAAGCCATCACATTCCTAACTAAGCCACCAAAATCCTAACTGGTCAATCTAAATCTGTTAATTGGTCAATCATATCCCTGACTGGCCAACCTATTTCTCAATCACCCAAATTGTGCAATCAACTTTGCAAAGTTTTCTCATTTCTAAATCCTCTCAATGCACTCTAATCGTTGATCTAGATATTCTTCAACACGATCTTGATCATCCATTTCAAATCACATTTTCAATATAACAAACCCTTTTCCTCATAAATAAGGATCAGAGAATCAACATACATTGAGCAACGAAGTGCTTCCAAGAACACCATTGATAGAGCTTCACCATTTCTTCAATCAACCAACCAAAATAGTCATTCATCAAGCTTTTGCACATGAGATTTTGAGGATTCACAATGATAAGAACAACCCAACATCAGGCGAATACACTCCAGTACGGGATGGTAAGATTATGTTAATCTTGTACATTCAATATTATAATCATAGATTCATTTATGCATGTTAGAATAGCTTAGTTTAATTTTGTATGTGTAGGTTTAGATCTTAGATTAATATGTTTAATCTTAGTTTAGATTCTTAGATTAGCATGTTTCGTTTCATCTTTCGGTCTAACGTTCTCCCCTTCACACATTCTGGCACACTCGGTGGGACACTTGTCCCCTCCTGTAATATTTGTTTGAGTCATTTTTGAAACTGCAGGTCCTGAAAACGTATTTGACAGATTTTTCACACGGTTGCCCAGAAAACCTGTGTGCTTGACTGTCAAGAAAACTGCACTATTGTCTAAGAACTGCACTTTTGTCATGGGAATGGCACTATTGTCTAAAACCTTCACACTTGTTTTTTGATAGTGTTAGATTTTGTTGTTTGGTTTGAGCATCTATTTCTGGAACTAAGTAGTTGTATTTTTCTACGTGTTTGCATCTTTTTTTCTGAGCAGTTGTTATGATAGACAAGTGCATGGATCTTGCACTATTGTAATGGGGTTTTCCACTAACTTTTGTTTTTTTTTCGATGTGTAAATAGGTATTGATAGATCTGATGTAGGATTCAAGTGGTTGGAATCAAGGAACACTGAGAAGGGGGGTGAATCAATGTTCTACAATTTTTAACTTTATTAATCTGACCCTTCAAGCATTTATAATATTCAATCAAAAGAAATATGCATGAACATAAAACAAACAACCATAACACCATAACACAAGTATTTTTATGTGGAAACCCTGTTAGGGGAAAAACCACGATGGAAGGCCATCCACAATATGATCTGAGTATACTAAAAAAAAATTATAGATTGGGAATGCACTTGCATTCAAGCACACTTCCTAGAGCTCAGTGCTCAAAGGAAGACTTGTTGTCTTACAGAAAACATTTAGATTAAATCCATCTGAGAAATTGAACTAAGAAAGTAGCATTTGCTAATGCCTGGTTACAATTCTGGTTATGCACATTAGCTGATTTCTTGGCCTTCTATCTGATTATGCTCTTCTACTCTGCTCTGCTCTAATTCACATCACAAATCTCTTTTATGCACAAGTGAAACTATGCATAATTTCTCTGCTATTTGCAACACACATAAACTCTTTGCAT
Organism: Sequoiadendron giganteum; assembly: GCA_007115665.2. Lineage (NCBI taxonomy): Eukaryota > Viridiplantae > Streptophyta > Pinopsida > Cupressales > Cupressaceae > Sequoiadendron > Sequoiadendron giganteum. The sequence goes on from CM021106.1 coordinate 418,708,534, forward strand.
CTATTCATCAAAAATGATATAATCAGTTGCTTATATATATCTGCTACTAGGATTTAATTGCTTGTTGTCAGAACAAAAAAAAGTATGAAAATATTTGCAAACTATCGGCTCAATCCATGGTTAATTCTTGATGTGCACCAACCAAAGTCAACCATAGAATAGTAATGACTCAAATGAACATTATCAAACACAAAAATACTTAAACAATTACTTCACAAACATCTGCAACATATTATATCCTCGAAGTCGACTTTATGCACTGATAAACAGTAAATTAATCAACCAGATATTCTAACTTCCAAACCAATGAATGTGCACCCTGGATAAGGTAGTATGTACACCAAAATATCTTCCCTGAGATCCATATCTCAAAATGATAACAGGAAATTGCATGTGAATCGATCAAATACATTTTTGTCAGATACTCGATTCTTGTTTGACTGTTAAATATAGAACTTCGATCTAACTTCTGGTATGAGAAAATTTTGACGTGTGGGTCGAATCACTGACTAGGGTTTCCATCAATGAGAACACTAAATAACATTTGCAATGTCTCTTGCCAACAATCTCCCCCTTTCACATTGATGGCAACACTTGGAGAAAAATGACTAAGTGTCTAATCAGTACCAACATGAATACACTACCACTCTTTGAAATTCAAAAACACAACTCTCCCCCTGAGCTGATTAAGAAATTTTTCATTTTTCTATTCTCCCCCTTTGACATCAATGGTGAGGCAAGAATCTGCATATCAAAAATCAAACAAAGTTGTTATGAACAAACTGCATATGTACAAACAAGCTTCTTCAACTTACATAAGCTTGAATAATTCTACAAAATTATTCTTCAACAAGTTCAAACTTGTGTCACAAACCTTCTTGAGACTCTCCAAGATAACCACATGACCACAGAATAAGTAGAATTATGTTTTTGCAAATTCAAGATTCGTTGGATCACTGACTGCCATATCATATTGTGCTTATTTTAATGCGCTCAACATTGTTTCCATCTTACGACCAGTTAGTCCTCTAAGCTCACAAACTCTTTCAACCATTTTTCTTTCTTCATGCTTCAAGTTTTTGATCTTGTCAAGTAGGGATATTACTTGACCTTCTTGTTTTCCAACAAATACAGTTAGAGGATCGAATGCTTGAGTGATGTTTCCACCTTTAGATAGATAAATTTGAATATTCTTTATGCAGGTAGCTACCAAATATTTATCCCTAGCTATCATCCCTTTCAATTTACCAAACCTTTTATCATCAAATTCCTTCTAAACTTTATCCTCGGTTGATATCTCAAGAGACTCAAAATGAGTACTTACAACATTAATAAGTTTCTTCATCTCATCGGAGGGAGTACTGAATGGATCCTTAACATATGTAGTCATGATTTTCTCAAGAACACTGAATGCAAGATTTAACAGTTCACTATCTTCAATATGAGATTTTAAAAATTCTTCCCTTGCCTTATTTTGAGTGAATGAAGCTACCTTCATCTTCTAAATGGGAGATAAAGTTTCCAAGTTGATAGGACCTTCTAGTAGTTCAAAATCAAATTCTTCATATTTTTCATCCAAAAACTCTTTTACTGCCTTGGCAGTGTCTCTTGCTTTCACCAAAACTTCCTTTATATCAACTTTCTTTTCCTCAACCACTGTTTCCTCAGCTACATATTCTTACTTATCTTTTTCAACCAATACAATTTCAGGAGCTTCAATCTCCATAGGAATTTATGTATTATCCACATCAAGAGGAATCTAGGTATCCTCAACGGTATCTTCTTTTCCCTCTTCTTCTGTAGGACCAGATGAGACATCTTTATCATGTGTTTCTTTAGAGACAACATCAATTATGTTTCTTAACATAACTTCCTTTAAAATTTTCTATGTTTCTTTTTCCATTTCTTTAGTCCGACCAATCATGAGCTTGTTTACTCTTGTTTTACTCTTGAAATATTTCTTGGCACCATTCATAATTTTCCTCATCTCTTCAATAGACATTACTAGACATAAATCTGCAAGAATTCTCTCTCTCAACTGCTCATCTTTTGTTCTTGCATCTTCTTATTTCAAAAATTTCATAATGACTTTTAGGTAAAGCAGACATTATTTCAATAAGTGCCTTATTGAAACTATTCAAGTACTTAATTGAGGCTTCCTCAAGAACTCTTTGATCGTCACTACCAAAGGTTCCATACCATTCACAAAGAGGCCTAAGATTTCCATCCTTAATCAATGCATTCTCTACTTCCTTTACAAACATACCTGCTTTGTCAGTTTTCATCTTCTTCTTTTCTTTTACTTCTTCACCAGAGGACTTGTCCTTCGAGATTGTTGCTGCTTTTGTAGCCTGATGCTTAGTTTCTCTCACTCCTTCATCAGATTTTGTTTCTTCATCTTCAGAGACAACAACATAGACTCTTTTTATTTTTTCCTTCTTCCTTTTTCCTTCCTTACCAAATGACTTCACTTGAGTTTTCATAGGACTTGATTCCTTTGCATGACCAAAAGGGAGAGTGGAGCTTCTTGTAGATCTAGTTCGGGTAGAGGGTGCTACCGGACTAGCAATTTTAGTTATGGTTGGCTCTCTTGCTTCAACTTGTTCTCTCTTCTTTCTAGCTTCTCTCACAACTTCAACAGATATACCCATGCTTTCTGTAAATATTTCTACTTCTTTTCTTAATCTTCTAAATATCACAGGTTTCCTTAGTTCATTGAGCACCTGTATATCTTTTTCTGAAAAAGTACCAAATATTTCTTCTGATGGATCCTGAGTTTTTCTCAACAAATATTCAGCATACATTTCCAAAATGTGTTCCTCAACCTCATATCCCATTGGCATAATCCAGACTATTCTAGGATTTATTGCTTCCATTAGGCGTTGATCAATGCCAACCATAAAATAGATAGTATCTTTGTACTTCTCCACAATAGATACGAGAATTCTTTCTCTAGCATGCATCATACTCTGAAAGTTTTTGAAATATCCCTAGATTGTAGTATTCTTTGTCTTACTGTCGATAAATCTGTGTAAGAGATCTTTGATTTGTGCGGCTATAGGTCTATCTCTTTTCCATTGTAACTTTCCAAATCCCAAAACTTCATTCATGAAGTAAAAGAACAAACATAACATAAAATTACCATACTTAAAGGAATTATTCTTATCCTTCTTGATTTTGCCAAGATTTTCCATCAAATGACTTCTAAGCAACTCACATAGATCATAATCTTCATTCTCCTTTACCATCTGATATGCTGCATAAAAAGTTGTGTCGGATACAAAATTGTCTCGGTTGGAATGATATATTTTGTAACCAATGACCATAGATGCAAATTTGACATCTACATCAATGATATCATCAATTGTCATAGCTCTTCTATCATACTTTGAACTGGTTGCATCAGTAACTATTTGATTCTTTATGGAATTCAAAATCGATAACCCATCAGAGGAATTTAAACCTGTAACAACGCTTTTAGATTCTTTTGTAATCTTGAAGGGCTGATTCAACCACATAAATTCTACATGAACTTGGCTCAAGATATACTAGACCCATTTGCTCTCTTTAAACACAAGAAATTTAACAATCTGTGTAAATTTCTTCTCCTCTAGGGTTTTGAATTTGGGTTTCACACATAAATCTTCTCCTATAATGTGATTGTTATACAAATTCAATAGTTGCAAGCTTCCTAATTCTTCAATGTTTGCATGAATATATGCCCTAATGTCTTCAATATGTAATATGTCGTACATAATAGACAAAAATGCACCTAATGGTTCTGTCTCAATAGATTTGAAAGGATGCCACTTAAATTTCGGATGGGGTCTGTCCTTGATATCAACTACCAATGGATTATTCATTTTCACAAATTCACAAGTTCATAAGTTTTGTTGAGAATACCTATTTATCGGTTAGGGGTTTGATCACCAAATCACCTTCACAATTATAGTTTCGCCAAAGTTCGCTTCAGAGCTCTATAAACTTCTTCTTCTCAAAATGCAAAGTGACAAATTAACAATACAAATGACCTTTTATAATTCGCATACCTAACTTTTTATCGCAATAAGTGCTTCTGCCCTAACTCTTTTGGATACCTTATTTCTATACACTGTGAAAGATAACTCTTCTGTGGACTTCAAACTTAGCATAAATAGTTTCTTCAACTGTTTCAGCAACATCTGTGGATCATCAATGTAATCATTGTAATCATCCATATCCTGATACCAACTTCTGACAAGGGGTTTGAAGGATTTTCTTGAAAACTCCCCTTAGACTAGAGGCCTTAATCTAACTCCCAGAGGAATTACCAGATCCTATTTCTGGTGCTAGTGAAGAATTATTTTCTTCAGTAGAGGGATTATTTTTCACCCATGTCTTTTTCATTTTCTTCCTGATCTCACCTGTAGTGACTTTCCCTTTTCCTTTTTCATCCTTCTGCATGTTTCTCCTTTGATTTACTAGACCCTTTCTGCTTCTGCAGAATCTAGCAATGTGATCGGATTTGTTGCAATTGTAGCACACCGCATTTCTTTGTCCAGACCATTTGTTCCATAGATTTTATCTTGATATGCACTGGTTAGCAATATTCCCAAATCTATTGCATGTATAACATTTGGCAGCTCTATGAAAGTTGTTTATCATGTTTATGCATTCATTTGACTTATGACCATGCTTGTTGCAATTAAAGAACTGACCAGAGAATGATTGACCATTTGAATTCATTATACTTCTACATTGAGAAGCCATATGACCAAATTTATTATAGACAAAATAGTAACCATTGAATCTTTGAGCATTAGGTTGTCTTACCGGATACCTTCCAGATTTGTTCATCAGATTTCCTTGCATGAATCTCCTTTTTTCGGATTCGAAACTTTCTCCTTCCTCATATCAAGGACCTCGCTTGTCACCTTCTATCCTCTTAATTTTAATCAGTTCATCAAGCTTGGCTGAGCTAATCTTGAACTTCTCCTTGAATTTATTTGCAGTAGCTAGTTTGTCTCTGAGAGTAACAACCTATCTTTCAAGTTCTTCTTCATTGTTTCTAGATTGCTGCAATTCAAGTGCCAAATTAATGAATCCATCATTAATTATGTTGCATTCTTCATATTTCTCTTTTAAGGACTGAGCAAGATTCTCTTCATTTTTATTTTTATCTTCAATTTCCTTGGTCATTCTCATCATAATAGATTCCATATGATGCTTTAGGACTATATTATCTCTAGTAAGCTTTTCACATTCGTTTGTCTTTTCCTTCAGGACTTGACTCAGTTGCTCATCTTCAATGCTTTTACCATCATTCTGCTTAATCTGATCACAGAGTTCCCTTCTCTTCTCCCTGGACTTATTGATTTTATCTTTCAATGATTCAATGAATTTCTCAGCATCCATGAGGTTTGCTTGCAATTTCTGTAGATTTTGACTGATCAAGATCATTTAGGGCCACCAAAATTTGTTGTTGAAGATTGCTTGATTCCGTTTAATTACTTTCCTTGATCTTCCCCAAGCTATTAAACTTCTTCTAAGGTACTAGGCTTTGATACCAATTGTTGGAATCAAGGAACATTGAGAGGGGGGTTGAATCAATGTTCTGCAATTTTTAACTTTATTAATCTAACCCTTCAAGCATTTATAACATTCAATCAAAAGAAATATGCATGAATATAAAACAAACAACCATAACACAAGGATTTTTACGTGGAAACCCTGTTAGGGGGAAAACCACAGTGGAAGGCCAATCCACAATATTATTTGAGTATACTCAAAAATGTTTTACAGAATGGGAATGCACTTGCATTCAGGCACACTACCTAGAGCTCACTACTCAAAGGAAGACTCAGTGTCTTACAAAAAACATTCAGATTAAATCCATCTAAGAAATTGAACTAATAAAGTAGCATCTACTAATGCCTGGTTACAGTTTTGATTATGCACATTAGTTGATTTCTTGACCTTCTATCTGATTATGCTCTTTTGCTCTACTCTGCTCTAATTCACATCACAAATCTCTTTTATGCACAAGTGAAACTATTCATAATCAATCTATTATTCACAACACACACCAAATCTTCGCATCTATTCATCAAAAATGATATAATCAATCGCTTATATATCTGCTACTAGGATTTAATTGCTTATTGTCGGTGCAAACAAAAGTATGAAAATATTTGCAAACCGTCGGCTCAATCCATGGTTAATTCTTTATATGCACCAACAAAAGTCGTCCATAGCATAGTAATGACTCAAATGAACATTGTCGAATACAAAAATAATTAAACAATTACTTTACAAACATCCACAACATATTATATCCTTGAAGTCGGCTTTCTGCATTGATAAACAGGAAATTAATCAATCGGATCTTCTAACTTGCACACCATTGAATGCACACCCTGGATAAGGTAGTATGTACACAAAAATATCTTCCCTAAGATCCACAACTCAAAATAATAACAGGAAATTGAATGTGAATCAATGAAATACATTTCTATCAGATGTTGTGTTCTTGTTTGACTGTTAAACGTAGAACTTCGTTATGAATTATGGTATGAGCAAATTTTGACGTGTGGATCGAATCACTGACTAGGTTTTCTATCAATGAAAACACCAAATAACATTTGCAGTGTCTCTTGCCAACACAATTAACATTAACATGTTTTTGTAGGGAAGACGATCGGTCCCAGTTTTTAATTTACATTTAATTAACTTAAGAATCTGAAATTGGTGCTCTAAAATGAACAAACACAAACTCACTTTTGACTTGGTGTTTAAAATTGAACAAATTCATGCTTTCTTAACTTAAGAATCTAAATTTTGTGCTCTAAGATTAACAAGCACAAAATCACTTTTGACTTGGTGTTTAAAAATGAACCAATTTCTTGTTTTCTTAACTTAGAAATCTAAATTTGGTGCTTTTAAAAAGAACAAAAAACACTTCAATTTTGGGATCTAAAAATGAACCAATTTCATGTTAAAAATAACTTAGGAACTTTAAATTTGGTGCATAAAAAAAGCACAAACGATTTCCATTTTTTGACGCACACGTGATTTTCATTTGTTGACCAATTAGAGACAAGGTTTTTTTTCTTAGAAACACCCAAATTTGGAGCTTAAAATAAACAATTTATTTCTTTTATATTACACCATTGTGATTTTTGAATGATATCTTGAATACTTTCTATTGGTGCAAGTAAAAATAATAATTTGTTTATGTTATTCACATATTCATGAGAATAACATCGCTCAAGGTGTTCAAAATGAATCAATTTGCTATGGATTATTCATTGTGCATTCATTGATTGGTAAAGATAAAGTGTTTTATCTTCTCCCCTCACACCTTTTGGTGATCTTGGGTGAGAGAAACAAAAAAATTGAGCATTACACTTTATTTTTAAGTTTACCTTAAAGAGGGGCTTGCCTTGAGATACATCTTGTACTGGAGAACTCATTGCAAGGTCTCGAAGCACGTTTATTGGCAGGTTATATTAAAGGTTGTGAAATCATAAAAAAGTCGTTTCAATTCATGTTGACAATAGACTGCACCTAATCCCATACCTTAAGTGGAGCGGGAATGGTTAAAGATCCTTAAGTGGCCAACCGGTGAGTGTTAAATTTTCACGTTCATAGTTACCACTAAGAACCAAATTGTTTTAGAGGCCACCCTATTATCCAAAAATATTCTTTGAAAGTGGTGCATCAGAATTTACTTCTGAGAAGTTACTTGCCATGTCCAACTACAAGCCCGCACCATAAGTTGCATTTAAAATCATCTCTTCAGAGCATGAGGCAAGCCTACCTAAGAGAATGGTGTCTATCCCCTAGGCTTTTAATTATTGGTCTATGTTAAACTTGGACCATTACATTCAAAACAATTTGACATAAAATTTTGTGTTTGATTTAAAGAAAAATAACACATTCAAAACAAACAGTGAACGAGATGGTTAAACCACAAACCCTTTGATTTAGGGCATACTTGTGAAAGAAGCCTTACATTTTTACCCCTTTGAAAGGATCTTTCCTTAAAGGTTTCCAAACATTCTAGCTTTGATTTCAAGGTACATTAATCAAAGTAAACATTTTGGAACTATGGCTTGGGTGTTGTGATTTCACAACCTAAGTTATAGAAATGAAGGTCACATAAGTCCATGCTTGTTGAGTTAGTCTAAGTGTTGTTTTATCACTTGCCATACTTCAAACACAGAGAAAATTTTGAGAGAGAGTTGTTTATAGATCATTGTTCAAACCAAAAAAATTAAAAAGCTAGAAGATTAGATAGTCCCACATCCATTATTTCCATCCTACCTATTTGAAATCAAAATCAAACAAACCATTAAGGTCATTCCTCCACTCAAAACATCCATGATATGAACAATTACTTGGGACTTGTAGATAGTACAAGTAAGATTTCTCACAACATATCCTCTGGATAACTCGATTGTGAGACAAATAACCCAACCTCTAGAGATGCCAAATGTGCCACCCGTGTTCTCACACAATAGCGATCAACCCAAAGAGAACCCCTTGTTGATAAAACCAACTTAGGTTGAACAAGCAGCAATGGCACAAATGTACCAAGGGGGTCCATCTCAATATGAACCTCAAAATAACACTCCACCTCTTGGAAAATATATACCTCAAAATACATCAAACTTCCACCCTTCCAAGAACAATTAGTACCATCAACAAGGTGGAACATAGGGTCCCCCTCCAAACAAACAGTACCATCAACAAGGTGGAACATAGGGTCCCCTTCCAAACATTCAGTACCTTCAACAAGGTGGACCATAGGTTCCCTTTCGAACTAGAAATACTATCAACAAGGTATCCCACCAATGCATCATCAGGGTAACCTTTAGTTTAGTCCTACCCAACAAGGTGTGCCACATAGCACCCTAATTCAATCCTCCCAACAACAAGGTGTCCCGCCAACACATCATCAGGGTAACCTTCATTTTAGTCCTACCTAGCAAGGTGTGCCATAGACTGCCCCAATTTAGTTGTCCCAACAACAAGGTATCTTGCCAATGCATCATCAGGTTAACCTTCAATTTAGTCCTACCCAGGAGGGTGTGCCATAGAGTGCCCTAATTCATTCATCCCAACAACAAGGTGTCCCGCTAATGCAACATCAGGGTAACCTTCAATTTAGTCCTACCTAGAAAGATGTGCCACAGAGCGCCCTAATTCAGTCCTCCCAACAACAAGGTATCTCACCAATGCATCATCAGGGTAACCTTCAGTTTAGTCCTACCCATCAGGGTGTGCCACAGAGTGCCCTAATTCAATTGTCCAATAATAAGGTTTCCCACCAACGCATCATTGGGGTAACCTTTAGTTTAGTCCTACCCAACAGGGTATGCCACAGAGCACCCCAATTTATTCATCCCAACAACAAGGTGGCTCGCCAACGCATCATCAGGGTAACCTTTATTTTAGTGCTACCCAATAGGGTGTGCCACAGAGCACTCTCAATAAATCATCCCAAGAAAAAGGTGTCCCACCAACACATCATCAGGGTAACCTTCAGTTTAGTCCTACCTAGCAAAGTGTGCCATAGAGCACCCTTGTTTAGTCATCCTATCAACAAGGTCACCCACAAATTCATCATCATGAAAGCCTTTCATATCTTACACCCCAATAACAAGGAGTTAACCCTCCTTATGCACAACAAGGAATTAACCATCCTTATATCCCATATGGCTATCAAGGTCCTATACCTTTACAATACCCGATCTATGACCAAAACCTAGTAGGACATCAAGGTTATTACACATAGGGTTCGCAAACACATACACCAAGAACGGAGATGGAACTAAGACTAAATGTTGTCACCCAAAAAATAGAAGATATGTAGATAGGAAAACAAAAGAATACCTAGACTCTATAGGAAATTTTTACGTTCCCATTTGATCATTCCATCACGTCACTACCCTTTCAAAAAAACTTTGAGATACCCAGATTTGAAAGAAAGTACAAAGGAGTAGGAGATCTAGTAGAGCATGTACGAGACTTATTGGTATCATGTATGGAGGTACAAAATAATGATTCCTATCTCATGAGGCTCTTTCCATGCAGCCTTATAGGTCATGTTATGGAGTGGTTCACCCATCTACAACCCGAAATTAGAACTTTTAATGAACTATCTAGCAAATTTATAACCCACTTCTCATTTAATATAGAACAAGATGTAACTATCATGAGTCTATCCATGATAAAATAGAACCCAAGATATTCCTTCACCTCCTACCTACATAAATGGAGACATAAAGCAAGTCGATGCAAATGGCCCATTCTAGACAAGCAGTTGGTGAATGTTTTCATCATGAATGTCCTGCCCGAAATAAACTTCCAGCTCACTATGCTATGTCCTGTAGACTTTGAAGAAACAATAAAAAATGGGCTACATATTGAGAGAGTCTTCATAGCAAGAGGAACCTTAATAACAAACATCTCAAAAGATAGGCCCTCTAGTTCAAATGAGAAACCCAAAGTCTGGGCTAAAAATAAGAACGATGTAGTGGTAGACACTAGAGTTGTATGGAATGCACAAAACACAAATCAAAACAAACCACATGTGGTACAAATAAGATATGGTCCTAACAACACACAAATTAACCAAATAACCTATCCCAAGAACAATTAGGTTTTAAACCAACAGACAAATCAAGGAGGGCAATAGAGGCAATATGATCAACCTAGGAGGAAATTTATTGTATTAGGTGAGTCACTTGAAATAGTTATGCGCAAAATAGTACAACAGAATCTCCTCAAAACAAATGACCGCCAAAATTATGAGGAACCTAGCTTTAAGATACCATGGTACAATGATAAGGACTTGTTTGATTTCCATATGATCAAAGGACATATGACTAACAATTGCATGTGCCTCAAACATATTATTTGGGACTTAATAAACAAAGGGGAAGTAGACGTTGATCATCGGCCCATAAACAAGGACCTACAAATATACTCAAACTCGATCCTAAACCATGATAAGAGTAATTATAAAGGAAAAGGACAAGAGTTCCATAATGCTAATTACACATACAGTGAAACAGTTTTAGGAACCCTCTCACAAGTTGATGACAATAGGGAAAACATAGTAATGATACGAGGAGGAGACAACAACCACAATGTAACTACCCATTGCAAAAGAGTTACAATACAAGGAGCACCTCCCAAATGCATAATCAAGTCACCAAGTGACTACAACATTGTGGAACAGTTAAAGAAGAAACCCGCCCTCATCTCAATCTTAGAATTGTTAAAACTATCACCTACACATAGGGAGATATTGGAAAAGCATTGGAAATGTTAGTCCCTAATGACCTCGATCCCAGTCAATTCCAAGCCATGGTTGGAAAAATAATTGCAAGTAATCACTTAGTCTTTTCAGAGAAATATTTACCACAAAGAACATTCCACAATCAAACTCTATACATATAGGTTGGAGTTCATAAAACCATGGCCAAAAGAGTATTGATAGATAATGGTAAAGGTTTAAATATTTGTACCTTAAAATTTATAAAATATTTGTGGCATTCTGATGACATAATTGACAAAGGTAAGAGTATCACCATAAGGTCCTCTGATTACTTGGAGAGAAATTTTGAAGGAACAATCAGGTTGCTAGTGCAGATAGGACCAGCTATAACAAAAACTACTTGTCAAGTATTGGATCTTGAGTTTCCATGCAACCTACTCCTAGGATGCCCTTGGATCCATGCATTACAAGCAATTCCTTCCACTTTCCATCAATTCCTAAATTTCCCCCATGAAGGAAAGCAAGTAACGTTATATGTCAATCCTGAACCTTTCCATTTTTGTGCAAAGTTGGAGGAGAAATACAATAAAATCCAATGTGTGCCAAGAAATGATATAGCCTTCCATTCCTTTTCTTATGTTGACCCTTCCATGCTTCCATCAACCTCCACCAAGAACATATTGAGTGAGCAACCGAAAGCGGAAGCCAAGATTCAAGTACTTGACAAGGGTAATGGGAACTACCATTTTAACCAAGTGTTTTGCATTGACATGCTTCCACCAACACCCAAAGTATATGGAGGTCCAAAAATGATCAAGAGAGTACAAATGATAACCAAACCCACTATCTTACCAGATGGGGAGACATGAAAGATGAAGAAATATTTGAGGAGGACCAAATAGAACCTAAAAAGCCACAACCCATTTTAATTGATCCTAACACTAGAGGTTATTAATTAGTCAAACAAATGGGATACAATGGAACAGTTGGCCTTGGGCTACACAAACAAGGCCAATCAGACCCTATCATAGTGGAACAAAGATATAAGAATATGGAGCTAGGTTATAAACCAAAAGACATGGTAATTCCAAAAACCAAATGAACCTCTTGGAAGAAACAAGAAACTTTTGCTAGCGTTAAGGCACTAGATATCTACCATGTCATGGACAACGAATTACCCATCGAAGACATTCGATAACTTTATAATTGATAGGTCCCCCCTCTAGTTTATGGAAACCATTCCTAACACATATTACCATTCTAAAATGGACTCTAATGAATACGAATGGGATTCTCCTTCCTTCATCATTGGATATGATTCCCCCACTTCTAGTAATGATGACTTAAATACTGAATGGGAAAAATACATCAGAGCCATATTGACCCTTTCACATACTTCTGTAAGCTTTACAGACCAAGATGATAGTCTCCCATTCTATTACCCAAAACTCCTATATTGGGATCAACAACAACGTACACCTGTTCTAGATCAATTTCAGAACAAAGAGGCAATCACAAAGTTCATGGGACTTCAAATAGACACACCAGTAGGAGATCATAAAGCAAGGTTCATCATGGAACTAGAACAAGATGCATACTTTAGTGGAGAGATTGAATATTCTAATCAAAAAAATAAAATAAAAAACATAAAGATACAATCCTCTACGGAAAACCACATTGTGGCTCTATCGGATCTAGAAAAGAGAAAAATAAATGAAACATTCGAAGGTGAAAACCTCCTAGAGGCACCCAAAGATGGAGGATTCAATCTCCCCATATCATAATATCAAGAAAGATTAACACTTCTTGTAGAAGAAACATAATCCATAAATTTTGGTATAGCAGAGGACCCAAAGATCACATACCATGCAGCATCGCTTGATCCTGAGGAGAAAGTAAATTTCACAACGTTCATCAACGAGAAATTTTTTAACTTTTCCTGGACCTATGTTGGAATGCCTAGACTAGATCCATCATTAATGGTGCATCATCTAGTTGTCATCCCTAGAGAAAATCATATCAAGAAGAAACTCAAAAATATGCATCCCCAGATAGAATTACTAGTAAAGGTAGAACTAAATAAACTAATATATGTTGATTTCATTAGACCCATCAACTATCCACAATGAATATAAAATCTAGTACCAGTGTCCAAACCTATTGGGGGCATACAAATATGTATAGACTTCAGAGACTTGAAAAAGGCCTATCCAAAAGATGAATTTCCATTGTCGAGTATTAACATGATTGTAGATCTAATAGCAGTGCATAAGATTTCCTTAATAGATGGTTTCTCTTGATACAACCAGATAAATATCTCTCCAAATGACCAACAAAAAATAGAATTCACTTGTGCTTGGGGAACTTTATGTTGGAATGTAATGCCTTTTGGTCTAAATAATGTAGGAGCAACCTATAAAAGAGTGATGATAACCATATTCCTTGACATGCTACACACAATCATGGAGGACTATATGGACGACATCCTAGCAAAGTCAACCAAAAGGGTAGATCACTTGAAAAACCTAGCAAGGGTATTTGATCGATTGGAATAGTACAATATGAGACTCAACCCTAAGAAATGTGTGTTCAGAGTAACATCTAGAAATCTATTAGGGTACATAGTGCTAAGAAAAGGGATAAAGGTGGATCCTACCAAGGTAAAATCTATAATAGAGATGCCTCCTCCAAAAATACTCCAACAATTAAGGAGCCTACAAGGAAAGCTACAATCAATCAAGCGATTTATCACATAACTAGTATACAAATGCCATACTTTCACTCATATCCTACAAAAAAACATCACCTTCAAATGGGATGGTATATGTGACCAAGCATTCCATCAAGTCGAGGAGTATCTGCTTACTCCTCCTATACTCATGCCACCAATTATAGAAAAGGAGATGATACTTTATGTGTCTACCACACAAGTAGCATTGGGAGCTCTCCTAGCATAGCTAGATGACAAAAATAAAGAAAGAGCAGTCTACTATATCAATAGAACACTAGTGGGTTATGAATTGAATTACTCACCCATTGAAAGAGCCTGACTCTCAATCATGTTTTCAACACAAAAGCTGAGACATTACATCTTAAATAGAAAAGTGAAACTAATTTCGAAGTTGGACCCACTCAAATATTTACTAGAAAAAGTAGCCTTAGTAGGTCAAATAGCCAAATGGGTGATGATCCTGAGTGAATTTGGTATAGAGTACAAAGATAGGAGAGTTATAAAGGGAAAATTCATACAAGACCAACTGGCTGAAGCACCCATAGATGATCATAAACCTCTCCTAGTAGATTTTCCATATGAGAGTGTCTTGATGACAAAACAAACAGGCCAGTCGACTCTATAATTTGATAGGTCCCATACTCAACATGGTTCTAGAGCAGGTATTTTATTTCTCATACCACAGGGAGAGAGTATACCCAAGGCCTATAGGATTGCATTCCCCTACACAAACATCTTAGAGTATGAAGCTCTTATCACAGGGCTCAAAATGGTGATTGAATGGAGAATAAAAGAGCTACATGTCTTTGGAGACTCTTAGCTAGTAATGAAATAGGTGAACGATGAATACCAAACAAAAGATGACAAATTTCTACCATACAAAAGGATGGTGGATAGCTTCAAGGAGTACTTCATCAAAATAACCTTTGAACAGGTTCCTCGGATTAATAATTTTGTTTCTAATGCAATGGCAACGATAGGCTCGTTGCTTGATATTACTCAGAATGTGCCTAAATATGAATTCCTCATGGAACAACTACTGGTGTTGGCATTCGACATCCCAAAACTAGAAATGGTATGTGTTGTTGTTGGTCCTAACTCTCCATGGTACCAAGATGCTTTTAACTATTGTAGACACATAAAACTGACCAAGGCCTGCAAGCAACATTGTACCACCTTTCGTCCTAGAATAATTATGACATTTTAATTATGTTTCTATTAATTGAATAATTCATAATTATTTAATTAATTCATGATCTTTCATTCTTCATGATTATTAAATAAATAAATTTTATTTAATGTCACTAATTATCAAAGTCTTCTTATAAATAAATAAAGTCATCAATTTATTTAATTAATCTTTATCATTAATGTCCTCCTGATTATTAAATAAATATATTTTAATATATTGATTTAATATGTCACTAATTCCTTAATCTTCTCTTAATTAAATAAATTCATTAATTTATTTAATTATTTAACTACCTCTTCTCAATTAAATAATTATTCTTAATTATTTAATTGCCTTATGTATCAATTCCCTCTTTTTAAATAAAATAATTTATTTAAAAAGGACTTCACATAGTTAACTCATTCTTCTTTTAGTAATTAATTTCAAAAATCAATTACTCATTATCTAATCAATTACTCATTATCTCACATATCCATATTTTGAATTAATTTAATTCAAAATGGAAATATTCTTCTACAAATCAAGTAATTGCTAAAATTATTGATTTTCTAAAATCTCATCCTCTTATCTCTTGATTTTTACTTATTTCATCTCAAGGTCACGTTTATTCTCCACCATTGATTTAATTTCTTAAACTAAATCTTGTCCACACATTTGGGGATTGTTGCCCTAACCCTAATTGAGAGTTGCCATATTGAATCTTGACCTTCGATTCTAGGGCATTTCTCACTCTCTCATCTCATCCGTCCGTTCAAGATTGCATTTTCTATAAAATGACAATCTTGATCTCATTTTTGGGATCCCTTATTATTTTTGGTAATCTGATTATTGTCATCTCTTGCTATCATCTTTAGGCTTATGAATAACTTGCATTTAGAATTTATTTTCTATTTGCATAGAGTTTTAAAGAAATCCTTCAAAGCTTTGTTTAGGGCTAGATATTTAGAGTTTGCTCACATACACAATCTGAGGGCATTCATTATCACAACAAAGTTAGAAGGTACAATAGAAATGAGCCATGGAGAAGAAAGGATTGGGTGAGAGCTTTCTGATTCATCCTTTTATTTTGTTTTCCTATGTATTCTATTGATTTGTTGCATTTAGATTAATATTGCATGCTTTATTGGACTAACAATCTGTTTTGCAGAAATCCTACATTACATTGGTGAACCCGACCCACTAACACATTTTTGCAGGTTCTTGTACAGCCTCATATTTTGTTTTGTAGGTACAGGAGTATGGAATGACACAACCGCAAGCCCACATGACGCAAGTGCTCTGTCACACTGCATTTGTGCTCACAAACGATGCATACAACCTGTTGCAATGCATACGAGATCGCTAACGACGCATTCAACATGATGCAATGCATTTGATAGTTCTCGAACCGCAAGTGCAATGCCGATCCACATCTGTTATTTCACGTCGCAAATGACTGGTGATTTTCATTATTAAATTGTAATTTGGATCTGACACGACCGCGGCCAGTAGTTTGATTAATTTATGGGGATTAAAATGAACCAATCCTAGGATAGACACTTTAAATTGGAGTTTATCAATCCTAGGATAGACACTTTAAATTGGAATTTATCAATCCTAGGATAGTCACCAAACTTTATTTTATGTTGGTTAAAATGAATCCAATGCTTGTTGTGAAGCAACATCTTCACTTAGTGTAAAAAATCGTCATTTGGATTTAAAACTAAACCATTTGTTTGTTGTGCTTGTTGGGTTATAGGTATATGCTCTCCCCTTTACTGGGTGATCAAAAAACCAGACTTACCTATTTCATCTTTATGCATTTTATGTTTTATTAAATCCTTTAGAAGGCCTACCGTAGTGTGAAAAAGTACTCACCCTACGGGAACGACCTAAGTGGGAACAACCAAAGCCAGGTTTTCCAACCCACTATAATCAAAAGTGAATTTTTGGGAAACCCATATTCAATGGAAGTGGCAAGATAACCATCCCCAAAATCTTTGTTCTAAAGATTGGGAGGTCTCCTGAGGAATTTTATCTATTGCCACGCCGAACGAAAACCTTGACTATGAACAATAGTGTAGAAAGCCAGTCGTTTCAGTATCCAAACATTATTTCAATCATAGTGCAAGGGGAGGGAAGAATATACCCCCAAGACACTCACCATATAATCACCACAAATTGTTTGCTCAGGGCATTTGGTATCCACTTCTATCACCTTGAGTACACACCTGGAAAAGACAAAAACATGGGCGCCCTCTAGGGGGTGACACGGCTGTGTGAGTCGACATGATTTTAAGATGTAGGTTGTGATTGCTATGATGACCTTTTGACTATTAAGAGTGAGTCTGCTTGAAGTGTCTTTTTGTTCAAATACCAGTGAAAACAAAAAAACGATCATGCTTGATCCTTGAACATACACTCAATGTTTTAGTTTGTATGTGTTTTCCCACTGTTTTCAAACAAACTTCAACAAACTGAACATCAACAATCTAGGTCCAAACTTGTCAAATCGGCCAAACTGTTTTCCTTTTTCCAAAATTTGCTTCATGCGACGCAAGTGCTCTGTTAAATCACAATCACCATATTTTGAGCCGCATTCGCTCTGATGGGCCGCATTTGAAACATCCTGAGCCGCATTCGCTCTGATGAGCCACAATTGAAACACACTAAGCCACATTCGCTATATTGCGTCGCATTTGTCAGTATCAAACCGCATTAAGTATCTTGAGTTGCATTTAAGAAATATTAACCCGCATTCACCAAATTGTGTCGCAATTGACACTTTTTGAACCGCATTCGCCTCTATGAGCCACATTCACTCTATCGTACCGCATTCACTGTGACACATTTGTGAAGAATTTTAAATCATCTTCTCACTGTCAAAACTGAAAGTCCACAGCTTCTCTTAAATTCAATCTAGTCTTTCTTCACTATTACATTTCAAAAACCAGACACTGAATTGCTCAACTTCCCTTCAAACATTGCATTTTAGGTACCATTTTTAGGATCACAATAGGGTTCCCTTTCTAGTCCATTAGATTGCATTAGTAACTTCACCATCTCCTTAGACACTTACTTTTGCATATTTTAGGAGTTGACTCTTACCATCCATTGGCAAACTTTTCATTCAATAGTAGACTATCATTGGACCCAATTACCCTTTGTCATTAAGTCAAAACTTTTGTGAATTATTTCCCACTCAATAGTCTAGTGTGGAAACTTCACTTTGTCCTCTTTTAGTCCTCTTATGGTCCATTGGTCTTCCAAACTTGAATCATTGCAAAAACTTTGTTTTCTCAAGTCGTCCTCCTTATATCCCTCAACAGTAAGTACATCTTAGGCTTCTTTAATTGCATATCATTTAGCATCTCCATTCTAATGTCACACCATTTGCATTCACAAGTCTTTAGTCTCATTTCGGTCTCACTTGCATTTCATAGCATTCCTAAAAAATCCAAAGAAACTAAAAAGAT
Organism: Sequoiadendron giganteum; assembly: GCA_007115665.2. Lineage (NCBI taxonomy): Eukaryota > Viridiplantae > Streptophyta > Pinopsida > Cupressales > Cupressaceae > Sequoiadendron > Sequoiadendron giganteum. The sequence goes on from CM021106.1 coordinate 418,727,178, forward strand.
AGTATCATACTTAGATCATTCTCTCCATCATCCCAAGTTGAGAAAACCTTTTATGGTTGAAAGTAGATTACAGAAAAAGAAAAGACTCATGGATTCCTTTAGACAAGACACCAACTTTCTTGATTTCACAACTAGCATGGATTCCTTCCCTAATGCCACGAAAAATCCTTGTTATGACATGGGAAATTCCAACATCAATCCTTTTAGTGAGATGAACATCCCACCATCTCCATCACATATTTTTGAACCATTTATCCATAGAGATCAAAATGGGAAGTCTTTGAAGAAGACTTATTAGCTACAACCAAACACCCAGAAGTTGCTGCTTTTGTGGAAGAAGTAGTCTTAAATGACTCTTCTAGATTCCTAGCTATGCTCCTTGACCAAGGGGATGAGTTACCAAAGGGATTTGATCTCGACACTCTTAGAGCAACATCTCCAAATCCCTCATCACATAATCCTTCCATGGGAGCCTCTTCACAAAATGTCATAAACACCATCAATGCTACCTCCCTTGGTCACACTACCACCACAACCAACACAACATCTATTGGGGGATCATCTACCCAAACCAACACTACATCACAATCCATCCCCCAACAAACATCCACCATCCCTTCATAAAAAATGAGTGCAACCACCTCAAACCTCTTTGGAACTTCATCTAGTTCCATGAGTACATCAGCAAACCTATTATTAGGTTCTTCAAATGCTATGGAAACCAACTCATCCAGCCCTTTTCTAAGAAATAAACGAAGAGTTGTCATTCAAGGCACCCAACCCAATTCCTCACAGGTTAATACCAACATTCCTCATGGTCACAATTTATCATTTGGGAAAAATCAACAAGGCGCTCAATCCTTCACTCCATTTGGGCATCAACAAGCTCAAAATCAACAAGGCCCTCAATCCTTCACTCCATTTGGGCATCAACATGCTCAAAATCAATAAGGCCCTCAAATTCAATCCAACATGGTAGGATCTCACATCCCCACTTATGCCTCTCAAGTTCATACACAGCAGCACATCCCTCATCAAAACACTCATTTCCAACAATCGCATAATCGAAACACTCACTTTGCTCACCGAAAACCAATCCCAAATCAACACATCTCATCACAATAGCTGGGGACTCAAGGTGCCCCTATCACCAACATGTGTGATGCTACCAACAATCCCATGGTGGAAACACTCACACTCCAACTCACTACTCTTCAAACGCAAGTGAAGACCTTGCAACAATCTAACAAAAAGTCATACATGTCACATGATTTGTGTCCATATCCATTTGACACAACCTTGTATATGCCACCCTTTCCTCATGGATATGTGGTACCTCATTTTCCCAAATAGAAAGGCAAAACAAACCCCATTGAACACATAAGAGAATTCACCACTAGTTGCATGGACATTGCATATGAGCAAACTTATCTCATGAGACTTTTTTCTAGAAGTCTCACAGGTCATGCACTAGAATGTTTCTCACTATTGCCTAAGGGAATCAAAACATGGGATGAATTGGCAAACAAGTTTGTTGAAAACTATGCCTATAACATTGATAGGGATATTGTCATTGCCTCCTTATGCAGACTTACCCAAGAGGATGAAGGAGAGACTTTTATTCCATTCTTTCAAAGATGGAGAACCTTAGCAAGCAGATGTCCAGTAGAAATACCTAAAAAGGAGAAAGTCACCATGTTTGTACAAACTCTCCTAGGACCGCTAAGGTATGGCTCACAAGTCCATTGTTGCACCACCTTTGTTGACCTTGTTGAAAAGGGTGTTCAACTTGAGAAAGCCTTGATCACCAAAGGTGAATTAAAATATGGCAGTAAAACCATCAACACTACCACAAATAATAACCCAAGTAGCTCAAATGACAAAACCAAATACTGGGTTAAGAACAAGCATATCACAAATGACGATGTAGTTGATGCAAAAACCATCAATGCAACAGGTCATGTACTCACAATCAAAGGAGTACAAAATCAAAATGCACCTGTAACTACACCGACACCAACTGCCAATGTTATCTAAAGCAATCATGCGCAAACTAATCAAAGGCAGCTGCGTCAACCCTAAAAATTCCAAAAATGCACATACACCCCTTTGGGTGAACCTATTGAAATTGTCTTGAAAAAACTTCTTCAAAACGAAATCATAATGCTGGAAGAGCCAAAACCGTATGACCCTAGTCAGTTCAAACCGTCATGGTGGGATAACAGTGCATTTTGTGATTACCACCATGCCAAAGGGCACAAAACTTCCTCTTGTCATCAGTTGTGAAATCTAGTACAAGACCTCATTGAGAACCACACCACTGAGTTAGGTGGTTAGTCATTTACATCTAATGTAGATAATACTATCCACAAAAACCCACTATAGGATCATGGAAAAGCTTCCTCATCTGGCACAAAGAATACCAACAATCAAGCCAACCACATCCGTCCGACCTACAATAATGTTTGTCTTGCATACAATTATCCTAGTGGTACCATTATTAACAATCTTCATGCTACTGATGAAGATAAGTGTGTTAATACCATTACCATTAAAAAGGCCCCGAAATGCAATGTCATCACGCGTAAAGGAAAGGTCACTATCCCAAGTCCTTCTGCACATCAACCTAAGATAGCCATACCTGGTCCATCCGCCAAACAGTCAAACCCAAAACCAGAGTTCAACCTTATCAAGCAATTGAATAAAACACCTGCTCAAATATCCATCCTCGAACTACTTTGTATCTCACCCACACATAAGGCCATCTTGGATAAAATCCTACAAGATTCATCCGTCCCAACCAACATTGATGTCAACCACTTTGAGACTATGGTCAGATATCTGAATTCGTCTCATCACATCACCTTTTTGGACAGTGACTATTCCTCGCCCAAACCATCTCATAATGATTCCCTTCACATCAAGGTTTTTTTCCACAAGCATAAGGTTAGACGAGTCTTAGTAGATGGCGGAGCAGGATTGAACATCTACTCTCTAAAATTGGTTAAAGCTCTTGGTTTCTTTGATGTATGTGTAGATTCTAGCAAGAGCATCATCATTAAGGCATACGATGATGAAGAACGCGCTTCTAAAGGTGTCATTACAATTCCACTCCAGGTAGGACCAGTTATCATAGATACAACATGCCAGGTCCTAGATCATGACATACACTATAATATCTTACTTGGTCACCCCTGGATTCATGCTCTAAAGGCCATTCCTTCCACATACCACCAATGCCTAAAATTTCCTTTTGATGGTATTGAGATCACTATCCCAAGAGATCCCGATCCATTTCAATAGTGTACAAATCTGCGAGCCACTGCTGAGCACCAGGTACCCATCAATCGGGAGGCCTCCACTTCCACCTCATCCAAATATATTGACCCATCGACACTCACCAAATCATCCATTCCATCAACTTCTACAACACCATCTTCCTCGGCCTCCATCCCAAGTAAAGACCTTTAGATCTAGGACCTTGGTTGTGGAGAGTTCAAATTGAATGCGGCTTACTGTATCACCACAATACCTAAGCTGCCTAAAGTCTATGGTAGACCATGTTTCACAGTTGAGCCCAAAATAACTTTCAAATTTCCACCAAAAAGTGTTTTCACACTGTGGGGCGATATGGGTAATGAAGTTATCGACCACATAGCTAACTAGATCTACAAAGACCCAGAGGAGTTACCTCTGCTACCAGTGCATCTCTATGGAAAAGGCTACAAGATATGCAAGGCACTAGGTTTTGATGGCACAAGTGGTCTTGGAAAGGCCAACAATGGAAGGAGGGAACCTATCATCATGAATGCAAGACCAAAGTACATAGGGCTAGGGTTTGACCAACTCAGAACTAACGATCAATGTACCTATGAACTTTCAAGTAAGGACGTAACGGCACCAGAAAGTTTTGAGACAAGCAAAGAATCCCTTATCGAAATTGACTCCAATGAATGGGAATGGGGATTTGACAAAACCTTTAGTGACTATGACATTGATGAACTATTCCTGGAACCTGGCCAACTTCCTTTTGAAGAAAGATTCCGACAGGAATATAACATAGACCCTATTGACTGACATTCCAAAAAGAAGGAATGGGTAAGCATTCCTTGGAATCCAGAGGAACATAAGGTGTCGTCAGAAACACCTGAATCACCCCACCCCATTCCTGAGCCCACCCAAGAGCCTAACATGTCTGAACCTACTGTGCATACTTCTGAAATGCCAACCACTAGTCATGATGCTGATAATTTTATCCCATATTATGATTTTGAATTTGATTCATCTAACTCGGAGTATGGGCCATCTATTGCATCTAACAGGGAAGTTGAAATTCACAACTTTGCCTTTACACTTGAGGAAAAAATTTGCACACTTTCTGAATCCTCCCCATCTTTTACCAACACTGATGATGGGATCCCCCTTGTTTATCCACAACTGATCGACTGGGACCAACAAGATCCACCAGTGATGGACATTTTTCATAATGATTAGGCAATTGCAGAATTCATGGGGCTCCGAGAAGGTATTCCATGGGGTGATCACAAAACAGGGTTTTCCATTGATCTAGATTGTGCAGCTTATTTCGGGGAGACTGTGCAATCCTCTAGTCGCAAAAATACAAAGAATAAAACAAAAAAAGAAATGTCTTTAGGTGAAAACCGCAAGGCACCTTCTGACAGCAAAATAGTAAAAACAAAGGACGTATCTGAATGTGAAAACCTCTCTGAGGCGCCTAAGGATGGAGGATTGGACTTTCTTCCCGTGACATAGGAAAAATTAGCTATGCTCATTGAGGACACAACGGAAGTTAACATAGCCACACTAGAGAATCCCAAAATGATTCTCTTGGCCGCATCATTGTCAGACGAAGAAAAACCCGAATTTCAACAATTCTTCATAGACAGGAAAGTTAACTTTGCATGCTCATATGCTGACATGCCAGGCCTTGATCCAAAATTGGTTTTACATTATCTTCCTTTAATCCTAGGAATCAATCCAGTCAAACAAAAGTTGCGTAAAATGCATCCATAAATTGCACTACTTGTCAAGGCTGAACTAAAGAAGTTACTAGATGTTGGGTTCATAAGGTCAATAGACTATGCTGATTGGATATCCAACATTGTCCCTGTTACAAAACCAAATGGAAAAATCCATATCTGCACGGATTTCAGAGATTTGAATAAGGCTTGCTCAAAAGATGACTTACCCTTACCAAATATAGACATGATTGTTGACCTGACAGCAGGGTACGAGATGCTATCCCTCATGGATGGTTTCTCGAGATATAACCAAATTCGAATTGCAACAGAGGATCAACACAAAACAACATTCACTTGCCCTTGGGGAACATACTATTGGAATGTCATGCCTTTTGGCTTAAAGAATGCAGGCGCCACATACCAAAGGGCTATGACAAAAATCTTTCATGACATGATGCATATCCTAATGGAAGATTATGTGGATGACCTATTAGAAAAATTTTTGACAAGGAAAGAACATCTCAAAGTCTTGCATAAATTTTTTAGACGGCTTGAGGATTACAAGGTTCGATTGAACCCAAAGAAATGTGTCTTTGGAGTCACTTCAGGCAAGTTGTTGGGATACATAGTTTCACAACGAGGCATTAAGGTTGACCCATTAAAAGTAAAAGAAATTCTAGACATGCCTCCTCCAAAAGGAATCAGTGAGTGGTGAACACTTCAGGGTAGATTGCAGTCTATTCATCGCTTCATTGCATAGTTGGCAGACAAGTGTCAACCATTTCAATATTTGTTAGGCAATAGCATTCCTTTTGTATGGACGGATAAATACCACGTAGCCTTTGAACAAATTAAGGAATATCTATTGACACCACCAATGTTGATGCCACCTATTGAGGGCAAGCCATTGATCCTGTATGTGTCTACAATGACAAATGCACTAGGGGCATTATTGGCACAAAACGACCATGAAGAAAAAGAAAGAGCCATATACTAAATCAGTCGCACACTGATAGGATATGAGTTGAACTACACAACCATTGAACGGGCATGCCTTGCAGTTGTCTTTGTGGTGCAGAAGCTAAGACACTATATGTTGAGCCATCAAACACATTTGGTAGCCAAGATTGACCCACTAAAGTATCTTCTAAGTCGAGCAACATTGACAGGTCACTTGGTGAAGTAGGTCATGATATTAAGCGAGTATGACATACAATATGTAGAGCGCAAGGCAATAAAAGGTCAAGTAATAGCAAATCAACTAGCAGATGCACCAATCCAAGCCACTCATCCGCTGATAACTGATTTTCCTAATGATTCCATTTTTCACGCGGAACCAGCCTTACCATGGAAACTATACTTTGATGGGTCCCACACCGATCATGGCTCCAGAGTTGGCATATTATTTATCACACCACAAGGCGATTCAATTCCTAAATCATTTTGGATTGCCTTCCCTTGTACAAATAACATTGCAGAATATGAGGCACTAGTCACAGGTCTCAAGATAGCAATTAAATGGAAAATTCAGACATTGCTCATATTCGGGGATTCTCAGTTAGTCATCAACCAAGTCAATGATGACTATGACACAAAAGATGTGAAGTTGCTTCCTTACAAATGAATGGTGGATAGTTTCTTGATGTATTTCAAAATGATTTCATTTGAACAAATCCCAAGGACACAAAATAATGCAGTCGATGCAATGGCTTCCATTGGATCTCTCTTAGACATCCCTAAGAATGTGTTGCAATTTGAATTCCTAGTGGAATAGTTGTTGATGTCGGCTTACAATATTCCAGAATTGGAAATGGTGTGCGAGATTGTTGGTGCCAGTTCACCTTGGTACTAGGACATTTATGACTACCTTAAGTCCCAAACCCTCCCACCCAACCTGTCCAACAACCAAAGAAAGTCCTTTATTTGAAAAGCGGCTAGACACACCATCGTCAGTGACACCTTATATCGCAACAGCTTTGATAACACCCTTCTTCACTGTCTCGACACTAATGAAGCCCAAACAACTTTATGAGAAGTACATGAGGGTATATGTGGATCTCATTCGAGTGGTCCAACGTTAGCTAGGAAAGTCACCAGACTTGGATACTACTAGCCGACATTGGAAAAAGATGCTCTTCAGTTTGTCAGAACATGTCGAAAATGCCATGTGCATAGTGACCTAATTCATGCACCTGCATAGGAATTGAGACTGATCACTTCTCCATGGCCTTTCGCACAATGGGGACTCAACCTCGTGGGTAAGATCCATCCATCCTCTTCTAACGGCCATAAATTCATAATCACTACCACTGAGTACTTTACTAAGTGGATTGAAGTCGTCCCTCTCAATTACATCACCGATAAGCAAATATCCAAGTTTATCCTAAATTACATCATTTTTCGGTATGGTGTCTCACAATCCATCATGACAGATAATGGCAGTCCATTCAAAAATCAAGACGTTCACGAACTCTGTGAGTGATTCCACATCCAACACCATTTTTCCACCCCATATTACCCACAAGGTAATGGCCAAGCTAAGGCATCAAATAAAACAATTCTTTGCATTCTAAAGAAGACCGTCAATGACGCTAGTTGAGATTGGCACCTGCAACTTAATCCTGCTTTATGGGCCTATCGTACTAGCATTCGTACCCCCACTGGAGCCACTCCATTTTCCCTGGTCTATGAATCTGAGGCCATATTGCCCATCGAGGTTGAAATTCCTTCTCTTCAAGTCTCCTTGAAAGGAATGATTGATGATGAAGAATACAGACATACTCGCCTACATGAGCTAGAAATGCTACAAGAAAGATGACAAAATGCCTTAAATCATCTGTAGGCATATCAGAATCATCTCTACCAGAGCTATAACAAAAGAGTAATGGTGAGAAAAATTGAAATTGGTGACTTAATCCTAATGCAAAACCCAAGACATCAGGTGGACCATGAAAAGCCTAGCAAATTTGAGGCTAATTGGCTTGGTCCTTATATCATTATTGTCGCATTTAGTTCCAGAGCTTATCAGTTGGCCACACCTGCTGGAGAATAGCTGACAGAACCCATTAACAGCTTACATCTGAGAAAGTTCTATGCATAGCATCAGAGAGCTTGGCTAAAACTTAAAAATACAAAATATATATATATATATAGAAAAATAGAAAAAATCATCCCTTGATAAAATCCTGGCAAACAGGCATCTTGGTGACATCCAAAAAAATAAAAAAAATGGAAAAAATAGTAAAAAGAAATGAATTCATCCAATAGTGAAAACCTGGCAAACAGGCACTTTGGATAAGTACCATGGTGAAAACTTGGAAAACAGGTGCCATGGGTAGTCGATTGTTTCTCCACCATCTATTGTTACTCAAATTGACCTTTATCCATTTTTCATAATCACAAAGGCCTGACACATTCACGACATCTATCCTAAGTCCTGTCGATTCCGGCCATGGTTAACATTTCTTTGACATCATCCCTTGCATATCCTTGTGTCTTCCTATTTCCATATCATTGGACTCAGATAATCCCCGCTCTGTCTAGGGGCAAGACCTTTATCGTGCAATTCCAGTGGGTATCATGCGTGATCCTGCATCCTTAAAAAGTCTTGAAAAATCCTAAAAATCTGAAAAAGTCCTGAAAAAAGACCTAAAAGTTAGAAAGTGTCCTGAGAAAGTACAAAAACATCCAAATCAATGTCAAAATCCCAAAAAAGAGTCAAAGTCAATCTCTGTCTGGTCAGTCCAATTAGTCCCGTCAATCAATATTTTGTCACTATCTGAACTACGTTGTCTCTGCGCATTTTCTATGTAGGCAAGATTCATCTTTGAATCCCCGAGACATTAGGTCAGTCGTTCTAGGTTTATCACAATAAAATAATGATTCAAACTTATGTCCTTTGGACAAGGTCATTGGTCATGTCGAACTATGAGGTCTCTAAGTGCACAACGTAGGTAAGGCCATCAATTGATGAGCCCCCGAGGCCACACTAGGTCAGTCCATTAGGGTTCATGGCCCAACACTTCACACACGTCAAGCTATCTTCAAATCAAGCAAATATTATGTCAATCTCGAACTATCAATCTATCAGAAATCTAGTTCATCAACACTTTCAATCAATTCAGCATGTCAACAATGACATGTAGTCAAAATCCTATCAAGACAATTTACCATGGAAAAATTTTGGGTTCTTCTTCAGATGCATCCTTCTGCAAGGCAACTCTCATCATTTCTCTATACTTGTGGATATGTCCTTCCTAAGCATCGTCATCATCATCTGGCATTTTGATGGATTCTCCTAAATCCGAGGATTGATCTCATAGATATCAACGTCATTCAGGATGTGTCCTTCCTAAATTTGATATCTCTCAACATTTGGCAAAACTTGACATTAAAACACTTGACAAACACTTGGCAAAAAAAATTTTGTCTTTTGATGATTATCATGATATTAGTTCCTTATGTCTTAGGAACCATGACATCTCATGATGATTATCCTTGTCTTTCTAAAATAACTCTGCTATTAGTTTCTCCAGGATGTCCTGACTTCAAGATTTAGAGAAACAATGACGTAGTACGATGATTTTTACTGTCTATTTTTTTTACTATCATGTGGCTAGTTTCTCAAGGATGTCCTAACGTCAGGATTTAGAGAAGAAGCAACGTCTCATGATTGGTTTGGTTTTTCTGGCGGTTGGTCATGACAGAGTGACTAGGGACAATTGTGTTCCTTGCATGATTCATGATCATCTTTTTCTATGACTGTTGATCTACGTGATGCTCGACCTTGCACACTATTGATCTACGTCATATCATAGTGTTTGTCAGCCATCATGACATTTTTCGCCCAATGATGACTAAAGAGCAATAACTAGGATAGTACTATAGCAAAGCTTTCAAGTATTTTAATTTCCGCACTAAAATGCATATCTTTCTTCGCACTAACATCAATCTTCTCCTTCTTTTTGTCTCATTCTCTGATGATATCCTGTAAAATACAAAAAACAAAGTTGCATACATGATTTCATGAGCATTTCATATTCACATCTGCATAAATAAAATACCATGATTCACATTATATAATGCTATCATTTACATTCATCCATCTCACATCATTTGCATCAAACATATAGGCATCATAAATAACATTTGTATTAACATATAGGAATCACATCATCATCACATTACACAATGTATACATAACCACATCCATAATTGCATTCATAAACATAAGCATAATATCCATACACCTCATAGCATCATAAAAGCATCACATAAACATATGATAAAGCATTAGAATACCATAACACATAACATCATATAGGCCACATCAAGACTACATCGCATATATATATAATCTCAAAAAATGTCATGTCACAGGCTAGAGTCGTATAATATCCCAAAAATGGAGCTCGTAGGCTCGAATAACAAAATATACAAGTGTCTAAAAGCAAGTCCTAGGATGGCCCTCCTCCATCTTGTGGAGGTGAACTGCGAGGTAGTTGTGGTTGACCAACCATGTGAAATGTGACCTGAATGGGAGTAGTGTCATGAGTCTGACTCTGAGAGTCCGAGGCCTCGGTAACATGAGGCTGGCTCTGTTCTGTCTAGTGTCCTAATGACACTGATCTATGCCCATGCTCTGATCTATGGCTGTGGCCTGATGAATGTCTGTGAGAGTTGTGTGACCTATGGCCCGATGACTGACCTGATGCAGTAGACCCCCCAGCACTGGTATGACTACTGTTATGTGATTTGTTGTTGATGTGTGTCTGGTTGTCACTACCTATCCTACTATAGGATCGAGACAACCCTAGGTCTTGTCTCTCTGGGGGAACTACCTACTCATATAGCAACCTATACCACCCCCTGCTCTCTGCCATCCTGGAAAGCTCCCTGGCCATGTCTCCTGTCGGCCCTGAGCATAACTCTACAAACTCAGTGACCCATCGGTCTGACTCCTACCGTCGAATGATAGCCTGATCCCTCTCCACCCTGGTAACCTCTAACTCTGCTGCCAAGGCCTTGTTCCTAAGACAAGGCCCCATCGAGTCTGCTCTGAAGATCGGTGATCCTCTGATCAATGGTGGCATCGGCAGGCAAAATCGGTGATCTATCACCCTCCTCATCCCCAGAAATCATTTGCTCCTGCAGTCTCCGATCTGCCTCATCCTCCTCCTCCTCCTCCTCATCTCTCTCCTCATCCCTCTCCTCCTCTTCCTGGACCTCCTCCACATCTATGTCAAGAGGGTGTCCCCCGACAAGTGGATCCTCCTCTGCCCTCTCCTTCGCCCTCACCTCTGACTTTCCATCTCTACCCCTGACCTCCTCCTCACCCCCTCTGATCTCCTCCCCTGCCTCCTGCTTGGCAGACATCTCTCTCTCCTCACCCTCCTCTTGGATGGGTGACAATGGTGCACCTCCCACTCTCCTCCTAACTCTCCTGGGTTGCCTTCGCCCTCTGCCATCCCTCCTCCTCCTCACATCCCTCCCATCTCCTCCATCCCCTCCGCCTCCACCACCCCCATCATCTCCCCCACCTCGACCTCCGCCTCCCCTCCCTCCATCTCTCCCCTCGGCCCCTCTGCCATCTCGGCTTCCATCCTTGCCACCCTCGCCTCTCCTCGGTACCCATGGAATAACTAACCTCCAATCTATAGGTGGTGGACCATCTAGATCTGTCAAAGGGATAGGCTTGTGAATTTGCCACCAGGAGTCGAACTCAACCGATGTCCCTGGATCTGCTAGACCCCCTCTCCACATCCACTAAACTGCAACTAGACCATCAACCTGTTGCTCAACCACTGTCACTAATATGGATGGCCCCCACATGGTCTCCCTAGAAGACCATGCATACTCTTTCGTGCCTACTGGAACATCCTGTTGCTCCATTAATTGTTGTAGTACCCGCTGGGGAAGGTACATCTCTATGATACACTGACTCTGCACTGTATGGACGATCAGGTATCTAAATTGTCTACATAATGATAGATGGCCATCCTCATTTGGCCACTAGGCACAATCTTTGTAGGGCCTCCAGACAAAGCTAATCATGGTGTCAATCCTGTGATACAAATAACCAGTATCTGCCATGCGAGTATGGCTAACTGAACCCATATACAGGTAGACGTATGGCATCCCATTGCTCAACTATTGCATCTATACTAGTGGTCGAAAGATGGGAATGTGCTCCCATACCCAGATCATCAGAAGGGTAGTCCCGTAGTTGATACTATGGCCTTGATGATAGACGACCTCATGCAGCTGATGATACAGCATGGCCAGCAAACAAGGCCCCCAGGGAAAAATAGTCCTCTATCCCTGCATATGGACAAGTACATCCCCCCATCCAATTAGAAATCCATGACCACGACGATCTGGAATTAGTAAACCAACAATCAATGTCATCAGCATAGCATCCCACCTGGGAAACTAGTTAGCTACAACATCCCAACCTATCTCTTACCCATCCTTACCCAACTGGGCACCACCGGCATCCTCATACATATCTAATAGGCCCTGTCACCCTTGGTGCGGGTCATATACAACCCTCTCTCCATGGATCGGTATGCGTAGAATGTGATACACATCCTCTAAGGTGATCGTCACCTCTCCTGTCGACAGATGAAAGGAGCAGGTCTTTGAGTGCCACCTCTCACAAAGAGCTATCAACAACTCCCTATTTTCCCAAATAATGGGCATGTAGGTGATGTAGTACAAACCCAACGACATCAGACATTGTCTCTCCCTGTCGCTCAAACGCTCTCTCTAAAGGCGTATGTCATCGACCTAAACTCTTAGGTATAGATAGGCACTAGTCAACTCTGCACAGGCAAGGACAAGAGTTAGCACACATGGGTCAGCATCACTAAAGTTTAAAGGCATCTAAAACTAAGGTCAACACAAGTCAACTCTGGTCAACTACAATTGCATTGCATTGATTGTAAGTGCGTCACAACTAGTCAATTGCGACAATACACTTGGCAACTGCGTCACAACATGTCAAATGTGTTGCTTTATCTATCGATTGTGCAACCTAACAACGATTGCGCTATTCCACATGGCACTTGCGTCACAGTTTTTCAATTGTGGCGTTTGACCCGACAATTGCGTCAAAATAGTGCACATGCGTCACAAATGTCCTCATTTGCGTTGCAATTAGGTGATTGTGTTGTTTCCCCTCGCGTTTGTGCAAGTGAACAAAATAGCCTACCTACCCATTGCACTTCCATCGCGACGCAAACAAATGTGGCAAACACGAAGGTAATTACGACTTACGCAACATCATTTCCGTCGCAACGCATTTGTTCAACTCCCCTTTAACCGTCATAAATGCGTTAAATTTAAAAATTGACAAGCTGGATAGGGTACTTACCAATGCCTCTACGCCCTCGGGTCGTCAGAAAGTCCGCACGTGGTATCCACGGTGGGTAGTCACTGGAATCACCATCGTCCCTCTGAGCTCTGATCACTGAAATTTCTATATAACAAATGAGCAAATGACACTTGCTTTTGCCTTTTCAACCTATTTATAGGCTGAAAATTAGGGTTTTGACCTGGTAGGTTTGTACTGGAGGCTCATTTGACTACCTTTGATTGGAATTTTTGCTGACTTAACGTCCTCCCTTCTCAAAATAGCTCACGCCGTTATCTATCTAGTCATTAAATTGATTAGTCGGGATATTTTCCAAATTTTTCTGACCCCAGGTCGAAATTCGAAAATTTTCCCGAGGGGGCATAGGCACTCCGTACCTTTTCCAGGGCATATTTTGGGCTTGTTTTCTTTGCCATAACGCGATAAATTGCATTATGACAAAGAGGGGCAAATGTAGACACATAAAAATGACCAAGGCCTGCAAGCAACAATGTACCACCTTTCGTCCTAGCATAAATATGACATTTTAATTATGTTTCTAATCCACCTTCAACTATTAATTGAATAATTCATAATTATGTAATTAATTCATGATCTTTCATTCTTCATGATTATTAAATAAATAAATTTTATTTAATATGTCACTAATTATCAAAGTCTTCTTATAATTAAATAAAGTCATCAATTTATTTAATTAATCTTTATCATTAATGTCCTCCTAATTATTAAATAAATATATTTTAATATATTGATTTAATATGTCACTAATTCCTTAATCTTCTCTTAATTAAATAAATTCATTAATTTATTTAATTATTTAACTACCTCTTCTCAAATAAATAATTATTCTTAATTATTTAATTGCCTTATGTGACAATTCCCTCTTTTTAAATAAAATAATTTATTTAAAAAGGACTTCACATAGTTAACTCATTCTTCTTTTAGTAATTAATTTCAAAAATCAATTACTCATTATCTCACAAATCCATATTTTGAATTAATTTAATTCAAAATGGAAATATTCTTCTACAAATCAAGTAATTGCTAAAATTATTGATTTTCTAAAATCTCATCCTCTTATCTCTTGATTTTTACTAATTTCATCTCAAGGTCACATTTATTCTCCACCATTGATTTAATTTCTTAAACTAAATCTTGTCCACACATTTGGGGATTGTTGCCCTAACCCTAATTGAGAGTTTCCATATTGAATCTTGGCATTCGATTCTAGGGAATTTCTCACTCTCTCATCTCATCCGTTCGTTCAAGATTGCATTTTCTATAAAATGACAATCTTGATCTCATTTTTGGGATCCCTTATTATTTTTGGTAATCTGATTATTGTCATCTCTTGCTATCATCTTTAGGCTTATGAATAACTTGCATTTAGAATTTATTTTCTATTTGCATAGAGTTTTAAAGAAATCCTTCAAAGCTTTGTTTAGGGCTAGATATTTAGAGTTTGCTCACATACACAATCTGAGGGCATTCAATATCATAGTAAAGTTAGAAGGTACAATATAAATGAGCCATGGAGAAGAAAGGATTGGGTGAGAGCTTTTTGATTCATCCTTTTATTTTGTTCTCCTATGCATTCTATTGATTTGTTGGATTTAGATTAATATTGCATGCTTTATTGGACTAACAGTTGTGTTTTGCATAAATCCTACATTACAAATATATCTAGAATGGTATCATACCACTTGACTTAATGACTACTCAGAAGAAAACCTTCACCCATAGAACCTCTTGTTTTATGATTTTAGGAGAAACCCTACACTATCATAGCCTAAATGGTATGTTACTTCGGTGCCTTAATGTAGAAGAAGTACAAATAGCCTTACAAGAGGTCCACAAAGGTATCTGCAGATCCCACTCTAGTGAACCTAACTTAGTCCAAAAGCTACAAAGGGTAGGATACTATTGGCCTTCCATGGAGAAATACTACATTCAACATTCTAGAAGGTGTCAACAATTTCAGCAACACGGTGATCTATTTCATGCACCAGCACAAGAGTTGAGACCCATCACAACACCATGTCCTTTTTCACAATGGGGATTAGACTTGGTAGGTAAGATATCACCCACTTCATCCAAAAAACATAAATTCATTATCATCGCAACAAAATACTTCACTAAATGGATGGAGACAATTCCATTGACTTATATCACCGACAAACAGATATCAAAATTCATTTTGAATTATCTCATTTATAGGTATGGAATCCCCCAGACAATTGTAATAGATAATGGCAACCCATTCAAGAATCGGGATTTCCATGAACTATTCCAAATTATCTATCCAACATAAATTTTCTACACCCTACTATCCTCAAGGAAAAGGTCACGAAGAGGCATCGAATAAAATAATATTAAAAATATTGAAAAAGGCTGTCAATGACAACAGTCATAATTGGAATTTGTAGCTAAACCCATCCTTATGGGCTTATCGAACCATCATTCACACACCTATTGAGGCCACACCTTTTTCCTTGGTCTATAGATCATAAGCAATGTTACCTATCGAGGTCAAAATCCCCTCATTGCGAGTCTCATTAAAAGGGATGGTAAGCAATGAAGAATACAAGGTATCCAGACTGAATGAATTAGAGCTCCTAGATGAAAGGTGTTTGAGCACGTTAAACCATCTACAGTTTTATTAGAATCAGCTCAAAGGAATCTATGACAAGAGAATCAAAGAAAGAAACTTTCACGTTGGTGACTTAGTCCCCAAGGAGAATCAAAAGATACAATTGAGGCAAGACAGCAAGGGAAAAATTGAACCTAACTAGTTAGTTCCATTCATCATAACAACAAGTTATGGCTCTGGGGCATATCAGTTGGCTACTCCCAAAAGAGAACCTTTAGTTAGTTGAACCACTAAACAATAGCCACCTCAAAAATTTCTATACATGAAACATGTCAGAATACCCCAGGAAAAAGGGTAAAAATTCAAAAAAAATAGGAAAAAGAGATGAAAAATACCAAAAAAAAAAAAGAGAAAGAAAAATAGTAAAGAGAAATAAAATGTTCTTTAAGTGAAAACCACTTTTTGGTGCTCTTAGAATAGGTACCATAATGAAAACTTGGAAAACAAGCACTATGTGTGAATAAAACATGCATCATTATCTATTAGCACTTTTTCATAACATCCACCCATTCATTTCATAAATCATGTATCCAATCATGGCTTGTCACTGATTAAGGTAATTCATTTTATTGGGGGGAACTTCTTGAAGCTATTTATGGATTAGATCTTGTAGCATCTGATCTTAGTCATAAAACAACAAAATTAAAAAATAATAGAAAACAACAACAACAACAAAAAATATGTGAAAACATCAAAAACAAAACAACATTGTTGGGTTATTCCTTCACTTAAACAGTCTAATAAATCCAAATTTGCTTGAACCTCATAGTTAGTTCAAGTGAATTTCCATCAACATATCCTCTAGACACAAAAACGGGATATCAATCCAAGCTATTGGTGTTGTTTACCCAAAAACAATTCATGCTTTGAGTCAAATGGTCAAACTACATGGTATCTACGTGTACAACATAGGCAAGGATTTTTTGCACCTGAGACCCTAGGTTAGTCCCCTTAGATTTCCAACATAATTTGTTTCAACTTAGTCAAAAAGTGCAAAATCCCAAAAACATATACAATATACAAAATCCAAAAAAATCACAAAAGAGGAAAGGTCAAACTAAGTGAACTACGAGCCTTTGTGTGTACAACGTAGGCAAGGCTTATCTTTGATGAGCCCCCAAGGCCCTAGGTTAGTCCCCTGAAAATAGTAAAAACATCAAAAAACTTAGAAAGAAAAAAAGACCCATCCCGTTATCAAAATCCACAATAAACGTTTTACCCATAATAAACAAATCATCACAATAATCCTTTGACAAAACAAACAAAGCAAACATCACAAGCTAGAACTTTCAAGAAAAACAATCACATAAGAGTTGATTATAAACAGACAAAAACAATGCCAAAGTACTACCTATCTTTTTAACAAGTCCCAACAAAATCCTGAGATATGTCTTAACGGATCCGTTCCTATGATAGACATGATCAACAATGGATAATAGCCCCACCCTAAAAAAAATATGGCAAGTGATACTGCAACTTTTTTTTTATCTTTTTGTGGTCTTACTTTTTGCGATTTAATTTATTGGCTCATTCTAGGGATCTCTCAAGGATGTCCATAAGGATTTAGAGAGGAAGGAATGGGGGAAATTAAGCATCATTTCGATTTCATGTTTGTAAGATATTTTTATAATATTACCATAGAGAATACCTGCTTTATTGGGTATGGAAGTTGTATTAAAACAATTCGTGAAGCAATTACATGTTAGGTGTTCTATACCTCTCTGTGTGACTGGTCAGAAATGTTTTTCATACAACCCCCCTATACTTTAAACAAAAAAATTGTATGTCTGGTATGAACAAAGATACTCTTTGGTTGTAGAGCCCAATTCCACACAATAGACACAAAGTCACCTTGGTAATTCATACCCTAGTGCATCGTATCTGTTTGCTACATCAAATAGGGTTTTTCAAACCGTGAAGTCTCTAAAGTGAAGCAAAAGAAACTCATCAATCACTATCCATTATCATATTTCTTCTAATTAACATCACAATCCTATCCATCATATTTCTACAAACATACATCATCGTATTTCTTCTAATTAACATCATATCTCTATCTATCATCAATATTTCTTCTAATTAACATTCATCCTCCATAAAACATCATCATTACCATATCCATTTTGCATCCAGAAATGTTATCAATACATATCATGATGATAATAAACCAATTAAAAATATCATGTATCATTTATGGGGCATTTATTTATCAACATGCATCACATCATGAAACAAGAAAAAGTATGATTCATTCATCCGCATCAAATTCATACATCAAAAATGCATAAAAATGCATATAAACATACATCATCATATATCACCATCACATAAACATAAAATGAGGCTGAATCAAAGAATGTATATCTTGTATATCATCATCAAAAAGGGAATATGTCATAAATACATCATCCACAGTGACACAAGTGTGATAGGATAATACAAAATCATAACATATATATGAGGTCTTGACTAGACCAATGAATATATAACACACATGTCTACAAAATGCCTTTGCACCATGAAATAGAATGAAGATCAAGTATCAAAAATAGTAAGACCCCAACAAGATGAATGGAACACTACTAACCACCAAAAATATCTAGTTGTCTCACAGACTAATCACCTACACCTGCACCTGTACAACCACCACCATCACTCACATCACTCGGCTCCCAAAACTATGGACGTCCAGAGGCCCTAGGAATAGTAGCATCATATAAAGTCTTGTAATAGGTGGATGTCTGTAGATACCGATCTCGCCCAGCTCACATACTATCATGCTCTACCTAGAGAGTATCTCTCTCCACTATTAGTAATAGTACTTGAGCCTCTGCAGCATGTTGTCTACCAATCTCACCCTCTCACTCTTCCTAGAGAGTATCTCTCTTTACTATTAGTAACAGTACTTGAGCCTCTACAACATGTCATCTACTAAGCAAGCTCTCTCACTCAGCCCTTAGAGTGTCTACCAAATCCTTCACAGTCTATCACCGTGCAATCTTTGCATCTCTAGCCAAAGTCCTCTAAGCTAGCAATATATCAACATCCCTAGCTGGTGGAGGAGGACCCGAAACCTATCTCTGACCCTATGCAAGAGGCACCTGCTCATCCTCGATATCCTATTCCTCATCATGTCAATCTCAATCCAACAACTCTACAAGAACCTTAGTGCATTGTAACTCCTCGTGATGACCTATAGTTCCTGCTCTGCCCAAAATGGGATCACCTTCAGGATCAATAAGCCTCAAAGTCCTGTGTTGTGCCCACCAATCCTCATAATCACGAGTAGTACCTGGATCTACCACACCAACCAACCAACTCCAACCAACTGGGGAAAGTGCTCCAAACTTATCAATCATAGTATTTGCATCAACCTGGAGAGCCCATACATGGACCTCCTGATAAGTCCGACCAAAATGAGCTACATATGCATCAGGAACCCACCCCTATCTCTCTCTTTGAACTGAAAAAAAATTTGTCTAGTGGATAATTCTCTATCACATATGACGAATTGCCAAGAAACCAATGGGTCTATCGACAGTACACAAGTTGATCAGCATCCTTAGGCCAAACCTCATAGCTCATATAAGGTATCCACATGAAACTATGAATCTCATCAAACACATGACACCAATAATGTAGATCCCTAGGCAAGGTATAATGCATAAAGTTTCCACAATGATAAGAGTATGGATCATCCGGAGAATGATCTTGAATCTCATCTAGATGAGTCACTACAATATGCTCCCACACCCAAACATGTAAAAGTGACACACTTGCATACATTGACTTCCCACCCCAATACACCACCTTGTGTATATCTCGGTAAAGATGAGAAAGAAAAAATGTACCCCAGGCATATCTTGTACCATGCTCTAGCATACTCTCAATACATGTACCCTAGCCCACCGCAAACTATCAACCTCATCTATCAAGAACAACCAATCATGATACCAAGCCACAAAGGACAAGAACGATAAGATTTGTGCTGTCAAAAAAATTAGATAAATCAACCTCTGAATCGCAAACATCCAATTGTGCCACACCTAAAAAACACTTCATAGCATGAGCACCTTGTAAAAATTGGTATGTAACAAACTCATTGTGAATAGGAAGACAAAGAATCCTCCACACATCCTCGAGAGTAATAGTTGCCTCCCTTGTACGAAAATGAAAGGTGGACGTCTCAGAGTGCCACCTCTCCACAATACCAGTCATAATCGCCATATGGGTCTTGATCAAAGACATGTAACAAATATAATGTAATCCCACAACGTCAAGGAAGTCCTACTCCAATGCTCTGAAATAGGAAATCGGATCAAACAAGTGATGGGCATGTCTCTCTCTCATCACAAATGGTTGGAGACTTGCCCGTAAATCATTATAAACCAAGATGTTAGAGTTTCACTATAAGCATGAAAAGAAACACAAAAGGACATGAGAATGATGACAAATGACATTTATGATAACAAACAAACACATGCTAGGGTTTAGAACAAAAGCTAAAAGAAAACAATAGGAGAAGTTAATTTCTAGGTTTTGGGACAAATACTCAACAAAAGCTAGAAAAAAAAGAACTATTTTCAGACAATAGCACAGGTTTAGGTCAAAATCATAAAACAAGGGAATATTTTTCAGACAATAACACAACTTCAAGACAATAGCATAGAAATAAGGGCGCAAGTTTAGAACAATAGTGCAGTTTAAGAACAATATCACAGTTTTCAAACAATAGCATAGTTTCAGGACAAAAGCATAAAACAACAACACAATTTTCAGACAATAGTGCATATTCAGAATAATAGCACAGTTTTCAAATTGCAAAAGCACCAAAATTGATGCAACAATGTAGTAATCTCAAAAACAACACTATTGATTGATAGGACTTCACACACGCATAATGAGAAAAAAAACATGACAAAAGTGAAAAGTGAGAAGGTACATACCAGGCCACCGATGCTTGAAGGCCATCCATACTCCTAAACAAGCTCAAAATGATGTGGGGCAACCTTGAATCTCGGCATTCTTCCTCAACAACTCACAAAAAGTGAGATCCAGAGACAAGAATTAGCAAGAGGAACAAAGCACAAATGACCCAATTTGAAGAAAAATTACCTATATAACACCTCAATAAAACCCTAATTTCATCTAGGAAACCCTAATTACACTTAGGGAATCTTCCTACTTTCAAATTAGAAGCTCTGGAAAACATCAAAATGAGAAATGATGCACATATTCATAGAACATTTCATCTAAAAACAGGGAAATGACAATGCAATAATGTCAAGCGCCCGACCTCAAAGCTTGAAATTTTTGATCAACCTCTTGAGGGGGCAACACAAAGTCCTACCATTATTCCACTAAATGTCGGGGCATAGTGGGGCATAATATTTTTTCAAAAACTTGATCTTAAAAATAGAATCTTTGAAACAAAGCAACCAATACTTTGTATCAAAGAGGGGCAATATACAAACATGTAAAATTGACTTGACACCTATCACATACCCTAAACAACATAGAATAGCATCGAACAGCCTCAAACAATATTGAACATCATCCTGTAACATCTCAAAATCATCATGTAACATCTCAGAATGACTCAAAGTTCTCCCATAACATATTGAAATGACTTAAAATCATCCCATAACATCTCAGAATGACTCGGAATTGTCCCATAGCATCTTAGAATGACTCGAAATCATCCTGTAACATCTTGGAATGACTCAAAATTATCTCGTAACATCTCGAAATGACTCAGAATCATCTCATAACATCTCAAAATGACTCAGAATCATCCCATAACATCTCGAAACCATCCTGAAACATCTCAGAATCACCCTAAAACAGCTCAAAATCATCCCATAATATCTCAGATCATCACGGAATCATCCCACAATGTCCCCACATCTAACCGCATCAAAACAACATCAAAACCCTAATTCCTCTATTAATTGATTAATACAACATTATTTAATTAATTCACTTTTTCATCATTTCAAACAAGTTAATTAAATTTCACTTATTTAATAAAGTCTTGAATACCCTAAATTCCTTTATTGCTAAAATAAAACAACATTATTTGATTAATTCACATTTAATCATTTTGACTAATTAAATAAATCACATTTATTTAATAAAGTCCTAATCTCACTTTATTTCATCCTGATTGATTAAATAATTCAAATTATTTAATTACGTCACTAAATCACCTTCTTCCCCTAAGTAGATTACATTAAATAATAATTTACTTAAGACACTTTCCCTTCAAATTTTGAATAATTAAATCAAACTATTCAAATCAATTATCAAAAATAAAATCAAACTAATGCAACTTTGTTTGCAAAAGTCAAACTTGATTTGCATGTTCAACTCCAAAATTAATTAATTAAATCAATTAATTCATATTCCTCACTCACTTTCCGATTGAGAAAATTACGATTGTTGACTGAGCAATCTAATCTATTAGCTAATCAATCCAAATTATGAACTGAACAATCTATTTTGTTAACTAATCAATCACCATTCCTAACTAAGCCATCACATTCCTAACTAAGCCATCAAAATCCTGAATGATCAATCTAAATCTATTAACTGATCAATCACATCCTTGACTGGCCAATCTATTTCTCAATCGCCCAAATTGTGCAATCAACTTTGCAAAGTTTTCTCATGTCTAAATCCTCTCAACACACTTTGACCGTTGATCTAGATATTCTTCAACACAATCTTGTTCATCCATTTCAAATCACATCTTCTATATAACAAACCCCTTTCCTCACAAATAAGGATCAGAGAATCAACATACATTGAGCAACGAAGTGTTGTCAAGAATACCATTGATAGAGCTTCACCATTTCTTCGATCAACCAACCAAAACAGTAATTCATCAAGATTTTGCACACTTACTTTGGAGGCTTCGCAATGATAAGAACAACCCAACATCAGGTGAATACACTCCACTCTGAGATGGTAAGATTGTGTTATTCTTGTACATTCAATATTGTAATCATATATTCGTTTATGCATGTTAGAATAGCTTAGTTTCATTTCGTATGTGTAGGTTTAGATCTTAGATTAATATGTTTAATCTTAGTTTAGATTCTTAGATTAACATGTTTCAATCTGTCTTTCGATATAATGATCTCCCCCTCACACAATAATTAAACATAAAATCCTACTAAAATCATGAACATTCATAACTCATACACCTACATATTAATGTGTAAGGGGGAAATGGGATAATGCAAGATAATCTATGTTAGTGAATTAAACACAATCTAATTCTACACAAAGACTAAGATTCATGCACATTACTCACAAAATGAAACTACGAAGAACAAACTCAAATAATGAAATCAAAAGAGAAAATATAAAATGAATTTATAAAAGTAGCATTACCATCCCATGTCGAAGTATGTTTGCAAAGATGTTGGATTATTCGTTGTATCAATGTGAAGCCTCCATTTGTGTGTGTAAAAGCTTCAAATATGTGAGATGTTTGATTGAAGATGTATGTAAAAAGTTTCAAAAGGTCGATTGTGATTTTAGCATTACTTCTTCATGCAAAACATGTTGATTCTTTGATCATTTTTTAGAAGAAATGAGGTTTTTAAATAGAATTTGTGTTTCGAAATAAATGCTTCAGATCGGTAGTAGAATATCCTAATCAACGATTCAAAACCATGGAGATGATTTAGATGGGAATAATTAGTGTATTTTGATTACATAATCGGTGTGATTGAAGAAATCACTTTGAGTGTTCAGTGGGACTGAAAAATACATTGAATAATTTGTGGAATTGAAGAATAGATTGATTTGTAAAGAAATAAATCAACCAATCAGATCGAGCAACCGGGGGATCATAATTTTCTCAATCATGAAAGTGAGTGGGGATAATTAATTAATATTTTTGAGTTGAACATGCAAATCAAGTTTGACTTTTGCAAACAAAGTTGTAAATTTTTATTTTACCTTTTTGACATAGTTAAACTATTATGTAGTAATAATTTAATTGACTTAAGGGAATAAAGTGAATTAATGACATAATTAAATAATCAACATTATTTAATTAAATAGAAGGAATAAAGCTAGATTAGGACTTTATTAAATAAATATAATTTATTTAATTAGTCAAAAATGATGAGAAAGTGAATTAATTAAATAAAGTATTATTATTCAATTAATAGAGGAAATTAGGGTTTTAGATGTATTTGATGTGAAATTCAATGATATTAAATGATCATGATGTCGATGATGATAAAATGTCATTCAAGATGTGTGATATGTGTTTAGGTTAATTTTACATGTCTACATTTTGCCTCTCTTTGAGACAAAGTAATAGTTTCTTTGTTTCAAAGATTTCAATGTTAAGATCAAGATTTGAAAAAATTTATATGCCACACTATGCCTCAGTGGTCAGTGGAAAGATGGTAGGACAGTGGGCTGCCCCCTCAAGAGGTTGGCCAAAATAAATCACTTTTGAGGTCAATCTCACGACATTGTTTCATTTTAGTTCAAATACGTAGAGGGTGAAAAATTAAGTCTATGGGACTTTTGTTGCTATTTTAGATGTTCTTGGGAGCTCCTAATTTCAACCTAGGAAGGTTTCCTAGGTAAAAAATTAGGGTTTGGGGGATTAAAATAGGTGATTAGGGTTTAATTCTCCTCATTCACACTTTGAGCCTATAGAAAATTCTTGCCTCTGGATTTCATGATTTTTCGATTGTCAAGGAGCTATGGTGAGGATTCAAGGAGCCCCACATTGCACAGATGTGGTTCGCGAGTTCGAATGGCCTCCAGGTTTTGGTGCCCTAGTATGTACCCTTTTCTTTCATGTTTTTGACTTTCTATTTTTGTGTAATTAATGCATGAAGTCAAAGTAGATGATTGTGTTAATTTCATGTTTTCTCACTTTTGTATCATTTTTAGTGCTTTTGATGTTTATGAATGGTTCACTTTTGAGTTTTTCTACTGCACCTTCTCTAAATGTTTGCATTTGACCTACTTTTTCACTCTTTTTTTCTCATTTGACTCAAAGTTTTTCTTTTGACTTTCTTTGTTTTGAAAAGGCTGCATTTTGTGAAATTTGTGCCTTTGATATAAAAGTTCACTTTTGTCTTTTTCAAATTTGATTTTATTTACCACTTTCAATAACACAGTGTTTGCTTTTGGCTAATTTTAATGCTTTTTCAAAAAAGTATAACCGCTTTTGACAAAAAATAAATTCTTTTAACATTTTGTGGAATTTTAAGTTAATTTTTCAATTTCATAGGTTTGTTTTGCATTATCAGAGTGAATTATTAACATCGTTGGTTGAATGGGTGTTGGTGGTTCTTAATTCTCTTATGTTGAGAGAGCGACGACCACAAGAGCTATTTTGATTTGATCACTGCATTTCAGGAGTTGGAGCAAGATGTTTTAGATGTTGTTGAGTTGTGACACATTTGTTACATGTTGAATATCTGATGTCACAGAGGGATGATCACTCCTCTTGTGGAGAGGTGGCACTTAAAGAACTCATCCTTTCATTTACCTACTAGAAAGGCTACCATCATCTTAGAGGATGTGTGGAGGATCCTTTGTATACCTATTCATGGAGAGCTTGTGACATACTTGTTCGGTGAGGTACCCGTGCTATGTATCAAGTACTTGGTGTGAGACATCTTTAGGTTTGTGAGGCAGAGATATACTTATCTAATTTTGTGGGCAGTGACGATCTTGTTTCCTTGGTTCTCTATGGTTTTTTCATGGGGCTTGTCATTCCTAATAGTCAATGTAGACAGTTCCCAGTTGGTTGGGTGTGTGCATTGAGTAGATGTTCCATTATGGCACTAGATATGCATGGGGCACATATCTCCTTACATATTTATATCGAGATATGCATGAGGTCACCTACCATGGAGATAGATCTATTTCTTCTAGTGTCTCTATTGCATGTATGGGCCTGGGAGCACATCTCATTTTCTCAGCTTGATGGTATTTTGGATTGGACTCTGGAGGACCCATATTCTTATTGTTATGGTGATTTTCTTCACTATACTTGGCCTGGATAGCTTCCTTATTGGCTTCGTGTTTTAGATGATATTTTAGGTTTTGTATGGAGGCCATATTTGGATTGTGTGGCATGACATGGTGACTAGGATAATTTACCATTTTGTAGATAGAATCGATGATTCATTGGTTGTGTTCACTCTTTGCTAGAGAGATATATCTTGGATCGTTTTAGTCAGCAGTTTGGTGAGAGGTAGGACAATTTTGCAGATGGTTATGAGGCTCTTTTTAGTTGTACTACTAGAGAGGTCTATGTCTGGGTTTTACAGGCTGATCGTGATGCTACCATTGTAGATTTTAGAGCTCTTGACCCATTCGAGTGGGGGTGGCCAGTTGGTTTAGAAAATCCTGGGACTACCCCAGATTTTGATCAATGGTGGGAACAACGTATTTTGTTGAGTTTTATCGATCCTACTGGCATGCTTATAGTAAGTAGAGTAGGAATTATCAGTTGTCGTGGGGAGAGACAGTGTGTTTCAATTTTTGTTGAGCAGCTTTCCAAGACTAGGCAGGATGGTGGACAGGGTGATTTGATGTAGCAAGATTAGGGGCAGGTGTCTGGTCCTCCTCCTCCACCTGGTGATGGAGTAGTGCAATTAGCACAAATGATGGTTGTGATGGATGTAGAGGTAGTGCGACAACATCCTGTAGAGTCTCATATTTTTATTTTGACTGTAGAGTGGGACACTACTAAATATGAGAGATATGATACTCGGTAGGAGCTGGTAACAGAGCGTCAATAGAGATAGGTTGTAGATATTTCCCTAGCCACTTCTATTCCTATGGCTTAGTATGTATTAGTCTAAGTGTGAGAAGTTATTGTGGAGTGTCAGATATTATTAGACTTTGTAGAAGGCCTTTATTCCTAAGGCTCAAAGTCGACCATGCTTCAGAGAGTTGAGTAATGCTATGAGTGTCGAGTCAGGTAGTCACTCAGTTAGATAGCCTAATCAACCTGATCCTTAGATTCCTCCTTTTTTTGGGAAGTAGTTTTATTGTACTTGATCTTCATAATATTTTATTATCTCAAAGACATTGTTGTAGACATGGTTTTACATATATATTCATTAGCTTGGCTGAGCCCTTGTATATATATGTATTTTTTTGTATTATGATATCACAAATGTTTCCATAATGATGTTCTTTACATTCTCATTTTTTTATGATGATATATATGACATATACATGCTTTGATTCAACTTCATTATGTGTTATGTGATGATTATGGATGATGATGTATGATTTATACATGCTTTTTTTACTTTTTTGATATATGCATATGATATGGATGGATGGATGGATCATATTTTATTTCATATGATGTTTTATTATGTATATGATGGATGTATGCTTTATACATGATACATGGTTTTTTATTGATTTGTTATCATGATATGTATTGAAAAAATTGTGAATATGGGATGGATATGGGACTAATGATGTTGTGACGCAGGATGGAGTTGTTAGTTAGAAGAAATGTTGGATGATGGACATAAATTTTGATGTTGCTAGTTATTGTTGAGTTGATTTTACTTTGCATAAAGGCTTCATATCTTTAACAATCCTTTTTGATGTAGAAAATAGTCACTATGCACTAGGGTATTTAATAACCGAGGTGATTTTGTATCCATTGTGTGGACTTTGACTCAACATACAAAGAATAAATGATATCAAGTTCCCACAATCCATATTGTTTGTAACTATAGCTTCTTGATTTGATTTTTTTTTTTTTTCCATCAACGTTTCAGATCACACTCTGTGATCCATTATCAGGATGATAGAGATCAAGAGAATATTCTCTTGCTCTCTATCATCCTGATGATGGATCATGGAGTGTGATCCAGAACATTCATGGAAAAAAACTTCAACACAATCAAATCCAGAAGCTATACTTACAATATAAAGAATATTCTTTATCATACCAGACATATGAAAACTTTGTTTAAAATATATGGTTGGGTTGTGTTAAAATATTTTTCGACTAGTTACACAAAGAGGTATTATATACATAACATGCAACTGCTACACAAATTATCTTAAAAAAAACTTCCATACACTCAAATAAAGCAAGTATTCATCATGGTAGTATCACAAAAAACATATTACAAACAACAAACTAAAATGATGCTCAATTTCACCCATTCCTTCTTCTCTAAATCCTTATGGACATCCTTGAGAGATCCTGGAAATGAGTCAATAAAATAAATCATAAAGATAAGACTATAAAAAGATAAAATAATGTTCCAATATCACTTGCCATATCCGTTTTGAGTTTTCAAGCTATTATCTGTTGTTGATCATGTCTATTGT
This sequence comes from Sequoiadendron giganteum, assembly GCA_007115665.2. Taxonomy (NCBI): domain Eukaryota; kingdom Viridiplantae; phylum Streptophyta; class Pinopsida; order Cupressales; family Cupressaceae; genus Sequoiadendron; species Sequoiadendron giganteum. The sequence goes on from CM021106.1 coordinate 418,755,544, forward strand.
AGGAATAGATCCGTTAAGGCATATCTCAGGATGTTGGTGAATTGTCAAAATATAGGTAGCTAATACTTTGTCCTTGTTTTTGACTGTTTGTAATCAAAGCTTCTTTGACTATTTTCTTGAAAGTTCTAACTTTTGATGTTCACATTGTTTGTTTGTTTGTTTTACCAAAGGGTGAAGATGACGATTATTTTTTTTATGGATGAACAGTTTATTATGAATTGTGATGATTGAGTTATGAACTTTTTGATTTTTTTTGAGTTTTATGATGTTATTTTTGTTGTTTTCAGGGGACTAACCTAGGGCCTTGGGGGATCATCAAAGATAAGCCTTGCCTACATTGTACAAGTAGAGGCTCATAGTTTGCCTGGTTTGACGTGAACATGTTTTTGATCTTTTCTATTTTGTGAATGTTTTTGGATTTTGAATTTTTTTACTATTTTTAGATTTTGAATTTTTTGACTATGTTGAAATAAAGCATGATAAATACCCAAGTGAATAGGCCTACAACCTTGGGGGATGATAAGCCTTTCCTATGTTGTACACACAGAGACCATGTAGTTCAACTAGTGTTGACTCAAAAGAATAACATGTTTTTAGGATTTTTTATGTTTTACGACTTTGTTTTGATTTTGTTTGTCTTTTGGATGTTTTTTATTTTTTAATAGTTTGTTTTGACCCTAATGGGATGCACAAGGATCTAATCTGCTACCAACTTTAAAAATTTTCTCCCAATTCAAGGAAAGACTACCTTCCTCAATCAATTATCAAGCCATGGTTGGATATATGTTTTATTATGGAACGAATGGGTGGATGTTTCAGATAGCACCGATAGATAACAATGCAAGTTTTATTCAAACATAGCACCTATTTTCCAGGTTTTTACTATCGTACCTATTCTAGAAGCACCACAAAGTGGTTTTCACTTAAAGAACATTTAATTTCTCTTTAATTTTATTTTATATATATATATATATTCATTTTTTTTGGATTTTTACCCTTTTTCTTGGGGTATTATGACATGTTTCAAGTATAGAACCTCTTGAGATGGCTACTATTTAATGGTTCGGATAAAGGTTCTCCTTTAGGAGTAGCCAATTGATAAGCTCTTGAATCGTAGCTTGCTATGATAATGAATGGGCCCAACCAGTTGGGTTCAAACTTATCTTTTCCATATTGATTTAGCTATACCTTTTGATTCTCTTTGAGTACCAAGTCACCAACCTAAAATTTTATGTTCTTGATCCTTTTATTGTATCTTCATTTGAGCTAATTTTGATAAACCTAAAAATGGTTTAACATGCTCAAACACCTTTCATCTTGGAGTTCCAACTCATTTAATCTAGATACCTAATACTCTTCATTGTTGACCATGCCTTTTAGTGATATTCGCAATGAAGGAATTTTGACTTCAATAGGTAAGACAACTTTCAATCTGAAGACCAAGGAGAAAGGTGTGGAACCTATAGGTGTTCGGATAATGGTTAGGTAAGCCCATAGGGTGGGTTCAACTGCAAATGCCAATCCCAGTCGGCATCATTAATAGTCTTTTTTAGTATCTTCAGGATGGTTTTGTTAGATGCTTTAGCTTGACCATTTCCTTGGGGATAGTAGGGTGTGGAGAATCTATGCTGGATAGAGAACTTTGAACAAAGCTCTTAGACATCTTGATTCTTGAATGGGGTTCCATTTTTTGTTATGATTTTTTGGGGAATTCCATACCTACAAATTAGATAATTCAGAATGAACTTGGATATCTATTTTCCTATGATGTAGGTTAATAGAATTGCTACTATCTATTTGGTGAAATATTCAGTTCCGGTAATAATAAACTTATGCACGTTAGATGAAGTAGGAGAAATATTACCTACCAAATCTAATCCCCATTGCAAAAAAGGCCATGGTGTTGTAATGGGTCTCAACTCCTATGCTAGTGTGTGAACAAGGTCACTATGTTGTTGGCACTGATGACATTTTTAGGAATATTGAATACACTCTTGTTCCATGGAGGGCCAACAGTATCTTGTTCTTAGTAATTTTTGTACAAGGTTAGGTCCACTAGAGTGGGACCGAGAAACACCTTTGTGTACCTCTTGTAAGGAATTTTTCACTTCTTATACATTAAGACATCGAAGTAACATACCATCTAAACTTCGATGATATAAGGTATCTCCTAGGATCGTGGATCGAGAAGTCCTACGAGTAAAGGTCTTCTTTTGGATTGTTGTTAGGTCAAGTGGTGTTATACCAAGCTAGATGTAATCGAATGTGTCTTGGTACCATGGTGAATTAGGACTAACAACAACACACTCTAGTTCTGATTTTGGTATATCGAATGTTGGTATGAGTTGTTTCTCTACAAGGAATTCATACCTTAGGAATGTTCTACAGAATATTGAGAAGTGAACCTATTGTTGCCATGGCATCGGCTGCTCTATTGTTGATCTAGGGAATTTTTTAAATGTTATGGTCACAAAATATTCCTTGAAACTATCCACCATTATTTTATACTACATCATCTTGTCATCTTTTGTGTGATACTCATCATTCACTTGCCTAATTACCAATTGAGAATCTCCATAGACCTATAGTTCTTTTACCCTCCCTTTAATTGCCATCTTGAGTCTTGTGATTAGCGCTTCATACTCTCTCCATGGGAAAGAAATTTTGTATGCCTTAGGTATACTATCTCCATGTGGTGTGAGAAATAGGATACCTACTCCAGAGCCATGTTGCGTGTGGGACCCATCAAAATATAAGGTCCAATGGCTTGTCTATTCTATTGGCAATATACTTTCATATGGGAAGTCTACTATGAGAGGTCGGTGATCTTCTATTGATGCCTTTGGGAAAGAAATTTTGTATGCCTTAGGTATACTATCTCCATGTGGTGTGAGAAATAGGATACCTACTCCAGAGCCATGTTGTGTGTGGGACCCATCAAAATATAAGGTCCAATGGCTTGTCTATTCTATTGGCAATATACTTTCATCTGGGAAGTCTACTATGAGAGGTCGGTGATCTTCTATTGATGCCTTTGCTAGTTGATCTACTATGATCTATCCTTTGAAAACTCTCTTGTCAATGTATTCTATGTTGAACTCACTCAGAATCATTACCCATTTAGCAATTTTTCTTGTTAGAGCTACTTTTTCTAATAGGTACTTTAGTGGATCTACCTTTGAAAAAAACTTTACTTGTCTATTTAAGATATAGTGTCTTAGCTTCTATGTCACAAATATGATAGAGAGACACACTCTTTCTATGGGTGAGTAGTTCAACTCGTAGCCTATTAGTGTGTAGCTAATGTAGTAGATTGTTCTTTCTTTGTTATTATCATCTAGCTATGTTAGGAGAGATCTCGATGTTGCTTGTGTTGTAGACACATAGAGTATCATTTCTTTGTCTAGAATAGGGGCATCAAGATTGGGTGAGTAAGTAGATACTCTTTGACTTTCTAGAATGCCTGATCACATCTCCCATCCCACTTGAATGTGATATCTTTATCTAATGGATCGATGAACGAATAATACTTGCCTACTAATTGCACGATGAATTACCTGATAGATTGTAGCTTCCCTTATAAACTTCTCAATTGCTTTAATGTATTTGGTGCAGGCATCTCTTGTATGGATTTTACTTTCGCAAGATCTACTTCAATGCCCCTTCTTGATACTATGTACCCTAGTAGCTTTCTAGATGTTACCTAAATACACACTTTTTCATGTTGAGTCTCAGGTTATACTATTCTAGTCTATCAAACACTTTTTCCAGGTTGATCAAGTGGTCTTCTCTTTTGATAGACTTAGCTAGTATGTAATCCACATAGTCTTCCATAGTTGTATGCAGCATATCATGGAAGATCGTAGTCATATCTCATTATTAGTTTTCCTCTACATTTTTTAGACCGAATGGCACGACATTCTAGTAGAAGGTCCCCCAAGCACAAGTGAATGTTGTTTTATACTGATTGTCAAGGGATATTTTTATCTAATTATACCTAGAGAAACCATCCATTAATGATAGCATCTCATGTCTTGTTGTTAGATCCATGATCATATCAATACTTGGAAGAGGGAAGTCATGTTTTAGACGAGCTTTATTCAAGTCTCAAAAATTTGCATAAATTCTTATGCCACCAATGGGATTTGACACTAGTACTAGATTTGATATTCATTCTAGATAATCGATGGGTCTGATGAAGCCCACATCTAGTAATTTTTTCAGTTCTACCTTTACCAATAGTGTTATTTGAGGATGCATTTCCTTAGTTTCTCCTTGATAGGTTTTTCTCCAAGAAATACGGCCAAATGGCATACAACTAATGTTAGATCTAGTCCTAGCATGTTTGCATATGTCCATGCAAAGTTTATCATTTATCGGTGATGAACGTTGTGAAGTTCACTTTCTCTTCAGGATCAAGTGATGCTACATGGTATGTGATCTTTGGGTTCTCTGTTGTGCCAACATTTATGGATTCTGCTTCTTCTAGTATGAGTGTTGACTTCTCTTGATATTCAGATATAGGGAGATTGAATCCTCCATCTTTGGGTTCCTTGGAGAGGTTTTCACCTTTTGATTTGTCCTTTGCTTTCTTCTTTTTAGGATTTGATAGAGCTACATTGTGGTTTTCCCTAGGGGATCTCGTTTTGATTTTTACATTATCTTTTTCAATTTTGTGATTGGAGGACACAATCTCCCCATCAAAGTATGCTTCCTATTTGAGTTCCATGATGAACCCTAATTTATGATCTCTTGATGATATATAAGTTCAAAGTCCCATAAACTCTATGATTGCTTCATCATTCTGAAATTGATCCAAAATAGGTGTATGATGTTGTTGGTCCCAATCTATCAACTGTGGGTAGCAAAAGGGTAGGCTATCATCATTATCTGCAAAGCTTACAAAAGTTGTAGAGATGGTTAATATTTTTGTGGCATCATTTTCCCATTGGGTATCTAGGTCATCATTGTTGGAAGTGAAGGAATCACATTTAATGGCATCCCACTCATATATGTTAGAGTCTATTTCATAAGCATGGTCTTTAGATATAGTTTGTCTAAGTTGGGTAGGGACTATAACTATGTCAAATTTGTCAAATAGGTCTTCAATTGGTAAATCAAAGTTTATACGATTGTAGATATCCAATGTCTTAATGCTAGTAGAAGGAGCTCCCTTCTTAAAATATGTATATTCAGCTTTTGGAGTAACCACATCTATAGAACCATAACCTATTCCCATGTTCTTTTTTCTTTGTTTCACTATAATGGGCTCCCATCTACCTTGTTTGTGTAGCCCAAGGCCACCTATTCTAGTGTGTCCCATTTGTTTATCCAATTGATAGCCTTTACTACTAGGATCAATTAGAAGTGGTTGTGGCTATTTTGGTTTCTTTTGTTCCTCTTTGTAGATCATAGATGACAAGTCTTATTTGAATATCTCTTCATCCTTCATATCTCCCCACTTGGTGAAAATTGTGGGTTTGGCTATCATTTTTACTATTTGAACATATTTGATCTCCTTAGGGCCTCCATAAACCTTGGATATTGGTGGAAGCATTCCAATGCAAAATGATTGATTGAAGTGATAATTTCTATTACCTTTCTCAAGTACTTGAACCTTGGTTTCAGTTTTTGGTTGCTCACTTGATGTTGGTTTAATTGAAGTTGATGGTAGTGTGGAAGGGTCAACATATGAGAATGAATGAAATGATATATCATTGCTAGGTATATGCTAGATTTTTTTATTCCTCCAATTTTGGACAAAATTGGAAGGGTTCAAGATTAGCATATAATCTAACCTCCTTTCCTTTGTGAGGAAACTTTAAACATTGGTAAGATGTTGAAGGAACTGCTTGTAGTGCATGAATCCAAGGGCATCCTAGAAGAAGGTTATATACAACTCAAGGTCCAATACCTGACATGTTGTTTATGTGGTTTTCAGTCCTATCTGCATAAGAAGCCTGATGTTTCCTTTTGAATTCCTTTCGAGGTCATCATAGGCCCTTATAGTAATGTTTTTTCCTTTGTCTATTACATCATCAAAATACCCCAGTTGTTTAATAAATTTTAGGTTACATATGTTTAGACCTACACCATTATCTATCAACACTCTCTTGATCATATGCTTGTGGACACCAACCTCTATGTAGAGAGCTTGGTTGTGGAATGACTTATGTGGAAGGTCTTTCTTGGAAAAGACTAAATGGTGATTGGCTACGATTTTTCCAACCATGGCTTGAAACTGATCGGAATTAAGGTCATTAGGAACCGATGCTTCTAATGCTTTCTCTAGTATCTCCCTATGTGCAGGTGATAATTTTAGCAATTCTAGGATTGAGATCAAAGCGGGAATCTTCTTCAGTTGTTCCACAATACTATAGTCATTTGATGACTTAGCTGTGGGTTTAGGTGGAGCTCTTTGAATTGTGACTTTCCCTTGATGGGTAGTTAGGTTACATTCGGTGTCCCTACCTCATATAGTCAATACATTTACCCTAGTGTCATCTACTTGAGAGAGGGTACCTAGAACTATGTCACCATAAAATTAGTTAGCATTATGATAGTCTTGGTGCTTTCCTTTGTCATTCTTCTTAGTATGGTTCAAAATTGAATTTGTGTATATCTGGAGGTATTTTTTTCTAGGATGATGTTTGATATCTACTTATCCCTTATCAATCAAGTCTTGTATTATATGCTTGAGTCTCATGCAGTTATTTGTTGTATGTATTTTATTTTGTGGAACTCACATAAGTCCTTGTTGTACCATGGTGTTTTGAAACTTGGCTCCTCATAATTTGGGTGATTGTTGACCTTGATGAGGTTTTTTTGCACTAGTTTATGCATGATTGTCTCAAGGGGTTCTCCTAATGCACTAAAATTCCTCCTTGGTTGATCATATTTCCTTTGTTTCCCTACCCGATTTGTCTATTGGTTGACCGCTTGATTGTTTTGGGGATAGCTAAGTTGATTTCTTTATGCATTATTAGGAGCGTAACTTTTTTGTGCAACTTGAGGTTTTTTTTGTGGTGTGTTAGGATTTTGTACATTCCACATAGCTCTAGCATCAAGTACCCTATCATTGGTGGCATTTTTGTTCTTGGCACAAATTTTAGGTTTCTCATTCGAATTAGAAGAATTGTCTCTTGTGTTGTTTAGCTTAATCACTCCCCTTGCTATGAGAGCCCTTTCTATGTGTAGTCCCTTCTCAATGGTCTCTTCAAATTTTGTGAGACACAACATGGTGAGTTGGTAATTGACTTTTTCTTGGACATTGGAAACAAATATATCTACAAATTCCTTGTTGGGAATAGGCCACTTGCACCTACTAGCTTTATGTCTCCATCTTTGTAGGTAGGAGGTAAAGGATTCTCCTTGACTCTATTTATCTTGTATAGATTCATGATGGTGATATCTTGTTCTATATTAAATGATAAATGGTTTATGAATTTGGTATTCAATTCATCAAAACTTTTAATTTTTGGTGGTAGATGGGAGAACCACTCCATAGCATGACTAGTAAGACTACGTGGAAAGAGCCTCATTAGGTAAGAATCATTATTTTGCACTTCCATACAAGATACCAAGAAATTTCACACGTTTTCTACTGGATCTCCCTTTCCTTTGTATTTGTCAAGCTTTAGTATTTCAATTTTTTTTGGAAAGGGAAGCATAGTAATGGAACAATCAAAAGGAAATAGACATATATCCTCAAGGGTATAATTTTTCTTTAGTTTTCCTATATGTATGTCTAATATTATTTTATTCATGGCTTGTATTTGAATGTCTACCTCTATTTTTGGTACATTTTTTTATGGATCATGTGTGTAGTAACCTTGTTTTCCTATCATTTTTTGGTCATAGGTTGGGTTTTGTGAAGGTACGATACCTTGGTAACCATGTTGGGTGGAAGTAGGGTTAAGTCCTTGTTGTGTGAAAGGAGGGTTAGGTCCTTATTGAATGTAAGGAGGGTTTGGTCCTTGTTGAATGTAAGGAGGGTTAAGTCCTTGTGTGAAAGGAGGCTTATCTCCTTGTTGAACATAAGGAGGGTTAGCTCCTTGTTGAACTTAAGGAGGGTTAGCTACTTGTTGGATGTAAGGAGGGTTAGTTCCTTGTTGAATGTAAGGAAGGTTAGCTCCTTCTTGTTGTTGTTGAGAAGGGGTACCTTGATAGTGCATTGGAGGTACACCTTGTTGTTGGGATGAACTGTATTGAAGGTTACCCTGATAATGTGTTGGTGGGATACCTTGTTGATGGGACAAACTGGGAAGGGTACCCTATGGCACACCTTGTTGTTGGGATTGTTGATTGTGAAGGGGACCATGTGGCCCACCTTGTTGATGTTGCTTGGAAAGGGTGCCCTACGGCACACCTTGTTGTTGGTACTATTGATTGGGAAGGTGTACATGCCCCCCTGATTTTTTTTGAAACCCATGTTTGTCATCTTTCTTGTTCAAGGTAGTGTTTGTGTTTGTTTCAATGTGTTTTAGATGTATATAGCATAAAGTAAATGATTGAAATGAAAAAGAAACTCCAAATAATAATAAATGGAAATAAGCATCATATAACATTCATTTTCAATTTATAATCAAAATATACATTAAGATATCAGACCTGGTAAACATCCATGGCAGCAGTAGTGAAGCTTAATAATGGTAGCAATCAACTCCTAAGCTTTTTCTTTCAAAATTCCTTATTCTTCTTTGCCTAGACCTCTCTTTTGAACCCCCAATAAGCAACAACATGTGCTTAAGTTTTTGTAAGTCACAAATTGGTTTTTAACTCCAGCAAGGGCATCCCTCCAAGAAGGTTCAATCCTTCCTAGAAAATCCAAAGCTCAACCAGAAATTTCAATCATGTAATTGAAATAATTAGTTGGAGAAGAGTATTCCAATGAAACAATACCCGTTTTGAAATTCTCAATTCATCTTTGAGCTATGAGAAAAAAACATGAGTTCAAGTCCAAAAAATAAATGACCAGAAAATGCTATTAAACACACCAAAATCTTCATGAAATCACACCAAACTAGAAAACCAAACAAACCACACCAAAAATCCTCAAAAATAATGATAAATCTTCATTTTCAATCACCCAAAATTGAACTCTGTGAAGCTCTATATGATCCCTATCGTAAAATCACTCACTATCTAATTAGGGAGGATATTTCACCACCAAAACCAGCCCAAGCATAGAGGGTTTTCATCCTTAGTTCGCAGCCCAAGCCTGGAAGAAATCTAGCAATATTATGATATGTTGCCAAAGTAAATATATCCAAATGAGAGCCAAAATGGGCTTATAAAGAGATTAGGGTGACTATATTTTAAATTATTCTCAATTCCCTCCTAAAAGCCACACCCTTTCTTGAGCCTTTGAAAAATTTAAAATTTAAAATTTGGTGTAGGGCACCCTAGACATTTTAGCTTTAAGAATGCATAGTAGGTGTTTGTGTTATGTTTTTTAGTTATGATCATGTAATAATTTGAATAAGGTTGAATGAGACCTATGTGTCATGTTAGAATCATCTTGGAGTCAATTTAGGAGTTAGTGCAAGGATTGAGTGAAAGTTGCAAAAAGTTGCTTTTTACAACTTGTCATTTTTGTATGTTTGGGTTGATGGTTGGTTACTTATGAGATATTATTTGTAATTGTTGTTTTATTGGATGAATTTCATGTTTTGAGATTAGAGACCTTGAGGAGGAATGCGATTTAACTTTTGAAAGACAAAAAAGTGGAACAAGGAGCTTTGTTTTTCAGATTTTAGTGTATTTTCTCTGTTTTTGCAACTCTGTATAGCCTGTACAATTTTTTCATGATCTAAAATTGATGTGAAGGGATTTTTTTGGGTATTAAATTTCTTTTGGGTCCTATATGAGCTTGTTTCATTAGGTTTTGAGTTATTTTGAGATCTTTTTTTGTCTACCGCTTAGTAACCCTACTTTTCAAGGGTTTTAAGTGAAAATGTGAGTTCTTAAGCCATTCCACCGATGTAAGATAGCTAGGAATGGTGGAATGATGTTATTAAGTTCTATTTGTTTTCTTTTTTGGATCAGGGAATAGGGGATGGAGGTTCTTCGATTTTTTGTCAAGATCCTAGCCTAATATCCTCACGTGTTAAGCTGGGTAGGATAGCTAAGAAGTAGGACAGCAGGTTATAGGATTGAATGGTTGATAAAACTTGTAGAATGTTTATATTTGTGACTGATTCAAGGTGTAGGTAAGGATTTTGGATATTTGGAAGAATTATTTTGGTTACTTCCTTTGTAAAGGTGGCCTAAAAGGTATATTCCTCAGCATAGCAGACCTGATTTGAGCTCTTTGCTCCAAAACACCCTATACCTTGGAAGAGATATGTTGATGTATGCCTAAATGGGTACTTGAAAAGGCTTAGAACTCTTTGAGTGACATCCTTCTCTAAAATATATGCCAAAATATGTCAAATTGGAAACCTAGTAGGATTGCAAAGCTAGTTATTGAAAGTCACACATGTGGGGGCCTAGGGAGTAAAGTGGTATTTGATTGTTGTTTAGTTAAGTCTCCTCAAGCTTAATCCACCCATATTTTTCATCAAAATTATTCTCCTCTTTTAGGCATCCCACACATGAGGAATATAATATTATAAAAAAAAATTAAAACAACTTTAAGTTGTGCGCCTAGGCCCAAGGTGCTTTTTGAATGACCACTCACCCCCTCAACTTAAGTGACTGAATTAAACAATTATCAAATATTTCAACCTAAGGCTCTCCAAACCATATGAGAAATAATATTGTTGTGCATAACAAGGCTCGAGACCAACTCCCCCAAAATGACTTACTATAAATAACACTGCTAGAAATAGTAAGTTCTCACCATACAACAACTAGAGAAAAAATGAGGGCCACTAAAGAGTATTGTGGCCAAATGAAGATAGAAAACATCATAAATCATCCACAACTAAAAATAGAAAGATGCCAACCACTTCAACTACCACCATTGCCAGAAATAGTAACCTAGTGTTGAACTACTAAAAATAACACTTACTATAAATAACATATTGCTAGAAATAGTAAGTGAATTCAAATGAATTTCAACCACATTATGAGTAGTTGTTGTAACTTACTAAAAATAGTAAGTCTGGGAAAGGTTACCTAATGCAGATGCATGTAATACCCCTATGAAGCTCTCTGAAAAATCCAAAAGGAATCCATAAACCAAAATGCAAAACTCCAACATGAAAACCCTCGAATCCATAAAAGAAACCTCCAAGTAGTTGGAAACCCTAATTCTCCATTTCACTAGCCTACGGGCATACAGGGATAGGCTAATAGTCAATGGAAAGCATAGTGCTAAAAATGAGGATATTACAGAAGGGGACCATATGATCCACCATTTTGTTGATTGGGAAGGGGACCATATGACCCACCTTGTTGTTGATTGGGAAGGGGACCATATGACCCACCTTATTGTTGATTGGGAAGGGGACCATGTGACCCACCTTGTTGATTGGAAAGGGTACCCTATGACACACCTTGTTGTTGGTATTATTGATTGGGAAGGGGACCATGTGACCCACCTTGTTGATTAGAAAGGGTAGCCTATGGCACACCTTGTTGTTATTGTTGAATGGGAAGGGGACAATATGACCCACCTTGTTGGTACTATTGTGGAAATTTCCCTTGTTGATTTTGTACATTTTGGGGTCAATATATGAAGTGTTTTGGGGCATGTATTGTCCTATTGGTTTTTTATTACCTTGTGGCACATATTGAGATGGATCTCCTTGATATTGTTGGGCCATCATCACTTTTTCAATTTGGGATGGTTTCCTGAACAAAGGGTTGTCTGTTGATTGATCTTTTCCTTGCGAGAAGATTGGTGGCATGTTTTGAATCTCTAATGGTTTGGGAATTTCTCTCACCACTGAGTTATCTCTTAAGGGAATGAGGTTTGGATCTTTAAGATCTTCTACGTTAAAGTCTATAGGAAACTTAGCACCACTTTATACTAATTTGAAGAAATAAGTATTCAGATCCTTTTTAGGAGTTTTTCCATTAGTTTGAGCACTTTGGGATTGTTAGAATGTTGAAATAATTCTTCCTCATTTATTTCTTCCTCACTATCCACTTCTTCTATGACCATTCCCTTAGGATTTTTATTTGATCTATCCATTGCTTCTTGTTGCCTATGGATTACCTCTTCCACACTAGGTGATTGGTTTGATGTTGTGTTAAAGGTGGATTATTTTTTAGGAGTCACAAGGTCACTTGGTCTATAACCCCATGGGTCAATTCCATTGTTGGTGGTGTTTATTGGGGGTATGCTAGAGCTACTTTTTTTGGCCTCCATGTTTTTCCTATGTTGTGATCTCATAATTTTCATAAACAAGTGCCAAGATTTTGTGAAGATTTGGTGACTTCCAACTATGGAATAAAAGAATGCTTTGTTTTTGGGATTTTTTATTTTAAGGAAATGAAATTATATTTGTTTTTGGGATTTTCTATTTTACAATTTTTTGGGGGATTTAAGTTTTTCTATTGCCACGCAAGAGGTGGTAATATGGGCCTTCCAGACGCGAGATCATATTTTCACTCTTGTTTGTCTAGGATATTTGTTGTGTTTCTCCACTAGTTTGGTGTTTCTTTTGTCTCAAATATGAAGCTCCTCAAACTACTGATAATATCCATTTGTTCACCCTCAATATGCTCAAAGTAACCAAGTATGATAGGTGTAGTAAGGTTTGGTTGTTGAACTAGAGCAATTGGATGCCAAATGGTCATAAAGTGAAAAATGAAAGTGTTGGTATTTTGATATGGTTTTTTTTATTCTCAAGATCCTAAGGTTTGAGTGATGTTTTGGGATGATGCTATTCTTTAGAACTCAAAATGTTGAAAGACCTGGATCGTTATTTCACTTCTTTTTCTAGAGGATATGTTGCAATAAATTTACTTGAACTAGCCTTGAGGTTCAAGCAAACATTGATGTCTTAGAAGTGTGAGTGAAGGAATGATCCAAGTTTGTTTGTTTTGATTTTGAATTTCTAAAAGTAAGATGAGTTTTATGGATTTTGCAAATGGATGATGGACTGATGTAAATTATGATGCATTTTGGGATTCTAATTGTTTCATTTCTCAAAAGGATTCATAACCATTTTTTGGATTGGTTATCAAATTTTCACCAGAAAACAAAGAAAAAGTGGTAGGTTTGAAGAAAAATTGGTTGAAAAAGTCAACTATGGCCAGATTATGGCCCAGTGCAGCCAAATCACAAAAACAAATGTGGTAAAAATTTTCAAGTGTGACACCTATGTAAAGTTTTCTATCTAATAAACAATAAGTGCAAAAGCAAAAATTTTGGTCAAAAGCGGCCAATATAAAGTCAACCGTGACTAGGAGAATATGTCAACTATGACAATATTAGGAGCAACTACGACAATTTTAGAGCAACTGCATACAGTTCTCTCAAAAGCACTAAATTTTCATTAGTAACTATCATAAGACAAAGAGAAAAAGTGTCAAGTTTTTGGCAACTACAATTATTGTTTGGTTAAGTGTGGAAAAAATAGAAGAAAAAGAAATCTATATTCTGTTTTGTTTCCCAATTTCTGTATTTGCAGCAGTTTGGATGAATTTTGTAGTTTTGGATAGATTCATTTGATCTAATTTTTAGATTTTGGCAAGTGATATCATGCAAGACAAAAATCAAAACTAGTTGACCCTAAATGTATATAACTTTAAACATGTTTGCTTCCAAAAATGCTCAAATTTCTTGGAAGTCAAAATGCTAAAATCTATAGTTTCCAAGGTTTACTTCATTCTTAATCGGACTTGAAAGGTGAGCCTAAAAATTCAGAAACCTTCAAAGATATTTGTTTAAGATATCTTTTAGGGAGTGCAAACGTAGGGCTCCTTTCAAAGTATTCACAATAAATTTAAAGGGTTTGATGTTTGAGAACGATGTTAAATGCTTGTTTTGATGTTTTTATTTTAATTCAAATAATTTTTTGATGTTTCAAAGTAATCGAAAGATTTTGGCAATTTTGTGAAGACAATTTACACCCTAGTGATAGACACTTCCTTTTAGGTGTGCTTACATCATGCTCTGAAGGGATGACTTTACATACAACAAATGGAGAGTATTTTAAGCTCCACCATAAGTCAGACTTGGTAAGTAACCTCTCAGAATCAAAGTTTTGATGCACCACTTCAAAGAATGTTTTTGATTGAAAAGGGGTGGCTTCTACAATATTGGTTCTTGGTCATTTTTTGGGATTTTTTTTTGTGTCTATACATGTGGCAATTCACTCAATTAAGAGGTCTCCTAGCCCTTAATAAAAAGGGTTTTTACGTATCTCACAGATACTGAGGGAGACTTTTGTCAATATAGAACATCCACACCAAGTGGTTGATGACTTTCGTCAAACCCACAATTATTTATATAGCAGACCAAAATAAAAGTACCGCTTGGGTCGTTCCCTCTCACAAATCAAGAGGCACGCCCTCTAAAGGTATGCTTTGAAATTTAAACAAAGTGTGAAACTCGAGATGCTTTTCATCACCCAAGATCGCCAAAAGGCATGAGGGGAGAGGATAGACACCTAGTTTTCTAAACACATAATACGGTATACACTTCATTGCAATGTTCATTTTAAGCCTAAAAAAATGAAAATAAAAAATAAAATAAAGTAAGACAAAAACAAAAGTGTGTACGAGATAGCAATTTGTTCTTTTTATTTGCACCAAAGTGAAGAATTTTGGATTTCAAACAAAGAGATAGCAATATGCAAAATCAAAAAAGAATTTTTCCAATTTTAATCACCAATTGAAGTGTTTCTAAAGCCTTGTCTTTAATTGGTCAACAAAATGAAATCGTGTGTTTCATCAACATATTGAAATTGTTTGATCAAAAGAAAACATTTTTAGAGCACCAAATAAAAAAAATTATTCTAATCTAGAAAGCTTTGAAAATTTCTTTTTAAGAGCACCAATTGAAAGCATGAGGATTTGTGGGGTTCCTTTTATAGCACCAATTTATATTTCCTAAGCTAGAAAACTTCTGAAAGTTCTTTTTAAACGAGATTTTCTTAAGCTAGAAAGCTTATGAAAGTTCTTTTTAAGCACTAAATTGAGATTTTCCTAAGCTAGAAAGCTTCTGAAAGTTATTTTTAAGCACCGAATTGAGATTTTCCTAAGCTAGAAAGCTTCTAAAAATTATTTTTAAGAGCACCAATTGAAAGAATTAGGTTTGCGGGGTTCATTTTATAGCATCAAAATTAATTTTTTTGAACTATGAAAAGCTTTTGAAAAAAAATTAAATCTTCGATAGTTCGCCTTCCCTGTAATAAACTTGTTAGTTTGTTCTTGGGTAAAAATTAATGTCATGCTCTTGTAAATCCTGCATAAAGAATGTTAGCACCTTTCAAAAATTCAAATCAATCACCCATTAGCGTTAGAAATTTAAAATTAACATTCAGCTTTTGGACAAAACTTAATAGAGAAAAAGCAAAAAAACTCAACAAAAGCGGCCTCCTTTAGTGCGCTTGCGGACCTATTTTTGGAAGCAAAAGTGCTTCAAAAAGTCAA
The DNA here is from genome assembly GCA_007115665.2 of Sequoiadendron giganteum. Lineage (NCBI taxonomy): Eukaryota > Viridiplantae > Streptophyta > Pinopsida > Cupressales > Cupressaceae > Sequoiadendron > Sequoiadendron giganteum. The sequence goes on from CM021106.1 coordinate 418,771,096, forward strand.
TTGCGGTTCTATTATTTGCAAAAGAGAACAAAAAAGGTAGAAGCAGCCAAAAAAATGTCGACTACGATAGGAATGAAAAATCCATTGCACGAGTTTTATGTAGCTTTTGTGTGAGAAAATTTCAATTATGTTTCTAAGACTTGCAACTTCAAAAATCACTCATGAAATAGTTAGTGCTAAGGACCCTATCCCATCAAGCATGCCAGAATGTGTAAGGGGGAAATCAGATGATGCAAGATAATCTATGTTAGTGAAATAAACACAATCTAATTCTACACAAAGACTAAGATTCATGCTCATTACTCACAAAATGAAACTACGAAGAACAAACTGAAAGAATGAAATAAAAAGAGAAAACATAACATGAATTTATAAAAGTAGTGTTACCATCCCGTGTTGAAGTATGTTCACAAAGATCTTGGATTGTTCATTGTATCAATTCGAATCATTCATTTGTGTGTGCAAAAACTTCAAAGATGTGAGATGTTTGGTTGAAGATGTATGTAAAAAGCTTCAAAAGGTCGATTATGATTTAAGCATTACTTCATCATGCAAAAGATGTTTATTCTTCGATCAGTTTTTAGAAGAAATGAGGTTATATAGAATTTGTGTTTCGAAATGAACGCTTGAGATCACGTAGTAGAATATCTTGATCAATGTTTCATAACCATTTAGAAGATTTAGATGGGAATAATTAGTGTATTTTGATTACGTAATCGGTGTGATTGAAGAAATCATTTTGAATTTTTAGTGGCATTGAAGAAATAGATTGAATAATCTATGGAATTGAAGAATAGATTGATCTATTAGGAAATAGATGGATCAGTCAACCAATCAGATCAAGTAAGGGGATCAAAATTTTCTCAATCATGAAAGTGGATGAGAATAAGTAATTGATTATTTTAATTAATTCATCTTTTTGAGTTGAACGTGCAAATCAAGTTTAAATTTTGCAAACAACGTTGTATTTGTTTGATTTGACCGTTTTGATGATGTTTTGATGATGTTTTGAATAATTTGTTCAATTATTTAAATTTAGGGGGAAGTGACATAGTTAAACTATTTTGTATTAATAATTTAATTGATTTAGGGGAATAAAGTGAATCAATGAAATAATTAAATAATTGATGTTATTTAATTAATCATGAGGAATAAAGTTAGATTAAGACTTTATTAAATAAATAAAATTTATTTAATTAGTCAAAAATGATGAAAAAGTGAATTAATTAAATAATGTATTATTATTCAATTAATAGAGGAAATTAGGGTTTTAGATGTATTTGATGTATTTGATGTGAAATGTAATGATATTAAGTGATAATTATGTTGATGATAAGAAAATGTCATTAAAGATGTGTGATATGTGTTTAGGTCAATTTTGTATGTCTAAATTTAATATAACATGTTTCAAATTTACATGCTTAAACTTCTTAAAGTTATATAAAAGGTCTAGTAATGTCTCAAAGTTTAGCAAAAAATAAAGATAAAATTATGTGATTTACACAAGGAAATAAGACATTATCATGACTCATCATTCCCCCAACTTAGATTCTTGCTTTCCTTATGCTGATTGTGGCCTCAGATTATACTCCAATACAACTTGTAATTTGTTGTACTAGTAACCCATGTACCCTGCTTCAAGTAAAAGCCTTGTTGATCTAATTTCTTTGTCCACCTATCTTCCTTTGATATATCTATTTCTAGTTTCCTTCATGTCCAATGAGTGATAGGAAATAAATGTAAAGGAGGATGAAAGGTGAGGAGTAGCCAAGTGATTCCATTCTTTAGGGAAATTGTGATGTACTTATGTGATATTTTGACTACTTCCACATAGTTGAAATGGAATGGGGTTCCTTATTTTTGAATTATAGGGTAAGCTCCCTCCATTTGTCTTAGGAAAATTTAAGTTCTTGCTTAATTTTTATTGTTGCAAATTCCTAGAACCTCTTGTGGTCTTTCTCTCTACATTCCATTATTTTCTCTGCCACACCCTCTTTGTCTATGAGATCTATCCATTTATCCACCACTATGTTTGGATATCTTGATTCTTCCCTCAAATAAAGAGGGGGTGATTTTTCCATTTCTTAATATTCTTGTTTTAATTGTCTCCTTAGATGTTCATTTTGGATGTAAGAATTTAATAATCTGAGTTGAAAATCTCCCACAAACATAAGTGGGTTCCATGTAGTTTCATAGGGAAGGATCAGGTTGTGTAAATAGAATTCACACAATTGATCTTGTATTTCCAGTGTGGACTGTTGGAACACTTTTAAAAATAGTGTTGGTGAATTTACTGCTATAGGGAGGTCGCTAGTTATTTGGCTAAACTAAAAACTGAGAAATTTCTCTTGGAGAAACAAAGTATATACCTTAGCTAGATGTCTACACCTCAATAATTAGACTATTTTGTCTACCAATTCATCTAAATTTACCTTTAATTTCTTAATCTTTATCTCTTTCCTATAAATTTCTCTTAGATGGGATGCCATCAATTCAAATTTTCTCTCTCCCAATCCTTTTTTTTTAGAGAGTTCTTTCATCTTATTCCACAATTGAATTCCAATGGTTACCATAGAAGGGCTTCCAAGCATTTTTTGGGTTGTAGACTAATTTATTGGATGTGGAGTTCTATTATTTACCTCATGAATGCCCATTTATGCCATCCTATCCAATCTTTCCCCGCAGCCTTTCCTCTAATTCCTAAATCCTATTTTCTAAACTGTCCTCCCTTTTTTGGTATCATTTCAATTATTCTTGTAATTCCTTAATTCTCTACAAGGCCTCTGAAACTCCTTGCTTACATCATTTTATTTCAAAATAAACTTGCCTTCTCTTTCCAAAAACTTTTCTTCTTCCACCCCCTCTAATGATACAAATCCTTCTTCAGAAACAAGGCTTCTTGGAGGTTTATTTTTATTTTTAGCTATGAATAAATCCTCTAAATCTAAATCAGAGTTGTTTCTCATATTGAAGGTTGTAAAATTTTAGGTTTTATGTCACTCTCAAGAATATTTTCTTCATCATAATCTATTCCAATTTCTACCACAACAATTTTTTATTTTTTATTTTTGGCCTTCCCTTTTGCATGTCATTTTCTTCTAAGGCAATGTGGTCACCTCCTTCTTTGTGTGGCTTTTTTCTATTTCTTCTTAGATTTTGAAGTAGAGGCCACACCTTTTCTTTTCTTTTTCTTAGAAGTACTTTCAACAAATGTAGGGACTTTTTTAGTTCCTTTGCTATGGGTTGCTCTTTGAAAGCTGCAAGTTGAGTTTCTTTCTCTTCCTATTTTACATGTTCCTCAATGCCTTAAGTAGGTGAGGCAATAGGGGAACTAGAGGGTATGTTTCCCTCTATTGCAACCATAGAAGGTTCTCCTATTTCTTGTTCTCTACCCATTTCCTATGTATTTTCATTGGAAGAATATTATTGACATTATTATTGGCTAAGAAATCTTCCCAAGATATGTTGGGAAATTGGATTTTGAGGCTTCTTTTAATTAGCAGAGTGACCAAAAAAAAATGTGATAGGGAAAACTGGTTTCTTGTATTTTTTTATTTGGCAAACATTCTTTTTAAATTATTGTATAATAAATTAAGTGCATTCACAATCCTTTGATGGTGTAAATGGCTAAGAATTTTAAAATGTACAGTGTATAAAAGTAATTGTCTGCTATCGTAGGTTAAGTATTTAACAATGTAAGTGATAACAGAAGCCTAAAGCTAGGGTAAAGAGAGGAATTTTGTACCTTGGTATGTAGAATATAAATTTTCTCCAAGCATTGAGAACTCATTCTTGGCAGCAACTGCATCTACCCTCACTGGGAATTCCTCCCCTATTCATGACAGTCTTGACACTTCTTCTATAGTTACCTCTAAAGCATTGATCCTTAATCCTCTTATAATGGATTTTTCCATTCAAAAAGTACTTGCAAATTGTTGAGTCATCAGTTAATTATATTTAGTAAGCCAGAGAAACTAAACCAACCATCTTGCTTATTAGAACATAATAATTTTTTTTAAAAGAGTCAAAAAACCCATGAGCCCATGCAAGGAAAAAGGAAGAAATATAGACAAACCCTAACCATTTCATCATTTTTGACTTGGGTGTTGCTTGGTGAGGAAGAATCGAGAGAGTCGTCACCATGCTAGGGTTTGGAGAGCTTGAACCAGTGACTTTTGTCTCTGTAACAGTGGATTCTCTCTACCTGGAAGTGAAATATTGAGGTAGGTGTTGGCTTCTTGTTGTTTTTACCTCCATAGAATGGTTATTCCCTATTTATTTTTTTTGTATCTTTGGCCGCCATGAAATTTTATCTCTCTAAGCTTTGTATATCTTCTCCTTTTCACCTCTATCTAAAATTTTTGTCTCTGTAGCATTGTGCAAGTTATATCGATGGCTTTCACCTACTCTTGGAAACCATTCTTTATGTGCTTAGTTGCGGGTTTATGCTAAGCACTCCCTTACTACATGGTCATTCTAAGAAAAAAGAAACAAAGAAATGCTCCTTTATACTCTGGATTTTGTGAATAATATTCATATTTCCTCATATTCATGGTTGTAGTTGTATATTTCATAGGTCTGGTTGTGGGTTTGAAAAGATTTATAATTTAGAGACACTTTGTTGTATACATTTTGTTCCTGAAAAGTAGGCCGCCATGAAGTCATTAATTTACCTCTTGGAAGAAGAAAAAAATCATCCATCATGTGGCACGCCTTCATGAAACCCTTGTTTGGATGAAGCTTTTTATGGGTACTAGCTCTTTCTCTGTGCAAGACACTGGTTTTTCTTGAAATCACATTCTAAGCTCATTATAGTCATGGTCATGACTTTTCTTTTTCTGGGTATCTCCTTGTATAGAAGGCCGCAACCTCTTTTGATTTGGGTATTTTTCTGCAAAAAGAAAACATCACCTCTGATTACTTTTAAAACTGACCAGCTTTCGGCCATCTACCATATTGTGGGTTCACCCTGCTACCACCTATCTTAGAGGAATATCTTCTTATCACAAACCCCATTTAGGAATTACTAAATGTCATTTCTAGTACCTGAAAATCACATTCATTGGAATTTCCTTTTGTGATGTTGTTCTCCAAATGATGCCTATCTTCAATAGCAATAGTATGATTCCTATCTTTATATTATGTGAAGGTGACTTTTTATGATTATTCTTTTAAATATCTGTAGATTTCCTTCATATTCCTAAATTGCAGGAACCCTAACAACATCTCGACTGTCTTCTTCGTTCACCTTACTCAAATGCAATAAGATATGATTTTGAAGTATTCTCTTGTTTCAATAAAAGTTTCATGTAAATGTACCTTTGTAGTTGTGATCCTCCTTTAATGGATGCCTTCATGCATATGTTGTCATATTTCAGCTTTTATTCATGACACCGTAATATAGAGGTTTGATACTTTTTCATGAAAACTTTAGATCTTAAAAAATCCCTTTTGTTGTCCTTCTTTAGTGTTTGCATGGCTACCTCCATGATTTTAATCTTGGTGGTTTGTCACCCTCTCTTGAGAATATTGATAGTTACAATAAGGAACCTATTGTTGTACCTTGATATTTCAGCCACCCTGTACAAAGTTACTGACCTTTATGATATTGAATGTTCTTGGTAACTGTAATGACAGTGAGTGTTAAAGGCTGTCATGACATATTTTCATGCTTGTTCCTTTCTCTGCATAGCTTTTGTAAAATCGTATAACATGTAACTGTCCCTTGAAAACTACATGAAAATGGTCAACCTCCATACTTGTCATTTTGTGAACACATTTTTACTTGGTCATGTAGTACTTGAATGGAAAATACGATGTTGTTTGAACAAATCAAATGAAACATCATTACTTCTGTGAAACAGAGGGATGGGTCATTAAATGAAATTGTTGTAGTTGCTTTAAACTTTGCATACGTTCAAGCATTACTCTTTATTTAGTGGTCTTTATCAAGCTACAACTTCACATTTCATGGGGCCCATAAATGAATTATTGTTTAGCTGACTGTCTCTTGATCTTTGTGGAGGCTTCATTGTCATCAAATGACTTTTTCTTGATCCTTGTGAAAGCTTTATTATCATGTGAAATGGACATTTGAACATGCTTGGCACCTTGCAATCTGTGACTTTCCTATAACTCATTATGAAAAAACATTGGTCTTCTCCTATGTTACTATTCTTTATGAAGCTGTCTTTTCAAATAGAAAATACTCTTTCAAAGCAATCAGATTTGTTTCCTTGTTTGTCTCAAATCCCTCTTAAGACTTAGAGGGCAGCATGTTGGGCTCTACCCTTGTGGGAGCCCATTTTTCTCCACATGCTAAAATCTTGAACATGATGAATAAGTGATAAAATATGTACATGTTACCTGCACAGTGAACAAACATGTTAGATAAATCATTGAAGCTGAAAGCTTCCATTGAAATTTATGCCTTTTGAACAATGAAATCATCTGATGGATTCCCGATTGGATGTGTGTTATATTTCTATTGGTAATGTAGGCATGAGGTAGGATATTATTTTCATTGATCTAACACCACCTTTCATCATACTTGCAGATGCTTTTAGAGCTTGGAGATGGATCAATTCAGAGGCACAACAACTGAAGACTTCAAGTGTAAAGACGATTCGTCATTCCAGGAAATGACGAATCACCTTCTATCTTATTCCTATGTTATTTCCAGTTGTATGATATACAATCTTTTCTTGTATTCATTATTTGATTTGAAAATCAAATGAAGCTACTCTCACGACTTGTGTGGGACTTTGGTTTTTATAGTATGAATAAAACAACAAACATTATGCAATTTCATGATTTTTCTGTTATAATTAGTTGCATAATAATACTGAAAATTCAAGAGTAATCAAATGTGTTCCAGCTGAATACTTAGTAGAAAATTTTGTAACCACCTGTGTACCTTTGAATATTGAAAGCAAATCAACTCTACCTATTTTGAGTTGTAGCTAAAAATAGGTAGCAATTTGGCGACCTCTGTAGAGTGTTTGCTTGCTAAACACCATAGACCAGTTTCCTTGTATATTCATTGGGAATGGAGTCCGTTTTGGCTCTTTTTTTATTCAGAAAAAATTGTAACTCAATTGCAAACCACACGAACTGAAAGAAACTACTGAAACTTTGTTTAAGAAAAAGTTAGAAAACCCTACAGCAACTGCACTTTATTGAAAGAAAAACAATATTGAAATGAAAATGTGCCATGGGGCACTTATTGAAAGCATAAATGAAACTAAAACTACTCTACTATGTACAATTGCAACTTTGATACTTAATAGCACTGTTTGAGATGAATCTTGTTGACAGAGATTGGCAACACCTCTCCATCTAGCTTTGAGAGCTGGAATGGGTTATGTTCTTTCTTTTGTGTGATAATGTATGGGCCATCCCACATGGCATCAAAATTGGTATGTTTGTCAGGTTTTCTCTTTAACTCATCCCATTTTAAGACTAAGTCACCCTCATTGAAGGCTCTTGCTATTGCTTTCTTGTAAAACATTTTCTTCATCTAAGAATGATGGATTTGGAGCTTCCTGAAAGCTTCTTTTCTGGTTTCTTCCAACTCTATCAATCGAGCAATCCTAACATGCATTGGTTGCTCCTCAAGTAATTCTAGATCTTTTATGTAGCTCAAAATTGGTAAATCTATTGAAATAGGCAACTTGGCCTATTTTCTGTAAACCAAAACATATGATGAAAATCTTGTTGATCATTTTGGTGTAACTCTATCATCCCAAAGGGATAATTTAAGTTTATCATGCCATGACCTCTGATTATCCTCAATAGTCTTTTTTATGATCTTAATCAGATTCTTATTTGTTGATTCAGCCTGTCCATTACCCTGGGGGTAAAAATTGGATGAAGTATTCAGATAAATGTTATTCTTTACAAACCAATCTAAAACTCTCAAACCAACAAAGGCTAATGCATTATCAAAAATAATTGAATCAAGTGTACCAAACCTGGAAACTAAGTCCTGATAAAAATTCAAAACAGATGTTTCATTTGCATCTTTCAAAGCAACTACTTGAATCTACTTTGTAAAGTAATATATTGTTGTAAGAATCCATTTGTGACCTGCACTTGATAGTGGGTTAATTGGACTAATGAAGTCAAGTCCCCATTTCCCAAATGGTTGTTCAACTTGAATTGGATTCAGGGGCAAGGCTGTAAGCTTCTATTTTCCTTCAAACAGTGAATATTTACTGCACTTTCTCACATAGGCATGAAAGTCTTTGAAAAGATTTGGCCAATAATATATGGCTCTCATTATGTTTAGAGTTGTAGTACATGGTGCAAAGTGACCTCTAGCAGGACCATCATGGAATTCCTCGAGAATTATTTCAACCTAATTTGGGTAAACACATATGAGGAATACTCCATTGAAGTCCTTTTTATAAAGAATGCAATCTACTTCTGCATATGGAATTGCTTTTAATCTATAATATCTTCATTAAGATTTGTCCATACCTTTTGGAAAATCTCTAGTATGCAAGTAATGAATCATTTGATGGATCCAATCAGCTGAAGTAGATGTAACAGCAGGTTCTTCTTCAAAATTCAGGATTGTAGTGACTTCTTCACTACTGTTCTCTTTATTGTTACAAGCTTCTCACACAGACCCTTACCTCTAACAAGTTTGGTAACCTTTATGTTGATGCCGTATTCCATGACTTTGGTTATCCAGCCCGCTCTCTTGTCATTAATATCCTTATTAAGCAGAAATTCTTTGATTGTTGGGTGAGCTACCAGTAGATGTATTTTATTATTAGACAATATATGTCTAAATTTCTTGAGACTCCTTACTATAGCGAGCACATGTTTCTCAATAAATGAATACCTCATTTCATAATCATGTAAGACATGACTAAAAAATGCAATGGGTTGTTCAAGTCCTTGATCATTCTATTGACATAACATGGTAGAAATTGTATCAACACTAACAAACGCATACAATATGAAATATTTAGCAAAGTTTGGATTAATGAGTGTTGGGGTTGTTGCAAGTGCCTCTTTGATTTTCTCAAAGTTTTTCTTACCCTCTTTTGTCCAGCTGAACTGCATGTTCTTCTTTAGCATGGCTATGAGAGGTTGTAGCAACGTTGCAATGTTAGGAATAAATCTCCTAACAAATTTTATTCTACCTAGAAAAATTTGTAAACCTTTTTATGAGCAAGAAGTGGCAATGCTATAATGGCTGCAATACATTCTGGGTTAATAGAAATACCATCTTTAGAAACAATGTAACCCAGAAGTTTACCTTCGTGAACAACAAAAATGTTTTTCTTTAGATTCAAAGAAACTCCATATTCTTTGCAGCTCTCAAAAATCTATCTAAGATGACCAAAATGTTCATTAGCATTTCGTGAGAAAACACTGAAATCATCTAAGTAGACAAGAACAAACTTGTTTATCAAACCTTGGAGAGCCATATCCATTTCTCTCTGAAAGGTTTCTCCTATGTTTGACAATCCAAACGGCATCTTTCTATAAGCCATACTACCCCACTTGGTGGTAAAGGTTCTCTTATATTGGTATTCCTCTTTAATCAATATCTAGTTATAACCTGAATATCCATCCAGAAATGATAACCTCTCTGATCCTGAAACAACCTACAATATTTGCTCCATTGAAGGCAGCGGATAGTGATCTTTGAGTGAAGCTCTATTTAGATCACATAAATCAACGCAAAGCCTTATCTCTCCATTCTTCTTTCTGACGGGCACCAGGTTTGAAACCCAAGAAGTGTGCTTGATTGGAAAAATGATACTACCTTCAATCAGCTTGTTCAATTATGTCTTCATCAGGTGTTCTAACTTTGGATTCAGGGGTCTATGCTTTTGTCTTACTGGTTTCACGTTGGGTTCCAGCTCAATGGTGTGTTGAGCTAACTTAGGGTTGAAACCCTTTAGATCTCCATATTCCCAAGAGAAAATGTCACTAAATTCTTGGCAAAGCAAGACAAAGGCTTGTTGTTCTTCCTTTGTACAAATTTTTCCAAGCTTAAGGAGCTTGTCTTTGAATATCTCAATTGGTTTGTAGTGCTCCTGCTTCACCATAATGTTGGATTTATCTCTTCTAACCTGATCATCAATGTTGAAGATGGATTCAAGGGTAACCAGCCCCTTAGGAAGCTTATTATACTTTAGTTGCATGATCTGATCACCATATTGTTGATCAATTTTTTGTTGGTTTCCAACATAAAACTCTGCTTCTTCCATCAAAAATTGAATTATCTGCTCATCACTGTCAAAAATCTGCCAACTCATATTATTATCAGGTACTGACGGTCTAACAACTACCTTCACATATTGTTGCACCTCCACATTGTGGATATTAGTTGGAATGTCAAACTATGATCCTAAGGCAGCAAGTTTATTAGCTTGCTTATTCTAATTTCTTGGTACTGATAATAGATTCAATGCATCAAAATCCTCAATTAAGTCTCGAACCCGATGTTTATATAATTTTAGCAAATCATTCTTTGTTAAATTCAGATTTCTAACCCGATTTTCTATTAATTCATAATCACCAAATGCATGTAAGCACTTAATTTTTCTTTTCCTGGCCCATTCTAAACCATGTATCAATGCTTCGTACTCAACAACATTATTAGAACAACTGAAAGCAAATCTGAAAGCTGAGTAGTACTTGTCTCCCTCAAGTGAAATGAGCACTGCTCCTCCACCAGCACCTATCTTACTCCTTGAACCGTCAAAAAATAGCTTCCAAAGTTTGTTATCTTATTGTTTTGACCATTTTTTACTTTTAACCAAATTTGGAATAGTTACATCAGGCTCTTGAATCATGTAAATGCCCAAACCCACTTCATCCATGAGATTGAATGGATCAATCTCATGATTCTCGACAGCCCACTCATCTAAATTTATGTCGAGTATGCCCTCTATAGGTACAGTGGAGTCGAGGGGTCATGGTTTGATCCTCTTGATCATGGAAAACTAAGTTTATGTTTATGGGATTTGCAACATAAGGCTCAATATGGTCTTTAGCCTGTGGTTCTGATTTAATTGTGACTCTAGTACCATATTTGGTTTTGAAGAACATGTGTGCCCAGTCTAGTGACAGATAACCACCTAAATTTGCAATGAAATCTCTAGACAAGCAAATAGAAAAATAAGGTAGGAGATATATAATATAGATGTCTTGTGGAATTGAAAAGTTTAGACAAGCATGCAGAGTGAGAGGTAGACTCTTAATAACTCCTATGGACTTAATTGTTGTGCCATATAATTGAACTACCCCTCTTGAAAATGGTTCATATTCAAGTCCTAACTTATCTAACAGTTGTTTAGGCATAATTGAGTTGCTTGCTCCAGAATATATCATGCAATTATGCACTATACTATCACCAATAATCAGACTGACATAGAAAGGGGGTGGTTTTACCTCTTGAGTTGGTTGCTCCTTCTTGTGGTTTGAACTATTTGCAAGAACTCTTGGCTAGTTTTTAATAGGCTCATCAAAAATGGATATCTTAGCTAGAGCCTCTTGCAGAATTTATTTCTGCCCAAGAATATGCAAAGCATCTAACATGGTCATGGTGTTAGTGGCCTTCTTCATATAATCAATGATATTGAAAGAAGAGGAAGTAACCTTGTGTTGTACTTTTGAAAAAGAAGCTTCCTTTTGCACTTGAACTGGTTGAGCTCTCAGTTGTTCCTTAGTAGGTTCAACTTGTTTATGCTACTCTTTAGCAGGTTCAAGTTGTCCTCTTGGTAGAATTTTAACAACGTGCGAAGAAGAGGGTTGTGACTACTCTTTTTGAGCTGTAGAAGTCTGATTTTTCTATGGAATAGCTTGTCGTTTGTCTTTTCTACCTATTGTTTTTCAAGAGTAGCTTGTTGTCTCAGGTCAATTGCTCTTTTCTTGGACCTTGTATTTGCTGCAATAGAAGTGGCTAATAGATTTTGTCCTTGTATCTAATTTACTCTTCAAAACTCATTCCCTTGCCATTTCATCATGGCAACATCTTCATTATTCTGTTGTGTTTGATCACCCTGCTGATTATTATTTTATTTGGTTGTATTTTTCGTACCAGAATAATTACTCTATACCATCAAGGCTTGATTAATTACTCCATTCATGCATGTGGCCTAATTATGAGGCTAATTACACGGATAACACCATGCATAATCTTGTGCCAAATTATTCTGCATAGGTACAAGTTCTTTTGAAGAGCTGGTAGCATTCTGATTGTATGGTGGCCTAGGATTGAAATTCCTTCGCTATCCCTAGTTATCTACCTAGTAAGGTGGTCTGTTAGGCTGGAATGGTGCTTGATAAGGCCTGAAATTATGACCCTGTTGCCTCTTAAGACTCACTAAGTCATTACTAACTATCTGTAATAACTTTTTCATCTCTTGTTGAGTACCCCTAAACTATTAAAAATATGATTTTGTTGGAAAAGCATTATTTTGAACAACTAGTTGATAGCCTAAGGCTGGTTCAACTGGAAGTGAGACAATAGGAGGTATATGAATCATCATCAAGGGATGAGTATCTAGAAAAATTGGCATAGGAGGCCTTCATGCAATTTTACTAGCTTGATTAAGGTTGTTTTCTACTCTAATAGAAATATCATATGTTGTTGGTAATGTTAATCCACCCATTGATTGTATCATTAAGGAAATATCACTATTTAAGGCTCTGAGATAATAAAGGAAAGCATGCTCAGGTGTCGACCTTACCATTGCTAGAATTCTATTCCAGGTCTTTTGAAATTTGAAATTAAAATCAGACATCTGCTCTTGTGAGGCTCTTTTGATAGTCTTCATTTGCTCGACTAGAGATAGATGATTGGACTTTTCTGAAAACTACTTACTTAACTTATCTCCCATATCATCCCATGTTGCAACTGAATTTACTGGTAAGCCACGAAACCACTGAAGCACTTTTCCTTTGAATGAAGTCACTAATAGGCTCAACGCCACATTCTCTTGAGTCACATGATGAACTCCACAAAGTGAAGCTACATCTCTTATATGTTTGATTGGCATAGTCTTCTCTTCACTAGTAAAAAAGGGGAGGATTTTGAGTGCAGCAACTGGTATATCATCATGCTGAGCCAAATTCAATGGGTTTCCCCCATTAAATGGTACAAATGCATGCGCTTTGGCCATTGGATTTGTTGGTATTCTGATATTTATGGCTTGCAAAATTGGTACAGGATGTACTGGAAACACTGGAACTGAAAGTGTAGCAAAACTCGGTGAACCTCTTGAAGATGAAACCAATATTCTAAAACTTGGTGAAGCTGAATGTAAACATGGTTGTCTTTTTGATGGTCTGCCTCTCCTTCTTGGTGAAAATACTAATGATTTTATTCTAAAAATAGGCGAAACTGATTTATTTCTTGAAGGTCTACCAAGTGTTCTCTTAGTTGCCCTTCCTCTTCTCCTTGGTGAAGACAGTTGTAAGTATTCAACTAGAGAAGAAATTCTTCTTGTCTAAATGTTTCTCATAAGCTACTTGCACTTGATCTGCTCAAATATTGAGAATGAAGTCGCCAGGTATATGAAACTTTAACCTCTAAAAGGCTGAAGAACTATTGTATATACCAGAACAACAGCTTGAAACTGTTGAATTTTTACTATGAACTATAATTCAGAGTACCATCGGGCATGCCAAAAATTGTTATCACAGGGACTTGCACCCGCATGCAAAGCTATAAAACTCTACAATCCTTTGTAACATTGGATTACTTTCAGGTTGTGGGTATCTTATTCGAAAGTAAACGTCTGGATTCTAGGTTGGCTTCCTATATGGTTTTCTGATTATGGACTTAATAACTTGCTTGGAAAAGGGAAAAGGCTGAAATTGATATGAAACTAGAAAATAAAATGTTGTGATTTACTGAAAAGAAAATGACTTGTAGACCTAAACACAACTAGGCTTCTCAAAATTGTTAACACAACCCAATCTGGGCATTTTACACACATAATTAATTCATTAAAAGGCTCTGTTGAATCTCTCTCTCACAAAGGAAAACAAGGTTTTCACAATCCAAAAGAAAAGATATACTTTACAAGCATAATTAATAACCTGCAACAAACTACCTTTTATGCACGTGCAAAGGTAAGTGAGACATAAATTTAAAGGTTTCTAAACAAAACACAATAAACTTGCATCAAATCACTATAACACACAAGGCATCAAAAACTAAGAAGGGAAATATTTGTTTTGACAAAACACTTGAAGGAAATTTTGCAATAAGCAATGTTTGATAACCTGTAGAACCTATTGAATATATTAATCTGAAACTGAAAGATGAGTTACAAGATATTTCTCTTTGTAGAATGCAAAGGCTGAAAAATAAGAACTAAAGGAAAAAGAATAATAACTTCTTTCCAATATATACAATAAGGCATGCGTAAAGAAGCCAAGAGGTGGAACTCTATGAGAACTAAAAGTGAGAAAAAGGCAACATGCTTCTCATGAGCAAGAACAAAAATTCCTTAAAAAAAGGCCCTTTGATGTAGTGAACTAAGCTCAAACAACAAAAAACTCTGCCTCATATCTTGTCCAAGTGAAGTGCAATTCATAATGGCTCAAATGTGCATGGAGGTGGCATTGAAAGTGAACTAAAGGTGTGAAATTCCATTCATGATCAAAGATGAAAACCTCTAAAAAAGGGCTAGAAACTGGAGCAAACTGCACTTTCACCGTCTCAAAATAGTCAACCATGCATGTTGATCCAAAAGAACTCCAAAAATACTCCTCCAACTAAAGATGTAACTCAATTCGCCTCATGCATGGAAAACTAAAAATCATGCAATATCTCCACTTCACATGCATGTGAAAGGGAAAAAAATTAGTATTTCCCCCTTTTGACAATAGTTGTTTTCAAAAATTATTAAAAGCAATCAATAATATTGTATTTAATAATTTTGAACACAGCTTTACAAAATAAAATTAAAAGGGGAAAATACTATATATGATTTTGCAAGAAAATCACATTCTCCTTATGTCTCCCCTCCATGCATATTCATACTTAGCATATTTTGGCATAAATCACACCATCATCCCTAGCATATCTTTGCATCGGCCATATTGCATGCACTTAGCATATATTTCAATGCTATATTGAATATTACAATGTTTTTAAGCCCAGGCAAATTGCATGTTTTAACATTTATTAAACACTGGCATTTTTGTCTAAGGCATATGTGGCAACACTGACCACATTATACCTAGCATCTCCAACCGACCAAGTTATTTCATGGAATCAAAAGGTATATTGTGTGGAGACCACGGGGAATTAGAACATAATAATTTTGTTTTAAAACAGTCAAAAAATCCATGAGCCCGTGCAAGGAAAAAGGATGAAAGATAGGCAAACCCTAATCGTTTCATCATTTTTTATTTTGGTGTTGCTTGGTGAGGAAGAATAGAGAGATTCGTTGCCATGCTAGGGTTTGGAGAGCTTGAACCAGTGATTTTTGTCTCTATAACAGTGGATTCTCTCTTCCTGGAAGTGAAATACTGAGGTAGGCTTCGGCTTCTTGCTATTTTTACCTCCATAGAATGGTTTATTCACTATTTTTTTTTGTGTATCTTTCGCCACCATGAAAGTTTGTCTCTGTAAGCTTTGTATATCTTCTCCTTTTAACCTTTGTCTGAAATTTTTGTCTATGTAGCACTATGCAAGTTGTATCGATGGCTTTGACCTACTCTTGGAAACCATTTTTTTTGTGCTTAGCCGATGGGTTTATGCTGAGCACTCCCTTATTACGTGATCATTCTGAGAAAAAATAAACAAAGAAATGCTCCTTTATACTCTGTATTTTCTGAATAACATTCATATTTCCTTAGATTCATGGTCGCGGTTGTATATTTGATAGGTATGGCTATGGGTTTGAAAAGATTTATAATTTGGAGACACTTTGTTGTACACATTTTGTTCCTGAAGGGTAGGCCGCCATGAACTCGTTAATTTACCTCTTGGAAGAAGAAAAAACCCATCCATTTTGTGGCACGCCTTCATGAAACCCTTGTTTGGATGAAGCTTTTTATGGGTACTAGCTCTTTCTTTGTGCAGGACACAGTTGGTTTTTCTTGAAATCACATTCTAAGCTCCTTAGAGTCATGACCATGACTTTTCTTTTTTTGGGTATCTCCTTGTATAGAAGTTCGCGACCTCTTTTGTTATGGGTATTTTTCTATTTTTCTGCAAAATGAAAACATCACCTCTAATTATTTATAAAATTGACCAGCTTTCAGCCATCTACCATGATTTGGGTTCACCCTCTACCACCTATCTTAGAGGAATATATTCTTATCATAAACCCCATTCAAGAATTACTGAATGTCATTTCTAGTACTTGAAAATCATGTTCATTGGAATTTCCCTTTATGATGTTGTTCTCCAAATGATGCCTATCTTCAATGGCCATAGTATGATTCCTATCTTTATATTCTATGAAGGTGACTTTTTATGACTTCTTTTAGATATCTGTAGATTTCCTTCATATGCCTAAATTGCAGGATCCCTAACAACATCTTGATTGTTTTCTTCGTTCACCTTACTCAAATGCAATAAGATGTGATTTTGAAGTATTCTCTTGTTTCAATAAAAGTGTCATGTAAATGTACCTTCGTAGTTGTGATCCTCCTTTTATGTCTACCTTCATGCATAGGTTGTGTCATATTTCACCTTTTATTCATGACACTGTAATATAGAGGTTTGATAATTTTTCATGAAAACTTTAGATCTTAAGAAATCCCTTTTGTTGTCCTTCTTTAGTGTTTGCATGGCTTTGATTTTAATCTTGGTGGTTTTTCATCCTCTCTTGAGAATATGACATGCCCTTGTCTTGATAGTTACAACAAGGATTCTATTGATGTACCTTGATATTTCAGCCACCCTATACAAAGTTACTGAACTTTATGATATTGAATGTTCTTGGTAACTATAATGGTAGTGAGTGTTAGAGGTTGTCATGACATATTTTCATGCTTGTTCCTTTCTTTGTATAGCTTTTGTAAAATCATATAACATGTAATTTTCCCTCCAAAACTACATGAAAATGGTCGACCTCCATACTTGTCATTTTGTGAACACATTTTTACTTGGGCATGTAATACTTGAATGGAAAATACAATGGTGTTTCAACAAATCAAATGAAACATCGTTACTTCTTTGAAACAGAGGGATAGGTCATTAAATGAAATGGTTGTAGTTGCTTTAAACTTTGCATACCTTCAAGCATTACTCTTTATTTAGTGGTATTTATCAAGCTACAACTTCACATTTCATGGGGCCCATAAATCAATTGTTGTTTGGTTGACTGTCTCTTGATCTTTGTGGAGGCTTCATTCTCATCAAATGATTGTTTCTTGATCCCTGTGAAAGCTTTATTGCCATGTGAAATGGCCATTTGAACATGCTTGGCACCTTGCAATCTATGACTTTCCTGTAACTCATTATGAAAAAATATTGGTCTTCTCATGTGTTACTGTTCTTTATGAAGCTATCTTTTCAAACAGAAAATACTCTTTTAAAGCAATCAAATTTGTTTCCTTGTTTGTCTCAAATCCCTCTTAAGACTTAGAGGGCAACATGTTGGGCTCTACCCTTGTGGGATCCCATTTTTCTCCACATGCTGAAATCTTGAACATGATGAATCAGTGATAAAGTATGTACCTGTTACCTGCATAGTAAACAAACATGTTAGATAAATCATTGAAGCTAGAAGCTTCCATTGAACTTTATGCCTTTTGAACAATGAAATAATCTGATGGATGCCTGATTGGATGTGTGTTATATTTCTGTTGGTAATGTAGGCATGAGGTAGCATATGATTTTCATTTCTCTAACACCACCTTTCATCATACTTGCACATGCTTTTGGAGCTTGGATATGGATCAATTCGAAGGAACAACAACTAAAGACTTCAAGTGTAATGATGATTCGTCATTCCAGGCAATGACGAATCACCTTCTATCTTATGCCTATGTTATTTCCAGTTGTATGATATACAATCTTTTCTTATATTCATTATTTGATTTGAAAATCAAATGAAGCTACTCCCATGGCTCGTGTGGGACGTTGGTTTTTACAATATGAATAAAACAGCAAACATTATGCAATTTCATGATTCTTCTATTATGATTAGTTGCATAATAATACTGAAAATTCAAGAATAATCAAATGTGTTTCAGCGATGAATACTTAGTAGAAAATTTTATAACCACCTGTGTACCTTTGAATACTGAAAGCAAATAAGCTCTACCTATTTTGAGTTGTAGCTAAAAATAGGTAACAAGTTCTCTCCTTACAATGTCTCTTCCCATTGCTACAAGTCAATCACCTATGTCACATTTTTTTTGTAATCTATTCTTAGATACTCTTCTCACCTCTGTTGCTTTATTCTCTATTTATACTATTCTTATTTTCTTTGTGACCAATAGAGGGAAGTGAAGAAAATTGAATGCGGTATGTATGGTTCATAAAAGCTTGTGTAATAACAATAAAAACATTTTTTCTTCCCCCCAACTTATTTGTGCATGAATATGAATGCATATGAAATTAATAGTTTTAAATGTTAATTATAGATGGTTAACTCGAAAAGTACCTATGATCACATGGAGTGATTGGAAATTTTGCAGATGTGAAGAGGATTGAATGCCATCATACAACTTGGTGAAAAATATTTGAAATGATAGGACTTTATGTTGAATTACGATAGGTTGTCATGTGTGAAAAAAAAAAAAATAACATAGCATGAGTTATAGAACATGTCCAAGAATTTTTAGTAGTGGATGAAAGGTTGTGGAAATGATGTTTTAGGAAGAGTGGAATTTATTTTGCATCATATGTGTGCTAGAATGAATAGGTTGCATTATATGAAGGTAAGTGGTGGTGGCTATGGGTATGGATGAAATGTAATGTGACAAGTGCTACAAGCAAAATGATTGGAATGAAAGGAAGTGTTATGAGGCATGTTGGAAAATGGAGTGTAAATATGTGTTAGGGGTAGCTAAAGAACAATCAAGTCCTATGTAAATGGTGTTCCTCAAGGCTTGTTGCTATAGGTCCCATGAACTTCTGATGCGGGTTCAAAAAAATAAATTTTTGTGATCATAACTTATGCAAGTGTTTGCATGTGATAAGTGTTGGTTTATGAGTAATTATACCTTGGAAATATCTGTGTGACTCATCGACTGAGACTTCACTTTATGTGTTGCTTGTATCTACAGATTTATTAGGTAATTTTGGCTCAAATTAATTTTGTAGAGAATGTAAGAAGTCATTTTTAATGATTTCTTATAAAGCTTTAGTCTATGGCCATTTACTAAGAGTGAGAATCTTACTACATCAATGGTGGTTAGTCGATCTGCCCCATTAGGAAAAAAATTTTGAATCTCATAGGGGTTGATCCATCTTGTTTTTAACTTCTCCTTATGGTATTTATATCTTGAGTCATAAAGCAAGGCCCAATCACTTGTGTTGAATTGTTAAGTCTTTATGAATTGATCATGCCATCATATCCTCTATTTTTGTATTATCTCGGTATGATGAATTTCCTCAATCTGTATCTCATCTAAAGCATTAAGATTATACAATATCTCTTTTTGTGTTATAGATATATCCATTCATAATTGCATTGTTGTTCAGAGAGCTTTATATTAAATCTCAATGGGAAGGACAACCTTCTTTCCATACACTAGTTCATATGGTGTAAACCCTATTTTATTTTTCCAAGTTTTCTTGTAAGCGCAAATTTCTTCAAGTAACCTTGTTGCCTAATCCTTCTTATGAATTTGTACTATTTTGGTAAGAATACTCTCTATTTCCCTGTTGGTAACTTTCACTTGACCATTAGCCTGGGGGTGGTAGGCTGTATATTTATTGTGTCCAATATCATATTCTTGTACTACTTTATTGATCAGGTTAGAAGTGAATTGAGGCCCTTGGTTTGTTACTATTTCTTTAGGAACGCTATACCTTGTAAAGATATATCCATAGAGAAACTTAGAAACATTTCCATCCCTTAAAAATCATAGGGATTTTACCTCCGCCCATTTTGTAATATAATCTATGGAGACCAAAATATATTCCTTGTTATTTGATATTGGGGCTATGGGACCAATAAAATCTAGTCCCCATTTTTCAAATGGTGCAATGACTAGTTGGTTTTGGAGTGACATTCCATCAGTCTTAGTATGCCTTCCCATCCTTTGGCATCTATCACATCTTCATTTGTACTTGATTGTCTCCTTGTGAAGTGTAGGCCAATAGTAACCCGTGTTCAAGATTATGAGAGATGTCCTTTTAGCTAAAAAATACCCTCCACAAGGTTCATCATGAAATTTTATCAAAATTTCATAGACTTCATCATCCCTAATGCATCTTCTCATTATGTTATCAGGCCTTATATAAAATAGATATCATGCTACCCATGAATAAGTGAAACTTCTCTCAACTAGATGTCTCTTTTCTCTTGGTGAGAGATGTCGTGGTGTGTTCCCTATAACTAGATAATTAGCTATATGTACATACCAAGTTGTATGTAGAGAGAGGTAAAATAAATTTTCATCGGGAAATGAGTCATCCACAATATTCTCTATTGATTTTATTGATAATCTTGAAAGAAATTAAACTACTACATTGGCCTTCCCTTGTTTATCCATAATTATGATATCAAATTCTTGTAGTATTAATAACCATCTTATAAGTTGTCCTCCAACCATTAGTTTATTCATCATATATCTTATTTTTGTATGGTCTGTGTGAATAAAGACAAATTATCTTGTGATGCAGTGTTTGAATTATTGATGGAATAGACTACAGTCATAATTTCCTTTTTAGTTATTATGTAATTCAGCTCTACACCTTGAATATTCTTGTTGATATAATAGATGGCATATTCTAAACTCCCTTTTTTATCCTAAAACAACACCTATTGCAAAATCAAATGCATTTGTGTACATATATGAAAAGGTAATTTCTAATTTGGTCCTCTCAAGACTAGGATCTTAGTAAGTGTTTATTTGAGGGCTTCAAAGGCATTTTGGAATGCAAGGTTCTAGTTAAATTCCATATCTTTAAAGAGGAGAACAAGTAATGGGGTTACTATCTTATTCAAATCTTGGATAAACCTCCTATAGTAACTAGCATGACCAAGAAAACTTTTGAAATCCTTTTGCTTTTGAGGAATAGGGAGAGTGGAGATCACTTATATCTTGTTTGGGTCTACCTATATCCCCTTATTGGACACAAATTGTCCCAACACCACCCCTTCAGTCATCATCATGGAACATTTTTTATGACTCAAGGAAAGGTTGTGATCTTGATATCTTTGTAGGAATTTCTCTAGATCAATCAATGCTTCTTCATAAGTATTCCTATAGGTGGTAAAATCATCCATGTAAATTTCCATGGAATCATGGGAAAAGTTTGAGAATATAATTAAGACTTCTCTTTAAAATATGGTAGCAGCATTACATACCCAAATGGAAAGACATAATAGGAATACATACCCCATGGGTAGGTGAATGTTGTCTTGTCTTGGTCCTCTAGAACTATTTTAATCTGGTTATATCCACTGAACCCATCTAGGAAGGAAAAATATTGCTTCCCTACAAATGAATCCAAAACCTGAACAATAAAAGGAAGGGGAAATGGTCTCTTCTTGTTGCTACATTCAATTCTCTATAATCAATGCATAACCTCCTTTTTTATCCATTTTTTGCCACAATTACTAATGGGTACACTCATTGGTTATCAAATATTAGATAAATGAACCCTGGATTTTGTAACTTATATAATTTTTCTTTAACTATGTCACGTACAACTAGTTTCATTCTTCTATGACGTCTCACCGGTTTGTAGCCTTCATTAATGTAATTTTTTTCATGCATAGGTGAGGATATATTCCTTTCATGTCATGATAATCTCATTTGAATGTAACTGTGTGTGCTTGCAATATGGTTAATAGTGAATACTATTGTGTAGTTGTTAATTGGTTGTTGACATTTAGCGTTCTACCTAATGTATTTTCTATGGTCAAGGTCAATGTCTTAACAGAGGCAACATCAAGGCCTACTAAATTGGAAATATAATTATGGGGTAGTAATGTATGAAAAATCGAAGAAGTAGATTCAGAACATTTTTAGGTAGTATGTTATGCAAAGGGTCATGTAAGCATGTTAGACAATTGTATTGTTGTGGGTCCCTTCCATAAGAGTTTTAAATAATGTTTTCAAGGACTTCAACTTCATCTTGGCTTTCCAACATTGGACTATGTTTAATGGTCATTAGTGTTTGTAATGAATAATAATCATCCTCATCAAGGGAAAACCATATAGTTTGGTCCAAATCTATATGTGACAAAGCAAGTGGGTAAAGGACTACTTTTTTTGTCACATTTCTATTAGAAATGATCATATTATCATACCTACAACCGATGAATGCATCTACAGTAGCCAACCAGGGTCTCCCTAAGATTAAGGGGTATCCTACAAGGTTTTCTTTAGGTTGTAACACCATAAAATCTACAAGGTATTATCATGAGTCTAATGTAATAACCAAGTCTTCTATAATACCCTTTGGTTTTACTGTTGACCTATCTGCTAGTTGTAAAATAGTAGGTGTAGGTCAAATCTCTATTAACTAAAGTTGTTTCATGGTTTCCTTTGTCATAACATTTATGGTTTCTCATAGCACTATAGGATTTGACCCCAATTTCTGACGGCCTTTCGTTGGAATCTCGACGAAACATTGTCGGCCGGCCGATGATTAATAGAAGTCAGCGTCATCACTCAAATTTTGTCTACATCCCAACAGGCTGCAAAACGTCGACCTCACGACACACGCTCATCAGAACCGCGACACCAACTTCGTCGATCGCGCGATGAACAGTGCCCAGATGAAGGGAGGCATACCTTCA
This sequence comes from Sequoiadendron giganteum, assembly GCA_007115665.2. Lineage (NCBI taxonomy): Eukaryota > Viridiplantae > Streptophyta > Pinopsida > Cupressales > Cupressaceae > Sequoiadendron > Sequoiadendron giganteum. The sequence continues at coordinate 418,794,018 of CM021106.1, forward strand.
CCAAACCGTCGAATTAACAACGTACGTCCATCGCCATTACGACACAAATTCGACATATTGGCAATATCGTTGAGAGATCAATATTGTTATAGCGATCAAAATTGCCTGAGAAGATATTTCGAGAGGACTAGATTTTTGTCTCAGCGATAACTTTTCATCATAGAGATACACATCTTGTCTCATTGACAAAGCACAAGGGAAGCATATCGGTAAGACATATATTATCAGAGTAAGTTCTGAAGGTCTATCCGAGCAGCTATATGACGTCGATAAGATTACATCGGTAGGAGTCTTGGAGACATAATTTAGATTGAAATAGTGACAGAAGTTCATCAAACGAGCGATGAAATAGGCAAGTCATTACGATGAAACTTCGTTGCAAAGATTGCAAATTCGTCGGACGTTTTTGCGGTTCGTCGTATATTCGACGAGAAAGTGCACATTTTTTTCAAAAAACCTATTCATTGAAAGATCAAGACTATTACTGTGATCAAAATTGCCTGAGAAGATATATCGAGACGATTGGTTTTTTGTCTCAGCGATAACTTTTCATCAGCGAGATAGACATATTGTCTCACCGAGGAAAGCATATCGGCGAGACATATATCATTGGAGTAAATTCTAAATGTCTACCCGAGCAGCTATATGACGTCAATAAGATTACAACAGCAGGAGTCTTGGTGACATAGTTTAGATTGAAATAGCAATAGAAGTTCGTCGAACGAGCAATGAAATAGGCAAGTCATTACGGCAAAACTTTATCGGATACATTGCAAATTCGTTGGACGTTTTTTCGGTTTGTCGTAAATTCGACAAGAAAGTGCATTTTTTTTAAAACCTTTTCGTTGAAAGATCAAGACTATTACAGCAATTTGAGGCTTGTTTGTAGCAGCAATAATGATAACTATTTTCTTGGCTATCATACAAGCCATCTCCATCAACAGAGCTTTGAAACCAAATCCACACACAGCACAATGTTCATAGTGAAAAGTTAGCACTTTCTTTCATCTTTGCAAATTGGTTTGATGCTTCAAACGATGCATTTCTTATATTGAAAAGTGAATTACTTACCTTTTTAAGCTTCTCTTTGTTTTGAGAGTATTTTAATAATCTCTACTTAACAAGGCCAACCACGTGAAGGTGGAAGCTCATTTGGCCCTTCCCCCCCCCCCCTCACATCACTCTCAATTCCCCATACCCGATCATATAACATTAATCATTCATTCGTCCATTAATAACATATAACATTCATTCATTCATCCATTAATAACATATAACATTCATTAATTAACATATAACATTTTTTCATTAACATATTCATATTCATTCATTAACATATTTCATTTTTTCAGTTTTTACACATTATCAAAAATATGGCTGTCATAATATGATTACAATCACTTTTTTTTTTGTTTCATTTTTGCAGCTAAAAAAAGCTGAAGTGGAGTATCGTTTTCAAAATCATCTGTCCCCCCTTGAGTTGTTTCGAGCTCTGCTCATGATCTTAATGTACACCTAGTCATGTACTCACAACCGCATGGATGCGGCTGCAAGAGGGGGTCTAGTGCAATAGCAAAGAAATGTTAAATTGATATGTTTTATTATTATTGTTACACGTATTTCATTAATTAAAAGAACATCAGAGTGGTGCTCTTTACCTGATTGGGCCACATCATGTTCCTGATATTGTCTTATAGCCTCATGCTCAACATGTTGAACACCCTCTAAATCCTGATCTGGAGTTGAAACACGAAAGATTACATTAATTAATACACCAATTGCAGTTAAAAATGTTTAAAAGAACATTAGAGTTGTCCTACTTACCTGATGGAGCCACATCATGTTTCTAATCTTGTCTAGCCTAATCATGCTCAACATGTTGATCACACTCTACATGCTCTAAAGTTGAAACACGAAAGGTTACATTCATTAATACACTAAATGCAATTAAAAATGTTTAATTGTATTAATTCATACTGTGTTTTGTATATCACATGAATACATCTAGTACCGGGATGCACACCATGGCCTTCATTGGTAGGTTGCGCTCCACCCTCACTAGGCTACATTCCAATGTCATGTGCAGGATTATCATTGCTTATCTGTGTAAAACAAATAGGCACATTATTATGGTGGAAATTAATATTGAACAGATTGCACAAGTATTCAATTTGAAATAAACTTTATTGAGTTTATTTCCCTGCGTGTTGGATGCAGTGGAAGATTGTGTTTGCCCAGTCGAGACTCATAGTTTTTCAGTCAGGGCTCCATAGACTTGGTCGAAGCCAATCTTTAGGTCCTCTTGTGTGGGCACTCTGTTGAAATCAAAGCCCTGCATTTTTGCATGAGATCATGAATTTTGCTTCTATGATGTGATAAAACCAAAATTGTTTGCAATTTATTATTTGGATGCAATATTTCATTTATTGATACTTACAAATCATGCGGCTACTTTCATATAACCACCAGAGCCAAGTTTGTGCTGCCCATGTTTTTCTAGTCTTGCCTTTGTTGTCTTTGATGTGTCAGACAGCCTATGAAAAATTTGAAATACATTAGATTATGTAAAAAGAAAGATTAATCAGTATATAATTAAATTGTCGATAGTATTACATACCTTCCTTGGCCCAATAGTATCTTTCCTTTCTTCTTTTCAGCCTTCTCCTTTCCATCCGACACCAAGTCCTTCCACTCCCTTTCTGGAATCATGGGGGGATGCTCGTACTTTTTGTTCTTCTCTAAATGTGACCTATATTGGTCCCTCGCATACTTTAGATAGGTACCAGCTTTCTTAAGGACCTTGGTTCGGTTGAATGTTTTATCACCGAACAACACAACTAAACGGTTAACGAGCTCATCTTTTAAATCTTGATTTTGGGCATTCCACCATGTACGTATGGTGGGCCCAAAGAGCTCCAATGAAATATCACTTAGATGTTTATAAAAAACATCATTTCCTGCAATTATAATGTAGGCAAATATTGCCATTTTGTAAATCAATATAATAGGGCGCTATCCCCACTGTTAGCACTTACTTAAAATAATAATAATAATAATTAAAACATTTTAAAGTACCTGGGACCTTCTCTATCTTTATGGGAAGGAAATCCTTGGTCACCACAAATGTGACCGGCAATGTTCCCGTACTAGTAATACGGGAAGATCCAGGAAATGCTGCTAAAACATCACCAATAGTAGTGGCCTTTGCATCCACAGGTACTGACACATGTAGTGACATGTGTTCGCTGCCAGAGGGTAGACTACCGAATGCCTGCATGGTATGTGTTGTTGTAATTTCAGATGACAATATAGGCACAGATGATGGGGTCGGATAATGTGTTGTATGCGCAGGAAGATCAGGATTGACACTTGTACCGTCCCCTACTTCCCGAGAAACACTTGCAGTACCTTGATCATGGCCAGCAACATGATCATGAGGACGCAAATAATCCTGTAAAAACAACACATATTTTAGTTCATGACATAAAAGAGTACAAAATATAAAACCATGAATGAACTTATGTTATAATTAAAGATCTCATGACAGCTTACTTCCAAGTTCTGTGCTCTTTAAGACAATATTTTAACCCTTTCTCTTATCTCATCTGTTTGAGGCACTACGAATACCAACTGAAGGATTTCTTGATTGCATTTTTTTTGTGCCTTCCTCATCATATCCATAGGTTTTGTGGAAAATGCGATGTCATCATCACATAATAGTGACTGCACCTCCATATGGATGCTCTCCTGTACTGCTGGTGCCTTTCCCCGATCAGCCAACTACAACAAGAATATTAAAAACATTATCAAAATTAACCCAATAAACTCATGAAAAAAACATAATAATAAAACATTTTGCTCGTATCTAATTTTTACAATAGCAATGACGTAAACCTATTGGATAGAAGTGCCTGAAGATGGATCGTGATCTGTGCTCTGGATCGGAGCCTTCCTCGTATGATCAATGTCCCGCTGTGACAAAAATTAAATATAAAAAATATTACCGAAATGAAACCAATAGACTTAAGAAAAAAAAACATAATAATAAAATGGTATATTGGAGTCATTAATTGGAGGTTGGGTAAAATGGTATATATATAGTACATACCACCAACATAGTAATTGTGTTTGTATCTAAGTGATTCAAATTGTAATCGATTAGCAACTCTTCCCTTGCAGTTATTGATTTTATCGCACATACAAATACACAGTTTCCCTCTCGCACCTTGAATATACAATTGGGTTGCTTATTTGTTGACCCAGGTCATGTACTATTTATAAACCCTGCAATATTCCCTGATGCTTTTGGCCTCCCGTCAATGTACCTAGCCACTCCTTTATTTTGATCCTTATCTTTTAGTTGTATATAATTTGTTGATAGTGCATACCTACGCATACTTCCTGTATATCGAACTAGCTGCATCCAATCTTTGTAACTGTAACAAGGTCCAACATACTCCATCAACTCAGTAACTTTGTCATAACAGACTTTTATGCCGTTCATGCAAAATAGGCCCAAACCATGTAATGACGATGGTGCTATGCGATATATCCTCTCGTTGACACAAAGATCAGTGTTTATTGGAGGAAGTTCCTTGGGTACCCATTGTTTTCGTAGATGTTTGTACCTCAAGGGCACCTCGATGCCGCCTATGCTCTCATCATCATAAGAACATGACCCCCCTTCAGTAAGAAAAAATTCCATGCGTTTACAGAATTTTCCTCTAATCTTTTGACCTCTAGTTGATCTCCCTCTTTTAGACCTACTACATGTCTCACTTTCCTCTTCTCTTCCTGAATTTCCCTCGCTTGAGGAAGACAAATCTGACAAATACCTATTTTGTGATGCCTGCACTCATAAGGATGTTGGATGAAGTTCTTTCATGGTAATGTGATCCGAAGGTGACATTATGATTAATTTATCATTTCATCGCTATAAATTGATAGGTTATAAGGTAATCAAGTCTTGATAGATTGCAAGTTATTGTTACTACCGTCCAAATGTGTCCATCACAAATCAAATCTACTTAACGTCTTTGTGCAGCATCTTTGCAAGCATAAAGTTACTTCGAATGATAGTTTGGAGTTAATTCTTTCCTCTTTCAACAAGTATTGTAGCTCATTTTTGGAGTTTTCAAGAAAAAGATAGCATTGTAACTCATTTTCACAGACTTGTACTCAACTGTATTTTTACCTTTCAATCAATAAAAGCAAGCTATTTTTCCTTCTCTCTTGTCTAAACTTATTAGGCATGAAACAGGACAACCATAAAAAAGGTAGAAAGGTTTGAAAAATGCAGTCATGATAATATTATATCAACCTTATTGGGTTCTTTGAAAGAAGAAGAAAACCATGAAGTTCCAAATCAATTTCTTGTACCACAAGAGCACCATAAGAGTAAGATGAAGGATATGATCACACCAAAAGAGGAAAAAGGAAAAACCAATCTAAAGCTTTCAAGGGGATGTCCTATTAGGCATCTAACTAGGATGGAAACTAATAATGCATCACAAGTCATTATTGCACCCAAGCATGAGGACTCTATCCTACTATCCTATCCATTTTAAGATAACATGAATGGTAAGTGGATTTGTCGATTTGTTTTCTCCATTTATGAGGCATTGGAATAGTTGGTTAAACATCTATCATTTCTTCATTTCCTCTTTGATGCTCACAAACATATGGAGCATTACAAGTTGCAAAGAAAGGGTAGCTACTTTCATGAACCAGTTAAGGGTTTTATTTAGGTATTCCTTTCCTCAGTTAGTCTAGGTTAGGATAGTTTTTGTTTTAAGTGAATAAGTTTTGTTTGCACAATTAGTTTGTTTTGAGTCATTTGGTAGGTTGAATAAGGTTGGTAGGTGTTATGTGGTGGAGCTTTTGTTTTCCTTCCCTTTGGGGTGGTTTTATCTTCGTTATTTTTCTACTAGTCTGGTATTTGGGGGTTTTTTCTTTCTAGTCGTTGACTTGCTATCAGTAGTACTCAGTCACTTAAGTCATGTTTTATCCCTTTTGGCCATCACTTCACTGGCCCCTTTTACCTATCCTTTTAGTTTTGCATTTTGACTTATGTGTCCCTGTGGTTTTCGACCTATTAACCTTTACAACGTAGCCTTTGAATTATTTTTTGACCCCGTGGGTTATTTCCCTGTTTGCCTAGTGGTCCCCTTTCTTTAAGGTAACTATTTCGCATGTGCAGATTTGTATTAGCCGACAAATGCAGGAAGTGCGATCTTGACCGTTCATCGCACACCTCGCAAGGTTTGTGCTTATGCCACAAAAAATGTTGCGAGGCTTGCGAGATGCTGCCACCTATTGTGTAACTTGGTGGGGCCAATTTTTGAGTGTTGACTGATGGATGGGTGATGATGCTGATAGCTATGTATTATCTGATGCATCTGGGTCATCCCTCGTTGACCTCGTGCAATTAAAATTTCATTTTCAATAATGTTGTGAGGTACGTGATGTGTTGACGCATGGGCACCGGTGTTATCGATTAATGAATGAGGTGGGACCCGTTCCATGCTGATGTGGTACCTAATGGGCAATATTCTTGCTCACTTGTTGACTGGAAGGAGGATGTGTCATTTTCAAACTGTTGTTGACCAAATCTGGACCATCCATCTGGCCAACTGTATCTTTGATCAACGGCATGTTTTCAAACAAACTGGTTTTGTACTATAGTCGTTCTATCTCACGCGAATGAATAGTAATGGTCAAGTTCAACTCGGCCTATGTAATTAATTGCTAAAAAACCAGTGGATTGCTATTTCAGTGTTGCATTCTGGTTTATAAGAATTCCTCGGTGTTTAGAAAAGTGGCTATTATCTCATTTCTCCATTATCGCGATAGTTGACGCTCTGCAAAATAAACAGTAAGTGATACGAATGCCTTCTTTTATAATTTTAGAATATATTAGCGTTGCCTATTGAATAATTGGCGATTGTGTCCTTTTCAATTTCTGGTGAATTGTTAAGCGAATTGGATGTTAGAGCTTATATAGGTCATTGCTAGTGATTTGTGTGCATATAAAAAAAATTTCTATAATGGCAGTCGAGAATAGGGTGTAATTGTTTGTTTTTCTTTAAGAAAACCCTAGTTCAAATCCCCTTCTGTTTAAAATATATGGCATCCAAGGAACAAACTTTTGGGTCCCAGGCTATGCCTAGGGGTTACTCACAAGATATTATTGATCTGTTGAAACCTTCTATGAGCAAGAAGCAAGAAGGAAGGATATTGTTCTATGGACCCGTGATTCATGAAGGTTTAATGGACAAACAGTGTACAATCCATGATGTCGAATTGTCGTACACTGGTTGGCAGCTCTTTTCCAATTGGTTTGGAAATAGAAATTTGCCTGTTCCTTTGTGTAATCCATGGAGACTGGACTTGGGTAAGCTGGTGGTACCGAATGTCTATGAAGATGTAGACTTATTAAAAGATATTGCTGCAAGGTACAATCCTATGACTCGAATTGTCAGAACACATCTTGGCAAGCCTATGATTAAAGTAACTAGAGAGGAAATTGCAGAGATTTTTGGCTTACATGAATGGAGCTAGGATATGATTCCCATCAAATTGGAGGTCTTCAGGGAAGAATACAGAAACACTAAGGTTTTGATAAGGAGATCCCTTTTGATACCCCATTTGGCTGTGTTGGGAAGAGGGAAGAATCAGAAAAAGGTTGTTATTGGCAAGAATGAGTGTGAACCTTTCCCGGTAGACTACTTCGCCCCTCATTTCAAGAAGACCATCTGTGCACTATGTCAAGTTTTGGGGATTGACCTGAAGAAGACTATGCCTATAGAGATAATGTATATGGCTGTCAACCTCCAACACCCTGGTTATAATGTGGTATATGACTTTGCCACTTACCTTGCAGAGAACATAGATTCTGGCTTAGCAGCTTTGAAGCTGGGAAAGAATTGGGTAAAATTCAGATGGTTTTCACTGTTGATTCATATGTTTTTATATAGTGGTCAGAAGGTATTTCAAAAAGATATGGAGTTGAAGAAGATGGAAGGAGATATTGAAATGCCTATCCAATATTGGACTAGGGTCTTAGACAAAAATGATCATAAGTTTGATTATGTCACCTTTCATAATATTTTTGGATCTAAGTTAAGGAAGGCTTTAGTTGTTGATCCACCCAGAATTCCAAAAGAAATTCACGACTTTCTAAGACCTATGGAGAGGAGGCCTGAGTTGAATCTAACCCACAATTGGGGTGATATTATCCCCAATCACAATACTACAATCTTTAGGGTCTTTGGCACCAATGCCATCCCGTCTGTCCTACCTAAAGAAGTTCCTCTCAGACTTGGTTTTGTAGAGATTATGAGGCAATTGGGAGCATCTCAAGATTTTCATTTGCTTGTTGAACACAAAAAAGGAACCTTTTTCCCTGAATATACAGCTTTTGCATATTTTGTTATGATAAAGGGAGGGTGGAGAAATTTACACTTGTTACTCAAGCCATATAGATTGAATATTGTACGCCCTAGGAATCATGATCCTGAGGGTTTTATCTCCTAAATGAAGGCTAGACATCGGACTGGAACCTTTGTTCACAATTTATACTATTCTGAAGATATCATTAAGAATATTTTTGATGAGGACTTATAGGATGAGAGAAAGGCAATGTACATTTCCTATTCAAAACTGGTAAGAAGTAAACAGGAGAAAATACCTGGTTTTGATCCTGTACCTAATGCTAAAGATGAGCTCAGCAGAGCAATCTATGTTCTTGATAATTTTGAGAGCATAGTAGGAGTCTTGAAGAGGAAAGGATTGTAGAAGCAAAGGGAAAGTCACATGTTACTAAGCAGCACCCTGAGATAAGAATCGAAGAAAGGCCTACCTACCAGCCTCAAGGGAAAATAAAAGTGTTTTCAAGAAGGAAGAGAAATAGGATAGAGGAAGTTAAGATGAGTGGTGCATCATCCATCCTAAGGAAATCAGTATCTGGTATTATTGATATGGATTCACCTCTGAAGAGTTCATAACAAATTAGCACATCATCCCCAAAGAGGCCTAGAACTGATAGTATGGGGGATGTTGGCCAGAAAGGTAATGATGAGGAGGATATTATTGTAACTCCGGATGAAATAAATCCATAAATGCCACTAGATCTGATTGACATTGCAATGAGCTTAGGAGCCATCACCCTAAGATTGGGGAAGGATGAGATTAAAGGAATTACAAATAGTGATGATTTGAGAATGGAAGCCTACAAAGAATTCATGATGGATGACTCTTTTATCCATACCCATGCTTTTGAAGATTTTGTATGGAGAGCTCATCTCTCATCTTATACTGAGCAGGTAGCACATGAGAGAAGTTTGCACCCAGAGCTTCTAGAGCAAGTAATTCAGTCAAAGGTCAGAGTACAATTGAAGGAGAGGTTTAAGGAAATCACACCAGAACAGGGCAGAACATTGGTTCAAAAGTGTGGGATATTGCTACTCCCTGAATGGGATATTGCTCATGTTGTAGTATTTGATACAGTAAGAAGGGAAAATAAACCGCTTCTTGCAACAGAGGAGGAGGCGGCATTAGCACTTAAAGGATCAGCTTTCAATGAAGAGTGGGATTCTCTGGCAATATGGTCACTATCTACAGGGTCTCAAAAATCTATTGTCGCTGAAACATCCGATTTTAGTGGTCATTTGATTGTGAAGAGAGTTGTTGATACCCCTGCCTTGGAGGCTGTTGACATGGTTGTGAATGTTGCCAAATTTACTAGGGCAACCATGGAGGATTTAACTAAAAACTAAGATGCTTTGAGGAACCAGTATAATAACATTATTATTGAGTATAATAAGAGTCAGTAAAGGGTGGAAAAATTGGAAATAGAAATGGCCTTATTAAGGCAACAAATGGAAATCTTGAGATCCCAAAAGCAGGTTAGCTCTAGCCAAATTATTGCTGACCCACCAATTGATCAACCCCAACCTCCTGCACAGGTTCAATCTTGGGCTATGGTCCCATATAATATGGGACAAGTGCCTATTGTGGTTGAGAAGGCCAGTACCTCGAGCGAAGATCCTTCTAGGGAAAAGTTACTCCAGCAGATTGAAGAATATAAGGAGATGGTAAATGAAATCTGGGATGCAGCAGGAAGGAATAATTCAAAAATTGTTGATACTGTGTTAAGGCATCTACATAAACGGGTCCAGAGTAAGCTGAATGGTGTTCATATGAATTATGCCTTGATGTTGCAAGCACTTGAATTGTTTCCAAGGGATAGAGAATTGGCTATCCCTTTGCGAAATAGATGGGGCCCTAGAATGGAAAAATTGAAATTTATCGGAGTTGAAGCAAAGCAGCATGGGAATAAGTATCCTACAGTCATGAAAACATATCAATTTTTTAAGACTATTGTTGAGCAAAAATTCCAAGGGTCTGTTGCTCCTATGGAGTCCAAAATCAAAGCACTGAAGGATATTTATGATGGAAAGGATTTGACTCCACTACCTCATATTTTGCATAGTCAGGATAGTGTCAAGCCTTTGCAAGAGTTGAAGGAGCAAATGAATAATATAATGACCACCCAAACTCATGAGATATGCAAAAATGTTGATATTCGTATGTTGGAGAACACTTTAGAGAAGTTATCACTTGTCATTAGTTTCCTGGAGAATTTTGACAAGACAGCCAAGTCATTAATGATAAAGTATGTACCTTATCGAAAAATGGTGGACCAGGTGGTGGCTTTCAATTGGCCATCGGAGGAAGATTTTGAGTCATGGAAAAAGATGTTTATTGATAAACTTGAATTATAAATAATTGGGATGAGAGCTGCAATTTGGTCATGTAAAATACAGGTCTGGCCTACGGTATTATATTTTGAAATGCATTCTCTTCCCAGATTCAAGTACAAATTACGCAAATAAAATCAGCACATGGAGCGATTAAAAGATGTTTTGGTGTCAGGGAATCAATACTTGGAACCACGCTTTCCTTTCCTCCGTAACAAATTAATCATCATTTTGTTTTAAGCTTTTCTTCTCTTACCAAGCAAATGATGTAAAGATAACTGATTAGGAATTAGCGGTCCAGTAAAAAATGGACATGTGTATCCTCCGACCTAAAGCTTGTTTGCTCCCTTGTTTTTATAAAAGGGAATTTTGGGCCGAGGAATAGGTCTGTTGAAATAACTTAAGATACGTAAGAGAAGAATCAAGTAGAGAGAGAGAAAAGAATATGTCTAGTTTTTTTAAGCTTTGAGTCTATTTGGGAACTTAGTAAATCATGGGGTTTTGGAGCATACTTATGCAAATCTTGTGATTGTTTTGAGTCTATTTTCTCTCCTATTGTACTAATTTGCATGAATTTTTAATGAAAAGTCTATCAAAGATGATGTTCGTTAAATTTCATTTGTAGTTTCCTGTGGATTATCTTCGACTATAGCTCTGGTTCAATGGACCTATTAAATGCTTCAATTGTTCAATAAGTTCATGCAAATTAGCACATAGGATTTGCTAAAGAGTAATAGATTCATGTATTGATGAATGGATGGTAATGCCTTACATACAGATCATAGATGCTCTAGATGAAAGTTACCCTGTAGTTCAGTTTCCAGTTTGACTCCGTGCTTTAGGATATGGCACTGGTACTCTGACTGCTTATTGTTCTTGTATTTTTTGTTATAGCTTCAGGCAATTTCACTCGAATATTTCATAAAAACACACTTAGGTGTTATTTCAATTCCTTGTTAAATAAGAGCTGAATTCTCCTGAGAAATAGCCAATTTCTTGAAGGATTATCTTGTTTAAAATTAGACTGGAATTTATCTGTTGTTTATCCACATATGAGCAAATCATTCTCATCATGAATGACAATATATTTTAGGGATACCCTCCTAGATCTTACAGAGTCCGAAGTGTAGGAGAGATAACAGTTTTGTTGCATTTTTCTTGTTAAGTTGGCACAGTGCCTTCAGGACTTTTCAAATTGAGTATGGCAAGCTCATAGAAGCTTCTGCAGGTTCTACTTGGGTTGTTAAAAATTCCAACATTATGCACTATTTTGGATGAGTTACAACATTATGCAAGACTATTTCTCAAGTCTTGTCAAGTTCCAAGAGTCGACACCATGCCCAATGGATAAGTTTAGGCAACTAGTGAGAATGTTTAGCAGGCAAACATATAGAAGATGTCACCAATTTTTTTACCTAATTTAGCTTCTAACTCAATCAAGTAAAGTTGGGATAGTTTTTGCAAAAATAAAGATAAAGGTACACATTCAATTCTACTAAGTTTCATTCATATACACAAAAGTATTATCAAATTAATTGTAGTTCATTATGCAAATGTATACAAGAGAAAGATTGCAAAAAATTTTCACAAATGTCTTTTATTGATAATTACAAATGTATGGTGTCCCACACAAGTTGTGGGAATAACTATTTCAATACAATATAAGACATAAACTATGCATTTGAAGAAATAGAAAGGAAAGAGCATATGGAAAGAGTAGGGATCCGTCATTGCCTAAATGATGAACCCCAAAGTTGAACTGTTGCCTAAATGATACACCCCAAAGTTGAACTGTTGCATCATTGGAAAAGTATGATCAAATTCATCTATTATGAAGAATTGGTCTATGTGCCTCTAGTAATCACTATAAAAATGTGAAAGACAAAGCTTTTTTTTTTTTTTGTCTTATCTTATACCATTTTATGAGAATGGGGGGGCCAATGTGCGAGAAGATCTTTGGAAACTAGGCATGAAAATTGCAGGTTAAAGAGAATGGGGGTGCCAAACTTACAGTACTCATTGTCCCTTGGTTGTCGATTTTCCCTGAGTGCCCTCAACCTAGTTCTCAGCACTGGTATTGACCTTGTTTTAGCTCCAAACTCTTCGTCGGTGCTAGTATTGACCTTGCTTTCACTCCTCCAAAGTCTTCCTCAGCACTGGTATTGACCTTTCACTTGTCCAATTTGATGAGCTACAACCTGCTTTAGTTAGGTTTTAGAGTATGTTAATTAAATTTTAAAAAATTATGGCACCATTTAGAGTAGTGAATATAAAGCAAGCAAAGCCTATTATGGCGCCATTTAGAGTAGTGAATATAAAGTAAGCCAAGCCTATTATAGACATGAGGGAAATAATAAAACTCCTAGGATACTTTGTGAAACCATTTTCCTTGGTTAAAGGGAGGCCATAAAATATAACTTTGGATTTTTTCAATCTTCAAATATGAGGATTTGCAAGGTTCTTAGCAACATGAGTAATGGAAATGTGTGCAACAAGAATTTTTGAACACACATGGAATCTCCTTGCCAAAGAAAGGGGCTTCATAATTTAATATGATAATTTTTCTCAGCTCTAGAATCAACTTTTAAATCTTCTCCTAATAGGGCCAAAATCACATCTTCTTGTGTTTGAGAAGTCACCAGTACTGAACATAACCGTCAAGCAACTTTTCATCAAGATTATAACATCACCATCGATTTTGAGCACGTGCATCTCGGAGCTGCTTTAGTAACCTGTCATATAATGTACCAAAACTCGACATAAATATTAAAGCACTTTGATTAATAGTAATGTTATAATATTAATATATTATATAACAATATTATATTACATTATATGAATTATAATGATATATTTGATATTTTAAGATTATATATAATCTATATATAGATTAATAGTAATTATATTAGATTATTAATATTATTGGTATATTATTAATAATATTAATATTGTATTAGATTAATAATAATTATAATATTGTTAAATGATTAATTATATTACAAATGAACGCTGCTTTCAAATTCTTAGCTTTGAATGAATGGTTGAAGCACCAATGTTGAATGTTGTAACTCTAGTAGGCATGAATAGAAGTAGAGGAGATTGTTTGGGAGAAGAATTTTTTCTAGTGCTAGGTTATGTGTTAGGTTATATAGGGTTAGGTTATATAGTGTTTGAGCCTAGCCTCAAACACTACAATTAGGGTTAGGTTATGTGTTTTCTTTAGGGTTAGGTTTGGGATTAGGTTTATGGTTATGGTTAGAGTTTAGGGTAATCCAAATCATAACCTAACCCTTTCTCTCGAAACCTTAACCTTGACCCTAACCCTCACCTTTATCCTATCTTTATAACCCTAACCACAACCAAAACTCTAACCCCAACCCTAACCCTAATTACCTAACCCTAAATATTTTTTCTTTTATTAATTAGTTGCATTCACTCTAATAACCCTAAACCTATCCCTAAACTTAACCCTAGCCCTATCCCTGGCCCTAATCCTAACCCCAACTCTAAGCCAAATATAAAAACAACCCTTAATCATAATTACAATAACCCTAAAACTTCATTCTAGATATAACCCTAATACTATAATCCCTAATTGTAATACTAAACCCTAACCCTAATTTCATATCTAATCCCAACCATAACCAAAACTCTAAATCTAACCCTAATCATAAAACATAAACCCTAATCTAACCCTAATCCTAACATTATTTTCCTAACCCTAACCCTAACTCTAAACCTAACACTAACTCGAACACTAAATCCTAACCCTAATTAAATACCCAATCATAACCCTAAATTGTAACATCATCCTTTGAATTGGATACTACATCAAAAATTATGTGTTACAATCATTGCTTCCATTGTTGGCTTATTTACATTGGGATGCATATATTTTTAAAATCAACAAAATCTTTTAATGTCTTGCCAAAATTAATATTATTAATTGTAATATCATACTTATAAACATGTATCCAATTTAGAACATAAATAAGAAATATATGGTATTAGTTTCTACAAAAAAAAAAGTGATGTGGACTAGGACTATAAGGACTATAATGAATTTAGAATATACACATAATGGATTTGTTGAAAAGGTTTTAGAAACTTTCAAACAAATGCAATTGGTAGATGCAAAGAAAAATTCCACAACCTGATGTAACTTCAGTAAATTGAAGCTGCGGTTAGAGGGTTTCTAAATTACTCAGGGTAACCTTCAATATGGATCGGTCAAAACCCTCTTGTTATGTTTTAACGGTGACCTGTTGCCACAGTGGACCGGTCACTTAAGTGAGGTTTCATCCCTCTCGGGTCATGCTTAATCGGCCCTATTTCACTTGATTTGTCGGTCTTTTTGGTGTAATGGCCTAGGTATTACACTGCCAGAAATTTCAATGCGGGCCCCACTTAAATGTTCCATCCGAGGGCTGATGAGCCGTCCGATCACAGAATTCGATCTTGACCACTTCTTGCAGACCTCGCAGGCTTGTCTGCTGGCGTCATCAAAGTAGTGCGAGGTTCACGAGATATGGCCATGTGGCGTGAATGGATGAATGGGTTTTCTTCCCGAGGTGTTCGATATGACAGGGGGCCATCTTTTCACCGGTAATAGCCATCCCCACTTAAATGTTCCATCTGAGGGCAGATGAGCCATTCGATCACAGAATTCGATCTTGACCACTTCTCGTAGACCTCGTAGGTTTGTCTGCTGGCGTCATCAAAGTAGTGCGAGGTTCGCGAGATATGGCCACGTGGCGTGAATGGATGAATGGGTTTTCTTCCCGAGGTGTTCGATATGACAGGGGATCATCTTTTCACCGGTAATAGCCATCAATAATGGGGTAATCATGATCTCTCGCACACCTCGCATGGGCAGAGTAAATATTCGGGAGAGTGTTGCGAGGTTCGCGAGGGAGTGGCACGTGGCTTTTCTTTTTGTGCTAGTGGAATTATATGGGACCCATTGTGCAGTCTAGGTCTATTCTTCTGCCGACATGGATTGTCAACATCCATTGACTTGATCTCCACCCTCCGTTTGTTAAAGTGCCTCCCGAATCGGTGGTTCATTTATAGGGAAGAAGTGTGTGAGTTGCCCGCGTGGCATGTATTACTTGGTTGTTGCTCGTGTCATTAATGATACAGGTTTCTTTTCTCCCGAGGATCTCCATCTAATTTCCTCCTGTGTGTGAATAGTGCCATCCTACTGAGGGTATTCATAGTTATCCGGATCATTAACTGTGCAAGTGCTTGAATCACCTTCAAGTAATTGTACCCTTCATACTGGCTTGCTCTATAAATGCTAACTGAATTGTATGTAATCAGCATTGCATTCTCTTGTGTCTACGTGTAGTAAGGTTTTTCTTCTGTTTGTGGTTGCGCTCTGTTTCTATCATGAGTAAATTAGTTAAGCGAAGGAGTGTGAGGTTGGCTTCACCAGTCATGAATAAATCCAATTCTCCCATGTCTCCCAAGGCTATTATCAGGAACACTGGGAAGAGGCGAGTACATTGTTCGTCCCTGATAATCATCTCGGATTCTGATGAATCTGAGACTAATTTTGATTATCGGTACTATTTGGCTTCCCTGGCCGATCTTATGGGAGTGGATGAGGAGGTTCTGGAAATTGAGCCAGTGTCTGCATTAGCACCAGGTCCAGTTGTTCAGGAATGTGCTCGCAAGGTTGGTAAAGAGGAGGTGGTGCCATCGCTATCGCAGGCTCGAACTCAGAGCTGTTGCTTGTACCGGGGTCGTGTTGCTTCTTCATGATTACTGGCAGTGGGTTCGTTGGACATGTCTTCTCTTCTCTTGTTGTTCTATCAAGTGGATGTGGATGTGGATATGGACGTGCGCGTGCTTTGCACAAAATTTTATTTTTTGACCGGTTATTTCATAACCGTTTTGATTCCTTTCTTCATGCACAGTATCATTATGACAAGGAACGTAAATTTGAATTTCATTTTGGTGCTAAAATTCAATTTGGTGTCACAATGTAGCCTAATGCTTGTTGCTCTCCTATTCTATAAAGGAGATTTCACGGCTCATTGTGAAGGGTCAGAAAAATTTTGCAATCCGACGCTTGGAAGTCATACAGTCCTCTTTATTGTTAAAGTGTTATGAACATTTTATTTCAGGAAGTCATCCTGGGGTTAGGGTTATATACAGATTAGTGTGATATTCTTTTTTAATTACTTATATCAAAATAAATCTATAAAATTAAGATGGTTTCTCTCTTGGGTGTGTGCCATGGATTATGAATAGCTTTATCAAAGATTCATTTGTTCAGTTTCAATAGTTAATTGAAAATGTGATTCATTTTCTTGCTTTAACTCAAGGAGTTAATCAAATGCTTGAAAAATAAGTTACATGTTCATGGTTGTATATACTCAGGATGCTTGAAGAAGTACTATCTTAATATGCTAAAATATCTCATGATAGTAATGCTATATGAGATGGGTTCATCGTATCAAGATTTTTTTCTGTATGACTCCATTGCCCTATGGATGCATGAAGCACTGGATAATGTTTGTGTCATTTTATTAGTTCAAGACTGTAGGTTCTAAGCAAGGATATCCAAATACTGAACACAAAACACTTGAATACAACCTTGTCCTCCTCAGGGAGGTATTGTAACAAATAAGTGGGTCAGTTTCGTTGCTCTTTGGTACTGGTAGTCATTCTCTGGTCTGCCAAAACCTTGAGATGATCACTATCCCTTTGAGTGTGTAGGAATTGTAATCTGTACATAGGAAGTGTTCTTACCAATCATGAGACATTCATGTGAACACGTTTAGGTTTACCCACCTTGGTCCTACAGAGCCAAAAGTGTAGGAGAAGTCAGTCCTTTACTGACTCTCGTTAGTTGGCCATTAGTGGTTGTAGTTGTCCTCAATAGGGGTTGGCTACCTCTTAGATATTTGCAACCTCTACATGGATTTTATTTTAAACACCAACACAACCTTCACCAAAATCCTTATTGGTTTCCTTAATATGGGAGATTTGGAACAAGGTATAGACATCCATCAAAGCATAATATGAAGATGATTTTTTTCAAATGTTGTGGTTGTAGATGCCCTTTTAAAATTTATACAGAATGTGGAAGGATAGAAAAAGCTTGTGAACTATTTGACAAAATGTCTCAAAGAATTGTAATCTCTCAATTTATTTTAGTGTCTATTTTGTTATACCCCATGTCCCAAATTGGGTATAACACAATAGACACTAAAACAAATTGATAGATTGTTATGAGGGCAGTGATGAGACTTTTCTAATTAGAGTGTATTCCATGAGATTACAATTATTCGAGGCATTGTGTCAAATAGTTCATGAGCTTTGTCTATCCTCCCACATTTTGCATAGATTTCAAAAGGGCATCTACAACCACAAGATTTGAGAAAATTCATCTTCATATTATGTTTTCCTTATGATTGGTTGACTCTTATACTAAATTAATATGTTCAATTTATGTTTCCTACTTGATCTAACTATGCACAAATGGCAATTTAACAGTGGAAAGATATGATCCTACTTTGGTATAAACTGTATATGTAATATCAAGGTATGAATTAATATGTTCAATTAAGAGATGTTAAATGAAATGAATAAAACTAATGTAATGTAAATAAGGGAGACCAGTGCCTTATTGGGTAAAACGGAGTCAAATGAAAGCCTTTAATGAATGATTTCTATCTAGCGGGTCCTCTAATTGTTTGGCATATAACTATAAACATGCAAGAGTGTAAATGATAAACCCTAGTTGAGGCAGAATATCAAATCTAATAATCTTATTCTTCTTAATGATCCAAATGGCATTCCCAAATTACTGTAATTTATTGAAAGGAATTTTAATTCTTCTTTAAAGAATCCAATAAACCAAATCACACAAAAACAACAAATGTGTACTGATAAATAGAATATATACTTGATACTTCAATTTAAACAACCAAGAAACATCAAATTGGAGACAATCAAATAATCGCAAGAATCCAACAAACAATTGATACCAGAATGAAGCCACTAAATCAATAGTCTTTCATTATCTCCTTCAAAGTTCATACATGCAACATAGCCTCCTTGAATGTCATCATTTCTGAAAATTTAATGCTTACAGCAGTCTATCCTATTCTAATTCTATCTTCTACCCCTTAAATTTATCCAACAACGGATACTTATACATCAGTTTGCAAAAGGACGTGCCTTTTAAAAAAGGTTTAAAGGATAAAAGGTTTAACAAATCCACTATTAACTAATTTCTCTTGAGCCACAAATGGACTGCAGACATATGCTCCATATAATCCTGGCGCTCATGAGTGTCGGTATCTCCCAACGCATCGTGGATCACAATCTCCATCATTATCATTTGCTCATTTTGCTCACATGCTGCATCCAATATCACATCTTTCGTAGTGGTTGTCTCCAGCATCCCTTGGAGTATTATTTCACACTCACTTTTCCATGTAGTCGCTTCCTTCATTTTCCCTTCATCATCACATAACTTGGTGAATCTATCTTCGGCAACCTCTGTCAATTCCTGCATATCCCCTTGTAACTCCACATAGAAATCCCTGTGCCTATCCATAATACAATTGGCATATTTTCAATCTCTTCATTACTAGTAGTGTCCTCCTCCAATTCCTCAATTCTTTCCCGAATTCTGCTATCCACTCTCCTGTGTTCCTTTATTGCATCTACGTACTGTGAATGTTTTCCCCAGAGTTTATTTAACCAAGTGGTTAAAACAACCTTCCTTCTTTTTATTATTGCAGCAAATGCATCCATTCTCCCTTGAGAGTATGCAGTTGACCCTTCCTAATGGTCTTTTTTCTGTGAACTCTCACCTTGAGTGAGCATCCTTGTTGGTTCTGTTACACCACCTACCAAGTCTTTCAAGTGTTCATTCTCTCTCAACATCCTCTCATTATTGGTTTTGTACATCTCCCTTTCCCTTATCAATGCTTAGATTTGGGCTTTATTCATCTTGGCTATATTTATCCCAATATCAACAGTCGCTACAGGATCAACCTCCCCAGCCTTCAGGGTCATGACATGTCTGAATGCCTTTTCAGTATCAATAACAATTGATTTCTTGTGAGGAGGATAAAAGGCTCACATCATCAATGTTTCATCATCAGGATTGTATCTTGATCTTGTGTATACCTTTGTCACCTTCTCTATACTGAGCTTGTGGGTAGCATTGTTATCTTTTAAGAAACTATCACAAACTAATGCAGAATTCATATCCAAACCTAGAAAAATCATAACACCTACCTTTTCAAGCAGCTTCCTCCCCTTTTCAGGGGTCATGTCAATCATCTCTTTGTCCACTTCATCCTTTAAGATTTTTAACAGTTTGATCCTCATTCCCTGGAGTGACATTGTCAACCTATCCCCTTATCTCTTTCCCTTTTTGCTTATATAAAAATGTCTTACATTCCGAGGTCTTTATAAATTCATCATCTGATATGAAAGACCTATAGTCTTCATGTCTTGTATCTACATCCATGGTTTCCTCAATTTCTGTTTCTTTGGTAACATAGGCATACTCCTGAGTCTTCATTCTTGAAACTTTCCCAGATGAGCTTTGTGGCCTGTTTATTTCTGAAATCCCCTTAATGGAGGATAACAACTTAGCATCCACCAACTCCTGATTATGTTTTTCAATCACAATTTCAGCTTCCTCTGACTCCAGGTTTCTGATTATGTCATCAAATTTAAAGGGCACATGATGGTACGCTCTAAGATTTACTTTTTGTCTGGCAGAGTGGATATACCCTTCTGGATCAAAGTTCTTTCTCACTGGTGCTCTACTCATGTTGTAGTGCAATAATTTGTCCAGAATCAGATCATAACCTTCCTTGGCTAATACACTAAGTCACTAAAACACAATGTACTGGGCATAAAATCCTGTTTCCCATATGAACTTAAGTTCATAACACTGGAGTAATCCATTTTCCTAACAATTTCAAGGTACGCAATTCTATCCGGGACAGTTCTGGGCAGAATGAAAGGTGTATCCTCAAAGCCATAAACCCTAATCATTGTGGCGTTCTCTAAGCAATACCAATCCCCACCAATTGTGGTTAATTGGTCCATTGTAATCTCTAGGCCTAAGAAACCTTTTTACTTGTTCAAATAAAGAATAATCACAAGGATGGCTAAAAAATCTATACAAGGGTTTCACAAAGAATTCTTCAAAATGCAAGAAATTTGAATTGGCAAACCTGCTGTCCCAAATAGAAAACCATAATTGAATAGGCAATGGCCTACCTTCCTTGTTGGATTGTGAAATCCTCAGCTCCTGGGGCCATAAACCTAACTCTTGTCCAAAATACAACACTAAGTGCATCAGCAGTGAGTAATTTCTGAGATGGAGAACAGAAGCACCTCTCTTTATCACCATCAAACCTGCATCTAGCTCCTTAAAAACATGTGCAACATAGTCAAATGATTTGGAATTGTGGTACTAAATGTCTGTAGAAATCACCATGGGCACAACAGCCATATGCTCAGGTACCTCCATCCCTAATACCTGTCCCACTGAGTAGTAAGTATATTTTAGGTAAGGTTCGAAGAGGTCTACATGAAAGGGTGGCCCCTCACTGTCTTCCATTGGAGTAGGTTTTCCATGACACCTAATTCTATGCAGAGGTAACCTCCACCCTTTATAAATGGTGTCCATCCTTGTGAACTCACTATCGAGCTCTTCACTCACTACTTTGTCACTGCATATTCCCTCCATTCTGAAAACCTCAGCAATTGCATTCTCAGATACATGTATCAATGGATTCCCTGACAAATCACATATAGCTTTCTTTTTCGAATCATAGTGTCCGGCCAGCAATTTTACTAGTTCAACATTAATAAAAACATTAGGGCACACTAATTTCCCTAAATTGAGCCTCCATGGATTGCATACTGGCTCAAAGCGATTTCTCCTATGGTAATGGAAATTGAATAACTCATAGCCTCTAATCGGAGTCCAACCATCACCTATAAATTTGCATTTGTCGTCCAATTTGTCAACTTCCGCTTTCAGTTGTGCAGAACGCCTAGCTTTAGGTCCAGAACTAGGTAACTGGTCTATGAGGTCTTGATTTAGCTTCCTTTCAATACCTTCTGGTTGCAACTCAGTCTTTTGCTTTTTTGCTTTTGATTGGCTTCCCTCCCCAGGTTTTCTTCCCTTTAGTTTTCCTGAACCAGTGCCTTCCATAATTCAATTTTTTACAAATTTTGAGAGGATGAGAAAATTACTGTAACTTCTTCCAAACTCAAGCCAGGTGAATGCCTTAATTGCTCTGCTAGTTCCCTTGCTCTCCTTCACTTTGAATTCTATGAGACAATGATTTCAATTGATCATACCCTGATATGCAAAATCTCCTACGCTTCGTGGCGCCATTAATGTCTTTTACCAATCGAGACATGAATGTTGCAAGTTTTTTTTTCAAAATTTTCATTGTCACATCAGGGTTCAACGATCAGCCACCCACCAAGACATCTTGCAATTTCCTCGACATCACAAGTCTCCCCGATAGTTTCTTTCCTTTTGCTTTTATATCGCCATGACTTTCACCGAAACAACTATCACTCAGACTTAATGAATCGGGCCAATAGTTCTTTGCCTTACTCTGAAAGTACTTTGTCTCACCGAGATGTTCACTTTATTGAGTATGTCGCCGAGACCAAGCAATTTGTTCTGGTGACAGAATAATACTCGCTGTGATGTCTCTTAGATCTCCCCGCAATGACATGTCTCACCGATACGCTTTTTCTTCGGCGAGACCATGTGCATTGTCTTCTCGACACCCTTTATCTTTGTATGCTTAGTTTTGTCGGTGTAACCCAAGGGGTCGGTAAGACTTTCTGAATTCTCCCCGGCATCGTTTGTCTCACCAAGTGAGTCCTCCCCTTTCTTTATCAGCAAGACTAATAACGCTACGGGCAGTGTTTTAAAATCTCTCTCCGATGACCAAAGTCTCTCCGATAGACTTTACGTTACTCCAATCGGCAAAAGGTAATTTAGCTCGATGTGACCTTACATCATCTCGCCGATACTTTTTGTCTTGTCGATAAGATATAGAAACCCGCATTCTCTTTGTGTATAACTTTATTTGTGTGACCCTTGCTATGTCTTGCTGATACATTTAGGATATGTATATTATCATTGATAAGACCTGCATCAACTTATGTCGATATTTTCATATGTAAAGATTTTAATGTCAGATGAAATTTATGGGGCGTTATGGCACAATTTGAAATCATATTTTGGTAAAATATGCTACGTGAGGATATTTTTGTCTGCATTATGAATCTTTTTTCGGAGACTAATATTCATGAAGAAAATTTGACAGTTCCAACAGCATGAAGGTTTGATGTTTCATGACAGTACTAGCATTTCAGTTATAATGATATATTTAGAGCTCATGGCTCTCCTTTGTATAAACATATCACAATTTTGAATAATATAATCAAGGGTTATGGCGTTCATCTCACTGTTATCATGGTGTGTATGATTTCCATTTTTGCTTTAATTCAAAGAGTAAATTAAAATGCTTGGATGCAGTCATAGATGGATATGTTTGTAAAGGGATTTGATAAGAAGTATTGAGTTAGGATAGAAATTGACACTGTTGTAATGCAATATTGTCAGAGATCTTATATGTTATGTGTTTGAACCTGTTATGGAAATCTAAATATTTGTGAATTAATTCGACTCCCCAATAGTATATGGCACTGGCCTAAATCGTATGTGTTTGTAAGGTTTTGTGTCTGTTTGTCTTAGCTTAGAGCTTGCTGCCAAATTGCAAATTAAATGACTATCTTATGTGGTGAAATGTCATTGTAATCATCTCATGCTCGAAGTAGTTGATACTATTGATGCTTTTCTGTTGTTTAAATTGATATATCAAGCATATATATATATATATATTCAGTTTACCGATACACATTTGTTGTATTTGTGTGATGTGATTATTTGGTTCTTTCAAGTAAAGATTAAACCCTCCTAGTCAATCACAGTAACTAAAGAGTATTAATTGTATCAATAAGAAGAATCACATAACTAAGATTGTCATTCTATCTCAAGTAGAGTTTGTCAGTCATTTACTTGAACATTTATACAAGTTATAAACTACATCTATGTTCCAAACACTTTGAATTATTGCCATCATAGATTACACTTTTATAGATCTTCATTAGACTCCATACACCCAACAAGGCAGTGGTCTCAAGCTTTCATCTTTTGGTTTATCCATTTTATTTTTTACATTTGTTAACTGAACATATTCTAATATAATTCAAATATAATTAAAATTAAAAACATCATAAATTAATTATGTAACCACATAAGTCAAATATAATTCTTTCAAGAAATTAATATCAAATAGACAATACAAATTAATGTCATTGATCTTCTTCTTCATCCAACTCTTTGTCTGTATCATCCAATCCAGATTCAACATTGTAAGGATTGGTCATATCATCATCATCGCCATTGATATCAGTTTCGATAATGTCATCATCCACACGGATATCATCTTCATGATCATTAACTCCTACATCATCATGATCTAGTTCCTCCCCTTTGACATCTTTGTCAGGCACATCATCAACTAACTGTTGATCCTGATCATCATCCACATCATCTTCTATTTCTTCAGTATCTTCTTCTTCCACCACATTATACTTTACCGGCCTTCCTCTTGGATCATGTCTAACAACATATGACCAACCCGCTTTACCTGGAACCTCTGAGTAAAATACCTGCTCACATTGGCTTGGAAAAACATAGGGCTCATTTTCAGCTCGCTCAAAATACCTTGTATTAACCATGGTAAATCCATTATCATGTTCAATAACAGTTCTCTCAGGATCATTTTCATTCAATTGTAGCCTGTACCATAGGACGATGAACAAAAGTAATTTGAAGGACTTAAAGTCACACTCAAGTATATCATCCAAAATCCCATAGTATTGATTTTCTGAGACTTCTAGATGAAATATTAGTCACCTAGAAGACTGCAGTTATCCCGGAATCACAAGTTTTCTTCGTGTCATCCAACTTTTTGATTCAAAATTTACGACCATTGCACCACATAGCCTTGTGGTGTTTCACCTACAATATGTCAAACATGCAAAACTTATTGCAATATCGTTAGTTGATAAACATATTTATTCTTGGTCGAATGTATGTAAAGAAAAAAATCTCAACATATATATACATCAATATAATTGTAAAAATAATTAAATAATATGGGTGATTGATATATTTATACATACCTGTTTATCTCTTAAACCATATGCTAAATCAATTTCCCTTGGTGTAACATTGGAATCTCCATTACGATGAGCTTCTTTAACCAATGAAGCCACACCTTCCCATGTTAATGCGCGACCAGATTGTTGACATCGTTCAATCCATACCATCATCTAATCAAGATTGTTTGCAATGTACAAATGTAGTGCATCCCACTCTCGACCAACTGTATCAAAAAAAATGAAATTCACAAACGACATATAATTAGTTAATTACCACGGTATACGACCTTAATTTATAAGTACAATATACATAAAAACCAAATGTAAAATGTATTCTAATTAATCTCTGGTGCAGGAGCACACCTAGGCTAACCTCCAAAGTTAGGATATTTTAGGCTTGTATCTGACATTAGCCAAGTCAGAGTAATTGTATGTTTGTTTTGGACCTTAGAAGGTCATTTTTGTGGCTAGGTGAGTTAGTCATTAGGACTAAGGTCACCAAAGTTAGTCATTGTTAATAGTTTTTACATTACTTAGCCTTAGTAGCTTAAGTTGGGATTTGAGTCTTAAATGTATTCTAAACACATGAATGATGTTAGAAAGATGCCATGAGGCCTTTAATGGTGTTGGTTACTCGAAATATAGGAGATAGAGGTCCTAAGAGTTAGGAAGGTGGCATAATGATAGAGTACTTGCCAAATGTTGTTACAAAATTGTCATGACAATAGTTTCCATTATGGAAAATGTTGCATGCAACTCGGTTACATAGGATCCCCTAAAGGATAGGAGTGGGGGATCAACCAACATACCCTACAAACATGGTGAATGGCATCTAATATGAAGCAGGCTCGAATTCAAAAAAGAGGGAGATTGTAATCAAGTTTTTGGAATAGAAGATAGCTCTGCAATTTATGTTTTTATGTGAACTTCGAGTGTTATTGAGTGACAGTGATACTAAGTGAATTGGATGTTTTGATTTAGTGTTAGATTCATGTTCATGGGATAGTATTAAACTTTTTTCATTCTGCAAGTAAATTGATTTAAGTTGTTTTAGTGTCTTGAATAGATAGGTTAAGGTTTAAGGGTTTTATCGGTCCTGTCCTGACCAGCTTGTGTTTTTATGGCTCCCCCATGAAATCTAGTCACGGTATTTTCCTGAGGGTAGATGGATGTGTTAGGGGAGCCATTGGTCTATACATATGTAGAGTTAGGAGTCATGGAGAGTGGAACAGTGGAACAGTTGTGTTTAATGTCAAGTCCTAGGCGAGCTTAGAGTGCCTAGTTAGAGGTTTGACAGTAATGAATTGAAGAATTTAGGTAGGGGATTGAGGTACAGTACAGAACAAGTACAGTTCTAGGTAGGGTATAGACATATCCTAACATGCTAGAAGGATTGAGGTTCTGTCAATCCATTTGACTGAGGTTTGAGCAAGAAAACCAGTGGGGTCCTACAAACTAGGCTTAATAGCCCTATTTAACCTAAATAATAGGAAACCAGTGTACGGAGGACTTAGGAGTATAGAATCTTTTGAATCCTTCAGAAAATCCAAAAGGGTATTCGAATGTGGAATTGGTTTTTTAAGTTGTTTGGAAAGTTTGGACATGAACAAAGTAAAGGTCTCTGTCAAGGGCTATAAGAAATAGGTCTCCTCAAGACCAATTCTTGAAACCGGTAGGAAAGGAGTTTGGAGATCCTCCAAGATGGATCTAGTTGGAAGTACATGGCATGTTTCCAATGTGTTTGGCACTCCTGTAATCAATTCAATGTTTGTGTGATGTTGGCACTTAGAGTCTTCTAAGTGTAGGAGAGAGTTTGCACATAACAAAGTGGTGTTAGTCCTTCAAGGTGAAGCACAAGGTGTGAGACTCTTGGAGAGGAGTTGGATTAGGACTTAGTTAATCATCTAAGCCTAACAAGGACCTAGAAAATATTAGGTTCCCAGAAGAAGACAAGGAAAGGTCTTCTTAGCTAGTTGTGCAAGAAAGCCTTGGAACACTTACACCAATCTCCATGACCATCTTATAATTACCTGACACTTTCCTCAATCTACCTTTCCCCATCAAGTACTCCCCTTCGAATTTTTTAATGGAATTGGGATCCCAAATGCGATCTACATGGATCTTTGTTGCAAACTTAGAAAGATATTTAGTAATGTACACCATGGTCTGGTATACCATGTATCCCTCCACCATAGAACCCTCAGGATGTGCTCTCTGTCTAATCAAAGCCTTCAAAATTTTCAAGTGCCTCTCAACCATCCACATTGACTTTGTGTGTACAGGTCCACACAATTCAATCTCCTCAACTTGGTGTATGAGGTAGTGTTCTTGTGCATTGAAAAATGTTGAAGGTAGACACTTTTGCATTTCACACATTAGACGAGGAATTCTTCTTTTCCAATAATTTATATCTTCTTTATGGATTGCTTTAGATGACAGCCATCTACAAGTGATTCAAGGCACAAATATATTAATGAGATTTAACAAAAATATACAATGAATTGAACAAATATCGCTACTTACCTCATGTATTTTCCAAGATCATATATAACTTGCTTGACATTGTTGTCGAAGTTGTCTGGGAGAGATAGAGGTAGAACGTACTGCAACAATTATAAAATGATCTTTTCATTAATATTTTTCCAAAAGTAGTAAACATAATACACTGAAAAGTAAATGCAGTATATAGATATATATATAATATACCAGAATAATTACCTTAATGAAGGTATTCCAATCATGCGTTTTCATCCCTGACCCAAATTCACCTTTCTTTGTTATGATATTGTTTATGTTGGCAGCAACTCCTATGAAAAAATTGATTTTTTCGTATGACTTGTTTTATAGCATTGCTTTGCTGCTCTGTTAATAACCAACAAAGTGCACTTATATTAATTTGGTCTCCATCGCTATTTAATTGAATGACATTTTTCATTGCATGACTGGCTTCCTGAATGTCACTACAAATTTTGACAATTTTTTCTTTGTCATGCCTTCCATCCAATATTTTCCATAACGTTTCTGTCATATTCTTTCTGATATGCATTGTATCAAACAAATGCATAATTTGTAGCTGCTCATAGTAGGGCAACCTACTAAATTGTCTGGGATAATTTTTCAGTCCCTGTGGAAGCCGACCATTAATGCCTTGACGACCTTCATGAAGCATATAATTTAAAAAAATTAACGACGACAATCATTGTCAATTACAGCATGATCACAAAATAAAAATATAAATTCAAAACATATCATAAATGATAGATAAACAATTTGATCTGATGTATAACCTTGACGATTAATTCTATTATATTACAACTTCCATAGGCGAGGTGTCATTCTTCGTGGTTTTGATGTAGTCTCTTCTTTCCCATTGAAAAGATGTTTTTCAGTAGTTCGATACTTATGATTTCTGTGGAGGAAGTGCCTATACTCATCAAACACCTGCTTTCCTAAACTTGTTGAACGACGAGATTTCATCTTTCGACCACAAATTGGACATGCAAATTTTCCCTTTGTTTGAAGACTTGCAAATCATATATAATTGGATTAAATATGTCAATTTTTATAATTATATATAATGAATAGATTATTTCAAAAACATGCATGATATCTAATTCATAAAATTAAATATCGTTAAAGTCATGTAGTCAAACATTATAACATACCAGAAAAATGTGTTAGCCTTGGGGCATCATGAATTGTCCATACAAGCATTGCATTGAATTGAAATTGTCTTTGTCCTATTGGTCTAAATACATCATACATAGTGACGCCATTCCATAACGTTAGTAACTCGTCGATAAGAGGCTCAATATATACATTCATATCTTTAACTTGGTACTTACCTAGTTGAATGAACATAAACATTACATAATTATTATAACCATTTTACTGCAATATATATAAATTCATGTACATGACTATTAAATGAAAAAACATATAAGTCATTATGCAACAAATAAGACAAATGAGATGCTACTACATTAAAGAAAATTGATGTAAACAAATACCTGGAACAATCATTGCCAACATTATGTGCTCCCTCTTTATTGACATCCATGGAGGAATGTTATTGTTGATAACAAAAACAAGCCACACCGAGTAAATAGATCTCAGCTCTCCAAATGGATTGACACCATCCGCTGCCAATGAAAGTCTGAGATTACGAGGTTCTTCTTTAAAGTGTGGCCATTTTTTCTCCATGTCCCTAAATGCAGAACCATCCGCAGGAATTCAAAGAATCTCATCTCCACTTCTATTATGTGCATGGTAATCGATAAATTGCGCTAAGCTTTCGCACCTAAATAATTGTTGCATACGTGGAATAATGGGAATATAATGAAGAACCTTGCGAGGCACCTTTTTTGCTAGTTGATATGTTCGATATCTACTGATATGACATTCCGGGCATTCTGTTGCAAATTCATGTTGTTTATGATATATAATATGATCATTGGGACATGCATCTATTGCTTGATACTCCATTCCAATATCTTTCATAATGCTAGATAAATCTCGGTATGAGCGAGGTAAAATATTTGATGGTGGTAACAAAAATTCACCAATCAATCTACAACAAAAAATAACTTCTTAATATAAAGAATATTAAAGGTACATACTTCATCCTTTATTTACTAGCGATGAACTAACAACAATTAAAATAGATGAAAAAAAATGACATATATGACATACCTTAACATCCGTGAGATTGCTATGTTGGATAAACCATTCATAACCTTCAAGTTCACCAGCAACAATACAGCAGAGAGAAGAGTTGTTTGGGAGCCTTCATAAAGCGGCTCGTATGCCTTCTCAAGTACAGGTAAATCATGAACATCATCAAAGTCATCTCAATCAACATGATCAGATGTGCCACTACATGTGTCATGGATCAATGTATTTGTACCATCATCTTCAATTGTGTTTTCTGGTGCATGATCATCTTCTTCCATAGGATCATTAACTTCATCTTCGATATTCACAACTCCATGTTCCTCCGCTTGCAAAACCACATTCTCTGGGCCGTGATAATTCATATCGTGTGCCCTAGGGCGCCCCACCTTTATAATAATGACAGACACAAATAAACCATGATCATGATCAAGTGATTTTATATATATATATCAAATGTTAAAACAATATAAACATTTAAAAATTCAATCAATATAAACACATATAATGAACAACGTACCAATGGACGATAATCATGCCCCCTTTCAACGTGACCATGCTGCCTACAATGTTTCTCAGCTGTTGTGATTAAAAGTTTTCTCGTCTTTAAACCCTTGCAATTATTGCAAGGACAATAACATTTCCCATCACCCTTTCTTTTCAATATAGCCCACAATCTAGCAACTGTCTCTTCATTTTGTTCTGGACTAATATTATCTGACATGATTTTTCTTTGCCAAGCTTGAGTATTTAGATCTTCAAAAAATATCAAACTCACACGCACTCCAATAATTTTTAATCATACATAGGTAACAAAATATAATAATTATGATATTTTACACCAAAAAAAATCGGCATGCAACCACCCCTGCAAAAGAGAAGATAGTCTGAAGTTAATGACCCCAAAAAACACTTTCAAATGCTAATTCCATAAATTATTAAATTCTGATTTTACAATGATTTCCAACTGTTATACTCCTAAAATCAGAATATTGAACTTGCACAACAAAATCTGGAAATGAAATTCTCAAAATGCAGCTAATAGGCCTCAACAATTAAGGCCTACTCAAGACTTTGTGAAGTCATTGCAAGGTTTCCAGGCCTTACCTGATGATTTGAGCAAGAGGATTAAAGAGTTGGTAAAGAGTTTTGATGACTGCACATCTTTACCAGATATTGTAGATGCCCAAGGAAATGTTAGATCACTGCAGCAATGGCAGGACAGGGTAGATGAAATCATTAACACTAGCACATTTTTGGAATCTTTTGAAACGGAGGTGAATCAAGAAGTAGTAAATTATACAACTTACAGTGCAAAGGTAAATTAGGTGGTAAATTTTAATTGGCCAACGGATGAGGAATATCAATGATCGGTAGAAAAGTATTTAACTGAAAAAAAATAGGACAGAGTCTACAACTGGCAGTTAACAGCTCAGTGGTTATGGTTATCACAAATTTTGGCTATGTCTTGGTGGCAATTTTGGTGCGAGTTTTCAAAGTTTGGCAAATGCAACAGTTATTCTCCAGTGGACAAGATGAACAAGAAGATTCTCCAGAGACTCAGCTATTGTAACCAATTTTTGAAATGTCATAAGGCGGTCCAAGTGACCAGTGACAGGTGTATTTCTGGTCCGATGCTTGTTGCTCCTTCATTTTCCCTATAAGAAGGATTTCAGGACCAAAAATATGGCTAGTTAGCAAGTTAGATATCTTTAGGTCAAGTCTAACTAAAGTTGCAGAGCGAATTTGTAAAGAGCCTGATATTATAGTGAAGATACTATTCTTAGGTTTGGTGATGTGAGTGTTCCAAGGCTTGCTTGCACTGCAACTAAGAGACCCAGCTTGTCTCTTCTAGGAACCTAGTCTCCTCTAGGTCCCGATTGGCTTAGATGATTAACTAAGTCCAATTCTAACTCTTCTCTAAGAGTTCTATCCTTTGTGCTTCACCTTGGAGGACTAACACCATTTGACAAGTTCGATTTCTCTTCCTCACTTAGAAAGTTCTAAGTGCTAACTTCTCACAAACGTCATTGTTCATTGCAAGGGTGCCCATCCTATTGGAAACATTCATAACCTTGCATATTTGAACCATTTTAGAAGGTTCTTCAACCCTATCCTTACCAGGTTCAAGGTTTCACCATTTGAGACCTTAAACAGGCCTATTCCTTGTAGCCTTTACCAGTCCTATTTTGTCAATTCTTGCTAAATTTTTCCAAAGACCCTACAAAACTAAAGGCCGATTTGGATACTCATTTGGAAGTTTTAAAAGGTTCAATGGGGCTTAGGGCCTAACAACCTCCGTACACTAGTTTCCTACAACTTAGGACAATAGGGCTAAAAGGCCTAATTTCTAGGACTGACTGTAATCTTGCTTGGAACCTACTCAAACCATAAACTAAATGATTGACATGACCTCAATCCACCTAGTATTATGAGCTATGATGAAACCCTACTTGAACCTGTACTTGTTCCGTACAGTACCTCTTTACCCTGCAAGAAATCTTCAAAGACATTCCTAAACCTTTAACCGGGCTTTGTCTGCTCGCCTAAAGACTAATGATAAAAAGAGCTATCCACTCTTTCATGCTTCCTAATTCTAAATCTATATACACTAATGACTCCCCTAAAATTTCCACCTATCCTTAGGTGTTTCCCAAGGCTAGATTTCATGGGGGAGCCATGAAAGCACCGATTGGTCAAGACTAGACCGGTAAGAACTTAAAACCAAAACAATTTGCCTAACACCAAATATCCTACTCTAAACAACTTGCTTATCAAATGAAAAAGACTAAGATAATCCTATAGAACACTAAACAAATACTAAACTCATTCTCTCAATCCATTAAGCATCTCTGTCATCACAAAAGTTTGGGTTGTTCTTGAAAACACTGTTGCAGAGCTCTCTATTTTACTTTCAAAAACTAATTACCAATTACATCATGTCATGAGATTCGAGTCTTGGGTCATAATAGATGCCATCCCCATGATTCTAGGGCCTGTTGGCCGATCTCCCACTTCCTATTCTCAAGGGAATCCAAAGGTAACCGAGTTGCATGCCCATGCTAACTTCTTTACAACATTTGGCATCTTTCTCTATGCCTTGATCCTATTTCTTAGGACCACTATTCCCTCTAGATTCTGAGGAACCAACTCATTTAATGGTCTTAAGGAATCTTTACAACAACCACTAAGTGTTTAGAACATCTTTAAGACTCTAATCTCCCATAGACAACTAACATTAAGAAAACTTAAATTACTAACACTAGCTATTTGTGTGACCTTAGTCCTAATGACTAACTCACCTAGCCCACAAAAGCAATGACCTTCTAAGGTCTTAAAACAAACTAACATCCTGACTTGGCTAGAGTCAAGTACAAGCCAAAATAACAAACATGGAGGTTAGCTTAGGTGTGCTCCTGCACCATTTGGTGTCATTCTGTTGTAGGTTTTAGTTTCATGGATACTTAATTTTCAAGACAATACTAGCATCTGAATGAAAATTACTCATTTCAAGGTCATGTATCTCCATTGTATGAATATATTATTATCTTGAATAAAATGATCAAGGGTTATTCTGTTCATCTCACTGTTATGGTGTGTGATTCTCATTTTGGCTTTAACTCAAGGAATTAATTAAAATGCTTGAGTGAGGTTATAGGTGACTATGTTCATATAAGGATTTGATAAGTACTATTGGGTTAGAATATAGATTGATGGTATTGTAAGGTAGTATTATCTGAGATTTTATATGCTATGTGTCTAGAAGATCAACTTGGTTATAGTAAAAAAACAACCAACACCTTTGATATTATCTAGCTATGGCTCCCAAATCTATTGCAAATTGATCATTAGGGTTAAAATTGAAACCTTGCAAATATAATCTTTGTCCAAATCCATCAAGAATTTTCCATCAGTTATAAACAATTCCCTTATAAAGAATTTGTGAAGCCAGGTCTAAAATCTGGAAATGAAATTCTAAAAATGCACAAGACTATAAATGAAATCTGATGAGATGTTGCTTTCAAATATGATTTTCAAACCTGGAAGTACAAATCTGACTTCACAAATTAATTCTGGAAAAAGACAATGACTTCCCTCAACCTGGCGATATCTTCTTGAGTTTCTTTTGATTTTCCCCAAAAAAATCGTCGAGCAAAACATTGTCGCAATAAATAGTCGAGCTCATTTCAATTTACGCCTGCCACAATTTAACTTTGTAGGACCGCCCCAATTTTGGCGAAAGATCTTCATCGAAACGTACACAAAACAACAGCTCGTCGAAATTTCAACGAACGTTGGGGTAAAAATTTTTAAAAAAATGGAAATTCGCACAAGTGCCCGATGATACATCTGATTATATAGGTTTTGTCGGAAGGTTTCATCAGAAATTGGGGTCAAATGAGTTAGTGTAGGTCAATTAAGGTGTTTTTGATGAGAGTTCCATTGATGTGAACATCTACTATAGGGCTCCTAGGGTTTTCATATTTAAGAACAACTATATTTCCTAGCATGATGTCAGCAAGTTATCCTAAAACATGCACAGTATGGGGGTCCTTTCATTTTCTACCTAACTTCTTAAGGCATAACTCTCTCATTGTTTGTGTATATATTGGCAATTCCTTAATTTCTTAAATCATGCCTATTTTTATGCAAATATTTTTTAGTTGGCCTAACAAGTCAAATTTAGTTTCAGAATGATGCTTTTGTATAGTTAGTCTTTCAGGGAATGGTGGTTCTGGACTTATGATATTTAGGTGAGCTTGACTTCGTTCAATTTCCCTTGGTTGTTTTTTCCATTATTTCTACTAGGGGCTCTTCATCAGTAAGTTATGTGATGTGAGGAGATGTAGGCCCAGCTAGCATTTTCCTTGAACAAAGATGGACATCACTCACCTCAACCCCATAGGTTGGGTACTAGATAGTGTCATTATAAACCTATTGAATAGGCTTATTTTTAGGGTTAGGTGTAGGTTGGGCTAGCATCTGAGGTTTTCTTGGCTATGGTGGTGTAGCCATGGTTGGATTTGGCATTATAGCAAGTTGTTATGGTTGCAATGGTTGTTGTGGTTGTGGGTAGTTTGTGATTGAATTTTTCCATTATTGACCTTTGCACCACTATGATGGCCATTGGTTTTATTGGGGTGGCCACTAGAATTTATAATTTGGGACTTGATAAGGTTGTGGTGCTCATATCCCCTGTTGTTGTTGAGTCCAATTGGATGCTTGGGGAATTGGCCATGGTGGATTCTATATATTGGTCCAGGGTTGACAGTTCCAATTTGAGAAGTTTGCATTACTACTTAGAAATGACATATTGTAAGACAAGGGGTCTTAAGGCATAGCTTTTCTTGGTTTCCATGGTTTACATTGAGTGATTTAAAACACTTGGCCTTCTTAATTCTCTAGGGCATGAAATTTTGGCTTCCCTTGCTTTTCTTCAGAGATGCTAGCCATCTTGTATTTGTAGTTGATCCTCTTCTGGTGGCAATGTGGATAAAATTTTGTTAGGGCTGCCTAAGCTTCTTCTTACTTATTTTTTACATACAAGGTGTCCAATTAGGTAGTGAAGTGGCTAATGATTTCCTCCTTCATATTGGATAGGAGATTGCTAAGTTCTACTCTGGAAACTCTAGTGGATGTCCTATTGAGAGAAGAGGTTATGTCTCATTTGGTCTTCTTTATGAATGATCTAGAGTATTTTTTGCACACCTTGAAAATATCATCAAAAGGCATTTAAGATATGTCTCTTTCTCCCATGATATTTATACCATTCCTACAATCTTCATGGACTCCTCTCAAAAATAACAATTTTAAGGATTTAGGAGAGAGTCTATTTTGAGGTGATTTCTTTAGATAGAATTGAAATCTCTCCACATAATCCTCTAGTGGCTCATCTTCTCTCTATGACATCCTAAATACGTCATCCATCTCTTTTTATCCCTTTCCAATAATCCTGATATTTCTCCAAGAATTTGGTTTTCATTTTCCCTAGTTGGGGACGACATTTATCGCCAATCTCATAAACCAACAAAGAGTAGCATCCTTTAATGTGGTTGGAAACAATTTGAGCTGATGTGAATTTGTAGTATAGTGATAACTTTGACACAACACATCAAACTCAAAAAGAAATGTGTTTGAATCCTCGATGACTAATCCATAGAAAATGGGTAATGTTGAAGGAGGTATATTCTTAAGAGCAACAACCCTTTCTTAGTTAGTTATAGGAAACTCAAACATCACATGCTATGTTGGGTTGTGTGGCCACGGCTTCCTTATCCATGATGTCAAAATGTCTTTTGGAAGTCTCCTTTGTGCTTGGGGTGGCTACTAGTGTGAGGGATAGTTCTTCTTCATTAATTCCCTCAATATGTTTGCTACTTACACTAATGCCTTCAAATTATTTGTGAGTTGAGGGGACAAATCTTCCCAAAGCATAAATAGTTCTAGCTCTTTGAATTGGTAGTCCCTGCACACTATTAGTAAATAGTTTTTCTATTGATTCCTAAATATTGTATTGGTCCTAATGCTGAAATAAAACTTGTTATTATATGAAAGCTTAGAAATAATTTAAAACACACATAAGAATCCTAAAATTAGCAGCATCCTTGAAAACACTGCCAAAAATGTAGAGCTTCCTCTAATGCCCAATTAACTGGTTCTAGTGATTGTGCACACAACTTAGTAGACCTAAAGATCCCTAGACTAAGCAGTTCATCACTTAAGAGAGGGCTTCACTAAATCATCAACCAGAGAGTCATAAACTTCAGATGATGTTGGAAACATATATTCATGAATTCTAAGCATCCTACATTAGTTGAGTACAGGTGAATGAAACACAAATAAATTTAGTAAAATATTTTAACTAGAATAAACTTGTATTTCTTAAAATAGAGTAAATGAATACAAACAACTACCTTTTCTATGATTACTTAATGCTTATGACTGTAACTAATTAACTGTTATATTGCAATATGTCCTAACCTAATTAACCTCTAGATTACTGAAAAGAGTATCAACTACATATTCAAATTCAAAATTTATAATACATCATTCATAATCACATGAACTGAAAAAATATCAATTAAACTTAATATATAACCTAATCTACCAATCTAAATTAAAGTGGTTCAGTAGTACCTCAAGTGGCCCTTGGTTGATTTGTTGCATCCATAAAATTTCTTTAATCACTCACTCAGAAAAACATGTTATCAAGGCATTTCTTCTTTATTGCATTCTTAATCATACACAAAATTGTTGAACATAATCTAACAATAAATATTATTCAATATAACACATATATGATCTAGATCTTCTCCTTGATAGGGTGCCCCACTATATAAGGTCCATGAGGGAGTCTAATTATTTCTGAACTGAAAACAAACTTAAAGAAGATGTTAACTCTTCCTCAAGAATAGGAAGATGGCTGAATTTTTAAAACAAAAAATAATAACTATCAAAACAAGAGTATAGAAATCAAAAAAGGACTTTGTACACAAACAATATTAACCACTATAATAGAAAATGTGTCCTGGAAAACTAGTTTTTATTATAATTTATATTCTTATTAGGAAGAGACTTCTTCTCTTACATTTCTTATTAAAAGATAAGAGTGATTCTTAGCCATGCATGCTTTGATCCTTTAATGATTGCCTCCATATTCTTTTGAAAGTGATCACACTATAGTAGATTGACTCCTTTCATTGAAGACTAATCCTTATGCTACGGGTTGAGAAACCCATTATTGTGAGTTAACACATGTTTCTTGTTGAAAATGTTATTCTATATTCTTCAAAGCATTTTCATTGTTAACAATTATAATTAAACATAAAATCCTATTAAACTCATGAACATTCATAACTCATACACATACATATTAATATAACATGTTTCAACTTCAAATTCTTAAATTGGTTAAAGTTATATAAAGGTCTGGTAATGTCTTAGATTTTAACAAAAAATAAAGATAAAAGTATGTGAATTAAGCAAGGAAATAGGAAATTATCATGATTCATCATTAATAACTATTATTATGAACAAATTTAAA
Organism: Sequoiadendron giganteum; assembly: GCA_007115665.2. NCBI lineage: Eukaryota > Viridiplantae > Streptophyta > Pinopsida > Cupressales > Cupressaceae > Sequoiadendron > Sequoiadendron giganteum. Next base: position 418,831,743 of record CM021106.1, read on the forward strand.
AGACCGATGCAAGGTAGATAAGACAACACCCATAGTGTGGATCAATATTCTACCTAAAAGTATATTATATGGTAAAGTACCTAGTATAACATATACTAGGGTAGGTAAGGTAACGATTCCTAGGCTCAAAGGTAATATTATTGTACCTAAATCTTTTCAATTGATGTTATTGAACCCACAAATAGATAAATATATAGTAACAGGAGAATTAGTATTGATATTAATACAAGGTAATAGACCCACACTACAAAAATTGATAGTCGAATCGGGATCAATGAGAGTGTGTCTAATACCTTTTTTTTTACATAAAAATTATCATTAATGGATCATATTGACCTTATACTTTAAGAGAAGGAAGCTCATGTTGGTAGAATGTGATGTTTGGTGTATCAAAACAAATACATGTTCTATCAAATAACTTACATCATTCGGCTTAGAAAAAGAAGGAACTAGTATCTTTTGTAAAGCTTTCTAAAGAATACCATGATAAACAAGAGAAGGTTAAAGAAGATCCTAGAGGGAGATCTTAGCGGGAATAACACAAAATTTCTTGATAAGATCATTACTCACTTGGGGTTTTCAGACAAGTTTAGGTGCAGAAGGAAGAATAGGTGTAAGAGATGGAAAAGATGTTGGATTTTGTGATTTTTTATTTATTTGAGTATTATAAGAGTGGGTTGTTAAGGTATATTTATTATTCATAGGAACTTAGAAGTGATAGATTTAATAAGATGTAAGAAATAACTCAAAGGTCATGATGTATAAAGGTCGCCATAACTAATTATTTTTTTCATCTTTGCATTTTCTCCATTAACATAGATTATTAGTCTCTCAAAAATTTAAGAACACCGAAGACAAAAATCATGTTAATATATATTCATTATGAATTTTAAGAGAATTTTATAAAGAAAATTTGAAAGAAACAGAGTTTGATGAAGAAGAAGAAATAGAATGCTTAGAAGAAGATAATTCTAAAAAATCTTTAAGTTCTTCATCTAACATATCGAAATCCTTTTTAGAAAATAAATTATCAAATTCATGAAAGTTTTGAGGAAAGAGATCCAAAATTATTGGATAACATGCATTAACCAAACTTAAGAAGAAGAACATAATGTTATAACTAATTGAAATGGAAAGCATACATGCTCTAGAAAATTTGGGTTCACCAAAATATATTGTAAAGAATTTGATGTTTAAGAAAAATGCTAATATAAACAACAAATCCTTAGATTACCTCAAGATGGCATAAGTTATACTACTATTTTTTTTTTAAATACAGAGGTTTTCTAAAAGGAATGATAAAGGTAATTTATGCTAAAAGAAATAAACTTTTTTTTAAATAACTGGACCATCTGGGGCATCTCTTCTTCCCCCACTTCTAAGTTCGAGGTAGGGAATAGAGTTGGGGGGATCTAGATCCGAACACTCAATCGATGCAACTAGAATCCCCACCCAACCTAGGGGAAGAGATAGTTGAACCATCTACCATCATTCCCATATAATCCTCCCATCATCAATAAGAAAAGAAGTAAAATTGATTTATGTTAAATATAGAGATAGATAAAAACATTATTTCTAACTAGAAACAAAAATAACAAGAGAGGGAAACCTAGCCAACTCTTTGCCTAGGATTCCAACACACAATGTGAAAATCCTTATGCCACACTGACATCCTTCTATAATCAACCCAAAATTATATAAAACATTAATTATGAGTACTAGAAATATCCTAACCTATATGCACGAAAAGACAAAAATAAAAATAGGGGTTGTTTGGGGGTTTACCTTAGTCAAACCCCTTTTTTTCTTTCAACCTCCACAAATAGCCAAATATAAATATAATAAAAAGATAACTTTCAAATCCTATCAACCTTAGGAATTTAAAATTAGTGATATAAAGATAAAATATTTCATATGGTGTCAACCATAGTCTATAGGGAAAATCATTATGCAATTTAAATAGATTTGATAAAATGATAAAAATATATATGTTGATTCAAAGATTTATTCTAGTTCAAATAAGAATAATAAAAGTACACACGAGAGAGCATTACCAATAGCTTGGCTCCCTTCATGATATTTTGATTTATTTGACAATGAAGAGTTGATTAGGAAGCTTGAGTTGTTGCAAGTAAAAAGATCATGGTAACCAAAAGTCCATATTTTTGTATTACAAGAGTGGCTAGGGAATTTTTGGTAGAATTTCCCCTAGATGAGGGAAAGAGAGAGAGATAACTTGAAAAAAATAGGATGCAATGTATCAAATGAGAAAAAGGAAGAGTTTTGTTTTCTCAAATGAGTGAGAAGAGGTGGTACTTTCTCATTTAGGAATTATGACATGCATTGTAAATAATCCATGTGAAAAGTGTGCTTTTAAGTTTTTAAAATCTATTGGATAGTAGTGCATCATGCAAATGTTTGTGTGTAATGTTACAGTCTAGGAGAATTCTGTTGATTTTCAAACCACAAGATGACAATACTTCATACTTATTGATCATGGAGTAAAATATTTGAAATCAAGATATAATATTTTATTATTGATTCATAAATCTAGATGGGTTCAAAGCATAAATGTGAAATTGCACAAATATGCAATTTTTGACACTATAGGGTGGAAATGCCAAAAAAACAGAAATATCTCTACATAAGGAAAAATTCCAACCTAAAAAATAAATAATTAGCCATAATAAAGATGTTGAAATATAGGTTAGAAAAACTAAAAAAATTATAAATGATTTTGAATTGGGAACCAAAATAGATGGGAAATAAATTAACTGCAAATGCTACAAATAGGGTAGAAATACCCTAATACATGACAAAAAATCAAAATACCTACAAGACTAGAGTTAGAATGAAACCAAAGGAAACCTTACAAAATCTAGTTAACAACTCCACTTACAAATAACAAGTTAGTGGAAATAAAACCCACAAGAGATTGGTTAGTGAAGAAACCTATGCAAGAGCCATGATTAGAAAGTAAAGGAGCTTTTGAACACTAGCTAAAATAAATCCACCATCAAGACACTAAAACATAGTTGATCCCTACAAAGGTTGATGTTAGGATGGATATTCTCAATAATGATAGCCTAATGAGGAAGAAACTACAACATGTAATAGAAGTGCCCAAGAAAACAAAAGGAAAAAATTCCAAAGTATAAGGTAGACACATTGAATCTTAAGCATAAACACCTTGATGCATTGTGGAAATGCCTTTTCTTATATATATATAATAGAAAGAGAAAAAGAAAAGAGTATAAATGCCAAAGGATATTTGGAGATGTCGAAGAAAGAAAGAAAAAATGTTAATGATTAGTAAATAAATTCTCTTCTAAGGAAGATGACCAAGAATGTGGAAAACCATACAAAGGCATTCAAAAAAATATTGTAAATGTAAGTATTATGTAGGGAAAAATGTCCCACAAAGCATGCCAAAATATGAAAGGTAAAATTTAGCCTAAAACTTGAAGAAATCATTTAACACACATTCAAACCAAATCAAAAGACAACACCTCCAATTGAGTGAAAGAGTCATAAAAAAGTGAAGAATGAGAAAATGTCTCTCCTCACAAGCTCCTTGATATTTGGATATGCTCAAGATGAGAGAGAGAGAGAGAGAGAGAGAGAGAGAGAGAGAGAGAGAGAGAGAGAGAGTTTGATAGAATGTTAGTTTCTCAAGTATGAGATTCCTCAATATGGAAACATGCACTTGTGATTCTATTTATATATTATTGTCCTTAGAGACGTAGGATTATATAGATTTTTAACGATGGGCATGAATGGTTAGGATTTGATCATGAGATGGATGGTTATGATGAACTTGCATGTGATGAAGGAATGATAAAGATGCGAGAGGATAGATAGTATTAAACCAAGTTGATGGAGGGTTAGAGTTACCTTAACTTGCATGAGGAAATGAGATGCAAGAAATTGGAGGCTTGAGGAGAATGGAAACTTGGATAGGGGATATCAAATCATGGGATGAAATGTAGTGCCCCTCCGTATCGGCCATCCTTGACTTTCAAGTAAGTTGTTTATTGGGTGGCCATGTTGATTTCATTGTTTGAATGTGTTATTGAATTTGGTGGTAAACGTAATATTTTAAAGGCATTGTTAAATTAGTTAATTAAATTAAAATTGAATTTTAAGGTAATTTAAATAAAATTGAATTGAAATAATAATATGATATAGAGTATATGGTTATTAATAAATAATTAAATTAAGAACCTTTGTTTTGATTAAAGTTTTGTTTAAAATTGTAGGTTATAACTATTGATAAAGCTTATATTCAAGAGAGTTTAATTATTTATAAACAGAAAATTAATGTGATGATTGTTATCCAAATGTTTAAGGAGTTTCTAGAGGCTCTTATATTCAAAGTAATATTTATGTTATGATAGGTATTGAATGGTGATTTGAGAAAATGCAAACCTTGTGGGTATTGAAGGCTAAAATGCAATATCTCTAAAAGGAAACTATATTAATGTATACTAAAGTGATCAAAACAATAAATATAATTGTCAATAGGTATTTGACCCATAATTAGACGTATTCAAATAATGTCTCATCAAATATATATATATATATATATATATCATAGGAAGTAGATAAGAAATGTGAATCAATTTTATAATAGAGGGGTGATATCACATGTGAAGAGTTCCCTTCATAAATGACTATAAGTCATCACATGTGAAACATAACCCTAGATGAAGAGAGTTATTTATCAATATGATTAAGTTTTAAAATAAAAATTCAAATGTAAAAGTAAATAATAGGTATATTTAATTCTTGTAATTGCCTACATAAACCTATTTCTTAGAAGTGAATAAAAGATTAATAAAAGATAAATATGTTATTATTTATTTATGTATTTAGTAATCAATTAAATAAAAGACAAGTAAGAATATATATATAATTGATATAATAATTAAAGCTTATAAAAGTATCAAATAGAACTACACCTTCACTTGCTTGTGCCCTCCACCTTGCTCAAGGCACTCCTTCCAAGTGCCACATGCCTTGTCCTTGCATCTTCATTCTGCATGCCTTTCTATGAAGGGTAGTCGACGTGCCCTGTATATGTTTCCACTTTTTGCATACATTTTAGGAGGGGGTAGTGGAGTGCCGAGGCTATGCTTCCGCATTCTGCTTTCATGTCTACCAGCGCACTTGCATTTTCGAATGCCTGCACAGAGATTGAAGCTAAATTTCTGCCCGACGTTTGATCATCTACCCTACAAATTTTGCTCCTTGGTCTTCAACAGCATGAATGACAGCATGGAATAATCTTCAGGTAAGTCGCTTGCCATGGCCTTACTGTGTTTTATGTTGAGGATCTGTCTGTGGATGGGTCATTATTTTATGTTAGTATATTTTATTTTATGTTCTTTGAATTTGAGCTCCCATTTAGGCAGGGGTGATAGAGGGTACAGAGTTGACCTTACACATGCCAATTGTGGTTGCTTGAAAGTTTCTAAAGCCTTCTGCAACATTGCAATCCATGAGATCATATTTCTTTGAAGCTTTTGTCAAACAGTTCATCTGCCTAGTCTGCGCTTCCACACTTTGCATACATGTCTACCAGGGCCGTAGCAACTACAACATCTGACAAATTCCTCTATCCTTTTTGCTTTGCTCGACGCCCATAACATGTCTCAAAGCTTTCATTTTGGCGCAGGTAGTTAGGAGGCAAGCTAAGGTTGTGTTATCGGGCTTTACACCTGCCAATTGCATTTTCTTGAAAGTTTCTCAAGCCTTTTCAATAAATCCGTCTTGTGCATATCCTACAATCAATGCATTCCAGCAACCATATTTTCTTTGAGAAGCAATCACACGCTTTGTCTATGCTTTCACGTTTGCTGTCAAGCAGTTCACGTCCCTTGGCTATGCCTCGCATTTTGCTACATGACTGCCAGGGCACTTGCAACTACAACAACAAACAAAATTATTCTATCCTTAATGCTTTGAATGGATGTCCATACCCTGTCTCCAAACCTCCCATTCTGGGCGCGGGTAGAAAGGACGCTAACAAAGGTTGTAAAATTTGGCCAAATGTATTTGTTTGAAATTCTCTAAAGCCTTTCAATAAATCCATTTTATGTATATCCTGCTTTTAACGCATTCCATGATACCACAATTCTCTTAAAGCATTCTGCCAAGCAATTCTCGTGCCTTCTCTTGCTGCTGCGTTCAAAAAATTCCTATGAATTTCACGGTTCAATCACCACTGCAACATGGGTTTCCTCAAATCGAGCCTTTACCAAACTAACTGCACTAGGAGTGCCTTAGGATGCACCCCTATGAAAGGGGATTGGGTTTCTTCATTTTTCCTCTAAGGTGTCGTGAGTCTATAGGTTTAGATTATAGAACCATAAAATTATTTTATGGGAGTAAATAAGAATAGTCAATCATTAATGACAAATCTTGTATTTGGAACCAATACAATATATTTCCTATTTTCACTTTGATAATTAAATTACATTTGAGCATTAGCTGCACTTGAGATTCGGGTGATTCTATTTTAGATAAATATATTTCCCATGGCCAAACTAACTAAACCTAATTACCCTTCATTGTTTATTCCTATTTATGTTTATTCACTTTATATATTTTAAGGAATAGACTATTTTACATATTTATTTTGTTGAGAAGGAATGATAATTTAAAAAGGGTAAAATAGAAGAATGATTGTTAGTCTCACATTTTGTAGTCAATATTCTTTTCTATTGTTATGCTTTTTATTTAGATCAAATAGAATTGTCGGGGCGTTGTCATCAATTTACATACTCGAATTTAGATATTTGGATTATCAAGAGTATATTATTTTACAATATAATGTCAATTTTATTCAAGCTATATATCAATTGGTTAATTTAATTAATTGTGTCATCTCAAATAAGTCACTTAACTATTTTAGTGGTATGTTGATACGTCAATTTATCTACTTTCTTGTAGTTGGGTTTTCTTGGGGGGTATACTCATTTAGATGTAATGATTTTCCATTCTATTACTAAGGGTGTTTTCATGGACATATAGATTATGAATTCTTTTAAATATGACAACTATTCTAGTGATAAGGCTTGTAATTAAGTTGAGCATTTAGATAACTAAAGGAAAGTTTAGTTAAATAAAGGAAAGTATTTTGCTATCATATTTGATCTGGTAATGTAAATAAGAAAGTTAGTTACCATTGATCATGTGTTAACTTAAAAGATTCATCTCTAGAAACCTTAGTTCTATTATAGTTTTAAAAATTTCATAAAGATATATAAATATACAAAAATAGGAATACATTACATATTAATGTTTATATATTAGGTTAGATAATTATCTATTATTATGATTGCTTTTGAAACGAGTGTTAGTAAATAAGGTCTTAAAGGAAATTAAAATAAAGATTATTATTTGGTCACTAAATGTCCACATTGTGTACTATCTAAGAGTATTGATAGATAGGTAGTTTAGGTAAATGAGTCGCAATAAAGTTAAGGGATTTAGACTCCCCTTTTTATGTTCACTAATTAGCAAGCGTGAGTTAATTAATTTGTATAAGGTTATTAGATGGCTAATTAAATTGCTTGGTACATTTAACATTTGGAATTTGGTTATTAAAGGATGTTATCGAGTGGTAATTTTAATATTAGGGTTGAAGGTTAGAAGAAATGTTTTAGAAAATTTCATTATCAAGGAAAAGAGATTGATGGAACTATTTTTAGGTGATTGTTTTTAATATTTGGAAGTTAATAAAATGAATAAGGATATATTTAAATTTGGAAAATTTTATTGGTTACTTAATCGCTAATTCTTAAGTTGGTATCTAAGTGGTCTTCTGTTTGTATTGATAAAATATATATATATATACAAAGGTGGCATTGATTAATTACTAGATGGTAGACATTGAATAATGTTAGAGTATGACCCTTAGTCAAACTATTATACTATCCTAGAAGCTATTGAGAAAACCTAGTTCTTGTTAAGAATTGATATTAAGCTTAATGGAAACATGCTTACCTAAATGTTATCCATTTGAGACTCTATTTTAATTGATCTAATGTTAAGTTCCATAAGTTTTCAAGTGCCTTCATATTATGGTTAATGAGCTTGTTGAATATGTTAGTAACGTAGTTTTCTTTTAATATCTTATGAGTCACGAATGTACTCACAATCACGTTTCATTGATTGTATGTGCCTTGTTATTTGGCTATAATGCTTGAATAAGTGCTCTCATTGTATAAGAAGTTAACTAGCGAAAGTGTGAAGATTTTGGTTGGTTGTTCAAGCTGAATTGTTGGATTGGTTTTCAAGTTGAGATGTGCTCGGTTGATTGTTATCGTTGTCATGATTATTACTTTTATTCTACACTTGTCTCCTTTGTATATTTTACCTAGTCATTCTGGAGTTCCATGATGTGAGTTTCTTTGGGAACCCAAGTATTTGTGTACCCTTCAGTTGGGAGTATATGAATATTGGCATTATAGTATCCTTTGCTTATCCCTTTGTATGCCTCTGGAAGCAATCACTTTATAAGTGGTCATTGAGATTGTTGTATATTATGTTTTGGTTGATCTTGTGGTTTGGTCTTGCGATCATTCTGCTTGTCTGTCTTGGTCATGGGTCCTTTCTTGTCATCTCCTAGCATGGGAGGTGGACCTTCAGGTCAACGTGGTCGGGTGGAATGTGCTATGCACCCCATTGGGTTCCCAAGTTGTGTTTGTGATGCAGAAGTGGATGTAGAGTTTCAAAGCTTCACTTGGTTGAAGACTACTCCACATTTTGTAACTTATTCCTCATTGATGTATTATTCTTGTACTTGATGTACTCTTCCCGTTGTTATAAGGGAAGCATTATTTAATGTACGGTTGCATTCTTGATGTGTTGTATTTGTGGAAATATGTTCCATAGTTGTATCATGGAACTTTAAATTAAATTTTAATAAAATGATGTATCATTTTCCTCTCTTTTGACGATGGATGGTTGTATGTCATCATTAGGTAATCCTATTTTCTATCCGCTTTCATCTTGGTAAAATTCTAGGTTTCGTAATGTCAGTCCATGTACCTCAGAGGACGTAGTTGACTTTGTAAAAGCATAATTTCTCTTCATGTAATGTATGTACATATTCATCTTATCCAATGATTCCCTTTCAAAAAAAATATTAGTGTGGTATTTTGTTGTCCTTTGGGGTTCACACGGCGGGGCGTTACATGAAAGGTTGAGGTCAACTATGCATGAAGAGATACAATGCACATATGTGGATGTTTTGGGTGAGGTGATGTGGAGAATATAGGTTAATTTATGTTGGATATTCAAGATATTCTTAAATTTGAATGGAAGGTAGAGATGAAAAAGTAATTTTTTGGATTCTAGTGGTGAGGTGGAAATTATTTGATTTTATTTTTATGAGGGGAAATGGAAAGTGTGTGTGGTCTAACTAATCAAAAAGTACATGTCTCATTTAGTTAATTAGTTAGAAGAAATTTATACTAATTAATTAAAGGATTGGTTCAATTAATTAGTGTGTGGGAGTGGCTAAGATAATTAATTAAATAAAATTTATTTAACTAACTAGTGATAAAATATTGGTTTCATTTATTAATTAACAGAAAGTATTTAATTAACTAATGACAAGAAATTTGCCTAATTAATTAAATAAACATATTTTTTAAATTATTTAGTATGATTAATTATCCTAATTAATTAATTAGTGAAGCTGACACAAGGAAATCGATGCAAATTTGGAGTGTCTACAATTAAAAAATGAATATGTATTGGTATGGTGTAGCCACAAGGAATTATGATTTCACTATTATCTTTAATTTATGATATAATGTTTGAGATTTGATTTAATTATATGAATAAATAATATATATCCTAACAACTAGGTAAGTGCACAAAGATGGGGAGCCAAAAATGGGTCTTAAGTGACCACTTTTATAAAAAAAATTAAGAAATACTCACCTTGGATGAGAAATTGAGGATAATTACACTCAAAAATTTAAGATGCAACAAAATAAGGACCATAGTGCTCCGAATATACTCTCTAAAGTTCTACTATTTTTATTTGAAAATGGTAGAGATTAAGGGGTTCAAAAAAGGTACCCAAACAAATTGGTCCCATTTAAAAAACAAAAACATAACATAGCATCTGTTGTGGGTACCTCAAAATGTTAACTTCTTTTTAGTATTTTAAAATTGCTTCAATGAGAAATTAGCTAATAGCATGCAATTTATGCCCGATTTTTTTGATAATTCTTTAATGAATATTTTTTTTACTAATTTTCAAAGTGGACACATCCTGAAAAACTAAAAAAATACCATGCTATCCCTATAATTTTTGAAAAATAATCAAAAATATTTTTTTTTGAATATGTGTAGAATCGAGTCTAGTTTATAAAAATAAAATTTATTTCAAATTTTAATGAACGGTTAAAAAACAAAGTAAAAATAACAAAAATTGGTTTTTCAAAAAAACGGATAAACCAACATGTTATCTAAGAATCTAGTAGCGCTCAATCCACAGATAACCCCCTACGAAACTAGTTCATTTCCTAGGTCCATTTATTTCAAGCACGCAAAATGAGGCAATCTCAAATTACCCTCGACGCGTAGTTCTCGATCTCACCTAGTCCATGTGAGTCTCTCCTCGTTCACCCTTATGAGGATTTTTGAATTGAAAGTCCTTGTAACTCCTCTCTACCAGGAGTTAGTCATTTTCAGTCTTTCGTGCAAAGGTGCTAAAAATCACCATCATTGCACTTGGTCTTTGGTGCAAAGGCGCTGATTTTTAATTTCCTTGCACCTGCCTTACTTTTTTCACTGTTTTTGAGGTGCAAAGGTGATGAATTTTACAACTCTTGCACTCAACTTTCATGTTTGTAATAAAGTGCAAAAGCGTTGCACCTAATTGCCAGTTACATTTTCTTTTTAGTGGCGCATTTAAAGCGCATGACTCGAGTTCTTTACGCCACTTCTAAACTTTAGTTTAGGGTCTATTTTTTCATTTCACTTCTTCTTTGCTATTCTTCCCATCGCATCCTCCTCGCCTTCTTGTGTTTTTAGAGTTTGGATTTCCATTTTTTACACCAACTACGGATTTCGCATCGGGGGTTTGTACCATAAATTTGTGTATTCGAGCCATTTAATGTATGCCATTTCTTTTATGTTTTCTTCTCGTATTCTTCCTTTTTCAAATCTATCTCTTCCTTTGTCTTAAGGGTCATCCTTTAAATCATTGTTCAATGCTATTCTTGTGGCCATCGATTTTAACAACCCTAGCTTCATTTTTTTTACTCATCTTTTCACCATCGCCTTTCATCGTTTTTAACAAACCTAGCATCTCATCCATCTCATCAAATACGCCAGGTCCCAAGATTCAAAACTTCAAAATCTTGAACTCTAAGAAAAGGCCCCTACCTCATGTCACGACGATGAAATTCACCCCCATGACACGAAAATCCTACCAACTCTCTAGTGTCAAGGTGGTGAAATTCACTGCCATGACACCTAAATGTTTTCTACCCAAATGTCATGGCGGTGAAATTCACCGTCATGACATCAAGAAACATCACTAACATTTGGTGCCCGGGCAAATTTTTTCAGTGCCTGTACACCAAACCTCCAACACACCTTGGTGTCAAGGGGTTGGTTTTCAGCGCTCAAGCACCAAACAACAAAATTATTTCTTGGTGCCAAGGCGCTGATTTTCAGCGCCGTAAGACCAAAATCTGCATTTTTTCTCTAACACCCAAAGCTTGCAATTTCTTCGCTTTGGCTTTCACCTCATCATTCACGCTCCATTTTTTTTGCCATATTGCCAACACGCAATTTCTCCATATCATCTTTCTTTCTTCACACTTCCCCATTTTACATATTTTTCCTGACACCAGTGGATCCACCATTCTTGCAGTTACCTTCAAAATTCATCACATTGTCTTCAAGGGTGAGAAAACATTTGTCTCGGCCTCCCTAGATGACAGTTGAAACACCCCCACCATCTCCCAGGGCAAAAGGAAAGATGAAGTACAAATACCAAGGTTTCTTCCCGCCAACTATGGTGATTTCCAAATTAGATGAAATCAAAGATATTGATATCAGTAACCAAGATCTGGAATATTTCATCAAAAGAATTCAATAAAGGCCATGGGATGAAAATCTAAAGGCAATTGTTCACAGTAATCTCCACCTAGTATTTACTTTCCCAACCTCTGCTCACCATATAGAATTTGTGCTTCAAGTTGCAGCCCACTATATTTGAGAAGATAGAACTGTAAGAGATTATGCGAGTCAAGTTATGATGAGGCTTGATGGTGAATTCTTTGATATTGTTTTCAAGGTTCCACACATGGAACAATATACATCTATCAAAATTCAGAAGGCTCGACAGATTTTTTACTCGACAGATTTTTTACAATGATTCAGCTAGGGCCAAAACATTGATCAACACTCAATGGTTGAAAACTCCTAGACATGTCATATCCAGATGGCCCAAGGGACTTCCTCAGAGTGATTTCAAAGAGGATGTGAGAGACATGATCACTCTTCCAAGAAGAGTAAAAGCCTTACCTAAATCTTCTCACTTCCAAGACTGGATGTATGAATACATCCATATAATCAGAAGAAAGAAAGAACATGTTGACTGGGGAACACAGATCAGTGATGAAATTCATGAGCAACTGATCAATGTTCCCACCAATTTGAAGTTCTACATGACTTCTTATTTGTTGTATGCAGCTACAGTAATGAGGCAATACCTAGGCTTGTCTAACAAGGGGAACAAACACTCTGTTCTGGTGTATGACTATTACTATCAATTAAATCTGAGAGAAAGCTTCCATCACTTCAGAAGGGTTACAGATGCTTTCTTCACTCCCTTTCTTTTCACTTTTTATCCAACTCTCAAAAAGAAGAGAGTATCAAATAAGGCTTACAAAGCAGTCAACAAGGTTGGTTGTGTCTTTTTACAATTCCCAACTTTTACTTAAATTAGAGTAGGTTGCTTCACTGGGTGCCCCTACATGCTACCCAAGTATCCCTCAAACAAATGGATTCTCATGGAGTTGTGCAAATAGTTTATTTTTGTACACAAGGAAGGACAGAGGATCCATAAGCCAGGATTCAAATTTCCCTTAACCATTGGAAGGTACACTATCAAAAGTGTACAAAAAGCAAAGAATGTAGCAATAGATATGCAGATAATGAATATCAAGACCTATAGGTACAGGTGTGATTTTAACTATCGAGATCTAAAAAGAAGACTCAAGAAAGGTCATCATCATGTTTATCATTTTGAAGACATATGGGCAGAATGAAGAGATGAGGAAGATATCCATAGGATGGATTATTGTAGGCTAACAGCCGATCAAATCATAGCCCATGGCATGGTTGATTTACCTAAAGACTTCACGAATCCTGGTGACATCTGGAATTTTGCTTATAATGAGGATGAGATTGCCAAGAAGCCTTTACCTCTAGTACAATGGTCAAAGAAAGAATTTTTTTACACGGGGGATAGGCTCGCTCCCATTCTACATAACACAATAGAATGGCTACATAAGCATGGTTATCAAATGAAAGCCTTCAAGACTGATTCAGAAGTAGAACCTCCCAAGGAAAAATCCAGCCCATGGCAGGAACTCCACACCAAAGACAAGCATGTTGCTACTCCCTCTTCATCTCGAAAAGGTCTGAGAATCAAGTTCACCATTGGCAAGAGTACTACACAGACCGTTGAGGAACAAGAAGAGACAAGATCTAAAACACCACATGCAGAAGGTAAGGATCTTGCTTCCGAAGAATTATCCTCAGAGGAGGAAAAAGGGGATACAAAGTTTGAATCTAAAGAATCAGAAGAAGAAGAAGAGTCTAAGGAAACACACTCTAATGAAGAAGAAGAATCTCAAGAAGAAGTTGAGAAAGATAATGATGAAGAGCTCAAACATGATGAGAAAAATTTATCTCCAAGAAATAAAACTGGATATATTCCTTCTAGATCTTCACCAGGCCATGCCAACATTCCTCATACTCCTCCAACACCTAAGACTCCTATCCCTCCTATTCCTTCTTCTCCTCCTCCTAAAATAGTTTCAAGAGTAGCACATATTTCTTCCCCTCCTGCAATATCAACCATGTCGTCTTCTTCTAACGTTTTCCAAACACAAACAGTTGATGTCCTATCCAACTCTCCAACCTCTATACCCAATTTGTCATCCCCATCTTTTGACATTTCCTCTGATGTTAAATTTAATAGGTTCATGGATGAATCTTTTCATAATCAACTTGGTATGTAAATAACTGGGCCAATAATGACTAACACTGCACCCATAGTCACAATCCCAGTCATTTCTCAGGAGGTCATGGCAACTCAAGAATTGACAGTGCCAGCAGACACACCCACTTCTTCTCTCCCTCCTTGGTTATTTTCAAAAGTATCCAAGTGGAAGAAACAGATGATCTCTCTTGATGAGCTGGATCTTGAAGAAATACCTCCACCAAAGATCAAGGGGAAGAAAAAGGCAAAGGTTCTTTCAAGACTTCATGTTGATAAAGTCGGACAAAAGTATGTCAAAGTACGTGTTCCTCCACAGTAAGAAGGCGATGTAAGTATGAAAGATTACACTGTTCAAAGAATTCAACTTGGGAAAGTAACCAATGAAAGTGCTAAAGCGGATGCCCAAGTAGTTTTGGATGCTCTGGGAAGAAGGCTCGACAAGATGGAGCAAGCCAAGGATCTATACAAAGAAAAATCTGAGTGCTATGCAAACATCCTAAGGAACATTGAAGGCTCTTCTACAAGAGATACCCAAACTATGACCTTGATGAATGTTGAAGAATCGGTGGTGCAAAAGGCAGAAAAAATTGCATCTAAAGGTAAAGTGTTGTATGATTTCATTGATGAAATTTTAGATCATGGTTCATAGGTCATCACTGTAGTAGATGAGAATACTATACAGATAGCCAAGCTTCAACTGGAGCTTGATAAAGAAAAAAGTATACTATTCAAGGAGCAACAAGAAATGGAGAAATGCCTCTCATCATGGTCGCAGATGAAAGAGGCAAAGCTCAGTAAATTGGTGAAGGTTGGGGTTATTCCCGACAAAGATAAATATGTGGAGGTGAAAGAATCACTAAAGCATGGAATATAGGTAATCAAGTCTTTGATTGATGATATTCACCAAGTACAAGAGGATTTCGAAGGGCATCATGTTCTTCTGATAAATGGTATGGAGGAATTACCAGGTGACCTCCTAGATGACAACCATACCTTTCTCCCCCTCAGTGAGATAACACGAGTTTTCAAAGAAGTCATCATGAAGCAAGTGGATGATAAATATTTCTCAAAGAACATCATGCATAACATATGGGATATACGGCTATCCCTTGATTGTCTCAAAATGCATCTTCAAAGGTGCAAGAAAATTTGCTCATTTTCCAGGAAAGCAATCACCAAAATAAACACCCTTGTAGATTACACGGTCAGTCCAGACAAAGCATTCCTACAGGAGACAAAAAATTATGAGGACTTTCGCTCCCAGAATAAAGAACAATAAAGTCTTATTCTTGTCTCCATTGTGCGCCAATTTTGATGCTCCATTTTATGCATCTTATAAATATTTTACATCTTAAAATATCTTTTTGTAAAGTGTAATTACACTGAAAATATGAGATATAATTTCACGTAGATAGTTTACATGTTGACTTAGTCAATGTTAGGGTTTCCTATTTTTACTCAACTATTTTCCTAAATTAGCTCTTCCTTCTTTTCTATAAATAAGAGGGATCTCTATTGTAATATTTACCTTTTAGTATTTTGCAATGAAGTGTTGCCCTTTTGAGAAATGAACATTCAAACTTTGTGTTCAATTTTGCGAATTTGAATCTAATCAATTAAGAAGAAAGTTGCATGCCAGATTTTGTGTTGGAATCAATTCTCTTTTGATTTGAATGAGATTGGTGGTGACTAGTGAATGATATTTGAAGGGCTTCAATTAATTTATGTAAACTTTGTGTTGCATTCCTTATTTGGATTTACATTATGTTTGGATACTTTGGTTGAAATATCTACAAGACTTTGTGCTTGTAATCATTCATGTTGTTTGAGGAATTGTTGCATCTAAGAAGACCTTGTGCTTCTAATGTGACAAATGATACGTCTTTTGCAAATCCATCATTGAAAAATATATAGAATGGCTTTGTGCCTTCATGAGCTTTCCCTTTTCCTTTATTTATTTATTATCAATTATATTTGGTATCTCTACGCTTTGCTTTGACAAGATATAGATATTGGCATTACTTCTCTTTGTTAAGTTTAAAGTTATTTTGAATCTGAACTTCTAAACTGTGAAGCATTGTAAAACATATTCTCTGAAAAAAAAGAGAAGCATGAATGTGACACACCCCCCATTCCGTAAGTGTAGTGTAGATTGTGTAAATACTTTATTAATTTTACCATATCTTTTGTTAGTAGTAAGAACGGCGCCTCCCATTTTTGAGAGATTTTATCTCACATAGTTGTGGCTGAAGTCTAGGTTGTGTTATTTGTTGAAAAGTTGATTACATAATTTTCACCCTATAGTTTTGTTGGTGACTCCATTGGGGAATGAATCATGCAATTTGAGCCTCATGCTTTCGATTGAATTGAATAATATTTCTAGTTTCTTATTTTTCTTTGTAAATCTTCATCCTTTTCTAATCTACATTCTAGCGGACCGAAATTATACATGAGGATTAAGGGCTCAAGGACTAATAGATCCATTTTTTGAAGAGTTGTTGCAGCGTAATTTTCCATTCACCTCTCCACGAGTGAAGTCACCGTTGCAACGTACTACGAGTTACCCTCCGCAAAAACAAAGATCTCCTCTTCCACCTATTTGGTTTGTCTATAGCAGGCGTCCAGCTCAGGTACTTGTTGTTCAACCAGTCATGGCCGTGCCACCTACAAGACCATGGGGAAATACTTTTGTCCCCCTCTATTTAGTTGCACCTTTTCATGACCTTTTGATCGTTTCAAGGAAACATCTACTGAAGTTCACCGGTGATAACAAACAACACCCTAATGAGCACATCACTGCCTTCTACATCATTTGTGGTGTTCTCTCCATAGAACATGAAGACGTTTCTATAAGATTGTTCATTGAATCCCTCCAAGGTGTCGCTGTCAAATGGTTCTACACTCTTCCCAATGCCACAATCACCAGTTGGGCCACTCTTCAAACAAAGTTCAAGGAAAGATTCAAACCTACTGACGACATGCATGCTTTATTAGCATAGCTTACAACCATGTAGAAGGAGGCTCATGAACCCATCTGAGAATTCATGGCTAAATTCAACAAGTTGGTAACGTGAATCCCTCATGATGCTAAACCAATGGATCACAAATTGAAGTGATTTTTCATCAACACACAATTGCCCAAAGTAATTTTCTTCTTACGTAGGGAAAATCTTGCCAACGTTGAAGCAACACAACAATTGGCTACCATCCTTGAAGATGATATGATCATGGTCGGAGAGATAAGGACTAACAGCAAGGCCAGCACTAATAAAAGGATGCAGGCATCAAGATCTTCAGCACTTAATGTCAGTGCTCCTAGCGCCAATTCCAACTTTACAAATCATATGGTTCAAAGGCTGGTGAATGAGGTCCTAGCTTTGAAGAAGCAAGTCTCTAATAACAACAGCACCTACAAGGATGTCCCAAGAAGGACTTTCCCCAACTATGCCAGGAACAGGAATCAAAACTGCCTTCCAGCACCACAAGGTAGGCTAGCACTTGAAACTCCTCCTAACAATACTGTCGTAGGACACTATGAGGTTGAACAAGAAGACTATGCACACCAAGATTATCTTGAGGAAGAAAATGTCAATCTCTTCCAAGACAAAGAAATAGAATCGATTGGTGACTCCAAGATTGGCTATTTGAAAATGGCAGACGAAGATGAGGAAAGTGACTTCGTAATGAACACGTATGCTATTTTTATGCAACATCAACAAAATCAACTTGATAAAGCTCAAGCTGATACTCCACCTAAAAAGGAGAAGCCGCCAGTCACAATTGCCAAAAGAGGTTCTCCTCTCCCTTGGCAGCCTAAGAAAGCAGCAAATCCAAAAGTAAGTTCACCTCGTCCCTCTTCATCAACTCTCGTTGTTCCTAAATCCAATCCTCCTATTTCAAGGACCAGTATGCCTTTAATCAAACCAATCAGTGAAGTTACTACTTCGAGTCTACAAAACTCTTTCCAAGATTTTGACATCATTGACCATGCCAAGAAAACCAAGGTCCAAATGTCCAAGGCTGAATACCTCAAAGCCAACCCCGACCAATTTGGCAGGCTCATCAAGTTCGTCAAAGACAAAGGAATTACTCCAACTTAGGATTCACGTCATGAGGTTCTTGTTGCTCCTAAGCCTAAAGCACCACAGAATAATCTTGTGTCCAATCCTCCAATAGCTTCTAGATGCATTGATCCATTTTTCATCTCTTTACTGGTCAACGGTTTCAAACTAAGTAACTGTGTCATAGACTCTGGTGCATCTGACAATGTGATGCCCACCAAGGTAGCTATTGCCTTAGGTTTAGATATGAAAAAAACTTTTAGCCATTGCTTCTCCATGGAGAACAAAAAAGTACCCTTGATCGATCAAATCAAAGATGTGCAGTATGCGTTTGTTGCATACCCAGATAAAAAGATAAAGATGACAGTTCTAGTGGTTGACGTACCAGCCTCTTACAGAATCCTCCTCGGACGCAATTTTTGCAAGGATGTTGGAAGAGAATTAAGTATGGATATGTCTAAATCCAGAATACCAGTGAAAGGCATGATACAAAAGTTGACTCCTTAAAAAGGAAGCAAAGTTTTCAGTAACCCAATCAGATGACCCAAGAGCTCAAATCTTGTTCAAGTCTTTAGGCGTGGGAACTTACTATCTAAAAACCAAAAAGGTTGGTGAGTCTTTGATGGCACATGATTTGGAGAGTGTTGAATCTCATTCCATAACAAATGAGTCATTACCAAATGATTCATCGACATCAGATCTTGACACTTCATCGGATGGTGAAGCTATAGATTCCAACACCATCAGCCTTGGTGATCCGAATGGCAACAGGTTCTGGACTGGGAATGGTGTTTATTTCCCCCAATGGAAATTTTTTCCCTTTTTTCCATCAAACTTCAATTTGACAACACCAACAATACTGTTGAGTATGAAGCCTTGTTGTTGGGGATACAAGTTACACGCAAGAAGGGTATCAAAAATATTCATGCACAAGGCGATGTTGAGCTAATAGTATGCCAGGTAAGGAACATGTATCAGAATAAAAATGATAGGCTTAGGCATTATCGCAATCTCATTTGGGATTGCATTGAAGAATTTGAGGCTTTTTATATCTTTGTGGTTCCAAGGGAATACAATGACAGGGCTGACTCCTTAACAGTCTTAGCCACACTCCTCATACTGCACAAATATTTTCAAGGTTCTACCTACACAATCGAGTTGGTTTTCCACCCAAGTGTTCCTTATAATTCAAAGAACTAGCAGATTTTCAACGATGATCATCATATTGTTTCCTTCTTAGAAAAGGAAGAAAAAATCATTGAATTGTATTTTGAAGGAAGCAATTCTCCCCCTCTAGAATTTATGTGTGATTTAGATCTAGTCACAGGTGATGAATTCTTACAACTCAAAGGGAACAAAATTCCAAAAGGATTGGTGTCTCTGGAGAAACTTTTTGACAAGCATGATCTCTACGTCAAAAAGCAACTTGCTGACTCTGATTCATCAAATGAGGTTGAACAGTATAACTTGGGAACTTAAAGTGACCCTAAGATGGTGAACATTGGAAAATGTTGCACAGTCGAAGAGAGGAAACAATTCACTAAGCTATTACAGGAATATATGGATGTCCTAACATATTCATTTGAGGACCTGAAATCCTTTCAGCCGAAGGCGGTGCAACATGATATTCCCCTGAAGGTTGGAGCGTTGCCTTTTAAGAAAAAATAGAGGCAATACAATCCAAAAATCTCTGGGATGATCCTTGTTGAAGTCCAGAAAATGTGGATAGAAAATCTCATTCCCATTCGTATGAAAAATGGAGAGATCCGTATTTGTGTGGATTTTAGGAATCTCAACCAACTATCACTCAAGGATAATTATCCTCTTCCTGTGATCGACCAAGTCCTACAAAATGTGACCAAATCTGAGATGCTCTCCATGTTGGATGGGTTTTTCGATTATAACCAGATTGAAGCTACTTCAAGTGACCAGCACAAGACGGCTTTCACAACGCCTTGGGGTACCTTTGCGTACCACAGAAATCCTTTCGGCTTGATAAATGTCAGTGCCACATTTCAACAAGCTATGGACTTGGAATTTTACGATGTGATGGGTAAGTTTATTGTAGTGTACCTCGACGACCTCACAGTGTTCTCCAAAATGTGTCATGAACATTGCTATCATCTAAGGCAGATCTTGGAGAAACGTCATTAGTATGGTATTTCCTTCAATCCCAAAAAGTCAATCTTTGGAGTTACAAAGGGAAAATTTCTTGGTCATGTATTTTCCACTGAAGGAATCAAGATTGACTCAGAAAGAGTCAATGGTATCAAATCTCTCACCCTTCCATCAAGTAAGAAGGTTGTCCATTCCTTCTTTGGCAAGGTAAATTTTCTGTGAAGGTTACTTCCAAACTTTGCATTTAAGACTCATTATATCGTCAATATGATGAAATGTAATACCACTTTCGACTGGACCCTGGAAGGGAAGGTCACATTCAAAAATATCAAGGAGACTATTGCTCATGCACTGGTGTTGGTTTTTCCTAATTACACCAAATAATTCATAATGTACGGTTATGCTTCTGAGCATACACTTTCAACTATTCTGGTGCAAGAGAACAATGAAGTTTTTGAATCACCAATTGCATTCATGAGCTACCCCCTAAATAGTTATGGGTTTAAGTACTCTCATATGGAAAAATATGCCTTCGTTGTGGTCAAGGCTATTAAACACTTTTGGTTCTACATTCTGAATAGTCATGTCAAAGTTCTGGTTCTAGATACAACTGTTAAATCCATTTTAACACAGTAGGAATTATGGATGAAAAGAGGCAGCTAGGTTGCCAAGATTCAAGAATATGACATGGAAATTAAACCCACCAAGTTGATATGGTGATGTGGAATCTGTCAGCTTATTGCTGAAAATAATCCAGATGAAGAAGTTTCAGCAAATGAAGAAGCTTCAGAAAAGGAAGCAGTAAATTCAAGCAAACTTCCCATGGTGTTGTTCGTCAGCACCACCGACGAGTGGTATTCCAGCATCGCTCATTTCCTCACTTATGGGGAATGTCCTAATAATTTGACTTCAAAAGGGAAAAGAACCATCAAGTTAAAATCAGCAGACTTTGTCTTATGGGACAATGGCTTGTATAAGCGTGCAGTGGATGGAAATTTTTTACGATGCGTTGAAAAAGAACAACAAGAAAAATTGTTGAAGTCATACCATGACTTGGCATGTGGAGGACATTTTTCTATGCTAGTCACCGCTCACAAGATTTTGAGAGTGAAATACTATTGGACTGCACTCTTTCAAGATGTGTTCTCTTGGGTGCGCAAGTGTGAGTTGTGTCAACAATTCGTTGGTAGGCCTAAGTTGGTGGCTTTTCCTTTAAAGCCTATTGTGATTGAAGAACCTTTCCAGCGATGGGGGATTGACTTCATCGGCGTGGTTAAGCCATCATCAAGTGTACAACATATATATTTCTTAACGGAAACTAACTACTTCACCAAATGGGTAGAAGCTATTCTAGTCAAAAATGCCACCTCTGAAGTTGTATGTCATTTCTTAAAAAAAACATCACTTCCAAGTTCGACGTGCCGAACAAAATTTTCACTGACAATGCATCGGCTTTCTCATCAAACGAGATAACTGAGTTATGTTTTGAGTATGGTGTGACGCTGTCTCACTCATCTGACTATTACCCACAAGGGAATGGTCAAGTTGAATCCAGTAATAAGAACTTGGTGAGTATTATCCAGAAACTTGTTGATAAAAATCAAGATTTGTGGCACAAGGCTTTATATGATGCCTTGTGGGCCGATAGAATTACCCCCAAACATGCAATCGACATATCCCCTTTTCAACTCTTGTATGGGTTGAATGTTGAAATCCCAATAACATTAGAACTTTCGGTGCTCAAGTTGGCAAAGGCAATCAAAGATGAAACCTTCAAAATTTCAGTCGATAAGTGTATCATGTACCTTTCTGAGCTAGAAGAGAAATGTGTTCATGTGGAAAACCGTATCACGGAACACCAAGAACAGGTGAAGAATCTCTTCGATAAGAAGGCTAAATCCTATGAGTTTCAGGTTGGTGATTCAGTTCTCTTGTGGGACAAAAGAAGAGAACCAAAGGGCATGCATAGAAAATTTGATTCACTATGGACAGGCCCTTTCAAGATACATCAAATCTATGGCGTAAATAGTTTCCTTCTTTCATATGGAGATGGGACTCTGTTCGCCCTCCCGCATAGTGGGCAGCATCTGAAGCACTTCATACATTGAGGTAACAGATTTTTTTGTAATTTTTGTACAGTCCTTGTGTCTTTTAGTTTTTGAGTCTTTTCTTTTGTTGCTTTGACTCCACGTCCAATGGATGGATAAAGGCACTTCAAATTTGGAGTTCTACTCCCTTCAACTATTTCTAAAAATGATTGAAGGAAGTTCCCTAGCTAGAGCCAGTTATTATTTGAGAATCTAGCAGTGCTCGATCCGTGGATAACCCCCCTACTAAACTAGTATGTTTCCTAGGTCTCTGTGTTTCAAGCACGCAAAATGAGGCAATCTAAAATTGCCCTCGATGCATAGTTCCCAATCTCACCTAGTCCATGTGAGTGTCTCTCCTCATTAACCCTTTGAGGATTTTGAAATGAAAGTCCTTGTAACTCCTCTCTACCAGGAGTTAGTCGTTTTCAGTCTGGGTGCAAAGGCACTAAAATCAGCGCCATTGCACTTGGTCTTTGGTGCAAACGTGTTGATTTTTAGCGCCCTTGAACCTGCCTTAATTTTTTCACCATTGTTAAGGTGCAAATTCGATTAATTTCACCACTCTTGCACTCAACTTTAATGTTTGTAATAAAGTGTAAAAGCGGTGAAATTCACAGCCTTTGCACCTAATTGCTAATTACATTTTCTTTTTAGTGGTGCATTTAATGCGCATGACTCAAGTTATTTATGCCACTTATAAACTTTGTTTAGGGTCTATTTTTTCATTTCACTTCTTTTCTATTCTTCCCATCATGTCCTCCTCGCCTTCTTGTGTTTTTGGAGTTTGGATTTCCGTTTTTAAACCAACTGTGGATTTCGCATCACGGGTTTGTACCATCAATCTATGTATTTGCGCCATTTAATGTATGTCATTTATTTTTTATTTTCTTCTCGTATTCTTCCTTTTTCAAATCAATCTCTTCCTTTTTCTTAAGGGTTGTCCTTTAAATCGTTGTTCAATGCTATTCTTGTGGTCATCGATTTTAACAACCCTAGCTTCATTCTTTTTACTCATCTTTTTGCCATCGTCTTTCATCATTTTTAACAAACCTAGCATCTCATCCATCTCATCAAATACGCCAGATCTTGAGATTCAAAACTTTGAAATCTCGAACTCTAAGAAAAGGCCCCTACCCCATGTCACGGCGGTGAAATTCCCCGCCATGACACCTAAACGTTTTCTACCCAAATGTCATAGCAGTTAATTTCACCGCCATGACATCAAGAAACATCACTAACATTTGGTGCTCGAGCACTATTTTTCAGTGCCTATACACCAAACCTCAAACACACCTTGGTGTCAAGGCACTGGTTTTCAGCACCCGAGCACCAAACAACAAAATTACTTATGGGTGTCAAGGCGCTGATTTTCAATGCCCTAACACCAAAATCTGCATTTTTTCTGTAACTCCCAAAGCTAGCAATTTCTTCACTCTGGCTTTCACCTCATCATTCACGCTCCATTTTTTGTGCCATATTGCCAACGCGCAGTTTCTCCATATCATCTTGCTTGCTTCACACTTCCCCATGTTGCCTACTTTTCCTGACACAAATGGATCCACTGTTCTTGCAGTTACCTTCAAAATTCATCACGTCTTCAAGGGTGAGAAAACATCTATCTCGGCCTCCCTAGATGAGAGTTGAAATGCCCCCACCATCTCCCATGGAAAAAAGAAAGATGAAGTTCAAATACCAAGGTGTCTTCCCACAAATTGTGGTGATTTCCAAAGTAGATGAAATCAAAGATACTGAGATCGGGAACCAAGATCTGGATGATTTCTTCAAAATAATTCAATAAAGGCCATGGGATGAAAATTTGAAGGCAATTGTTCACAGTAATCTTCACCTAGTATCTACTTTCCCAACTTCTGCTAACCATACAGAATCTGTGCTTCAAGTTGCAGCCCACTATATTCGAGAGGATAGAACTGTAAGAGATTATGCGGGTTAAGTTATGATGAGGCTTGATGATGAATTCTTTGATATTTTTTTCAAGGTTCCACACATGGAACAATATACATCTATCACAATTTAGAAGGCTCGGGAGATTTTTTACAATGATTCACTTAGGACCAAAACACTGATCAACACTCAATGGTTGAAAACTCCTAGACATGTCGTATCCAGATGGCCCAAGGGACTTCCTCAAAGTGATTTCAAAGAGGATGTGAGAGACATGATCACTCTTCTAAGCAGAGTAAAAGTCTTACCTGAATCTTCTCACTTCCAATACTGGATGTATGAATACATCTATATAATTAGAAGAAAGAAAGCACATATTGACTAGGGAACACAGGTGATGAAATCCACGACCAACTGATCAATGTGCCCAACACTTTGAAATTCTACATGAATTATTATTTGGTGTATGCAGTTGCAATAATGAGGCAATACCCAGGCTTGTCTACCAAGGGGAACAGACACTCTATTCCGGTGTATGACTATTACTATCAATTAAATTTGAGAGAAAGCTTCCATCACTTCAGAAGGGTTACAAATTCTTTCTTTGCTCCTTTTCTTTTCACTTTTGATCCAACTCTCGAAAAGAAGAGAGTATTGGATGAGGCTTACAAAGAAGCCAGCAAGGTTGGTTGTGTCTTTTTACAATTCCCAACTTTCACTTACATTAGATTAGGTTGCTTCACTACGTGCCCCTACATTCTACCTAGGTATCCCTCAGACAAATGGATTCTCATGGAGTTGTGCAGACAGTTGATTTCTGTACACAAGGAATGATAGAGGATCCACAATCCAGGATTCAAATTTGCCTTAACCATTGGAAGGTACACTATCAAAATTGTACAAAAAGAAAAGAGTGTAGCAATCGAGATGCAGATAATGACTATCAAGACCTACAGGAATAGGCGTGATTTTGACTATCAAGATCTAAAAATAAGACTCAATAAAGGTCATCATCATGTCTATCATTTTGAAGACATATGGGAAGAATGCAGAGATGAGGAAGATATCTACAAGATGGATTGTTGTGGGTTGATATTCGATCAAATCAGAGCCCTTGGCATGGTTGATTTACCTAAAGACTTCACGGATCCTGATAACATCCTAAATTTTTCTTATGATGAGGATGAGATTGCCAAGAAGCCTTTACCTCCAATACAATGGTCAAAGAAAGAATGTGTTTACATGATGGAAAGGCTCTCTCCTATTCTACATAACACAATAGAATGGATACATAAGCATGGTTATCAGATGAAATCCTTCAAGACTGATTCAAAAGCATAACCTCCCAAGGAAAAATCCAGCCCACGGCAGGAACTCCACACCAAAGACAAGCATGTTGCTACTCCCTCTTCATCTTGGAAAGGTTCAAGAATCAAGTTCACCGTTGCCAAGAGTACTATGCAGAACATTGAGGAACAAGAAGAGACAAGATCTAAAACACCACATGCAGAAGGTAAGGATATTGCTTCTGAAGAATTATCCTCAGAGGAGGAAGAAGGGGATACAGAGTTTGAATCTGAAGAATCAGAAGAAGAAGAGTTTGAGGAAACATAGTCTAATGAAGAAGAAGAATCTCATGAAGAATCTCTTGAAGAATCTCAAGAAGAAGTTGAGAAAGATAATGAGGAAGAGCTCAGAAATGATGAGAAAATTTTATCTCCTCCTAGAAATGAAACTAGAGATATTCCTTCTACATCTTCACCAGGCCATGCCAACATTCCTCATACTCCTCCAACACCTAAGACTCTTGTCCCTCCTATTCCTTCTTCTCCTCCTCCTACAATAGTTTCATGAGTAGAAGATATTTCTTCCCATCTTGAAATATCAATCGTGTTAGCTTCTTCTACAATTGTCCAGACACAAACAGTCGATGTCCTATCTAGCTCTCCAGCCTCTATACCTAGTTTGTCATCCCCATATTTTGACATTTCCTCTGAAGCTGAATTTAATAGGTTCATGGATGAATCTTTGCATAATCAACTTGGTGTGCAAATAATTGGGCCAATAATGACTAACACTGCACCCATAGTCGCAATCCTTGTGATTTCTCAAGAAGTCATGGCAACTCAATAATTGGCAGTGCCAGCAGATAGACACACTTCTTCAATCCCTCCTTGGTTGGTTTCAAAAGTATCCAAGCAGAAGAAATAGATGATCTCTCCTGATGAGTTGGATCTTGAAGAAATACCTCCCCAAAGATTAAGGGGAAGTAAAAGGAAAAGGTTCTTTCAAGACTTCATGTTGATAAATCCAGACAAAAGTATCTCGAAGTAGGTTTTCCTCCACAACAAGAAGGTGATGTAAGTATGGAGGATTATGTTGTTCAAAGAATTCTTGGGAAAGTAACCAATGAAAGTGCTAAAGCGGATGCCCAAGTAGTTCTGGATGCTCTAGCAGGAAGGCTCGACAAGATGGAGCAATCCAAGGATCTATACAAAGATAAATTTGAACGCTATGCAAAAATCCTAAGGAACATTGTAGGCTCTTCTACTGGAGATACCCAAACTATGACCTTGGTGAATATTGAAGAACTGGCAGTGCAAAACGCATAAAAAAATGCATCTAAAGGTAAAGTGTTGTATGATTTCATTGATGAAATTTTAGATCATGGTTCACATGTCATCACTGTAGTAGATGAGAAAACTGCACAGATATCCAAGCTTCAATTGGAGCTTGATAAAGAAAAAATTATACTATCCAAGGAGCAACAAGAAATGGAGAAATGCCTCTCCTCATGGTCGTAGATGAAAGAGGCAAAGCTCAGTAAATTGGTGAAGGTTGGGGTTATTCTCGACAAAGATAAATATATGGAGGTGAAAGAATCACTAAAGCATAGAGTATAGGTAATCAAGTCTTTGATTGATGATATTCACCAAGTACATGAGAATGTCGAAGGGCATCATGTTCTTCTGATAAATGGTATGGAGAAATTACCAGCCGACCTCCTAGATGACAACCATACCTTTCTCCCCCTCAGTGAGATAACACGATTTTTCAAAGAAGTCATCATGAAGCAGAAGGATGATAAATATTTCTCAAAGAACATCATGCATAACATATGTGATATACGGCTATCCCTTGATTGTCTCAAAATGCATCTTCAAAGGTTTAAGAAATTTTTCTCATCTACCAAGAAAGCGATCACCAAAATAAACACCCTTGTGGATTACATGGTCGGTCCAGATGAAGAATTCCTACAGGAGACTAAAAAGAAGTATGCGGACTTCCGCACCCAGAATAAAGAACAATAAAGTCTTCTTCTTGTCTCTAGTGTTCACCAATTTTGATGCTACCTTTTATGCATCTTGTAAATAGTTTGCGACATCTTAAAAAGTTATTTTTGTAAAGTGTAATTACACTGAAAATATGAGATGTAATTTCACGTAGATAGTTTACATGTTGACTTAGTCAATGTTAGGGTTTCCTATTTTTACTCAAGTGTTTTCGTAAACTGGCTCTTCCCTCTTTTCTATAAATAAGAGGGATCTCTATTGTAATTTTTACCTTTTAGTATTTTGCAATGAAGTGTTTCCCTTTTGAGAAACGAACATTCAAACTTTGTGTTCAATTTTGTGAATCTGAATCTAATCAATAAAGAAGAAAGTTGCATGCCAGACTTTGTGTTGGAATCAGTTCTCTTTTGATTTGAATGAGATTGGTGGTGACTAGTGAATAATATTTGAAGGGCTTCAAGTAATTTATGTAAACTTTGTGTTGTATTCCTTATTTGGATTTACATTATGTTTGGATACTTTGGTTGAAAGATCTACAATACTTTGTGCTTGTAATCATTCATGTTGTTTGAGGAATTATTGCATCTAAGAACATTTTGTGCTTCTAATGCGACAAACGATACGTCTTTCACAGATCCATCATTGAAAAAGCTACGGAATGAATTTGTGCCTTCGTGAGCTTTCCCTTTTCCTTTATTTATTTATTATCAATCATATTGGGTATCTCTATGCTTTGCTTTGACAAGATATAGATATTGGCATTACTGCTCTTTGTTAAGTTTAAAGTTATTTTGAATCTAAACTTCCAAACCGTGAAGCATTGTAAAACATCTTCTCTGAAAAAAGAGAGAAGCATGAATTTGACACACCCCCCCCATTTTGTAAGTGTAGTGTACATTGTGTAAATACTTTATTATTTTTACCATAGCTTACATTAGCAGTAAGAAGGGCACCTCCCCTTTCTGAGATGAGAGATTTTATCTCACATTGTTGTGGCTGAAGTCTAGGTTGTGTAATCTATTGAAAAGTTGACGACATAATTTTCACCCAACACAACAAAAGAAATTATAGATGAAAGCCTTAACATAGTTAAAATGTGAAAAAATTACATTGTTAAATAGCTAAGAGAGAGCTTAACATTACCTAGGTGTTTGTTTTACTTGACCTTGAAACACGTGCAAACCTAATGGTTAGCATGAACGAGATTATGTGATTTTTTTTAGAATATGCAAAAACACATTTTCGAGCATTGGAAAGGTAGTCCAAGCCTTTGGGTTAGAAATCTAAAGAAAATCCAAGCCAAAGGCTTGGGAATTCCCAAAGTAGGGAAAAATGCGAGTGTGTTATAACACGTTCATGTTATGTCACAGCTTTGACATAACATGAGCACGTTATAACACACTCATGTTATACCTCACTTTAATTTATTTTTTTGTATGTTTGTATAAATTTATGTTTTATGTATGTATGTTTATATATATATATATATATATATATATATATATATATATATATATATATTTGTATGTATGCTTGTATGTATGTATGTATGAATGTATGTATGTGTTCTTGAATGTATGTATGCATGTATTTTGTGTGCTTCAATGTATGTATGTATGAATGTATGTATGGATGGATGGATGGATGTATGTTTGAATGTATGTATGTTTATATGTATGAATGTATTTATGTGTATATATGCTTGTATGCTTGAATGTATGTATAAGTATGTTTGTATGTATGAATGTATGCTTGTATATATGTACATATGTATGAATGTATACATGTTTTTATGTATTTATTATGGCATCAATTTCCTTAGAGAGAGTATTCACCATTAGGAGGGGTCCTAAAGTGACTTTAAAAAGTGTGTCAAATTTATACACCAAAATGGTCAACTTGAAGCTCTAGAGTATAGGGTTCAGAGTATTAGGCCAAGGCTTTAGGGTATAGGGATGAGGGTTTAGGGTTTAGGGTTTAAGGTATAGGGTTGAGGGTTGAGGGATAGTGTTCAGTGTTGATGGATAGTGTTCAGTGTTGAGTGTATACGGTTAAGTGTATAGGGTATAGGGATTAGGGTTTAGGATATTCAATATAGGGTTGAGGGTCTATGATCTAGGGTAAATTATGGTACAAGGTTGAATGTAGGGCTTAGGGTATAAGTATGGGCCTGAGGTTTGAGGGATTAGGGTTGAGGGATAATGTTTATGATTAAGGGTATAATGATAAGTTTATAGGCTATAGGAATTAGGGTTAAGGATATTAGTTATAGGGTTTAGGGTATCAGTTGAGGGTATAAGGCATAGGGTTAAGGGTTGAGAGTGTATGGTTTATGGTTTAAGTATAGCATTGAGGGTATAGGGCTGAGGGACAATGTTCAAGGTTTAGGGTATAAGGTTGAGGGTATAGGGTATAGGTATGAGGGTTGAGGGTGTAGGGTTTAGGGTTTAAGATATAGGGTTCAGGGTTGAGGGATACTTTTCAGGGATGAGGGTATAGGGTTAAGTGTATAGGATATAGGGATCGAGGGTATAAGGCATAGGGTGAAGGGTTGAGATTTTATGGTTTATGGTTTAAGTATAATGTTGAGGGACAATTTTGAAGGTTTAGCATATAAGGTCGAGGGTATAGGGTATAAGGATGAAGGTTCAGGGTGTAGGTTTTAGGGTTTAAGGTATAGGGTTGATGGTTGAGGGTGTAGGTTTTAAGTATAGGGTTGAGGGTGTAGGGTATAGGGTTGAGGGTTTATGATTTATAGTTGAGGGATAATGTTCAAGGTTGATTGTATAAGATTATGTGTTTAGAGTATAGGGAATAGGGTAAATACGATATTGGGTATAAGGTTTAGGGTATGGGTTTTTGGTATAAGGAATAAGGTTAAGGGTTTAGAGTGTAGGGTTTAGGGTTTAAGTATATGGTTGAGGGTTGATGGTTGAGGGATAATTTTGAATGTTTAGGGTATAAGAGTGAGGGTATAGAGTATAGAGATGAGGGTTGAGGGTGTAGGGTTTAGGGTTTAAGGTATAGGGTTGAGGGTTGAGGGATTAGGGCTTAAATATAGGGTTAAGGGTACAAGGTATAGAGTTGAGGGTTGAGAGTTTATGATTGAGGTATAATGTTCAACCCATTGAGTGTATAAGATTAAGTGTGTAGGGTATAGTGATTAGGGTTTAGGATATTGGGTTTAGGGTTTAAGGTATGGGTTGAGGGAATAAGGCATAGGGTTAAGGGTTGAGAGTGTATGGTTTAGATTTTAAGTATAGGGTTGAGGGTCAATGTTTAAGGTTTACACTATAAGGTTGATGGTATAGGGTATAGCAATGAGGTTGGGGGGTATAGGGTATAGGGTTTAAGGTATAGGGTTGAGGGTTGAGGGATTAGGTCTTAAGTATAGGGTTGAAGGTTTGTAGCTAAGGGATAATGTTCAACCTATTGAGTGTATAAGATTAAGTGTGTAGGGTTTACGGATTATGGTTTAGGATATTGGGTATATGGTATAGGATTGATGGATTAAGGGTATAAGGTATAGGTTGAAGGGTTGAGAGTGTATGCTTAGGTTTTATGTACGATTGAGGGACAATATTTAGGGTTTAGGGTATAAGAGTGAGGGTATATGGTATAGGGATGAGGGTTGAGGTTGTAGGGTTTTGGGTTTTGGGTGTAGGGTTGAGGGTTGAGGGTATAGTGTATAGGGTAGAGGGTTGAGTTTTTATATTTGAGGGATAATGTTTAGCCCGTTGAGTGTATAAGATTAAGTATGTAAGGTATAGGGAATATGGTTTAAGATATTGAAGTGTGAAAAAGTGGAAAACTTTCATGAGCTCTTTCTTAAAAAACATGGAACTTACAACAATTATATCTAAATGTAAAGGGTCATGTAGGGTCTATCTACAATAACCTCTCTCGATTTTTCATATATCCAATCCATTTGCTTATGGTGACAAGTTTTTAGTTGATGGGAAAAGTGTCAAAAACATTGAAGAGAAAGATGCAAGGTGGCATAATTTTCATTATGTTCATCATGTGACCAAACTAAAAATTACAAACACATCCAAATGGGTAGATTTATACTAGGAAAGGTCATGTTTCACACCCCAACATGTCAGAACGTTCCAAGCTACATTGCATTGGCCATTTCTCTTGAGACCAAAGTGCGAAAAATAGAAAACTTTGACAAGCTCTTTCTCAAAAATTGTGGCACTTACAACGATTTTTTCTAAAGGTACACGATCACATAGGGTCCCTCTACAATAACCTCTTTCAAATTTTCATATCTCCAATCCATTTTCACGTGGTGACAAGTTTTTAGTTGATGGAAATAGTGTCAAATGCATGCAATTTAAAGTTGCAAGGTGGCATAATTTTTTTTTGTTCATCATGTGACCAAACCAATAGTTCTAACATAGAGGTGGGTAGGTTTATGCTAGAAAAGGTCTTGTTTCACACCCCAACATGATGGATCCTTCCAGGCTACATTGTATCGATGACTTCTTAAAATCTCTAAGTGCAAAAAAGTGGCAAATTTTGACAAGCTCTTTCTCGAAAATTGTGGAACTTACAACCATTTTATCTAAAGGTGCAGGGTCACGTAGGGTCCCTCTACAATAACCTCTCAATTTTTCATATCTCCAATCCATTTTTCCGTGGTGACAAGTTTTCAATTGATGGAAAAAGTATCAAATACATTGAAGAGAAAGTTTCAAGATAGCGTGATTTTTGTTTTGTTCGTCATGTGACCAAACCAATAGTTCCAACACATCTGAATGGGTATTTTTATGCTAGGAAAGATCTTGCTTCACACCCCAACATGCCAGAACGTTTTAGGCTACATTGCATCAACGATTTCTCTTAAGAGACCAAAATGCAAAAAAAACAACAATCTTTGACAAGATATTTATTGGAAAATGTGCCTCAACTTGCTGGCTTGAACCTCTGTTAAGGACTTCATGAATTTACCCTCCATACCACAGAGTCCTTCCTCCCCTTTTGTGAGAGCATGTTGGTCCTTGCCTTCATTGGTAGAATGATCGCATATCGGTGAGTGACAATGTGTTGTCTCACCGATATGCCGATATGCGATTAACCTTGTATCGGTGTGACTTGGAGTAGTCGATGGAACTCTTCACTAGGCTATGCTAATGGACCGATTCCATATTGAAGTGACTCGGATTCCAATGGCAGTGGGGACCATAGAAAAAGGTGATCTTGATCTATGGTTGCGATATGTTTTATCCAACGGTGCTCATTTAATTATGTGCTCAGTTGTGGTGAGTACCGACAAAATCTTGTGAAGTGAGCAGAATTGGCTGAGCAGTTGACACTTGGTGGCTTGATCAACAGTGTTTTCTAGTCTCATGCCTCATGTGGTGGGTCCCGAGTGACTCTTGCGGGGTGTGTCAGCTTCAAACACGTGTCATTGTTTTGAGGAAACTTATTGGGAATATTGTAGATGCTTTTTCGATTCCCCAAAAGTGCACTAGCGGTGTACGCGTGTCTTGGTGGGTCCTGGCCACAGCAAGTGGTATATTAAGAGAAAATGCTCAAAGGTCGTTTGGTCACCTGGGAGTTTTTTGACGGTTGGTTTGATGTGGAAGTTCAACTGAACTGATTGTTTGGCACTTCAGTCAAAGCGATGGACGAATAGCGTTACGACACGTGGCATGATATTATTCGTTGATTTTACATCGTTGTTGTAAATCAACGCTAATTGGCTAAAAGCTTTATTCTTTGGTGGCAATTAATTACGGGGTTGACAAAGTGCGGTTTTGGTAAATCTCTGTAATCCAATTCAATGTTGGGTGGCTCGATGCGTGCTGCAGGGCGGTGTTGCCAAAGAATGTTGAAAGCTTGTTGATGGGGTAATTATATACCCTAACGGTCATTGGTTGGAAAAAAAGAGAGGCGATTGATCATGATGTGAGATCAGATCAAGGAGCAAAGTGTGTGTGTTCAAGCGGTATGCAAAGAGCATTGTAACCGTGAACACTAAGACACGCAGAACTGAGAAGATGTGAACCTGAGAGGCCATGAGGTTGTGTCGATTGAAAGGTTGGCTATGCATGTGGTTTGGTGAGGTGAAATGAATCTTCACTATATATCATGTGAGGACATTGTAACAGTGAAAATTTTCAGATCTATGTTGTTGCCTGTATTCTCGAGATGAACAAGATGCAACTCCTGTAAAGGCTATGAGCCTGAGATTGTATTGTAACTCTGTTTGTTGTTGAATAATACAATGACTGGATCTTTTGGAGGGTGGGGTTTTTTACCCGAAATGGTTTTCCCCACGTAAATTTGTGTTCATTAGTTTGTCTTCCATGTTGTTAGATTCTATGTTTTGAATCTGTGAATGTGTTGAATCTGTTATTTGTCTTCATGTACTTTTCTCAAAAGGATTAATGGGGGAAACAACTGTGCTTGTTTCCACTTTATGGCATAGTGGTTTTGTGTCTTTGATGTGATTTGAAGAAATTAAAGTCACTAAGGCACTGTTATTTTAGATTTTTCGTTCTAAGATGACCCTCATTTCTTTACCAACAATATTTCTCATAAATTGTGGTACTTACAACCATCATGTCTAAAGGTACAAGATCACATAGGGTCCCTCTACAATAACCTCTTTTAGTTTTTCATAGCTCCAATCCATTTGTCAGTGGTGACAAGTTTTTAGTTGATGGAAAACGTGTTAATTGCATTCAAAAGAAAGTTGCAAGATAGCCTAATTTTTGTTTTGTTTGTTATGCAGCCAAAATGACAATTCCAACATGTTAGGGTGGGTGGGTTTATGGGAGGAAAGGTCCTATTTTGTGCCCTAGCATGCCAAATCATTCCAGGCTACATTGTATCAATGCTTTCTCTTAAGAGCCCTATGTGCCAAAAAGTGGCAAACTTTGATGAGTTGTTATTTGTAAATCATGGCACTTACAAATATTTTGTCTTAAGGTATAAGGTCAAGTAGGTTCTCTCTACAATAACCTCTCTTATTTTTTCATATATCCAAGTCATTCCATCATGGCAACAGTGATCAAATGTTCCAAAAAGTATCTGTTGCATTTAGTAAAAAAATTGTTAAGAGGCATTGTTTACATTCTTCATCTCCTGGGGGTAAACCGGCAATTCCAACACATTGGGTGGCTACATAATAAGTCTACTTTACAATTTTTGGTCAACGTAGGTGTCTTTATGCTCTTATGACTAAATGATCTACACCAAAGAACTAGTCTCCTTCATTGTTTGAACTCAATGCAGTCATATATGTTTTGGTCAATATAGGAATACATTTTTTTGAGATCAAGGAAAGTGTGAGCATGAAGAATACGTCAATAAATTTGAAGTAGTGATTGAAAAACTAGAGGATGGGGACTTGAATATACTTGAATAAAATTATTGGAAACATAGGGTAAATTGTTTGTACTTTGTCTTGAATAAAACTTGATTTCATAACTATATACCAAAAATAATGCATCCAAGACCACAAACACATAGTTGTGTAGGAAATATAATAATTAACCAATAAATATAGGTAAAATGAGTGTGAAGATAACCATAAAAAAGTTTTAAAAAGAGGCCAAATATAAAATACTAGTGGGAAACTAAAAAAGATAAAGGTACATCATGATAAAAATATTCACATCCTCATTGTCTTCATTTTATCAATAAAAAAAATATTAGGGATGAATGGATTAAAAAGCATATTATTAAATAAAGTGTGATAATGCTTACAAATAATAATACATAATTCTAAAAATAAGTTTAAATATTTGAAGTAAACCATCTACAAATATCCATTGAAGCTTTTCATTGTATTATTCAAAGGCAACATATTATTATCGAAAAATTGAAATCTACAAATATAATCCTTAATTAACTCTTTTTCTTTATGTTTTCATTACATTCTTAAGAGAAAAACATCTTAGCATGTTTTGAATCACTTTGTTTATTGTAAGGAAATAATATAGGAACATTTTTGTAAGAATGGATTGGAATAAAATTTTAATCATTTACAGTTATGTCAAATCATTATTAATTATTTAAATAATCTTTTATAATTAAAATATGGACACCATCAATAAAAAAAGTGTATTAACTAAATAGCCATATAGGCATACATCAATATATGTTGATATAAGTATAAAAAATATACAAAAAAGCCATATAGGCTTACAAGAATTCCATTGTGAGACCTATCTTTTGAATACTAGGGATTTATATAACTTATGTGTTCTGTGTAATTCACATAGATAGTTTTTGTTATGGATATTTTGATATCATATATTTTGACTCTGACATACTTGATGTTACCATGGATACGTTACACTCATGCATGTATGTTAATCCTTATGGATATGATTTTGGGGTGTTATGCATCTAATTAAAATAGCTTAATGATCTTATTATTGTCATTCTATGAGCATATGTTAATATGGTTAGACAAATTGTGATGGATATCACATGTAGTGCATTTATAACCAATTTTGTTTGAAGTTGATTCTATTAATATTACGATTCTAATGTCATGGGATGAATTAATGTGATGAGTTGCTTAATTCCTCAAATGCTATAATATAAATATCATGTTGTACATTTCATGCTTCATTCTTTTATTATGGATGATGGATTAAAGTTTGCAATTGAGTGTGCAGGTTTAGTCCATGACCAATGGACCTGGGGAAATACCAAGGTGAAAATTGTGCATACTTATGAAGCCAACCCAATCCATTTGGAAATATTGAGGTCTTATATGTTGTAACTTTATGTGATGTGGCTATTGTGTGTAATGTGCTAGTAAGAATGTTGTTATAAGGTTAAGTGCATTGTCTTAACTGAATTGAGTGTAGTGGCATATTAAGTCCAAGTTTTAATGTTGATTTAATGTGTATTATTTATATTTTATGGTGTCTTCATGACTCTAGGTCATAAGGCTAGGACTTGGGGATAATTTCATGGGTATAAAAGTTAATTTTAGAACCTTAGTACTCCTTTTTTGAATCCTTTTTCATGAGCGACGAATTTCAAAAGTGGGTCAAGACATGAGACTCTTAGGCATTCCTAAAGAACCCTCACACTAAAAGTGTGAAGGGTTGGGTTGAAAGATATGGGTGATCAATTGTGAAGGTGACACTTGTCACCCTCACAATTGAAGATGAAGAATTAGGGCTTCTTATGGAAGTTTTTATTTTTTGAAAAACTTGGGTCTTGGGATTGATTCATTCATTCTAGTTTGGGCTATCAACCTTGAAGGGAGTGAAGGAAGCTTGGAATAAGGTGCTTGGAGTATTGTTTATTTTGCATCTACCATTGCCAATTTGAGGTCAATCTAGGTTGGTATTGCTACCCTTTTGTGTCATTTTTATTAAAATAAGTGTAATAATTTTATTTTTTAAGATTTTATGTTGTTTGTTTATGGTTGTTGTGTTGTGGATTGTTTGTCATGTAGAATTATCCTACTATTGGATGGAAGTTTTATCATGTGTTGGGTTGAGTGGGTGAGATATCCGTAAAGGGGGTTGTTGTAAGGGTATGAGTACCCATGGAAACTTGCTTTAGTTGTGTGAAAAATTAATGTGTTACATAGTATGGTATGGTGATGATTGGGTGTGAAATGGAGGTTGGGTAGTGGAAGTATGGCTAGGGAAAACTCAAGAAATAAAGGGAGACAATTAGAGCCCCTCGAGTGCCTTCGTTCGAAACGCCCTATCTAATTGGACTAGATATTCTATATGGATTAACGGTTGGTCATTTCACACCACCTTTGAACCTTTTGCTTCAGCTCCTCTTCGGCTCATAAGAGTGCCTTTGACCACTAGGATCAATGCCAACTGCTTATCTCAGTCTCTCGAATAATAGAAAAGAGGGGCCTAACTAAATTCTCCCCCACCCTGAGGGAGGGGGAGGATTTAACCCCCCACCCATCTAGAATTGGGTGGGAGATGAAAAAATGAGGAGATACAAGGTTGTATATGCACAAAATTCTGTTAATCTCCCTATTTTTGTTGATGTCCCCACTCCCCCTTTTTAGGCTCTTGGAGAAGAAACCTTGTGTTGTGTGTATTGTGTTGTAAAAGTACTTGTAATGTGACCATTGTATGGAATTTTGTTGTCATAGAATACTACTGGAAGTGTTAGAAAACTACTGTAATACATAATCCTTAGTTGTTTGTATGATGTGTTGTGCAAACCCTATCATCTTGTTGTTTCCCCTAGCTTGGAGTGGGTTGTTTTTAGCTCTATGGTTGGGAGGTGAGCTCCCATTGGTCATGGAGTCAATATCTATTGTTGTTGTGCAAAAAAATTAGTTGAGAGGTCTTTTGTGGAGAGATTGTTGTTGAATATACTTGTTATAGTCACTTCGTATGTTGTATAATGAATATGAATGTGATTATAAACCATGTTGGGTGTCAAATGCTGAAAATTTAAATTTTTGGGTATAGTTGGCTACCTCTTGTTGTATATAAGGATTCATTTGAGTAAAGAATTTAAAGAGTAACAAAGTAAGGGTTGAAGCAAAATGTCCATGTTCAGATATTTATTCTTTCAAAAAAAAATCTCCAATGTGTATGTATATAAAATATAGATATATCCTAGTACATGAAATGCTTGAGTATAAGTATTTGAGCTAGATTGTAAGGTGTAGTTTCAGTGAAAACTCTTGTTGTTATAGGTGAAGACCTACAAATAAAATGTCAAAAAGAGATATATGTGTTAGTAATAAATCAAACAAGGATAAAAATAGAGTTGGGCACTATAGTAGTTATAAATATCATTCACACCTACATAATCATACCCTTCTGTAATTTATTTTAGTTGAAAGGTTTTAGAATACACTACTATTTTATTTCAGCATCTGTTAATGGGGTTTTGTTCTAAATTTCTCTTCAAAATATATGTACATATGTGTAACAATGCAATTTAGATGTTAGTATTTACCTCATTATTCTGCGTAATATAGGTTTGTACTTCCATATCTTTCTATGCATGTTAGGGTTAGAAGGATAATATGGAGTACATGTAATATTATTATGTTGAGATTTCATACAATAGTTGGACTACTTTTATTTTCACAAACTTGGTTGAGCCTAACCTACAAATATAGGATGAACTGTATAGTGATACAAAATTTGAATATAGGATAAATAAATCTGAAGTTCAACATAGTTAAGAAAATTAATATTACGTGGGGACATGGCTTGCAAGGCCAACAAATTTTCGCCCTCAAGGCCTCCTTAATAAAGGTTGCCTCGGTCAAGAATGGTGAAAAGATATATTCCCTACAAGATAACAAGTAGAACCTGTAATCATTTTTCTTTCGCAACCAAAAAAAAAGGAGATAAGTAATAATCTAGAAATTTTCCCTATTTCATTCTTATTCTCCTCATTCCTTGTAGACCTATGTCCAACAGGAGTAAAATAGCCATGGAGAGGAGTATTTTGTGATTAACATAGTTTCTCTAAGTTCCATGAAATTTTATGAAGGTGTGATAGTCATAAGAACGACAACCCTCTTCCGTGTTCCATCCAGACCTACATCCCTAGGATAACACCATATTGTAAAAGCAACTACAAAAGCGAATTCGAGGTTAGAGAAATGAAACCCTCTCCAACGTCATTCTCCATCAACATCCTATCCAACATCAAATAAAAGTAAATAATAGGGTCAGACCAACCAAGATCAACAAAATATGCATACATATGCTTGCCAAAAGAGCTAATCATTCTGCAACATTAGTATAGTTTTCAAACAACAGGTGAAAAATAATAATAAAAAAGTTTGAAATGGCCTACAATGAGAATCAAACCCAACAATATCAAAAAAAAAAAAAAAAGTCCCAATCCCTACGCCTTTGCTCTTCCATCACTGCTTGATTCCCTGTTGCAACAACATATAGAAAATGAGGGTGAAAATGAAAATAAAATAAGTCTTAGCTCTCATATTAGGGCATTTCTTTCTTGCCTTACATATGTTTTTTCTTGAAATGGATGCCAAATGAATTATATTCACCTTAGTTTGTTGCAATATGTTAGGAATTTTAAATTAATAGTAATGCCCAGTTTCTTATTGGTGAAATCTTAAATTATTTGTTAGTATTCATTTAAATGCTTTTGATTAATTAAGCAAGAAAGGGATTCGTTTAAATGTTAAAGTTCCTTCTTATTTCATTATATGTTGAGTGATGTGTGGGACATGGTTCATGCACTATTTTTAAAAGCTTTAAAATGATTTAAATAAATGAATGTCCTTTATTCATGAGGGAAAAGATAATTTATTCTTAAGAATAAAACAATTTAAAATGGGTGATCCCACAAAACTGGTTTACAATTCTATTGAGGAAGGAAAATTGCAAAAATGCTTTCATGAAGAAAATTTCAAGTCTTTGGGGGTTCGCACAAAGGTGTTCACTCTAACCCCCCTTCAAGTGAACCCCCTTTTTTTGATGTGACCATTTTTTGTACATTTTTTAAAATAAAAACAAAGGGAAAGTCAAGAAAAAGGGGGGTTCGCTTGTGTTACCCAAATTCACTATTAGCTCAATCAGGTAGAGCTCTTGAAGTTTTTAAATGAAAAGTAGGGTTGATTTTAGTACTGCTATATTCATTCATGTGTGTAAAAAGACGAAAAGAAAAAGATTGCATTACTAAGCTGCATTTATGCTTATGCATACAATGTAGGAAAGATTGTATAAATCTTTTCAAGAAAGTAATCTTTATTAACAATGTAAATGTATAAGGTCTCACACAAGTCATGAGACTAACTATTTTAAAACAAAAGAAAGACCACATTATACTGTTATAGATATTAATGAAAAGGAAGAAAGACCAGTCAATGTCTGAATGAGTGGTCCTAGTTGACTTGTCCTGCATCATTTCCCGTCTTTCGCTTGTCCTTCATCTAGCTGTCATTTCCTTCACGCTCTTAATTGCTTGCATCTAAGAGAGAAGATTGAGTTAGAGCAATGAAAGGTCTTAAATCCTGATATGCACATACCTCTATAAACATATGATATGATCATCAAGTGCATCAAAATAGTTAGCATCATGTTCAGAAGAAACACAGGAATATCAAACATATCTGCCATATGCACATGTTTTTCTAACTTGTTTGCTTCATGTGCAGGTATAGGAAAAGTAATGTTATAGTTTTGTTTTATCTGATTTCAGCATGTGGGGTGAAATGTGGCTCCCAGAAGGGTTGAGCCCAGCATGTTGCCTTCATGTTATAAAGAGGGATGAGAATGAATTAAGACATTGTTTTTATCAACTCTAACAAGTATCCATCACTTTGATAATGAGTTGATGAAAGTCATTGTCATAAATGATAGATATTTGTTCAATGGAGTCTAATCATGAGGATAGTGAAGGAAAATACATTGAGTTGTTGCCCATGTAAAGGTTTCTCTACCTTTCTTTTCAGAAAGTTTTCAAGATCAGCATGAGAGACAGTGATAAGGAAACATAAAAAGTGAAAATTACAGTCATTGATTGGGCAGAAATAGTGAAAAGGGCAGTCAATGATCTACCTGCTACCTTAAATTTTTATAGAAAAATGAAAAGAAAACTAGATGGCAGTATTACATGGAAGAATAGGGTATATAAGTGCCAGGGTATTGTAGGTGTTAGTTTGACAATGTGAAAAGAGAGACATTCATCAGTTTAGAACAAGGCACCAAATAGCAATGATCAGAAATTATGAAACATTAGACTTGAATGGTGTTGAAAATTTTAGTGACTGAGGTAAGACAAAACAAAGGGTTCAAAGACAACCATTATAAATTTCAAGCCACACTTTTCTGCTCTATATGGGAATAATGCATGTGTTTTTTGTGTTTGGCCTTATAGTCTTTACCTTTAAAAATGAAGTGACAGATCTCCAAAGGTTGTGCAAAGACCTATAGAAAGGACACATCAGATTGTTGCAAGAGTTGCAAAAATTTGTGAGTAAACTTGAAAGACAAGCAAAAGGAATCTATTAACATGAACTAGACCAATCAAATGTTTTTGTATTTGAATGGGATTATTCTCCAAATATGTCAAATTCCAAACAAACATAGACTCTAAAAGAATAAGCACTATCAATTCAAATTTGATTACATTTGCCAGGGTTTCTGCCATGAGTAAAGTGGAGCAAAGATCAAGCTTATGGAAGGAAAGTCATACAAATCTATGAGAAATCCATGAAGGTATGACAGTCAACCTAAGGGGAGAATTTTCCTACTAGATTGCTTAATGATGTTGATAGTCTCTTCATTCAACCTGAAGGTCTTCTTGTCATTTTTGAGATTGTGAATGGATACACACTGGCACCTTGAAACAGTTATGGGCAGCAACCTTGGCTAATAATTAAAGGATAATCATAAATGCAAGTTAAGGACAATCCCTTCAAGAAGACAGTGAGTAGGGATACAATTTCTATAAATTCTTTGACAAGTTTGTAGTCCAACCATATTTTGATAGATAACAAGTGCCAGTGTACATCCACTTTTAAATTTTTGTGGCAAGCTAAGCCAAATACATGTAGGATTTCCTCTATATATGCTTGTTGACTACAGGGATCATGGAGAGTCACCATATAATCTAAGAGTTTCTAAGGCTTGATTCAATCTAATGAGCAAATGCTTCTTGAACAATCTAAACTCTAAAGGTTGTTTGAGGAAGCTCATTGCTTATTTGATGTTGCAGGGTAGCAAAACCATCAAATTGGGAGGTTTGCATGCTTGTTGTAAGGCAGTCAAAAGATAGTGTTAGGCAACCTACAAAGATAGTGATTGTCATAGGAAAAGTGACATTGATGGAACCCTCGAGTTACAAATGAAAAGCAAAGGAGCTAGGGTTTTATGATAACCCATGATATCTTATTGTTTTGTGAAGACCCAGAACAATAAATGAAAGCATTTATTTCAGAGCATATCACCAGAGAAAAACCCTGAGACTCCCTACAAAGAATAAGAATTTATAGCATGGAGAAAGCTACAGTGCTTATGAGGAAAACTCAGAGTCAAGATACGCAAATATATGCAAAGATTCCTTCGTATCCTCAAAAAGTGCAAGAGATGAGACTCGTGGCCAATCCAAAACCAGAAAATTCTTTAATGGAGGCTCGGCTAGACAGTCAGGAAAAACTTTAACAGAACATGGTGAAACCAACTAAAAGCTTGGTTCATGATTATTGAAGAGAAAAGCATGGCTTGTGTATGAACTTCAACATTTCTAGGTTTAATCATTTCCAGCAAAGAAGAGTATAGAAAAATCAAACACTCGCTATTTTATGTGTGATAAAGCTCGAA
Source organism: Sequoiadendron giganteum (assembly GCA_007115665.2). Classification (NCBI taxonomy): domain Eukaryota; kingdom Viridiplantae; phylum Streptophyta; class Pinopsida; order Cupressales; family Cupressaceae; genus Sequoiadendron; species Sequoiadendron giganteum. Next base: position 418,874,751 of record CM021106.1, read on the forward strand.
AAAAGTATTTTATTTATAGAAAATGATAAAAAAAATATACCATTGGAGCATACCATGTGGCTTCAGCATAATTTCTAAGTTGAGAAGCTTCAAAAAATTCCATGGTCAAGTTCAACAAACCCTTGTTGGTGGCTTGAGTAGTTTCCGAAAAGCTTGAAGTTTGAATGAAATACATTTTGCAAGTGTTTGGGTCGCGTTTGGTTTTAGGGTTTTCAAAGCCCTAATTTTGCCGACATAACAAAGGTATTTTTTTACCTTTGTTTTAGAAAATATTTGCAACAAAATAATGCAATTTGTGGTCTATTTGGTACCTTGAAGAATTTCATAGTCTTTTATGCCTTTCCCTTTATATGCCAAGTATATAAGTTTTTCAAAGACTTACCTTTTGCATTGTAATCTCCCATAGTAGTCAAACCTTATTCTTATTTTTTGCATTGATTATAAATGTAAAACACTTTAGTTAAGTGATGATTTAAAAATCACTTTATTTTAAGTGTTATTTTAAATGCAAAGTAAAATTATGATGCCTTTTAAATGTTTTGAACAACTTAGCTATGACTTGTTGCTTTTGCAAACATGTGGAGATCATCTAGGGGGGAGGTGTTGCTTTCAAGATTGAGTCAAAGAGAATATGGTTGAGAAGTTATAGATGTTCCAAGCATATAGGGGTGCATTTATTTACCTTTTTGGAGGGAATGAGTGCTTTCAAGAATCGGTTTCTTATGTCATCATCATAAACTTGGTCAAAGTTGACTTTTTCAACTTTTTGAAGCTCATTTGGAGAGGTTCTAGTTTTTATTTTTAGGGATTTTGGGAGACATCCGAGATCATGGAGTTTCTAGAACCTTTTTGGGTGGGTTTTGGAGGGATTTGTGAGATATAGTCACTAAAGTGGCTCTTTTGTAATCAGTTCTAGCATGTTGCTTTTCCTACTTAGTGACATTTGGAGTCCTTTGTCTGATTTTTTTTGCAAGATTTTGTAACCCATTTGGGAATGAATTCAGAAAAGACCTTGGATATCAGTACTTGAAGTTTTTTGCCTTCTTATTCTTTCAGTGTAGTGTATTATCAAGTGGTTGATCAAATTACATGTGAGGTATTTTCACTTCCTTGTAGTTTTGTCTCACATTATTATGCCTTTTCTATAAAAGTATGTCTATGCAGGTTGAAAATTGTGTTTTTAAGTTGCACATAGCTTTTAAATTGTGAAGGTGTCCTTTCCTTTTGAAATTTAAATACATTCAAGCCTTTTTTTCAAATTATTTATGCATAAGCCTACAAAAATAAGTTGTGCAGGTTCTATTTTCATTCATTGAAAACAAGTGTCTATTCTCTTAATTTTCAGGTCTTTATAGTTTGGTGTATCACCATAGGATTAGTTTTCATTTTAAGCATTATTTCTCCCCTTTTCCTCTATAAGTTCAGTGGACTAGTTTTAGGTGACACCATAGGAACCTGGCCTTTTCCAGAGGTTGACCTCTGCTTACAAGTTACCCACAGCTTTAGAGGTCTTCCCAAGTTTCACTAAATTGTCGAATTTCATATTCAACAAGGTGCAAATACAGGTGATAATAGCTTGAACCCCCCTTCAAGTGAACCCCCTTCACTCGAAAGGGTCAAGGGGGGTTCGCTCGAAGGGGGGATTCGAACGAAACCCCCTTTTTTGCCCTTCTCCCCCTCTTCTAAAAATTTCTACAAAATTTTCCCTTTCGAAGCTCAGGTTGAGGATGAAAAATGGAAGAAACTTCAGAGACCCAACTGGATGATGGTAGTCCTCGGAACAAGCTATCCATCAAATATAATTTTAATATATTTCAATTTTATTATATATTTTTCTTTAGTTTAATTAAACATAGATTTTCACCAAAAATCAAACTTTTTGTTTTGCACATGTGGAAAAATAGTAGATTATCAAAAAAAAATGAAAAATATGTTTGGATTAGGTATTGATGTCCTTGATCCAGTAAAAAAATTGAATTTTGATACATACAAAAAAAATTATGTTGTTTACAGTCCACCTATGTCTAAATTGTAATTGGTTTGACTTCAAAACTTGATTAAAAAAATATTCATTAAAACACCATGAAACCAAATGAACATGCTAGATATCATAGTTACAAAGCTAAATTCAAAAAAAATAGAATTTTATTCTTTATAGAAAAAAAAGTTATGTTGTTTATGGTGAGCATTACTCTTTAAAAATGGTGTTTACTAATATAAACTAGTTTTCAAAGAATATGGAAAAATAAATGCAATTTGATTCAAAATAATATAAAAGATATATATTTAGAATCTACAGATAAAATGTTACAAATCACTAGTTTGCATCATCTTCAAATTCCTCATGGTTTAGCAGCTATAGGTGCTCGAAAGTGAAGATTTAGTTAAAAAATTCAATTCAATGTCCAATTAAGCCAAAAATTGTAAACTAGTATTGTGGGATCACCCGAATTTAAGAAAAAGTATTAGACATTATTAGTATTATTATTCTTAAAGGAAATTCCATATTTTTTATTAAAAAAAAAACTCACTAAAGTAAATAGCATGTATATCTACATGATTTGCCTATTATTATTATTAGTTTTTCATATATTAGTGATAAAATAAATATTAATTAAACATGAGCAAGTAAATATATATAATTAATGATATAGTCATAGATATATATATATTTGTATAAGAGGTGGAAATTTAATCAAATTTCTTTTAAGTCGAGTTATAGGAAATAAGAAATAAATTATAAGATAGCGTGATGTATCTATAATCGATTATTTAGTATCTCAAGGTGGTAATCGTTAGAATGAAGAAGTTGCAAGTAATTAACTTGCTAACATTAGAGATTTAGAAAACAACACAAAACAAAAGAAAAAAAATCAAGTCTATATAATCCTATTATCAATAATACCTTCAACGGTAATATTAATATTTTTTTTTTATTAGTTTAGCGAGGAAGGGCCTTGATCCCATAGTTACATCCAAAAAACAAAAAGGAACCAAACGAAGGTGGGATAGAGCACCACCAAGACCAACCAAGAAACAACATTGAGAGTGGCACGTAGGCCATCATTTAACATAGTAACCATAGTCCATCCACTATTAATCAAAAACAACCAATTTCTACTAGCAAGTTTAAAACTACATAAACCATTAATTAGATCAATAGTGTCCCAGGTTATATTTAACCACAACAGAGCTATAATAAAATAATAGTCTGAGATATGGTACCAAAAATTTAAAAAATAGAAAGCAGTCATAAAGGTAGAAACGAGAAGCCATTAATTGGCTTCCTTTTGTAGATCTCTATATTCTCCAATGAGGTAAATGTATCCCCTCCATTCAGGTTCCTTGATCTCATCCAGCATGTTTAGCACATCCATCTTCCCTTGTTATTTCAAGTTCCTAGTAATTATGGTTTCTCCAAAAATAGCTCCCAGCATAGCCCTCCTCATCAATATGTTAATAACCTTCATAAGAGTAACAAGAGCTTTCTCCATGTCATCAAATTGAACCTACAAAAAATTTAATCTACTCTTTAGAAAGTCAGTGGAAGAGTCATAAACATTAGTCTTCATTCTTGTGTTCCCAACATCTTGCACATTCTCACTATCAATCTTAAGTTCCTCAACTTTCTCAATTTGGTCCTCCTCTTCCTCATCCTTTTCATTTTTCATGTCCTCTTCTCCCATATCATAAGCATAGTCATCAAAATCCATATCTTCTGAATCATCTTCCTCCTAGGCTTCAAACTCTTCAAATTCCTGGTCTTCCTCATCACAAACAAAAAAATTCTATTTTCCTTTCTTTTCCATAGAGACGTCTTTTTCCAGTCGAGCAAACCTTCTACCACCACTCCCCTACCCTTGCAAAGTCACCTTCAAATCCTCATTTTTCCACCTTCTTGAAAAATATTAATGATCTCATTTGGGCTAGTATCTTTTTTAATTTTCTTCACCTTAGGAAGGTCCACCAGTAAAGGCGTGTGTTTTCTTTTCTTGGGTGTTGCCTTGAAGATCTGTATCTCATACACACCTTTTTCCTCAACATTTTGCACCACAAGAGGAGGGATTTGCAAGATTGTTCACAGGGGACAGGCTCAAAGCAAGAATTAGCACCCTCTTGGCAGGAACAGAGGGAGGAGAACGGGGATTAGGAACCATAGCAGGGATATCTTCAATAGGGGGTTCCTCAATAATCTTATTCGGGTTAGGATTGTTAATACGAGCAGCCAAAGGGTTTCCATGTGGATTGTTTTCTAGATAATATTTGTACAGAGTTAGCATCAAACCTTGGTGAAGGGGACGACTGGCAACCTTTTATATATTGAGTTGTAGGGACGATAAGAGATAGAAGGGTAAGTCGATAATCTCACCATGCCTAATATGGTTAAGTAGAGGGAAATGGTAAGCATGCACCGACATATATCTGCCCTCTAAGGTAAAATACTGCATAACAAAAATACTAACCAAAGAAAAGGGAGGAGGAAGTTCCAGTCTAGCATACCATTTTGAAATCTTTTGAGATTCTCCCCTTCATGTAGAAATTTGTCAACAAACTTCTGATAATCCGCTCCGCTCTTCTTGGTAACCTTAATCCCTTGGTTTTTTACACTAGTAGCTTCTAATATGAGTCGCGTCATTACCTCAAACTTGACCATCCCAATAGCCACACTACCTTTCCTCTAGGAGTTTGTAAAAATAGCTATTAAATTCTCATCTTAGCCTTTCAAGGATTCAAAAAATGAAACCATACTAGCATTTTCAAATAACTTCCAGACGTCCACATTCTACTTGAGGGCTTGAAAATTTAGTGGCTTGGTACGCTTCCTAGGGCCTTCCATTTTCACTTTCTATAAGTTCTTTGGCTTCTTCAGACTATCCTTCATAATCCTCTAGTTCTTCGGCTTTCTATTCTTGTTGCAGAAGACACAATATTTTTGAATTGCTAAGTGAGCCTTTAAGAAATATGGGGTCGAGAAGTTTCTTTTAGGAAGAGCCAGTGACACAATTCCTGAGACCAATAGCTCATCATTAAAATTGCAAGTATTAAAATTGAAATTTAATTCTATAATTTTCCACACATTGCGAAATCTGGGGAAGCTGACATTAGGCAAATCAGCACAATTCTAAATGACAGGCTTTAACAATTTCAAAATCTCCATGTGATCATCAATCATCTCAGGAAGCGAGGAAAGATTTAATTTGGTACCTAATGGTATCATCTGATACCTCACTGTACCCCCAGAATCATCATTTCTCCTTAAGCCTTTAAACATCTCCAATTTCCCTTGTTGTCCGCTTAACTTCAACATTTCATTTTTTCAAGTTGTAATCATTTTCATATTTCTCATTTAATATCATGTCTTTTAATGCCCTCGATATATCATTATTAGTCCAGAAAGTCCACCTTGTACAACCCAGAGCCATGTTTGCAGCACAATCAACAACTTTGTTTCCCTCTTTGTAGACGTGTTGCACCCTACAATTGGTGAAGTGACTCTTCAAGGTTCTACATTTATCCATTATATTTTTTTAGCTCCCAATGTGGCATGGCAACACCGTTCAAAATATCCACAATGAGTTTTGAGTCTCCTTCTAATATAACATTTTTAAAGCCAAGTTCCTTTAGAGTTTTGAAACCTCCTAATGTAGCCATAGCTTCAACTTTATTATTAGAATAGACACCCATATTCAACCCAAAACTCACAATGCAATCTCCTCTATAGTTTCTTAGAACGCCCCTAGCCCCAACTAAACCCAAGTTGCCTTTTGAGCACCCATCAAAATTACATTTTATCCAATCCTTCTGAGGAGGACACCACACCATAGTCATTCTAGTAAACATCATTGACCAATTGAGCTTAGTGAGTTCCCTCCATATACCCCAGTTCTGCTTTATCCTCATCTCTTTGTAGTTAGGCCAAGCTTTGGAGAAACTATATCTTCCTACCTCAATGTTCTCCTTAATCAGAGTTTAATTATGGTAACCTCTTAGCTGCTTCTCTCCACTTCCCTAAATATCCTATTATTTATTTCTTTCCAAATTCCCCAGGTAAGAAAAGGAGGAACTTGGTTCCAGAGGTCAACAATTACATTGTGGGAAAAAGGGCAGTTCAACCAGCTTTGTAGGAACTTCTTCATTCAGTGAGGAAACACCTAGTCCAAGGACAACAAGGGCAGGAAAAAGGACCACACTTCCTTGGAAAATTGGCAATCAAAAAAAAGATGGATAATTGACTCCTCTTTCTAATTGCAAAGGGAGCATCTATTAACCAATTGGAAACCCCTCCTAACAAGGTTGTCAATAGTTAGAATTTTTCCATGAGCCATAGACCACCAGAAATAGTTAATTTTAGGAACCAAATTCTTTAACTACACCTTATCCCAAAAATGATTAGTGTTTACATCCCTAGGCTTCTCTAGATCCTCATAAGCCTTTTTAACCGAGAAATAGCCTGAAGAGCTACCTTTCCAAAGCCATTCATCTTCCCTTTCACTATCAAACCACTTAGCCTCCCCAATAAGGTTGTGCAGCCTTAAAAAGGTTGGATTCCAATTGACCTGTCTCTAGCCTCTCAGATTATCTCTCCTAAATAGAAATTTGAACTCCTTCCAATTAGGGTCCTCCTTCTCCCAATTGATATAGTCAAAAATGTTTTTTCCACAAACCCTAGTTAAGCTTTGTTTGAGAGGATTTAGATCGTTAATTGATGACAAGGTAGAAGTTTCAATCTAGGGGTCCTTCCAAAAATTAGTAGTCATACCATTCCCAATTCTCTTTCTAGCCCCTTATTTTAGAATATTTTTTAGCTTCACAAGATGATTCCATAAGGCTGAACCACTTGGCAGGTCAGACATAGAGAGGAAACATCCAAGGTTCCTGTTCCTCAAGTACTTGGATTGCAATAATTTAACCTAGTCTTTAGAACCTTCTAGAAGATTCCAACCTATTTTAGCAGTGAGGGATTTGTTAATCAAGTAAATTCTTCTTATCCCCAAGCCCCCTCTCCTTTTGGGAGTACACACTATTTCCCAACTGACTAGGACAGTCTATTTTTTTCTTCAGTGCCTGACCATTAAAATCTTCTCTAAATCTGTTCTATCTTTTCCCCTATAAAACCAAGAATCTTAAAGAGAGATAGGTAATAAACCATAATATTTTGAAGAGAGGCCTTTAGCAATTGGGTCTTACCATCCAAGCCAAGTAATTTCCCCTTCCAACCAACCAACTTATTTTGTACTCTCTCAATCAGCTGATTCCAGTAGTTATTTTCCTATTTCTTGGAAATCAAAGGAAGGCCAAGATATGCATCAGGTAAGGAAACTTCCTAACATCCCAAAATTTTCACCACTTTGTCCTTTATCTATTGGTTTGTGTTGAAGAAGTATATCTTTCTTTTCTCATAGTTTATACACTGGCCAGAAATATCAACATTTTCATTGAGGACTTGTTTCCAAATATTAGCTTCCCCCACCGAGGCCTCCCCAAACATAAGAGTTTCATCAATAAATTTTTGATGGGAATCCAACATGAGAGATGAGGCTGCTTTAACACCTTTTAGAACTTTAGAATCCACCAATTTGTGTATGTTCCTCCCAAGGACTTCAACAACAAATATGAAAAGGTAGGGAGAGAGAGGATCACCTTGTCTAAGACCATGGAAACAAGAGAAAAATCCTTGGGGGACACCATTGACCAAGACAGAGCACATAGGGGAGGTAACACAAGCAAAAATCAATTTGAGGAATCTACCTTCTATCCCAAACTTCCTAAGAACAACAAAAAGAAACGACTAAGAGACTCTATCATAGGCCTAAGATTCTTAGAGTGGTCCATCGAATCGATAATTTCGTGGGTGGAGATGATAGCATCAAGGATATTTCTTCCTTGGAAAAAACCTTTCTGGTTCAGAGAAATTATTTTACCAAGCACCAGTTTCAACCTTAACACCAGAATTTTAGAGAAGAATTTATAAACCGTATTACAAAGGCTTATAGGTCTATAGACTTTCATAGAAGAGGCTTCATCATTTTTGGGAATAAGGGAAAAAAAAGTGGCATTCATTTGGTTAAGCAACCTACCCGACCTAAAGAAATCTCTAACAGCATTAAAAAGGTCGGTTTTGACAATTTCCCAATAGGTTTGGAAAAAGGCAAGAGGAAACCCATCTGAACCAGAAGCTTTAAAGGCTTCAAAAGAGAACATAACCTTTTTAACTTCTTCCATAGAAATAGCATTAGTCATCATCTTTAAATAAATATCAGAAATAACTTTAGGGATCACCTCAAGAAAATCATCTTGTACTTGATTTACATTACTAGGGGCCATAAGGTGAGTAGAGAAGAAGTTAACAGCTTCTCGAGCAATTTATTTCTCTATGAGACCATGGAGCCATCCTCTTTTATAAGTGATCTGATCATGTTCCTGCTTCTATACTTTAGCGTGGATTGGTTGAGGAATTTTGTGTTCCTATCCCCTTCAATTAGCCATTGAACACGTGACTTTTGTTTCCATAAAATATCCTCCTTATTTATCTTAAACTATTAAGATTTGAGGTCTCTCTCCTGAGCACATATCTCTGCATCCACTTGACCAGCCTCCATAATGTCCTAAACTTATTTTAAGTTATTTCCCAGGGTTTTCTTTATCTCAAAGATATTCCCAAAGGACACCTTATTCCACCCTTTCACTTTTTGTTTTAATCTTCTTAGTTTTTCCACCAAGCAATACATAGGAGTTCCAGTTATAAGTTCTTCCCACCAATTTTTTACAAGATTAGAAAAATAAAGGTGGAGACTCCACATTAATTCAAATCTGAAAGGAAAAGGACCACTATTCAAATCCACATTTCTTTTAAGCACCAAAGCATTATGGTCGAAGCCAAACCTAGGAAGAGTAGAAAGAGAAAGGAATTGGAAGATATTCCAATTGGCAGAGATTAGAAACTTATCTAATTTAACTTGGATTAGGTTATTTCTATTTTTTCTGTTGGACCAAGTGAACTTTGTTCCTTGGAGGGGGATATCAATTAGACCAGCTGAGTTGAAAAATTCAGGAAGCCCCATCATACTATCAAAATAGTTGTCTAGCCCTCTAGAATTCTTTGAAGGGAGGAGAGGAGAGTTAAAATATCCCCCCAACATCCAATGGTCATCTTTATTTATGATATATAGCATCACTTAGTTGTTCCCAAAGAAAAATTGTCCCTACTCAAGTTAGGAGCATCGATGTTAATTAAGTTCCAACTCTCTAGGGAAGCCAAATCTTCAAAGGTAATCATAAGACTATTCCTGCTAGCAGCACTCAAGGTACCTTTTAGCTTTGTGGGATTTCAAAGAGTAGCTATACCTTCTGAAGCACCTTCAACCTCACTAACAAAATAATTCACCCTTGTCCAAATACTCAAAATAGCCTTATCAAAAATCTCTTTCTTCATCTTAGTTTCCCGAAGGAGGAAAACATCCACTTTATTATCAAGAATACAGGTTTTCACCCTAGAAACTATTTATATGGACTATTTAGGACCCTTATATTCCAAGCCATAAACTTCATGGATACTAATTTATAGCACCACCCACTTCCCCCTAAAGCAGCCAAGGTTACTTCTTTTTGGGCTTCGATCCAGCGATCGAATATATAGTTCTTTATTTTTCTGTAGCCACATCCCTCACTGTATCTTTAGTTCTAAAGTCCTTTTGGGAAGGTCTAACCACCTTATTCTCCCCCCAACATCTGAATTCTTTTTCTTTTTAGGTTTAATAGGTGCTTGAGACCACTCCTCCTCATCTTCTTTATCGCTAGACTGAGTAGGAAAGCCTAGTAAGGCCAGAGAGTCGCTTAGGTTTACTACCCCCTTCTGGGAAAGGAAATGAATATCTTCCAGAGACAAGTTAGTATCCAGGTGCACATACTCACCTTCTTCAAGCTCCACACCCTCTCCTGAAAACTGCATCTTTAACTGAGAGTCCAGCACTTTTTCCTCCAGACCTGAGCCATCCTTAGGTTCAATCTCAATAGAAACTTCTTCCCCCTCTTTTGTCATCACCAATTTTGGAAAGCATGGGGTAGGGAGGCCAAAAGCAAGGGTTGAGACCTCAAGGTTCAAGCAGACTGATTCATTAGTCACACAAGGTTCAGAAACAACCTCCAAGCCTGAAATAGGGTCAGCCTTCAGTTGGGGGACAGGCCTCACCTTCACGAGGGAAGCAAAATTTTGAGCTCCAGAAGACATTTCATTATCAAAGAGTTCCACTATCTAGTTTTTCTCCTTTGCAAAAGTTCCCTCAACAGGTTTTTTCCCACAAGATTCAATGAGGTGTCCAAACTTCTTGTACTATTGGCAGAAGAGACGAGCATTTTCATATTCCAGTGGCTGGGTCTAGTTTCCAAATTTGGACTTAAGAAGGATATAGGAAGGTAAAACCATATTCATAGCCACATTGATGCATATACGGGTGTAAACCAATCTAGATCTTCCTCAGTGATCTTATCAACAGCCAAAAAACTTCCAAAAGAGCTAGCTATACCTTTTAAATTCTCATCTCCTAGAATTCCAGAGGAAGCCCCGAGAGGCGAACCCAAGTTGGAGCCAATGGGTCAAAGCATGGTTTCCATTTGCAGAGGGAGAGAAAGTTTTTAAAACTTGAGTCAACAGCCCAAGTGCCACTCATTAAAACTTTTAACATATATTCATAAACCACAAAAGAGAAAAGGAAAATACCTCTCGACATTGCATTTATGGTAACATTGCCTTTAATATTCCAAGTAGAAGTAGCCCATTGATGAAACAGTTCAATATTTGGCCTATATGCCGAAAAATTTCCAACCAGTGCCAGTTTGAGATTTTCCATCACCTTCAGCATTAAAACTTTTGGGACATCTACTTCCTAGCCTATCACTGAGCAAGAAGCAGAGATTCCAAAGATCTTTTACCCAAGGTTGGTGAGTCAAAACCCACCAGTTTGTCCATGTAGAAAACTGATTCTTCCACAAAGAAGAAAGATTTTCCCAAAAGAAAAGGAAGTGGGTGACTTTCCAAAAATTCCTCCAATCTTTTCCCCAGGGGAAAGGATGGAAGTACGAGGAGGGGACATCATGTTGTGAACAGCAGAGTTGGCCGCTACCATAGCAAGCACAATGCCAAACAAGAGGACAACATTTTTGGAGTGGGGACCCCTCCCGGGTCCCCCTCTCAATTGTCCCACAAAAACAATCAAATCACGACAGGGTCCATAAATTCAAAAACATAGCTAGAGCGGGAAACTTGCAGAGCAGAGTATGTTGAGTAATGTTAAGTTTGATAATATTAATAATGTTGTCATAGGGGGCATAATTAATATAAGCAATGATAAAAGATTATATATAATGTTGTCAATGATTATTTTAATGCAAAGGCAGCCTAACAATATCAACCTTAATATTAGGAGGCAATAAAAAGAATATGAGATGAAATTTCCTAACATCCCAAGTACATTATCAAATAAGTCATGAATATAGGTTGCCCCATTCTTGAAAGGAATTTAAACTAAACCTAGTGTTAAGATAAAGAAAAGAAAAAGAGTAAAATTAGTATTAATGCTTCTAGCAAGAGAATTGTTAGTATTAATAGTAGTAGTGTTAAAATTTAACATTATTGAGAAAATATTAATATAATAGGGTAACTATAGAATCTAACTAAAACTAGGATAAAATTAATATCAATAAGGAAGGTGAAATCTAGTCTTGCCACTAATGAAAGTAAAAATGTAACACAATTATTGCTAATTAAGTCAGGAGTAAATTAGAATTTGATCCAAGAGTAGTATTGACGTTTAGAATTAAATAGATAATACATAACAAAATTGTAATTAATCATAGCAATCATAACCTTGACTTACATGAGGTTGAGGCAAAAATGATTTGAATATATTAAAGTAAAATGAGGTGAATGTCATTAGGAAGGAAGTGTTATGAACTTGACTTAGGAATATAACTTCTTAACATGAGTGGGATCATCTTTTCAAACCTTTTGGTTGGCAGATGATGGTAATCCACATTATTAGGTAAAAAAAAATGAAAGTTGTGTTATTTTCTTATGTTAAACTTATGGGCATGAAAACAATACAGGCATACAATGTCATATAGGCATACAATAGAGGGCCTTAATAAATAATCATTTCCCTCCAAGTGAAAGAAATAGATCACAAGTGGCCTTTGATCATCAAGGGGATAAAGATGTCTATGATGGTGGTCTACTTTGAATTTGTTCACTGGACCTCCTATTGAAAGATTCATGGAGCCACACCTATTACAATAGAAAGTATGGAAATTAATATATTGAAATTATATTAATTAAATATTTAACAAAATAATCACTTACCACAACCAAATGATATCTCTCCTCATCCACAACAACGGCATGCTCACAATTTGGCATTGTGAAGTCTTGTAGAAACCATCCAAATAGAAATTAAACTACAAATGTGATGCAGAGAGTACACACCTTTGCCAAAATACCTCTCAAACACAAATACATAATAATGAAAATCACAACAGTGATTAAGAACTCAATCAAATTTAATTACAAGTAAACATAATTTTATTTAAATAAAACACCAATTACAATCAATTTATCCTTTCTTGGTCTCATTCCTCACATCTTCCAACCTGCTCCTACACCTTCACTATGTATCTCTACAACTCAATTTATCTACCCTCTACTACTCAACCTCACTCTTCTTGGTTGATTGCATACTCAATCATTTACCTGTTTGTCCTCCATTTAACCATGGATTTTTTTTCAATACACATATTTCATGTGGTTGAGCACACTTTCTATCTTCATCTTGTGTATTTTAAATGATGCAACCCCCTTACATTCCCTTCTTCCTGAGCACCTATTTCTTTCTTTGCAATGCCCTTGCCATCTTTTAAATCTGCAACTTAAAGCATTTAAAATGTCTTCCAAAACTTGCACCCCTCCTCATGTACTATTGTGGCTTCATTCCCTTGTCGTGCCCCATTCTTGTTTTTTAATCTATACTATTTTCTTAAGAAAAACCAAATGTCTTCATTTCAACGACCCCCTGAGGCCAGGCGTGACCTCTTTTTCTCCTTCTTGTGCTACCTTATTTTCTCTATTTGATGTCTTTCTATCTCCCTTTGACTGATTCATTTCATCTTATCAACTTGGTGGCATTCTATTTTGTTTTAAATCTGCATTTTAAATAATAAAATGTCAATTATCCTCTTTTTTCTTGGTCGCACTTCATTTCTCCAATAGAAATTACATTATATGGTGTGCTTATTTGTTTACTTAAAGCTGCATTTTTATTTAAATGTTAGTTGCTTATTACAAGGCACGTCCTTCCCCTTTCACGTGCCTTGATTGAATTTATTTTTTCAAATCTACCCTCATTGCATAGTGACTCCTTCAATTTCTTATCAATAATATCCTGATCGAAAACCAAAATGCCATTTAAACATATAGAGAATCAATAAATAAACAAGATGCTTGGAGGTTTTAATCGATTGTTGGAGGAAACTAGCTCGAGCATCAAAATGCCATAGAGAAAACTGAAATCAAATCGAAATTGAAGAAAATCAAACCAACTATTTTTTTTTGGTTGATGTCGATTGCGCTTTGCTTGGGATGCTCCTGCATTAGACACGCTGGGTAAGAAATATTGTGATCATATTCTCACAATGATGGAGTTGTGTAGTTTCACTATGCTTCCAGGTTGATGGCAACCTGCAACGAACTCCTTCATTGTGCAAGTTCTCTAGATTAATTATTCTTCCGCTTTTTCTAGCATTGTGTCGAAACGCACACCACCATCCTCCAACAGTACTACACCCTCTTCTGCTTTCCCCTCGTGCACTCACATCCACCAAAGCCCGACCTCCTCTACCAAATTCTTTCCATACTTTCCTTCTCTTTCATGGGTTCAAACCCACCTCTAACCATCCACCTCCACCAAAAACAACCTGCAACATCTTCCACTTTCTCCACAAGAAAATATGGAACATCTATCACACACTCTAGATTCGTATCCCTCTTTTCTTTTATCATCTCATCTGAAAACTCAATAACATCACAAATTTGATTTACCTCATCCGCATCCACAGTTGTAACATCGAACTCCACTGTGACATCTTCCACATTTTCATCAGCTACAATCTTTCATTCATTTCCATTTGTTGTACCATCCAGCTTTAGTGTCCACTCTTCCTCAATCGTCAACAATTACATGAAAAAATCTAGTTCACCTTCACCATCCACTATGGCCTCTTCACTACTCACCTCAATCCTTTCTTCTTTTCTCTTCATGCCTTACTCATGGCACATCATTTCTGCACCTTCTTCATTAATAAGGGCTTCTCTTACTTCTTTCGCTTTCCATCTGGGGCTGCAACACTCATTTCTTCTATTCTTCTTTCCACTGTCCTCTTTCAAGAGAGCCTTCTTCTTCTCACTACTCTTCACCATTTTCCTCTCACTCTTTCCAACACTCTTTTCTATTTTTCCACAAATCATCTTTCCCAATGCTTCACACAATTCATCCTCCAAATCATCCCAACACTACTCCCAAAACTATATTCGTACAGGCCTCCTCATGACCCAACCCATCTTTGTTTGTTGCAATCTTCCACAACTCATATTCTCTACTTCTCCAAGATTTGTCCCTGCAACAAACTCTCACCACTATCCTCTACCCAACAAGATTCTAGAAGATGCACCCTCATGATCTCTTCTACCCACTTCCTCTTAGTGGAAGAGATTTTCACACCTTCTACCCAACCTTCATCTATGTTGGAGGATAGTCAACATGATTCCCATGGAACCAATGACCTCTCAAGGCTTCTTCACTCTTCACAAACTCTTCACCCACGGTCCTGGTGGATACTCTCCACACTCAAGATTCCCTACTCTAATACCAATTGATGCAAAGAGTACACACCTCTTCCAAAACGTCTCTCAAACACAAACAAAATAATGAAACTCACAGCAGTGATTAAGAACTCAATCAAATATAATTACAATCAAACATAATTTTATTTAAATCAAACACCAATTACAATCAGCTTGGCCTTTCTTGGCCTCATTCCTCACATCTTCTAACCTGATCCTACACCTTCACTGTGTATCTCTACAACTCAATTTATCCACTCTCTACTACTCAACCTCACTCTTCTTGTTTGATTACATACTCAATCATTTACTTGTTTGTCCTCCATTTTACCGTGGCTTTTGTTTTCAATACACATCCTTCATGTGGCTAAGCACACTTTCTATCTTCATCTTGTGTCTTTTAAATGATGCAACTCCCTTACATTCCTTTCTTCCTGTGCACCTATTCTTTTCTTTGCAGCGCCCCTACCATCTTTTAAATCTGCAACTTAAAGCTTTAAAAATGTCTTCCAAAACTTGTGCCCCTCCTCATGTACCATTGCACCTTCATTCCCTTGTCGTGCCCCATTATTGTTTTTCAATCTGTATTTTTTCTTAAGAAAAACCAAAGGTCTTCATTCCAACGACCCCCTAAGGCTAGGCGTGACCTCTTTTTCTCCTTCTTGCACTGCCTTATTTTCTCTGTTTGATGTCTTTCTATCTCCCTTTGACCAATTCCTTTCATCTTCTCAACTTGGCGCCATTCTATTATGTTTTAAATTTGTATTTTAAACAATAAAATGTTGATTCTCCTCTTTTTTCTTGGTTGCCCTTTCATTTCTCCAATCGACCCTTTAATCTCCCTAGTCATTCCAATAGACATTCCATTATATGGAGTTCTTATGAATTTGTTTACTTAAAGCTGCATTTTAATTAAATTTTAGCTGATTATTACAAGGCACATCCTTCCCCTTTCACATGCCTTGATTGAATTTATTTTGTCAAATCTTCCCTCATCGCATAGAGACCTTCAATTTCTTATCAATAATATCTCGATCGGAAACCAAAATTCCATTTAAACATATAGAGAATCAATAAATAAACAAGATGCTAGGAGGTTTGAATCGATTGTTGGAGGAAACTGGCTCAAACGTCAAAAAGCCATAGAGAAAACTGAAATCAAATCGAAATGGAAGAAAATCAAACCAACTATTTTTTTTGGTTGATGTTGATTGCGCTTTGCCCGAGATGCTCCTGCATCAAAATGAATAATTATTTTATTTTTGAATAATACATAACTAAAACAAAGAATATATAATGTGAAATTTACTAATCTACCTAATACCTTTATCAAAGGCATCGAGCTCACTACTGCTATAGTGACACCATGCTCCACTATCCTATCAATATCAAGAGGAGTGCCTACTTGCATCATCTAAAAATAAAACATTATTCCATTACCAAAACTAGAAACTTATGACTATATTTTATAAATAAATATTGATTTATAAACTATCTAAGGGGATCAAATTAGTTTTTGGTCAAAATGGTTTCAATTTGTGTCTTCCTACTAACAAGTGTTGTAAGCTCATAGTTGTTGATAATGTGTGCATCCTTATTTATGACTTTAATTATTTATAGTGTGTGGTTCCCAAGTATGCATATTTTTTATGATATCATAAATAACTATATTTCACTATATCCTTTATTTACAATAGTGAGACCATTGTCAATAAGGTGAACAATTGTATGCATCACCTATTGACTTGAATGACCGAGTGTGACATATTGAGGATGATGTAGGTCATGGCTTATAATATATGACATATTCAACAAAAATTTGAGTACTTATTGAACTATATATTGCTTCATAGAATAGGTGGTAATTGGACTATTGTGTTAGTTTTAGTCTAGGTATGAATCCCATAACTATAGTGAATATGGCATAACAAGGGGATTTATTAGGATTTATTGTATCATGTAGATTAGAGTTTATATTTTACCATCACATAGTGAATACTTACTTGAGAATGTGACTTGGTTTTGTATAGGATGATGTTTACTAGAGAAAAACAAACACAAAATATTTTGAACCTAATAGATTTTCATATGAATACAATTTTAGTATCACAACTTAAACTTTATGAGCAATATAGGATTATGTAATATTTACTCTGAGAAGTAGTGTATATTTTGGGGTATAATTGTGTGATCATAAACATGAAATATTATGCACCATGTTTTGATTGAATGAAAACTTCACAGTGTATCTTCATTATTTAATAGTAGCTGAGGGTAAAGAAAGAGTTTTGAGAAATACTTAGCCATAAAATAATTATATATATATATAACACTGTATAATATAATGTAAATTGTTTTAAAAGATTTATAAAGTTCATTGGGGTAATTTGAGGTAAATAAATGTATCAAATTAAACTATATCAAGGAATGGAGAGTCATGTTAGAAATACAAGTTAATGAATATAGGATAGTTTAGCATTATTAAAAGGGATGAATGTTGACTTTAATGAAGATAGTGAAGTTGGTGTGTCTCATGATGAATAGATGTTCTACATAGTCATGTATGTGGATCAATGTCATATAGGATTGGATTCAATGAATGATCTAAATCATACAAATTAGCCCTAGGTATTCATTTGTTGCCTAGACAATTGATTACGAGTTTTGATGAAGAGTTGTGCAAATAACATAATCACATAGAATAGTTAGGTTTGGTCAATGGAGGTCCCAAGAGATAATACAATAAAGAGGTCTATAGAAGGTGGATAATTAATTGACACCATTAGCCTATATTTTTGGAGGTCAACAATATGAAAAAATGAATTTCATAGATTATGAAGTACATAGCAACCTAAAATAAAATAAATTAAAAAGTACAAAGTATACTTACAAACTATCTAGAGCCTTCAAGTCATTAAACATTATTTAATTACAAAATACAATTTTTTGTTTTAAAACTAAAAATATTATATATTACCTGAGTGAAACTTCGATGACCACCTCCACTTCTAGATGTTGTCGCCGAAGGTCCAAGATTAACCTATTCAACATCCAAAATGAGATATACGAATACCATGCATATAACACTCAGCTATTCACATGTAATATTTATAATTCTTTACTAGTTACATACCTTTGAAGTAGACCATCATGTAATAGGGAGGTGGAGGAACATTGAAAACAAGGTGAACACTGTGACCTTGAAATTTCATTATAATAATTCAACTAATTTAGTTAATCTTGCATTTCAAAAATGAAATTTAATAAATTAAATTAAATGAACTTGCTGACATTTGCCTAACTATCAAGGATGAATGTGTCATTAAAGAGGCCATCTATCATCACCATCTTATCAGTTGTAGATGTACCTTGGGTGCATTCATCCTGAATATCCTCAAGATCATAAACACAGAGTGACCCACAAGCCTAACATAAATGAGGTGGAACTCGACTCCTCGAAGACTTGCCTGCCTCACCCTGTGCTAGAGGAGTGGTATGTTGTATGAGGCTTTGAGTGAGGGAACTAATCAACTACAATGAATCCACCTTAGCACTCTCCTTCACAATGAAAGGGATAGTCACATGCTCATAAGCTGGTCTAGCAAGTGGTCTCGTTGGCCGTTGTGCATCAATACCTACCCCACTATATCCTGTGTAGATCCCCCACCTCTACCCTAGAACTCCCACATGTCAAAATAGTTTGGGATTTTATTGAGGACAAACTCACAATAGAGCTTCCTCAAAAGATATTGTGGTATCTCATTGTTGTTGCATGGAGGATGGTCAAAAACCATTCACCACCTTTCCCAAAAATAGTTCTTTATCCCTTGGTGGTCGCACCAATGGATAGGGAACCTCATGCATGCAAAATGTAAAGGTTGATTCATTTTAGGGTTTGTGAATAGTGCACACAAGTCAAATTTTGTAATTTTTCATCTTTAACTTGTTTATATGATAATTTGTCTACATAAAATTGTCTAAGCTCTCATCTCTTCTCGGACCAACTATTTATTTTCTTGCTAATTGAATCTATATGAGATATTATGGATTGAAGTGATTGAGCAAGTGCAGTTCTATGTGAGGTTGTCCCTGAAGGATCTCTCAAACTTGCAACTATCTCCTTAGTTTGTTTTCTGTTATTTTTAATTTACCCCATTAAATTTTCTTATGTTCCTGGAGCATGATGAGGAATTGTTGGAGGTATTTTTTGAGGTTATTCTTCGACAAGGATTTGAGCATGAGGTGAATTAGGATTTTCAAGAGGATTTGGGGGTGGATTAACAATACCTGAAAATTAAATAAATGTACATCAAAAAACATATTCAATCTACCTATTTAATACCAAATTCATATAAAAAAAACAACAATAACTTACTCCTTTGACCTCCCCGATGTCATGGCGACATTTTGATGAAGATTTGGCAAAACACTAGAGCAATTTTTGGCTTCCTAGAATGCGATCGCATCTTGGAGGGTTTGTAGGCTATAGACTAACTTGCAGTAGCAGAAAATAACAAATGATATGAAGTTTTCTTTTTTTGCTTAAGTAATCAATAACATGAGGATGTTGTAACATACTCGCATTATTGTTTTTTAAAATTTTGAAAGTAGGGTGGCCACTTTTTGGCCCCCCATCTTTATGCACCCACCCAACTACTTCATCTATATGCATATATTTATGATAAAATTTATCATGATAGAGTATACACATAATTGCATGTTTCGAAGGCACAAATGGAGAACCATCAAAAACCTAAACCCATCCAACTTTATACAATAATAGTGTAGAAACTAGTGAACCAATTATCTTGACTACAAATGTCTAAGAGTCTTGCTCTCTATCTTTGTTCCTATGCCTTAATTTTATGCTATATGGACTTTTTTTATTATCTTTGAAATATATTTAATATCATTTTATTTGATCAAGATTTTCAAAATCGTATTTGTATTTTTTTAAATTTTAAAGGTGTTAAAAATGTTCACTCTTAATATTTTTTGTGTTTTTAAATGCTAAGGGGTGGTACCTTGGTGTAAGTAGGTATTTTAAGATATTTAAGAGGAGTGAGTAAATAAATTACATATCCAATATATTTTAGAATCATGCCATTAAAATATATGGAGAATTTTCTTGACCAACTTTTCTTTCTTTAAAAGGGATGCACACCCATGTGGGTACACTTGCAAGCACATTCCCTGCATTAATGAGATATGATATGGTGAATAAGAGCGATGTAGGTGGTTATGTTTCATTTGTGACATAGAATATAACTAAAAGCCTCCATTTTAGACTTAAAGAGGATTATTCATTCTTTTTTATATTTCTCACAAATTTGGAGAGGAAAGTTTAAGTGAGCTTGAAAATTTCCTAGATTTTTGAGGAATAATTCTTAAGTTGCAAAGGACTTCATTGTAAGTTAAAAGCTTTGGATGGGTGCATGAATAGAGAGTTTGGATGAGAAAATGGATTATTCACTTCAACAAGCTTCAACAGAATTATCAAATATCCAGATTTGTGTTGAAATTCAAATCTCTCTCCTTTTAGTTTATTATTGAGTATTATATTTTCCTTTGAATTCATCCCTCTTAAGAGATTGCAAGCAACCCATGTGCTTTGGAATGAGAGAGGTAGGGTAATATTTCTAAATAAGCATTCTTAGTTTTTCTTTTTGACTTATTTTGAGATATGGTGTGAGCGTAAAGTTGGTAAAATGTGGATGTGTACATATGTATAGATAGGTATGAAAGAAGTAGAAAATGTTAGGATTTTTTTGTGGGTTCAAACTCAAATGGTATTTTTTGCCTATTAGGTATGAGTACAAGCTACTATAATATTTTTTGTGGAGATTTGATCTCTTTTGGCTCCCCTATTGTTCATCCAATGAGTTGGTATATTGTTTCCATCCTCGCCCATTTGTGTGTATCTACTATTTTCTTCATTTTGGTGTTTTTGTGTTTGCTCCCTAGGGATCTCCTAGCTTGAGGATAGATTGCTTTATAAGAAAAATTATTGTTGGAAGATAAGCACTCCCCTTGATAAAGATGATTCTTTGTAGAAATAGAGTTGTGGTCTTGACATATGGTGAAAGTGGCTTGATATTCTTATATATATTCTTTTGAATGATAGAAATATATATATATATATATTTGAAATTTTAAAGAAGAAAAATGATTGATTTCATAGAAAATAAAGTGTTAAAAAATCATAACATCATATATTAATGGTCATAAAATTTTAAATCATGAATATTTAATTCAAATGAAAATAAATATAAATATATATTCATTTACAATTGTTTTAAAATTCAAATATGTTATGATATATTATATTTAAAAATATTATTTAATTTTTATTTAATAAAAATGTATACATAGAAATGGAGTAAAACTACTTATATCAAATCTTTATATATACCAAATTGATTATATATAACTTATTCAATGTGTATTATACATAGCATTGCATTATATATAATTATATATATCTTAAAAAGGAAACAAATCCATGTGGTGCATAACTTATAGCAACAAAACATTCATGAGATCATATTTCTTTGAGATATTGTTTCATGCTATGTGTGTGTTTTTTTATGTTTGTGTATAATGTCAAGGTAGTTACAATTATTATATTCAAAGAAGTTCTTTTTTAAAATATTAAAAAAATATATAAAATAAAATTAATAATTATGAATACAATCATTTAAAATATTTTTATAAAATATCTTAATAAGAAATGATATGTAATATATCATAATTTATCAAAACACTATAATTTTTATAATAAAATGACATTTAATATATCACTATTTATCAAAATATTGTAGTCTTTACAATAACATTATAATTATTTCAAAGTAATTTAGATACATTAATTTTTTATATTATATTTATAAACAATTGTAATATTATATTTAAAAAATATATGTACCAATACAATTTAGTTAATTCTCACATTTAAAAATTAAGAAAGATGTAAAATTTAAAAGAGAAGTTTATTTTAATTCTTAATAATAAAAATGTAAAAAATATTAATTTGATATTATAAAGAAATTGATTTTCTTTGAAAATAAAATTAACAAAAAAATAATTTAAAATATAAAAAATAATAGCTTGTATACTTGTAATAAAATAAATTTTAAAAAATCTCCATGTTAATGGGGTTGGTGGAGTTGAGTTCCAAATTAATTGAGAAAGGGAAGGATGGCAACCACCTCAACTAGGGTGGTGCAAATTGAACTTTGACATATTGTCAAGAGGCAATCTTGGTGTATCAAGGGTCAGGTGTATAATCCAGGATTGGAATGGTCAATTCATAAGTAAAGCATCCAAAAATCTTCATAGGGAAACAAACAATAAGATATTTGAATTCAATCTGTAATGGTTAGAATATAGATAGAATTGGTTTGGGATCACCAATAGAAAGATAGTATAAACAGAATCTAGAAGGAAATTCATCAAATTTTGCTTCCCCTAGATTTTGTAAATTGTAAAGAGCAAGTACCCAAACAAATATTTGTAAATTTCTCTATAATCAATAAATGTAGTCACTAGACTCCAACTTACTTTAAAAAATATTTTTAAAAAACTATTGCTGGGAAATATAACCTAATGTACTCAATGGCTCTAGGAAAATTCACGGTCAATTAAAACTCACCGCAGTGGAAAATTAACTGCATTAATATTTTTCAATATATATTTTGAAAACTTTGATTTTTTAATGTGGTGAATTTTACTTGGTAGTGAATTTTCCCACAGTGAATGAAAAAAACAAAAAAAAAAACTTAATTTTACCATGATCTATTGGACTTTATTTGAAAAAAATAAAAAGACAAGATTTTGAAATACTTATCAAGATTTAAGGGCCTGTGACACCTGCTTATTCACAATGGAGTCCAACTTCTGCAGAAAAAGTTTCTTGTTTTCGAATTTAAAGTTCTTTCTAAAATAGTTGTAGGAATTGGGCATCAAGAGAAAATCTGGGCTTGCCAAGCACAGTAATGGAAGAGGAAAGTCTATCGATGAAACATATATTATATCTCATTTTGTTTAACTTGCTCTCCTTCCTCCAATAGCAATTATATAGACATGTTGAGGCTATAAATGGCCTCAAATGATTATGGGATAGTTCAAATTGTTGGAAAAGCTAATCTTGAGTAGCCACCAACCGAGTGCATTTAATGCACAGCCAGATTTGATCCGTTGGGATCCTCCACCCACTTTGTCGTCTGACAACCATTGCTGGCCAATTAATTTTGGCAGTGAATTAATTTATGGTGGGTGAGTTTGAATTGAGCACCAATTTTTGGAAAGGCTGGGAAAGACAAAAGAATAGAATAGAATTTTTTTCAGTTAGAGACAAAAGACAGAGAAAAGCAAAAGAAAGGAAGGAATGTTCAGTAGAACATAATAGAACAAGGAATTTTCAGGAGACCCTGCAACAATAGAAGACATTGACAGAGAGAACTGTGCACCAGTGCTCCAAAATATCTCCAGCACGCAGCTGCACATAGTTTGTTCCGGTGTGCCAGAAGTGCATAGGTTTTTTGTATGAAGAATGTACAGAGCATTGCTCTGATTTTTTGTATGTAAACATTTTGGATTGTAATATTTTTGGGTATTTTAATGAAACAAAAAATATTATGCCTCCTCTTCTTGCTGTCTATTTTATTTGGTATGTGTTTTCTTCTTTGCCCATTGTAGTTGGGATATCTTTTCCCAATAGATTGGTATCAAAACCCTAAGTTTTATGGGCATTTCATTTTTAAAGTCCTAGCTGCAGTCCTAGGTGTGTTGTGACAGAAGCTTTGCTTCTGGGTATTTGGGAAAGCCCTAGTTTTCTAGGAAGTGAAGAAAACCCTTTGGTTTTTTCTAGGCATTTGTAGTTTCCCCCATTTAGCAAAATGGTTGGAGGAGACAATAGGAGTTGGCAACAGCCACCTATATTTGATGGCAAAAATTATGATGTCTGGGCAAAGAAAATGAAAACCATTTTAGTAGCAAATGATTTGTGGGAATTAGTTGCAAATGGGTTCACAGATGTGACTGGCCCAAATGCATATGCAGCATTGACAAATCCCCAAAAGAACCAATAGAAGGAGACAAGAAAGAATGATGTTGAAGCCCTCAACTTGATTGAGGCAGCATTAATAGAGGCTATTTTCCCTCGAATAGCAGCAGCTAGTTATGCAAAAGAGGCATGGGAAATACATCAAACCACCTGCAAAGGGATTGAGAAAGTCTAGTCTGTGAAACTCTAGCTGTAAAGGAGAGAATTTGAGACCATGCAGATGAAGGACGCCGAGTCCATTTTGGATTTTTATACAAGGGCTTCCACCTTGATTAACTAGTTGAGGATAAATGGAGAAACCATGGAAGAGAAGAAAATTGTGGAGAAGATTCTCAGAAGCCTACCTACAAAATTTGATCTGATGGTTATTGCCATAGAAGAGGCAAAGGACCTCTCAACATTGTCAGTTGATGAGTTAATGGGTTCACTTCAAACCCATGAGTAGTGCCTAAATAGGTTTGCAAATTCTTCCCAAGAACAAGCCTTCAAAGCACAAGAAAATATAAGAGGCAGGGGAAGAGGAAGAGGTCAAAGAGGTAGAGGTAGAAGCAACTCCGAAAGAGGAGGCTCAAACAACCAAGAGGAACCCAGTACTTCCCAATCAAACTTCCAAAACACAAGGAATAGCAGCTCAAATCAGAGGAAAGATAAGAGCAATGTGCAGTGTTACTACTATCACAAGTATGGTCACTATGCAAGCGAATGCAGGAAAAAAAAACGTGACCAAGGGAGTCAAAATGCAAATATGGCGAATGAGAACAAGGCTGAAAATGAAAAACAATCACAAGTGTTCATTGCATGCAATCTTGCAGAACAAGGCAGCGCTGAAGTTTGGTACTTGGACAATGGCTGTAGCAACCACATGAGTGGTAACAAAAATTTATTTGCCTCCATTGATAGCAACATTAAGTCTGAAATCAAAATGGGCAACAATGAGAAGGTTCTAGTCATGGGCAAAGGCATAGTGTGCCTACAAACCAAGCATGGAGAAGAAAGGCAAATCCATGATGTCTTTTATGCCCCAAGAATGAAACATAATCTTTTGAGCATTGGATAGATGGTCCAAAATGGCTATAGAGTGTTGATGGAGACAGGAGAATGCATCATCTACGACAAGGACGAAAGCAAGAGAGTTATGGAAGCGCGCGGTTCAAATGACAAAGAACTAAATGTTTCCCCTCAAAATGAAAATCTCAGCACAGTCAAAGGGCTTGTTGTAGTCAGCCTTCAAATCGGTCATCCAAGACCCATCCAAGCTTTGGCATTTGAGGTATGGGAATTTAAGTTATTCTAGTTTAAGTACTTTAGCTAAAAAAGGCATGGTTAGGGGCCTACGAGCAATTGTAGAGCCCGATAGAAAATGTGAAGCATGCATCCTAGGTAAACAGCATAGGCAGCCCTTTCAATCAAGGCATTCTAGGAGAGCTAGAGCACCATTAGAGTTGGTGCATTCAGATTTGTGTGGTCCCATGAAGACCCTAGGGAGGCAATGTCTATTTCATGACACTCATAGATGACTATAGTAGAAAAATTTGGGTGTATCTTTTGAAGAACAAATCAGATGCATTTGATAAGTTCAAGGAGTTTAAGGCCTTGGCTGAAAATCAAAATGACCATTACATAAAAGTCCTCAGAATGGACAGAGAGGGAGAGTACATCTCTCAAGAGTTTATGAATTTTTGCAAGTCTGAAGGTATTCAGAGACAACTCACAGCTAGGTATACTCCACAACAAAATGGAGTGGCTAAAATAAAAAATAGAACAATCACGGAGATGGCAGCAAGCATGTTGAAGGCAAAAGGTTTTTCAAATGAATATTGGGGTGATGGTGTAGCAACAACAGTTTACATCTTGAATAGGTGCCCCACAAAGGTTGTTCGTGATAGGATTCCACAAGAAGCATGAACAAAATACAAATGGAGTGTTGAGCATTTGAGGATATTTGGATGTGTGGCATATGCACTCATGCCAAAGGAGAAAAGGCAGAAATTTGATGACAAAGGTGAAAAATGCATTTTCATAGGCTATAGTGAAGAATCCAAAGCCTATAGATGTACAATCCCATCACCAAGAAAGTGGTGATTAGCAGGGACGTTGAGTTCATTGAAAATGAGTCATGGGATGGAACAGTTGATAGCAATATAGGTATTTTGGTTTCAATACCTTTTGAGGATGAAGAAGCTACAAAAGGAAGATGCTCCAGAACCTTACATCAAGGTAACAGTTCAGAAAACAGCAGCAGCAGCTCCGGAAACTTTCAGCAGAATAGTTGCTCTAGAATCTCTCAGCAAGGTGGATGCTCTGAAACTATACAGCAACAATCTTCTTCATCAGACCAACAATTAAGTAGCTCTAGAAATTCAGACCCTACGATTGCATCATTGATGCCACGAAGGACAAGAAGCGTGAGGGAAATTTATGATAATACAAGGTATGAAGATTTTGATGAGAATTTGGATTTTTCTTTGTTTTCCCATAGTGATCCAATGTATTTTGAAGAAGTCATGAAAGAAAAAAAATGGTGTAACGCCATGGATGAAGAGATGGACGCCATAGTGAGAAACAAGACATGGGAGCTCACTGATTTACCCAAAGGGAAATCATCCATTGGAGATAAGTGGGTTTATAAGACCAAATGCACTGTTGATGGTAAAGTTGAAAGGCATAAAAAAAGGTTGGTTGTTAAGGGATACAAAGAGCAGCCTGGAAGAGACTATGATGAAATGTTTGCACCAGTTGCAAGGCTGGAAATAGTGTGGGCAGTCCTAGCAATTATAGCCCAGCACAAATGGATGTAAAGTCAACCTTCTTGAATAGAGTGTTGAAAGAAGAGGTGTATGTGGAGTAGCCACCTGGCTACGAAGTTCCAGGGAAAGAAGACAAAGTCTACAGGCTCCAGAAAGCTCTCTACGGGCTGAAACAAGCACCACGAGCATGGTACAGCAGAATTGATATGTACCTTTTGAGTAATGGCTTCAACAAAAATGGTAGTGAGCCCACACTCTACATCAAGGCAGCCAATGGTGAGATTATTATTGCTATTTTGTATGTAGATGATTTAATTTTCACAGGGAATAGTAATCTTTTCACTGCTGATTTCAAAGAGGCAATGAAAAATGAGTTTGAAATGACAGACCTAGGTTTGCTAAAATATTTCTTAGGTGTAGAGTCCCAACAAACAAATGATGGCATCTTTATTTCACAAACAATTTTTGCTAATCAAATCTTGAAGAGATTTAGAATGTTGGACAGTAAAACAGCCCCAACTCCAATAGCTACAAGTCTGAAATTAAGCAAAGAGGACAACAGCAGTGATGTTAACCCAACCCTCTACAAAAGCATGGTTGGAATCCTCACGTACTTGACAGCAACAAGAATTGATCTGATATACGTGGTAAGCCTAATTTCTAGGTTCATGGAGCAGCCTAAGGACACTCATTGGCAAGCAGGAAAAAGAATTCTCAGGTATGTCAATGGCACAAAAGGCTATGGCATTATGTATACTGCCACTAATGAGTTTCAACGTGTTAGATACACAGACAGTGATTGGGTAGGAAATGTAGATGACAGAAAGAGAACTTTGGTATACTTGTTCCACTTGGGTTCAGGAGCAATATCATGGGCATCAAAGAAGCAGCCCATATTTTCTCTCTTTGAGGTTGAAGCGGAATACATTGCAGAAAATGCAGCAACATGCCAAGCTATTTGGCTTAGGAGAATCCTTGCATATTTGAATAAGCAGCAAGAAGATGGTACAACCATATTTTGTGACAATGTATCTTCTATTGCCTTGACCAAGAATCCCACCTTTCATGGATGAAGCAAGCACATAAAAATCTGCTACCATATCATAAGGGAGTTGGTGGAGCATGGAGAGATTGAGCTTCAATATTGCAGATCTGAGCAGCAGCTCGCTGATATTTTCACAAATGTATTGTCAAAAGACTCGTTTGAATGCCTAAGAGATAGGCTTGGTATGTAGGAATGCGCCGAAACTTTGGTTCTGGTAAACACAGAAAAGAGGAGATGCTTTGGAAATTTGGTTCAGAAAAACACAACGAAGTGCAGATGCTCTAGAACTTGTGTTCTGGAAAACACAGAGAAGCGCATGTGCTCCGGAACTTGTAAGTGCAGATGCTCTGAAACTTGTGTTTTGGAAAACACAGAAAATCACAGATGCTCTGGAACTTTAGTTCAGGGAAACTCGGATGAGCGCAACTACTCTGAAACTTTGGAGAAGCGCATATGCTCCAGAACTTTTGAACGGTGATATAAAATAGAAAGACTCGAGATTAAGGGGGAGTGTTGGAAAAGCTAATCTTGAGCAGCCACCAACCGAGTGCATTTAATGCACAACAAGATTTGATCTGTTGGGATCCTCCACCCACTTTTTCGTCTGAAAACCATTGTTGGCCAATTAATTTTGGCAGTGAATTAATTTCTGGTGGGTGAATTTGAATCGAGCGCCAATTTTTGGAAAGGCTGGGAAAGACAAAAGAATAGAATAGAATGTTTTTCAGTTAGAGATAGATGACAGAGAGCAGCAGAAGAAAGGAAGGAATTTTTAGTAGAACGTAACAAAACAAGGAATGTTCAAGAGACCTTGCAGCAGCAGAAGACATTGACAAAGATAATTGTGCACCAATGCTCCAAAATATCTCTAGCACGTAGCTGCACATAGCTTGTTCCAGTGCACCAGAAGTGCGCAGGTTTTTTGTATGAAGAATGTAAAGAGAATCTCTGAGTTTTTGTATGTAAACATTTTGGATTGTAATCTTTTTGTGTATTTTAATGAAACGGAAAATATTATGCCTCCTCTTCTTGCTGTTAATTTTATTTGGTATGTGTTTTCTTCTTTGCCCACTATAGTTGGGATATCTTTTCCCAACACAGATCTCGTTATTTTAAGAAAATCCAATCATGTTTTATATGCAATATAAGACTAAGCCAAACAATTTTTTCTATATACGCCCATTATCGTATTACGAAACGTTTCACCTATACAAATTTCATGGAAAATTCTCAAATGACAATTGGAATTAGTCTGTTAAAAAGAAACGTTTGTTCAAATTATGATATTTATGTTATTTAGCCTCACTTTCATAATTATTTTACCATATGATCTCAAACTATAATCTGAAATTCATGTCAATTATCATACAATTGGACGTTTCTGAGTTGTATTCATACTTGCCTACAAACTTTTCTGCCAATTTTTACATAAAACTGCAAAAACTCATTAAATTAAAAAATCAAATGCTATTCCATTGCAGAAAATGAAGCGAATTAGACCTACAGGTAAAAAAAATCTTCAATTCTTACCTCCAGGCACTCTTTCGGAGTTGTTCCACTTGACTTTGCATAAGGTTGTGTTGTTCCTTACCAGCAGTTACCAGATGCAACTTCCATTGCAATTAGCGATAGTGCTTTGCCTTGTCAAATTATTAGAATAAATTAATCTGTCAGCACAGACTAGGGCCTACAAGTTTCTGAACCACCACCTTCTTGGCAATCCACCTTCTTATCTGACCAAGCCACCTTCTTTCAATACATGTTTGAGTTAACTGCTTGACTCCATAGCTATAGAATTTATTGTATATTTTTTTATAAATTGAATATATGAGTCTGTAGGATAAAGCCCTTCATTTTTGCATTCTATTTTTTGTGCTATGTTTTCATGGGTTATCATTTTATGGAAAATTAGTTCAGGGATAAGGTCTTGTGTTCAAGATCTGAAAACAACAAAGAAATTATGAGAAAATTGGAGGAGATAGCATGAATTATCATATTGCAAAATTAAAAAACTTAAGAAATCAACTTGCAATGATGAAGGTTGAATATAAACTCTAAAATTATAGACTTTTTAATTGAAAGTCTTCCAGATGAGTATCATAACTTCATCCGCACATTAGAGCTAACTGGAAAATTTAAGGATATCACATTAGAAGAAGTGTATGGAGCTATGTTGAATGAAGAGGATAGACTTAAAAAGTTCATAGGTGAGTCTAGCAAGAGCTCTCAAGCATTTATGGCTAGAGGAAAATATAAGAACTACAATCAAAATAAATCATCTCAAAATCAGTTCACGACACTAGGATTAGGAAGAGATTAATTTGGAATGAAATAAACATTTAATTTGGCATTTGTAGTTATTCCTAAATAATAGGAGCATGTGGGGATGCCTTGGGAGAGCTCCTACAAAATAGGAGCACATGGGCGCCTACATGCGAGGTGGGATCCACCTTGGTTCAGTTAACTAGTTGGTGAATTGAGTACACTTCAAAAATGCATCCTAGGTTCCTACAAAATAGGGATTTTGATTTATGCATGTTGAATTGGACTATAAAATAGGGATTAATTTTTACGAGGTTTAGTTCAGTTCAGTTCAGTTCAGATCAGTTCAGTTCAGTTCAGATCAGTTCAATTCAGTTTAGTTTAGTTTAGTTCAGTTATGGTTCAATTATCTTCAGTTGCATGTTGTTGCATGTAGTTGACTTGAGTTGACTTGAGTTGCATGACAAATAATAGGTGGATACTTTCAGTTAACAGGAGGAGATCAATCATGCATGATATTTGCATGAATGGTGGAGAGATATGTTTCAATTAACAGAGATTGACTTGGACCCACCTTGGGTGCCCAAGTTGGCATCTTGGAGTTAACACTTTTGCATGATAAGATATTTTATAAGGCTAAGTTAAGTGGGCCCATTCTTGGGCACCAACATTGAGGAGAAGTTTACAAGATATCTTTGTATTCAATGTTGAGCTAGCACTTCAGTTTTGGACACCCAAATTGATGAAGGAATGGTTTGACATTGTTTTTCACGGAAGAACTCTACTTGCAAAGAATAGGCGTAGGTTTTGTGAGATAAGCTTTGTGCTTTGTAATTGTAAACTCTTTACAAGGCTCATTATTGTCTATATATTGCAGCAAGCTGAAGAGATTTTGATTAGATTTCATTGCAGGTTGTGAAGAAGAATTGTTGAAGGAAAAATAAGCATCTCAAGAAAGAATTGAATCAGCGTTGTTGTAATCTTATTCAAAGGTTAAATAATACAAGCAAGACCAATTCTGGTGGAGTTTTTTCCTAAAAGGGTTTCTCCATGTATATGTTGTGTCCTTTTCTATTCTGTCTTATATTTCTTCTACAATCTTTTGTCTAGTTCTCTAAAGATAAAATTGATTTAAACATAATAAATCATTGACAAAGAATTGATCTAAAAAGATAATCATCCACAAAGAATTTGTAACAAAGAACACTTATTTAAATCTACAGTATAATAGTTTTACAAGTTTTAAAGCTACATAATTACCTCCATTTTCAACATTTGGTATCAGAGCTAACAGCTGGGGTAGAGTTTGGGACAACTTTCTCTTAAAAGTTTGAAGGTTTTTTGGTTGTAGTGGGAGCTTTTACTATAGTGTTATTGCTGATTTTGGAAAATAAGTTTGTTGCAATGACTTCTACTTCTCATCTAAATATTGAGAAATTCAATGGATCTAGTTATGAGATGTGGAAACTAAAAATGGAGGATCTCCTTGAAGAGAGAGATCAGTGGTTAGTTGTTTGTAATTATAAAAAGCCATCTACAACGATGTCAGATGGATTGGGCTAAGCAAGATAAGAAGACAAGAGGGACCATAAGATTGTGTCTTGTTGGTGTTGTTCTCTTGAATGTTTTAGATGAAACTACCACATATAAATTATGGAAGAGAATAGGTGATATTTATCAAACCAAAAGTCTTACAAATAAGTAGTATCTGAAAAGATTGTTGTATTCTTTAAAAATGAAAGATGGTGATTATGTTGCAAATCATTTAAATGCTTTTAATTTGATTCTAAGTCAGTTAGCATCAGTAGATGTAAAGCTAGAAGATGAAGATAAATGCATTTTGTTACTTTGTTCTTTACCAGAGTCTTGGGAAAATCTAATTGTTGCTATCAATGGTAGTGGTGCAGATCCGAAGATGGACAATATAATTCATACTCTTCTATCAGAGGAGATGAGGCGGAAGACTGAAGAAGAAATCCAAGATGCCTTGTTTGTAAAAGGTAGGCCTGAGAAAAAGGAACCTAAGGGAGATAAGGAATGGAAGGGTAAGTCATAAGGACAGAGTAAGGTAAAGTGTTGGAACTGTGGGAAACCAAGACATGTGAAGAAGGATTGTAAGAACAAGAACAAGAGTTTTGATTCTTCTACAGAGGAATCCTCAAATGATGTTAGTGATGACTCTTTGCTTGATGGTAAAGAGTGATCTTCATGAAGAGGATGGTCGCCATAATATCATGTGTAGCTCGTACAATGGTTCAGTGGGAGTTGTTGGCAGTGGCATGGATGCATCATTGGTAAGGTTATCTTCATGTGATTGGGGATATGTTTTTTTTCTTGGTTTAGAGTGGTTGCTATTATGTCATGGTTTAGTCTTGATACACATTTAGATTTTGGTATGGTACTTGTTCTCTTGATACTAGGATGTTTATGTATGTTATGATGCATGTGATCTCCTTGGAGGAGATGATTAGATCACGTTGTCATGTTTATGTTTTTAATTCATGATTAGATCTTTGACATTGATCATAGTAGCTCTCTTATGTATTGGGTACATTAATCATTTGCTTGATTACTTCATGATAGTGTTATGTTGCGTTTGGAGTTTTACATGGATTGGTTGGATACAGGTTCTCATGGATACTTAGAGAAATAGGTGAGGCCTATGGTAAGAGATATATGTTGGGAGAAACATTTTTTCAATAGTAAAGACTAAGAAACCTACACCTTGGTTGGACATGAGTTAAACACACTCGGCAGTTCTTTATTTGAGAGGTATTTTTGCCCATTATATCTTTCAAATATGTTATGATGCTTTGATTTCTCATAGGATTGAGTTGATTCATGGTTGATTATGGAGACTCATTTAAGGATGGTTTAGCATGAGTTTATATGTTTTATCTTTCATAGATATGGATCTTGAGCTATGGATAGTTAGTTTTGGAGGATTCATTTTGAGGGATATTATGACATTGTTTATGGGCTGATTTCTAGTTATGGGGATGGTTACCTTGAGTTTAATCTTCTTGGTTTAGGGATCATGGTTTTACTTTGCCTTTTGGTAGCTCTTGTTACATTTGAGTTCTTTGATTGTGTGAGGGCCTTTGGGTGATCTTCATGAGGAGATGGTTATCACGATGTCATGGATAGCTTGGTCATGTTTCAGTGGGAGTTTTTTGACAGTGATGGCTTAATGTTTATCTTGTTGCCATGTACAACTTGGTATCATAGTTCAGTGGGAGCTTTGGTAGGATATGGTTATCTTCACAAAATTTGGAGAGGATGAAGTTTTTTTGGGTTTTGAATATTAATCATTTTCTTGGAGCTTCATGATTATGCAAGTTGCATTTGAAGTTGGCATGGATTGATTGGTGGGTGCTCATGTATACTACAGAGACTTGGGAAAGGTATTGATTGATAAATTTGACACTTTGATCAATGTTACAGATAAGTTCTCGTGGTGCAGGGAGGTCATTGGCCTTGAGTCCTATACTTGATTTACATTAATGATTGCTTGTTTAGAATAATTACAATGTATAATGTCAAGTGGGAGAATGTTGGGAATAGGATTTCATTTAATTACATTCTAAACATATTTCATGTATCTCCTAAATCCTTGGAATGTGTTGCACAACACTAGGATTAGGAAGAGATTAATTTGGAATGAAATAAACATTTAATTTGACATTTGTAGTTATTCCTGAATAATAGGAGCATGTGGGGATGCCTTGGGAGAGCTCCTACAAAATAGGAGCACATGGGCGCCTACATGGGAGGTGGGATCCACCTTGGTTTGGTTAACTGGTTGGTGAATTGAGTGCAGTTCAGAAATGAATCCTAGGTTCCTACAAAATAGGGATTTTGATTTGTGCATGTTGAGTTGGACTATAAAATAGGGATTGATGTTTACAAGGTTCGGTTTAGTTCAGTTCAAGTCAGATCAATTCAGTTCAGTTATGGTTCAATTATCTTCAGTTGCATGTTGTTGCATGTAGTTGACTTGAATTAACTTGAGTTGCATGACAAATAACAAGTGGATACTTTCAGTTAACTGGAGGGGATCAATCATGCATGATATTTGTATGAATGGTGGAGAGATATGTTTCAATTAACAGAGATTGAATTGGACCCACCTTGGGTAGCCAAGTTAGCATCTTGGAGTTAACACTTTTGCACATGATAAGATATTTTATAAGGTTGAGTTAAGTGGGCCCATTCTTGGGTGCCAACTTTGAGGAGAAGCTTACAAGATATCTTTGTAATCAATGTTGAGTTAGCACTTAAGTTTTGGATGCCCAAATTGATGAAGGACTTGGTTTGACATTGTTCTTCACAGAAGAAATCTACTTGCAAAGAATAGGCATAGGTTTTGTGAGATAAGCTTTGTGCTTTGTAATTATAAACTCTTTGGAGTTTACAAGGCTCATTATTGTCTATATATTGCAGCAAGTTGAAGAGAGTTTGATTAGATTTTATTGCAGGTTGTGAAGAAGAATTGTTGAAGGCAAAAGAAGCATATCAAGCAAGAATTGAATCAGTGTTGTAATCTTATTCAAAGGTTAAATAATACAAGCAAGACCAATTCTAGTGGAGTTTTTTCCCGAAAGGGTTTCTCCACGTACATGTCATGTCATTTCTATTTTGTCTTATATTTCTTCTACAATCTTTTGTCTAGTTCTCTAAAGATAAAATTGATTTAAATAAAATAAATCATTGACAAATAATTGATCTATAAAGATAATCATCCACAAATAATTTGTAACAAAGAACGCTTATAATTTAGATCTACATTATAATAGTTTTACAAGTATTAAAGCAACAAAATTACCTCCATTTTCAACAGAGGATGTGTTCACAAGTAAGGATGTATAATTTAATTAAGGGTTTGAGGATATGATGCAATCCTCTCCTATTCCAAAAGTAGACATAGATAATGGTGAGTCCTCTAGTCCTTTGAAACAAATGAAATTTCTAAGGAAACTTCTAGTACAGTTGAGGAATGTAGTCCTCCTCCAAAGACCAAGAGTCATCAAGAAGTTTATCAAAATACTCGACAAAATAATTATGCTCTAATGACCACCATAATGAAGACCAATGATCCTCAAACATATGATGAGGCTAAGGGAAAACATGAATGGGAACAAGCTATGCAGAATGAATATGACTCTTTAATCAAGAATAAAGTATGGGAATTGGTGGACTTGCCCAAAGGTAAGAATGTGGTCAACAATAAGTGGGTGTATAAGACTAAGTTTAAGTCAGATGAGAGCATTGAAAAACACAAGGCAACACTAGTGGCTAAGGGTATTCACAAAAAGAGGGAATTGACTATACATAAACTTTTGCTCCAATAGCAAAGATTAGTACTGTCACGACTATTATAGTATTGGCAACACATTTCAATTGGCCTTTACACCAAATGGATGTTAAGAATGCATTTTCAAATGGCGAAATTGCTGAAGAAATCTATATGATTCAACCACATGGATTTGAAAGTTCGGGACATGAACACTTAGTTTGCAAGTTAAGAAAGTCTCTTTATGGCTTGAAACAAACTCCAAGGGCTTGGTATGCTAAGATTGATGAATATTTCCAAACTCGAGGCTTTCTAATAGTCCTTATGATCCAAACTTGTATGTGAAGGAATTTGATGAGGGTGGCATAATCATTGTTGTACTCTATGTTGATGATCTTATTATCACAAGACATAACATGAACCAAATCAGTGACATAAAAAAATTACAAGATACATTTGAGATGACAGATCTTGGTTTTCTACGCTACTTTCTTGGCATCCAAGTATGACAGAAAGATGATGGAATTTACCTTTCTCAAACCAAGTATGTTTTAGACTTGTTGAGAAACTTTATAATGGAAGATTGCAAAGGTGTATCTACATCACTTACTCTAGGATTGAAGTTGACTAAGGATATGGATGGTGAGCATGTTGATCCTTCCTTATACAAGCAACTGGTTGGTAGTCTTGTGTACTTGACTCACACTCGACCAGATATTTCTTCTACAGTAGGTGTGGTTTCAAGGTTTTTGAGTTCTCCTAAGGTTCCACATTGGATGGTAGCAAAAAAGAATAAAGAGATATATACAAAGGACTTTGAATATGGGTGTTTATTACTCTTCTCATGAAGATCATACTTGTTCCCATGTATTTTAATTCAGATTGGGTAGGTTGAGGAGATGATCGAAAATCAACTACAGGTTATGTTCCCTCTTTGGGTTTTGGTCCCAATTCATGGTGTAGTGAGAAGCAATCTACTATTGCTTTATTAACTACAAAGGTTGAATATACTGCAGCGAATGAGACAGCTAAAGAAATAATTTGGTTGCGGGTTATTCTTTCAGTACTCAAACAACATCAAACAGGGCCTTTTTTACTTCATTGTGACAATCAAAGTGCAATTATGTTGTCCAAAAATCCAATGTTTCATGCTTGAACAAAACATATAGATGTCTATCACCATTATATCAGGCATCTCATCCAACAACGAGTGATTCATCTTCAATATTGCAAATCAGAGAATCAGATAGCTGATCTATTTACCAAGACATTATGCAAAACTAAGTTTGGATATCTTAGAAGTCTTTTAGACTTGCGAGAAATCACATGAATATTTTGATGGTTATCATTCAGGGAGAATTATTGTGAATGTCTACCATCATATTAGTGAATAAATGATTGTAAATGAGTATCTAAAAAAGCATTAGACGGGAACCCATCTTTTCTAGATTATGGAGAATATATAATTAATTTATGGAAAGATGTTAGAATAAATTAATCTGCCAGAGCCTACAACTGTCTGAACCACCTTCTTCTCTGGCAAGCCACCTTCTTATCTGACCAAGCCACCTTTTTGAGCGAACTGCTTGACTCAGTAGATGTAGAATTTATTGTATATTTTTCTATAAATTGAATTCATGAGCCTGTAAGATAAAGCGCTCCACTTTTGCACTCTGTTATTTGTGCTATGTTTTCAAAATCCACTGTACTTACATTTAGTATAATCGTTGAGATGCTCGAGAACAGATCTCTGGCATGTGAAGTAACACCGGAAACCAAAGCATGCGCAAGAATGATAAGATATCGTCATTACTTCGTCGATCTTATACAGAATATACACTGGCAGGTTTAAAGCCAGTCTCCTCAACCTTTGCTAGCCCACGCCTACGAGACCTCAGGATCGGGGTGTGGATTTTTGTCAAATATTGAAGTTGCAAATGTCCCTAACAGACATGAATGCACAATGTGGAAGCACGGGAAAGCACGCGATCCAGCTGAGACGAAGACACAGAATTGTTTGAAAGAATGAATGGTCTGTTGGATAAGGCTGCAACCAGAAGCCAGAAACTTGAATCGTATGACAAAATGAATGTGCTACAGGGCTCCAGTGGCGTGGACAAGATGGCACAAAAACTGTTTGACCAAATGTCTCGAAGAAATATCTTCCTATTAGAATCAAGTCACAGCTAGCATAGGTGTAACGCCAACTGTTTGGCATAATGCAGTTGGCATCCAATGAAGCAGCATGTTACTAAACTTGATTGTCTGGTATTTCGAAGGAGAGGAACATCTATTGGTTATAGAGACATGCAAAATGGATGGGGTTGAGAGTTGCATATTATATGGGACAGTTTGCTATACACACGACTGTAAAAGAAGCCAAGAACCATATGCTAAAGCCTATCGAGGATATGGTTGATTGTTATATATCAAAAGTAGATTGGTGGAATGATGCTGCATACTGTGATCTTAAATGTATTTGTCATGTTGAAACTGTGAACAAGACAATTTTTCATAAAACTCTGGGCAGGCTCTGTAGATCGTTATGCAGAATATGCTGATGGAAAATTGGCTTGACTCAATCATCCAAGAGGTTTCACTATAGATCACAAAGGATATGTGTATGTTGCAAACACAATGAATATGGCGAAGCAGTTGTCATCACCACTGTTGGAGGTCGGTCTACTAAGCTAGTACGCATTGATGGTCCCAATGAAAATGCCAATTTCTTAAATGACTTTGATGTTGTATATATTAGCAGTACATATTCCCTACTGGGCTTTCATAGGGGAATCAAGTTATTTATGAAATTCAACTTTAACTATGATGATTGTGAATACCGACCGAGACAAAAAGACAAAGTAGCCAACTCAAAGAAGTCGCCTACTTCAAAAGTAGGAAATAGATCCTCAATGTTCCCTCTCGATGAAAATCAAGAAAATATGTAGATGTTGTCTAGGTTTGCTTTGAAAATTTCTTTCATAGATGTTTTCAAAGTCCGCTGGAGATATTATTGGAGGTCTGTTTTCCTGTCAGAAGTGGATTTAGATCAAAATCTCCATGTAAAAAGGGAGATCTATGGCCACTCAGAGACATTCCTATTCTTGAAGATGATGATATTGAGCCACAACTACACCAAGGAAGAAGAGATAAATACATTCTTGTCTCCATAAAAGTCACACATTGGTGATGTCTAACCCATAAGAGAATACATGAATTGATCCACTTCTGATGGGTCTTTTAACAATCATCACAAGTACTATGAGGATGAAGAAGGGCCATATAGAACCATTGAGACACCATTCATCTACTCTTACAAACCTTCATGGAAAGGAATTATGATTCCAACAAAATTGTCTTTGGAATTGTTTAATATATTGGAAAAAAAAATGAATTAGTGGAGATCAAACATGTTAACTATGACGATCCAATGTATGATCATTATAATATTAGGTCTTGTATGGGAATGGAACAGTAGTATGATGACTAGTAATATTGCATAAATTGTTTTGCATAATATTGTAATTTGCTTTTGACTTTTTATACAAGCAAACAAGGGATGGATAATCTTGTCAATTTATTAATGTTAATCAGGTTTATAATTAAGATATGTTTTTGAATAAACCTATAGGTCATACAACTCTGTAGAACATCATGTGCATATAATCAAAAGGAAGCTGTTGCTTGACAATATTAGTAAGAATGTGTGTCTTAAGCATACAACAAGGAGGCTTCTGCATCTTCTCTAGATCATATTGAGTAAGTTTAAAAAGTGAATAGGGAAAGGCAACTTGAAAATATAGTTCGTCTTGAATATGAAATGTGGAAATTATTTTAAACAGAGAGGATAATAAAGGAAATTAAAAAATGAAAAAACAAAAGGAGGGAAATTATTTTCGAAAAGGAAGGAAAGTGCAAAATGTGAAAGAACAATCTATGACCTTTCATTTTTTAGAACTCTTTCAAAAATTTGGAAGGAAAGGTTGTTTGCTTTCCCATCCAAATTTTCTATTTAAACACATTTGTACTTTATTGTAAATCATTGGAAAATTTGTTAGGGTTTAGAAACAATGATCATTGAATGAAATTTTTATAGTTTGCTCTGATTTCTCAATGTTTTCCAATGAATGGTGTTTTCTAAGCTTTGAATTCACATTTTCTTCATTTAAACATACTTGCTTAATTAATTGGATGTTGAAGAAACTTTGACTATATGTTTATACCAACGATGCTTGGATGATGGTGAAGAGATTTATGTGGTCAAGTTGTAACGCCCTGCCACGCAACCCTAGAGGATGTTGCAAGCAACTACTTAAACAGGCTAATTTTATTTTTTTGTTAAGTACAAATAATACATAAGTTCGCATCCCAATGCAACCATCCCCTAAGGTTACGAGACTAAAATTACTTAACAACCCACAACAACAACATGAATATAAACCATGCCAATTATCTAGGCAATAATTAAACACATACATTCCAATTAAGATAATTTACATCAAGCATAGAGATAACTATCCAATCCATTTATCCATAATTAAATATTACAATTACAACTCTCATTCCCCGAATGAGGAAAGTCCAATAAATAAGGTTACAGTTACAACTTCCACCTCAATAATAAATGAGGGGTAAAATAGTACAAGATCAACTGAAATAAAATAATGCAAGAACTGAAA
Organism: Sequoiadendron giganteum; assembly: GCA_007115665.2. Taxonomy (NCBI): domain Eukaryota; kingdom Viridiplantae; phylum Streptophyta; class Pinopsida; order Cupressales; family Cupressaceae; genus Sequoiadendron; species Sequoiadendron giganteum. The sequence continues at coordinate 418,914,728 of CM021106.1, forward strand.
CAGAATCCCATGAGCTCTCCAACTGGAAGTCTCGTCCACATGAACATGAAGAAAGCCCAACGGATTTAGGTGCACGCCACCCAACCAAGTGCAACCCAAAGGCCCACCCCCCGTGCTAGGAGATAGTAACAAGGAATCCTAGCCAAGACCATCTACCTCTAGACACAGGCTAACACCAAACTGAACCAACTTGAAACAACCACTCGCATGTACAGTACAAGTACAACACAAGAGCATCACGAGTACAACACAAGTACAATTCTATGTGGTCACATTGCTTCCAGATAAAAATCAGATCAAGTATGTTAAGAGAACCATACACATAAAATCGAATACCAACTGTTGTCCTAGACAGAGTGTCATCACACAGCTCGTCATGGGTTATCCTCTAGGATTCTTCCTAGGCTCCGGCCCCCATTATGGGTTGTCCTGGTGGCCTCTACCGAATTCTCGGCCCCCATACTCACTCATGCGGAATCAAATACCTTTCGTACAAACAAGATAGATAAACTTGCCATTCCAGGCCTTCCCACTCATCCCAAGTCTAAACGAGCCCTTGTGTCTATGAGTGAGGCATAATTATCTTGATTAGTGAGAAGTACCACCTAATCTTCTAAGTTTTGTTTTAGTTATCACTTGATTAAACCACCTCCGTAAGTTACCCAGTTTACCTCTTCCAGGCTCTGGCCCCTACGGAAGCCACTCTTCTACTTGACAACACACATACCATCCAAACACCAAGGGTACCAAAGTGCAACACACAAGATATCACGACCACTCCTTTCTCAGGAGGCGACATAAGATAAAACCCTCTCCAAACACTGGAGGTAACAACAATAACAAAACCACTCCTTATAAGGAGGCACAAATTACAAAACCCACTCCTTTCACAGGAGGCACAAAACATTTCCGTTCGTAGAAACCGGGTATAACATTGACATAACTTCATGCACTACCCAAGGGAATTAACAAACAGTCGACATCACAAGACAGCCCCCAACCTCTAAGGTCCTCTAGAAGACTTATAGATTAAATACACTTAACCCCTTTTCCCAAAACATGAACTCAGAGGAAACAATCACAAAGGCAAGTTGCGAGGAATAAAACTAATTTTGGATTCACTAAATCCATTTCCCTTATTAACATTACTAATCTATTGCTCAATAAAACCGATTAAATCATACGTCTCTTTCAGACAAGATGAAATTTAAACCAACACTTAATTCCCTAATTGCCTTAAATAATAAAATAAGCATATACTTCTATAATTCCATAATATATCGTTTTAAAATAAATAACCATACGTCCTTGCAAACTAAATCAATTAATTTCGCCATTTAAACACATTTCTTTAAATTCAATATTTGACCTAGCAAATAATATTATTTTTAAAATAAAACCACTAACCCGACTATTACATAATGATTTAAAATTCCCCCAGTTATATTTAAATCATGCATCATTTAAAACAATAAGTTAATACCTATACATATATATATTTTAAACAAAAATATATATGTATATTTAAAATTTAATCTCCATTATAAACATATATACCACAAAAAAAATACATATATATCAATATTTAATATTATTTAGTACAATATAAAATATTAATATTAAATATTTTAATATTATAAAAAATAATATTAAAGTTATTTATATATATATATATATATATATATATATATATATATTTTTAAAAGGTCAAGAAGACTGGCCTCGAGCCGCGCACGTGGTTTTAGGGCCGCGGTTTAGGGCCGATCGTGGATGGTTTAGCATCGTCGATTGTGTTTACACAGCCAGTGCGGTTGGTTGGGCGCCACCGTCGGTGGTGGGGTTGTGTACACAGCTAGCCACCACCTCTAGTGGTGCTATGCACAGCATAGCTGACCACCGGGGGTGGTGGTGGTGGCTGTGTAAACAACCACCTCACCAGCGGTGGGTGGGCCACAGGGGTCACGCTGGGCGCAGCTCCCCCATTGCGCCTCCCTTGGGGGGTGCAGTGGGGGTGAGCCCCCAGCCCCCCCAACAAGATTTTTTTTATATATTTATTTTTTTTAATTATTTCCATTTCAAATCCTGCGGATTTCTTGAAATCCGTGCCTCATCCAGGGCATAAAATAAAAAAATTTAACAACATATCCTCAATAATCCATAAATAAATATATATAATATATATGTACACAAATACATATATACTTATATATATATATATATATATATATATATATATGAATACATTAATTATCTCATCTTTAGACTTGCCATTTCAATTGAACCATTAATTTTCAAAACAATTAATTGCAGCCAAGAACACAAAGATTTTTTTTTGAAGAAATATTTTTCCAATGAAGAGATTTTTTTGCAAACAACTCAGATTTCAATATGGGTTTTCTATTTTTCTAAACTTAATCTATTTGAGTTTCCAAACACTGAGTTTTGAAAACAACAATTCCAAAATACAAGAATCTTTTCAATTTCAATATCAATTTAATAACATGAACCTAGTTTTCAAAAGTTTGAGAAGATCCAGAGGGTGCACAGATCCTTGCTTGGATTCCCTCTTCCAGTCATCAGTTTCCTCGTATTCAAACAAAACCCACAAAAAATGCAAAATTCTTCCTCTCTTCCATTCTTAATTTTCCCAAAACTCCATGATGCAATTTGAGAAGAAAAATTCAATAATAAAGAAATTCTTCCAAAAAAAATCATACACCAACCCTCATAAATTTTTGAAAACAGAATAGCAAAGTATCTTCTAATTTTCAATTTTTGGATTTAAAAATTTCTACAATAACATTTCAAACCTTTTCCCTTTTATTTTCAATTTCCAACATAATTCCATAAATTCACAATGAAATACTTATCTAATTTTCACATAATCAATTTAATTAATTAGTAAATAATCTAATCCACGATTAAATTATTTATTAATTAAATTAAATTAATTAATTAATTGAATCAAATTTCTAACGTTAAAACCCGATTAATTTAATCAACATCTTAAATTCATAATGCAATTAAATACCATTTCCTAACTTGGAGTTTAAACTGAAGCCAAACAAATTGAACAATAATGACGCAATTAAACCAGACTAAGACCGACAACACATTATGACTAGGGTGATGACCTGGCACGGAAAACCTAGCTACTATCTCTCAATCGAATACTGTTGGGCAATGGACATGCTCAAACCTTTGAAACCAGGTGGAGTCGATGTCATGTACCTGTCAACCTGTGAACACAGAGTATACCCACATGCATATATATGTTAAAATTAAAACACACCATGAAGACGAAGTCTCGAGATCGCAGGGCGCTCGCAAGCGAGTGATGCAATCTTGTCCCCTTCACCAATACAGTATTACTAACTGACGAATCTAACATCATTAATATGATCAAAAGCATAAACATCATTAATTCAATTATCCACTATGCTAATCCAAAGCATGACATAATGATAACATCAAGATCAAATACCATCACAACAAAATATCACATTCACATCGCTTTACAGATAGCGATCAAACAACAACTGAGTACCAAAGTCAAAGTACAAACATAGAATAGGGCATAACCAAACAAAACACTGTTCAATCCAAAGAGAAAAATAGAGGGTCTTACATCCTCCCCCCCTAGAGTCAGGCTTACTCCTAGAAGCCTACAACTACCCCTAGTGCAAACTCCATACCATCACACATAACCAAGGGTTCCAAACTGAACCACTCAATACCTCAACACATAACCAACACCAACCCGTGCCGTATACAACTCGGCCAAAAACACTGTCAATCCAACCAAGTCTCCAAAACACAAAACCATGGATTATCACACATAATACATGTATGTACCAATACACATCACCAGAAAGCGACATACCAAACCATGATAGAAGAATCCATGAACCAAGAACAACTATCCAACTCAAATAAATCCAACAAGACCACAATGACCTGTCTCTTGCTGTATAAGGTGATCAGCCTCCAAGAGATAGTCATCACAACAAAGGTGAGTAGTGGGTCCTAGCTACAAACAACCTCACATACCCCCATCCTCAACGTTTCCTGCATCTACTTCCTCGTACACACTCACCAAGTCCGTTTCATACGTCCTTGAAGAGGAATAAAAACACAACACATAGCCGACATTGAAAACAACAAAGATAACTAGCTTAGCCACCAAGTTCATAAGGAAGATAAAATTAAAGTTTCATTTCAACAATAAGAAATAAATACATGTAATTTCAACACTAAATCAAATTTATAACCACTAGGGTTATAAGAAAATAAGATCACAAGTTGTCGCTAAACCTTCACAATCAAATATAACCAAGTGTCGACCCTCACAATCAACTAAAAGAATCATCAAAAATTGAAAGAAAGTTCACAATCCTTAAATTTCACTATACAACAACTGTGTGACTAGATACTAGCCACAAAACGAGGAAGGAGGAAACAACGTCCGACAAGAATGATAACAATCCTCATGTGATGCGGAACGAGCACTCAATCCACATGACCCAGAGTGTATCCACGACTCTCAAACAAGATACAATTACTGGTTTCTTGTATTTACAAGGGTACAACTACATACATAATCCCATAGGAAACGTCCAATTCATAACCGATGGGATACATATCAAAACTTCCCAACCAAAACCTTTTATCAGGTTTCTTTCATGTTGCTCTTTTCCACAGAGTACATCATGCTAAAGTAGAAGCCATGAACACGTGATCACTTAACCATTCCACTAACAATTCGCAGGGACAACACAGTGGGCACAAATGTACCCAAAGAACCTAATGTTTAAACCTAGGCTATGATACCATGTGTAATGCCCCGCCACGCAACCCCAGAGGATGTTGCAAATAACTACTTAAACAGGATAAAAAAAATTTTGTTTAAGTACAAATAATACATAAGTTCGCTTCCCAATGCAACCATCCCCTAAGGTTATGAGACTAAAAATACTTAACAACCCACAACAACAACATGAATAGAAACCATGCCAATTATTTAGACAATAATTAAAAACATACATTCCAATTAAGATAATTTACATCAAGCATAGAGATAATTGTCCAATCCATTTATCCATAATTATATATTACAATTACAACTCTCATTCCCCGAATGAGGCAAGTCCAATAAATAAGGTTACAGTTACAACTTCCACCTCAATAACAAATGAGGGGTAAAATAGTACAAGATCAACTGAAATGAAATAATGCAAGAACTGAAACAGAATCCCATGAGCTCTCCAACCGAAAGTCTCGTTCACATGAACATGAAGAAATCCCAACGGATTTACGTGCATGCCACCCAACCAAGTGGAACCCAAAGGCCCACCCCTCGTGCTAGGAGATAGTAACAAGGAATCCTAGCCAAGACCATCTACCTCTAGACACAGGCTAACACCAAACTGAACCAACCTGAAACAACCACTCACATGTACAATACAAGTACAACACAAGAGCATCACGAGTACAACACAAGTACGACTCTATGTGGTCACATTGCTTCCAGATAAAAAGTAGATCAAATATGTTAAGAGAACCATACACATAAAATCGAATACCAACTATTGTCCTAGACAGAGTGTCATCACACAGCTCGTCATGGGTTATCCTCTAGGATTCTTCCTAGGCTCCGGCCCCCACTATGGATTCTCCTCGTGGCCTCTACTGAATTCTCGGCCCCCATACTCATTCATGCAGAATCAAATACCTTTCATACAGACAAGATAGATGACCTTGCCATTCCAGGCCTTCCCATTCATCCCAAGTCTAAACAAGCCCTTGTGTCTATGAGTGAGGCATAATTATCTTGATTAGTGAGAAGTACCACCTAATCTTCTAAGTTTTTTTTTAGTTATCACTTGATTAAACCACTTCTATAAGTTACCCAGTTTACCTCTTCCGGGCTCTGGCCCCTACGGAAGCCACTCTTCTACTTGACAACACACATACCATCCAAACACCAAGGGTACCAAAGTGCAACACGCAATATATTACGACCACTCCTTTCTCAGGAGGTGACATAAGATAAAACCCTCTCCAAACACTGGAGGTAACAACAATAACAAAACCACTCCTTACAAGGAGGCACAAATTACAAAACCCACTCCTTTCACAGGAGGCGCAAAACATTCCCGTTCGTAGAAACCGGGTATAACATTGACATAACTTCATGCACTACCCAAGGGAATTAACAAACAGTCGACATCACAAGACGACAACCCCCAACCTCTAGGGTCCTCTAGTAGACTTACAGATTAAATACACTTAACCCTTTTTCCCAAAACATGAACTTAGAGGAAACAATCACGAAGGCAAATTGCGACGAATTAAACTAATTTTGGATTCACTAAATCCATTTCCTTTATTAACATCAGTAATCTATTGCTCAATAAAACTGATTAAATCATACGTCTCTTTCAGACAAGATGAAATTTAAACCAACACTTAATTCCCTAATTGCCTTAAATAATAAAATAAGCATATACTTCTATAATTCCAGAATATATCGTTTTAACATAAATAACCATACGTCCTTGCAAACTAAATCAATTAATTTCGCCATTTAAACACATTTCTTTAAATTCAATATTTGAACTAGCAAATAATATTATTTTTAAAATAAAACCACTAACCCGACTATTACATAATGATTTAAAATTCCCCTAGTTATATTTAAATCATGCATCATTTAAAACAATAAATTAATACCTATACATATATATATATATATATATTAAACAAAAATATATATGTATATTTAAAATTTAATCTCCATTATAAAGATATATACCACAAAAAAAATACATATATATATCAATATTTAATATCATTTAGTACAATATAAAATATTAATATTAAATATTTTAATATTATAAAAAAATAATATTAAAGTTATTTATATATATATATTTTTTTAAAAGGTCAAGAAGACTGGCCTTGGGCCGCGCGCGTGGTTTTAGGGCCACAGTTTAGGGTCGGCCGTGGATGGTTTAGCGCTGCTGACTGTGTTTACACAGCCGGTGCAGTTGGTTGGGCGCCGCCGTCGGTGGTGGGGTTGTGTACACAGTCGACCACCACCGGGGGTGGTGGTGGCGGCTGTGTATACAGCCACCCCACCGACGGTGGGTGGGCCACGGGGGTCATGCTGGGCGCGGCTCCCCCCACGCGCCTCCCATGGGGGGTGTAGTGGGGGTGAGCCCCCAGCCCCCCCAACAAGTTTTTTTTATATATATATTTTTTTAAAAATTATTTCCATTTCAAACCCTACGGATTTTTTGAAATCCGCACCTCATCCAAGGCATAAAATAAAAAATTTAACAGCATATCCTCAATAATCCATAAATAAATATATATAATATATATGTACACAAATACATATATACTTATATATATATATATGAATACATTAATTATCTCATCTTTAGAATTGCAATTTTAATTGAACAATTAATTTTCAAAACAATTAATTGTAACCAAGAACACAAAGATTTTTTTTTAATAAATATTTTTCCAATGAAGAGATTTTTTTGCAAACAACTCAGATTTCAGTATGGGTTTTCTATTTTTCTAAAGTTAATCTATTTGAGAGGGTGCACAGATCCTTGCTTGGATTCCCTCTTCCAATCAGCAGTTTCCTCAGATTCAAACAAAACCCACAAAAAATGCAAAATTCTTCCTCTCTTCCATTCTTAATTTTCCCAAAACTCCATGATGCAATTTGAGAAAAAAAAATCAATAATAAAGAAATTCTTCCAAAAAAAATCATACACCAACCCTCATAAATTTTTGAAAACAGAATAGCAAAGTATCTTCTAATTTTCAATTTTTGGATTTAAAAATTTCTAAAATAACATTTCAAACCTTTTCCCTTTTATTTTCAATTTCCAACATAATTCCATAAATTCACAATGAAATACTTATCTAATTTACACATAATCAATTTAATTAATTAGTAAATAATCTAATCCACGATTAAATTATTTATTAATTAAATTAAATTAATTAATTGATTCAAATTTCTAACGTTAAAACCCAATTAATTTAATCAACATCTTAAATACATAATGCAATTAAATACCATTTCCTAACTTGGAGTTTAAACTGAAGCCAAACAAATTGAACAATAATGACACAATTGAACCAGACTAAGACCAACAACACATTATGACTAGGGTGACGACCTGGCACGGAAAACCTAGCTACTATCTCCCAATTGAATACCGTTGGGCAATGGACATGCTCAAACCTTTGAAACCAGGTGGAGTCGATGTCCTGTACCTGTCAACCTGCGAACACATAGTATATCCACATGCATATATATGTTAAAATTAAAACACACCGTGAAGAGAAAGTCTCGAGATCGCAGGGCGCTCGCAAGCGAGTGATGCAATCTCGTCCCCTTCACCAATACAGTATTACTAACTGACGAATCTAACATCATTAATATGATCAAAAGCATAAACATCATTAATTCAATTATCCACTATGCTAATCCAAAGCATGACATAATGATAACATCAGGATCAAATACCATCACAACAAAATATCAGATTCACATCACTTTACAGATAGCGATCAAACAGCAACTGAGTACCAAAGTCAAAGTACAAACATAGAATAAGGCATAACCAAACAAAACACTGTTCGATCCAAAGAGCAAAACGGAGGGGTCTTACACAAGTGAACATATTTTTGCTCAAACTATTCATCATTCATACATGCTTCTCTTTGAAGATTGTATCATCTCATGTTAAGATTGTGACACTGGGTCTTGCATATATTGGTTATTGTCGAGCTCAAACATTCACCAAGTGACGAATAGGGAAGAGTAAATGTAGGTTCAAAATTGTACTTTATTTTTCTTTATCCCATTTCTTCCTCTCTATTTTATTTTTTATTTCCGATGGTTAGCTTAAATATTTGTTTTAATGATAATTTTGAGTTATGCAAGACAAATAATTGACTCAATTTTTGACTTTTGATAACAATATTTTTGTAAATTTCATTATGTTTAATCATTATTCTAGGAAAATAAATTAAAATAAGTTTATAATGATCATATTTATATGTAAATAATTTAGATTTTACCATTTAGTTCTAATTTTTAAGGGATTTAACTATGATTTTTATTTATTTATTGCAAATTAATTAATTTGGGTTAAATTAAAATGATTAAATTAATATGTAATTGTTCATAAAAAAATTATAATTTAATCAATAAATTTCTATTTTAAATCAATTTTAATGATAAAATAGATTTAGTAAAGATGAATTCATAGATATATTATTGGTTTTCAAGTATTTAACCAATTTTTAAGAAAATTTTACGTTGTGAAATAATTATAGGAAGTAAAATTAGTTGCAATCAAAGTAGAACCGTTGAATTAATTAAAAACTAGAATAGGATGTGTAAGATGGGGTTAGAGAGTTCCTAGCCTAAATAAAGTGACAGCCAACACTTCTAAACTATTAACCTCATCCAAACAAGAGAATACAAACAAATGGAGAATAATGAGCTAAAAAAATTCAAATCAAATACTCCCCTTTGAAGTTGCTTCACTTATTTTGTCTCTCTTATTTCTTCTTATGCCAATATTTCCCTCAAATTTGTTGTTGAAGTTGTGCAAATACTAGTAAGCAAGAAAGTTGGAGATAGTGGTTGTTAAGTTGAAAATGGAGGAGAATGGTCTCTTTTATAGACAACCATTCGAATGGATGACCGAGATCAATCCTCTAGAAGGATTCCAAGATCAATGGATGAGAATGAATGAAATGGAGGTTATGAAATGAAGGGTCAAGATTGATCTTCTAGAAAGATGCCAAGATCAATGGTTGAGAATCGATGCACCAGAAAGAGGTGGGCAATGAAGGCTATGACGTCAATGGCTATGACACCCGACGACTATGACAAACCATGAAGGCTTATGACAGAGACAACTATGATAGAAATAAAGTCCATGAACATGGCATCTTTGACCAGAAGAAGTGCATAAATAATTTATTTTAAATTATTTATTCGAAAATGGAGGAAATTGACAAGTGGAAAATAAATTATTTATTTGGAGAAAATGAAAAAGGAGCATTTAATTAAATTAGTCAATTTAATTAAATGGGGAGATGAAAATAGAACATTAAGTAATTAAGTGAGATTAATTATTTAATAGGGGAAAATGGCAAGGGATAGTTAAATAATTTTGATAATTATGTAACTATAGAAGAATTAAAAGACCATGAATAGATAAATAATTAGTGGCAATCATTTATCTATAAACAAAAGGTGATAAAGAAATAATTAAATAAATAATAATTCATTTAATTATTGAAGAAGAGGGCCGATTTGTGACAATTTATTTATTTAATTGATCAGGATAGAATAAAGATTGGAAAGTGAATTAATTAAATACTTAAAAATTAGTTAATTAATAGAAGAATATGATAACAAATAATCAAATTATTTAAATTATTTAATTATTTGGAGATGGAGACCAAGAAAAATGGTGCTCGTAGACTTAGGATATTTTTCAGTGTCTATATTTTTCCCCTCTTTGACATAATGCAGTTCATCGCATTGTGTCAAAGAAATTTAATTCAGAAATATGCCCCAGTGCGAAGAGAAAGGGGAAGGATGACCAGGAGGGTTGTGGTATGCCCCCTTGAGAGGATAGGTGGGTTCAAAGAACACGAATGTGCTCTCAAAATGGAAGATAAGACTAGAGGATGAAGGATAGAAGAAATGTTATCATGAAGGAGATGGATGTTAGCATGCAAACGAAAAGGGAGATGGATGTTAGCGTGGAAACGAAAAGGGAGATGGGATGTTAGCGTGAAAAGGGGGAAGAAGATAGACAGGAAATGATAAGGGAACCGACTTTCATGCTTACATTTTTATATTTATCATCATTGGGCATCAAAAATGTCACAAATGGACCATAAACACCATGGTACATGGCATAAACCAAGTTGTGCAAGGTGACCATTTGTGAGAGACAAACAGGTCAAAAGACAGAGCCAAAAGACAAGGAATGCCCCAACTCATACTAAGGATCCAATTATCCTAGTCTTTTTGGGCCAAGACAAACTGCAAACAACAAGCAAAGAAAAGAAGCCATGAACCATCATTGTCCCTCTAAATACGTTAATAGGAAATCCTCGAGGAGACTAGTAACATGACCCTGAACCAATAAAAAAGATTAGACAAATCCAGACCAATAAAGTGTTTGTCAAAGAGATAGTGTTTGCCAATAGTTTTAATAAGATTGTTTGATATGTTTGATTAGGTTGACCAAGATGACCAAGATTTGATTTGATAAATTTGACAAGAATTAATTGATAAGTGGACAAAGGTCAACCAATTGATTTGATTGATTGTGCCTAGTTTCAGGGAGGACACATCCTGATTAAGGCAAGATTAATTGACCGAGGTGACAAGATTGATTGATTTGATAAAGTTGACAAGATTGGTGATCATGCCTGATTTCAGGATAGGCACATCCTGATTAAGGCAAGATTGATTGACAAGGTTGACAAGATTGATTGTTTGGTTGTTTGAAAAAGATTGATTGATATGACCAAGCGATGTGACAATACCCAATTTCAAGAAAGACACATCTTGTTTAGGGCAAGGAACACATCTGATAAAGTTGACCAAGTGACAAGTGTTGACAAGACACCTAACTACAAGAAGGACACATCCTGCTTAAGGTGAATGACAAGGTTGACAAAGTCTAATCCTAGGAAGGACGCATCCTGATAAAAAGACAAGAGAGAAGACTGAATGAGACAAATAACAGAATGACCATTCTGATATAAGACTAATGACCTGATTGAGTTGTGATTGGTTGGTTTGAGATTTGAAAAATTGAAATATTTGTTGGTTATGTTTGTATGTTGATTCATGAGTTGGTTCAAATGATGATTGTTTGTGGAACAAGACTACGACTAGACTCAACAAACCCTAAAAGACTGACTTAAGTGGCCTTGGGGTCTCATTAATTGATGGCCTTGCCTACATTATACACACAGAGACCTCGTAGTTCGACACAACTTGAATTTGTCGTATTTGACAAAAGACCAAGTCATGATTTTATTTGGACAACCTAAAAGGATTGACGTAATGTCTCGGGGGCCATTTAAGATGAACCTTGCCTATGTATCCAATGCATAGAGACAATGTAGTTTGACCACTCTAACAAAATTGACTCATAATCAAACTCAGACTTGGACTCTATTTTTAGAAGTTTTGAAGTTTTTTTGATGTTTTTGGATTTTGACGATTTTATGATTTTTTTGGATTTTGAACTTTTTGGATTTTTTCAAGACATTTTATAATTTTTTAAGGATTTTGTAGGTTTTAAAGGGTTGATACCATGTGTTAGGATCTCAAGAAGACATAATTCAAATAATTTCCCCCAGTCAGGTACGAAACCAATTTATTATGCACGAGGGGAACGATGGATGCAAAGGATGGTCATGAAAGTGAAGGAGACTAAATATCAATGGTTCTCAGGCCATGAGAAGGATGACAAAGATTTATTATGGATGAATGAGACTTTGTTATGGATGATAACTATAAGAATCATGGAAAATGCATGTGAAAAATACATACAATCAACCAACAAGGCATGCACAAGGATCCAAGAACAAACATGATCTTGCCCCTAGTCAAGCTAAAAACCAATTGATAGGTGATGATGATGATGACAATATTGGTTGATATGGGAAGGAAACATACCAAAACAACATGAGGATTGGGAAAGACATATCTTGTGGATGACAATGTAACTAAAGGATCAAGGTTTGCAGCAAGGCTGGGAACAAAGCCTTAATGAATGTTTTGGATGACTCGGTATAGTGCATAGCGAGATTGTATGGATTAGGCTTGTTGCATTTGAAATGAGTAACCTTGGGACTAGATGGGATTATGGAGGGCACCTGGATAAGTGAAATAGAATCTTTAAACCAATGATGAGGGAAAACCAAGTATAGCAGTAGGTATGGAAGGATAATGGATTTATTTTTGCAAAGGATAAGAGACATGAGGATTATTTGATGGAAGAGTTAGGATATGATCTCCAAGGACTATTTCACATAGGAATAATTTATTTTCTCCAAGAAATGGGTTTGGATAAATTCTATGAAGGAAATGACATGATATTTCATGGGTAGTGTATTACCAAATGATAGACATGTCAATAATTTTTCCAAAGAATGATTTATGTTTGTACCCCATTTCTTATCAAGATCAAGGTACATGGGAAAACAGATGGAAACAATATGGATTGGATGGATAGATGGAAATGTCATGAGAAAGGCATGGGATATGAGACAACTTTCCCCCAAGTGTAATGGTCCACATAGATAATTGCTCTTACAAATGACACCAGTTTGCCAAGTTTTCATCATGGTACTTATCCAAAGCGCCATAAAAATGGTTTTCACTATTGGAGAAAATTTTCTCTTTAATTTTTCTTTTTTTCTTTCTTTTTTTTTTCTTTCTTTTTTTTTTCTTTTTGATGATGTCACATAAGATGCATGTTTGCCAGGTTTTCATCAAGCTGATAATTTTTTATATTGACTTGATGTTTTTTATAATCATTGATTGTTATGAATCCTTTGACGGTGTTGATGTAGATACTAGTGTCATGATATGCCAATAGTGACCTTTATGGAGTAGTTGTCTTGTCAAGATCATAGCACTTGCATACAACTGATCAATGTCATTGTGATCCTTTATGATACTAGAGTTGGCCTTATCGGAATACACACATCATGATAGAGCACCATGGGAGTCCTTATGATAAAGAGTTGCTACCAAGATGTGACAAATTCGTGAAGTATGATTTTTGGAATGATGGATGATGATAGTAGCGGAAGGATTATTTGGACGTTTAGATGTAGCCGTTTTTATTTTCTAAACTTGGGATGGTGGATGATGGATTTTGGAATTTTGATTGAGATAGCATTTGGAACCAACACCTTTATATGCCCTACTTAATGACCATTTAGAAGGAGGTAGAAATTTGGGTAAGTGCATGGATCTGTGACATAATTATGGCTCTTAAGATGCCACTTTTTTTTCTAAAATCGACAAAATTTGATTTGCATGAGAAAATGAAGATAGTTACGCTCAAAATTTTAAGATATTGCAAGAAAAAAAGTTGAAGTGCTCCAAGTCTAGTTTCTAAGCTACTAATGTTTTTTGAAATTAATGAAGATTAAGGGTTTCAAAAAGGGGGGCCCCAAAACATGTCCTATTTTTATCAAAAAAAATAGCATAGCGCCTGAGGGCTCCCCCTTTTTGATTAACTTTTTTTTAGAATTTCAAAAATCCCAACGGTGAGAAATTAGCTAACACCATGTAGTTTATCCTTGTTCTTTCGGATAATTTTTTTAATGAATATATAATATTTTATGAATTTTCAAAGTGGACACATCCTGAAAAGCTGAAATTTGAGCGTGCTCCCTCCTAATTTTTTTGAAAACTAATCAAAAATTGATTTTTTTTTCATCATGTGTAGAATGGAGTCTAGTTTCAAAAATAATAATTTGTTTCATGTTTTGATGAAAGAGTAAAAATCTATCATAAAACTAGCACATGTTGGTTTTTGACCAAAAATAGAGGCATTTACAATAGAAGCCATGGATCAAAACCTTAACTAAATCAAAATGAAAAAAGAATTATATATTTAGATAGCTAAGAGAGAGGTTAACGCTATCACATTTTTTTTATAAACTTGCATTGAAAGACGTGCAAATGAGACGGGGAACACAAACAAAAATATGAGGAAATTTGGAAAATCTTGTCAATTAACACATCCAAAGCAGGTTATTTTGTGAGCGCCAAATTTGGTGCTTGCCAAATGACCTGCTTTGAACAAACCCTGAATTTCCCCTCTCTTTGGTCGACAACTTTGATAATGCTTAGAGTGCACAATTTATGATCATAGATGGATAGCTGAAGTTTTACCTTTCATACGCTCTCTAACTCGTTACCCTTATTGGATAACTCTTTATCCCTTTGAAGTCTCTCTCTCTTGTCTCACTCCCTCCCACACAACCTAGAATACTCTCTCTCAGTCCAATCCCCTCTCTCAGGTCTCTTTCCATCCCACCTAGGTACCTAAATAAATCTCTCACTCCAAACCCCTTTCTCACTCTCCCTCTCTCTCACTCCCTCTATCTCTCTCCCTATCTGAGGTATCTCCCTCCCACCCCATTTCCCCCTCTCTCTCTCTCAATAATCTTCCTCCTACCCTCTCTCTCTCTCAAGTCTCTCTCTCAAGTCTCTCCTCTCGGCCCTCTCCCCTCTCCTCTCTTCTCCTCTCCCACTCCCTCTCTCTCTCACTCCATCTATCTCTCTCTGACTTTGTCTCTCTCCCTCTCTCTCTAGACTCTCCCTCCCACCCCTCTCCCTCTTTCTTTCTCTCAATTATCTTTGTCCTACCCCATCTCCCTCTCTCTCCTTGTCAAGTATACCCCTCCTACCCCCTCTCCCTCTC